>OX421872.1:0-1200000 GCA_949127965.1 Pandemis corylana | reverse complement strand
CTTTCACAAACGAACGACTGCAGATCCTCAGTAACAGGATCCCGTGAAAACCCACTGCCTAAGGAACCCTTAAAACAAAACTTCCCCGTCGACTCCGAACAAAAGGAAACCACGGTCCGGTTAAAAAACTTGACCAACATTAAAAGCGAGCTCTATTAGTCACTGCCAGCTTTGAAGACCGGAAATGTCACGGCGGCCGGAAGTGCCAACATTTACATAAAAACAAAGCCCGGCCCGCTTACACAGATAAAGGCAATCACATATCTTCCGGTTTTGGGCAGATGAAAAAATTACGTACTCGCGCGGCAACGGGGTGTGTCCGCGGTGCTAGAGAAACAGCGGGTAAAATATTAATGAGGTTAATCGAGGGGTGCTTGTTCCAACATTAATGTACGGTAGCGAGACTTGGGTATGGCAAAAGAAGCATGAAGCATGAAGCATGAGAGCGTTAAGAAGTATGGAAGGTGTATCACTGAAAGATAGAATAAGGAACAGTCTGATAAGGGAACGTGCTGGTGTGAAAGAGGATATAGTGATTAGGATAGAAAAAAGTATGCTTAGTTGGTTTGGGCATGTAGAGCGGATGGATGAAAGTAGACTAACTAAACAGATCTATATGGGGAGTACGAATGGTTGCGTTGGGAGGGGAAGGCCTAGACGGACGTTCCGAGACCAAATAGGAGACGTTTTGGAAAAAGGTCAGGTCAGGAGTACCCGAAACCGACGAGCATGTATGAAGAGATTGATGACTGTGGATGAAGCGAAAGAAATATGTCAGGATCGTAGCAAGTGGAATAAAGTAGTCTCTGCCTACCCCTGTGGGAAAGAGGCGTGACGGTATGTATGTATGTATGTAATCGAGTTCAACCAACGTAAGAACGAGTAGGCTTTACCTAGCTCGCTCGCAACCGCCATCGTGTTCATTTGACAGTTCTTGTATGAATGTGACAGCTAGCTGATTCCGATGCCAATTGTCAGCCCATACGTGAACTGTCGAAATGAACACGACGGCGAACGCGAGCGAGTTAGATAATAAGGCTACCTCAGCCGAAAAGGGGTTTAGTTGCAAAATTATTTCCTTGCTGCTGCTTACTCGTTGACGTGGACAGAATCAACCGCACAGCTGTCATTCAAACTGACTGGCCCAAGCCTTACGGCCGCCATTAAGGGAGAATAGAATAGAATAATAAGGCTACGGTTTTTAGCCATTTTTGGTAAAAACGATCCATCAGTTTGAAGAGCTCTTTTCCAAAATTATGTAAGTTGTTACATTATTAAGTTGGCGATTTAGTTGATATTAAAGGGTTGTCGAGTGAATGAATGACCTCATTCGTCAAACGTTAGTTTTGTCGGTCAAACGATCGGACAAAGATCAACCTCAACAATACTTGCGGTGGCAAGGAAAAGTCAGTACTTTTTAACGAAAAAAACCGCATCTAAATCAGTCTATTCGCTTGAGAACTACGATGCCCCAGACATACCTCCCCCCACCCTTCTTCATTCTAGGGATAAGTTCGCCTTTGCGCATTTGTGTTGCCCTGTATTCATCTTTTTCTTGTGTTTTATGTACAACAAAGAGTTATTACACACATACATACATACACACATATACACACACAGGCATCGACGTTAACCTTTATATTATAACACCCCTTTTTTGCGTCGGGGATTAAAAATAAGGTTATTGGAACGTATCGCTATCCGCCATCCTCACTCTGTCCTCACTCTCGCCACAATATTTCACCCTCCGCAACTGTCAAATGGAAGGGTTCCTCTGAATTAGATTTGGCAACAAAAGAACGTATTAAGTGTTGTTTGGTGTTGCCATTGTGATCCATTGTTGGGGCTTTCTTAATTCCGAATTTCCGAGGTTTTTTATCGCGGGATAATGATATCTGTGTGACAGTGATAGAAGTGGGAGAATAAATAATGGGTTGTTTTAATAGGATTAAGTTGTTCCTGGACATTGTTGGAGTTTCACGAGATTTTTTTGACTAATTCGTGCACACTATAGGTATACATTATGCTATATAGAATTAGTGTCACAAATTAATACAAGTAACGCAGACATTATGATACCCCAATTAAGTCAGTGTAGCTATCCAGGTAGCGCCAACCTGTTTTTCCAGTAATAATTTAATTACAAATAATTCCACTTCGTTTTTATATTCCTCAAAGCCTACTTTTATTTCAATAGATAAGTAGCCGAAAATGTTTATGAAAGAGGCTTTTTTTAAATATATTTCGTCTCCGAGATTCTTTCGGTAGAATCCCGCTAATTCAATTCTCCATACGGTATAATACGAAATGTAAATACATTAGGAGATATTTTTCTTCGAGATTTTATCGTTCGTATTCCGCTAAAGTATTTTAAGTGTATAAATAAAATGAAATGAATGAGGAAAAAGCTTTTTCTACGTAATGGTTGACAGTTTAAAGAAGGATTTATGTTCGGGGAACTACGTTTGTCTTGGAGTGCGGGCGATTCCAACTCGCCTAAGTAGTTTAGTGGACGCTGTTTTGAGGTAAGATGTTTAAGTCGACTTAGACAAGGACAAAAGACTGTAAGCTGGTGTTGTAAATCATGAAGACCAACGCAAGGACATTGCAAAGTTGAAAAAATGTATTGCCCTTTGCTAATGTCATTTCAATATGATTTCATTAAAATTGTAAACGTACAGATTGTGTTTTCAATTTTAATAATTATGTCTGATCCCCATGGTAGTTTTATATAAATATTTTTTTCACTCTTACCGCTTTGCGGCGTTCAATGACAACATCACAAGCTTTCTTTATAATATTCCGCAATTACTTTATATATTCATATTTATATTTTTAGACATAGTTTAAGTATGACATAGAGTTAAACATAAGTACAAATGCTCGAAAACATCACACCACTATCCTCGTGAACCTTACACTGAACCATCTTAGAAGTAGGTACTATTTCAAACTAGTTAGAAATGTAAAGAAATTTAAAGTTGAATTCGAAAAGATTTAAAAATTTTATAAGTATGCTTTATTTAACCGCCACCTACCTGCTAATTAATCCAGGCAGAATCTTTATTTGCATTTTATTAATATTTATGGCCAGCTAAGCGCCTTTTCTTTAAGAACCTTAGATTTATAGTTTATTTACCTAAGCCAGGTGCTCCCTAATTATGCTAACTGTGTTGCCAGCAAAACAAATATTTGGGGACGTCATAATTTACGACAGGCAACACTGCAGCAAAAGTAATTGCTCAAGTCGTAACAACAAATTATGAAATTTTATTGGAGTTGGCGATGATGTTAAAAGTTTATACAAAGGTTGGTGACTGCTGGCTCGAGCGTTAAACTTCAGGAATAAACACAAACGAGTGGGCGATGAGCGTTACGAAAATAAACGCGTAAACCTTTGGTTCATTAATAAACCACACGAATTAAGTTATTATTCAAGGTTGGTAGCGTAGTAATTTGACCAGCCTCTGAAGCAGAGAGTCGTGGGTTCGAACCAGGGCACTTCTGTTGGGTTACTGTATAAAACGATTAACAGAGTACTTCAGCTAAAAGCTTTGCAATGGGGACTATCGCGTGTGAATTCGCCACTAGAGGCGCTAGTGTCGCGTGATGTCCAATAACATTCACTTATCACTGCTTTTGGCGGGCTTCGTGACATAAATTATAATTTCTTTCATTTACCTGTTGAAAAATGATCTCCTTCGTGAAATTATCGCAAATATGGACTATTTGGCGATGAATGTGAACGCTTTTTTTTCGAACAAAACGGAACTGCACTCAATAATGATGATCGTTATTTATAATTAATAAACTTAAAGAGATTCAAGATTTAAAACATTGTTTCGGCGCCGATCTTATAGTGCTTCGGCAGCTATACCTCCGGACCTTAGTCAACAGTGGCGCCAACTGGTGAGCAAAGAAACGATAGTCCCCATTGGCAGGTTCTGGAGGCTTTCAGAATGAATCACCTTCGTTAGTTTTACTGATTGCTCTGATTCGGAGTTTTCAATACTGAAATAACTGACGGCTTACGTAAATAAGGCTGGGCTGGTTGGAAGAAAAAATGTAAATGTACTACGTAAAAATGGGAAGTTCTCTAAGAATTCTAAGCACATTGATATTAGCTATCATTTTGTGTATGATTATGAGAAGAAAGGTTTGATAAATGTTAAGAAAATATCGACTGAAGATCAGATATCATATATATTGACAAAAGCATTAGGTAAAGTGAAATTTCAAAGATTTAGAGAGTTATTAGGTATTATAGAATGTTGAAGCTGTTTTTGTGTAGTAAATGGATTGTTAGGATTGTGGCTAGGTATGTTTTTATTGTTAATTACTGTGAATTGATTTAGGTGTTTAAAAGAGATGCTAAATCAAGGAGGTGTGTTAGAATATTGTGATGTAGCACCTCTTTATATGGTACCTAGTTTAGTTGAGATTGTCTATGTTCGGTTTGGTTGTCATGTGTGTCATGTTTGTAAGTTGTACCAGAATAAATTATATATAAATTATAAAATAGTATTTCAACAGTTTTAATAAAAATTGGCCGTTGGTTTTACTTTTTCCATTAAAAAATCTGGCAGATAAAAGGATTCGTCAAGCATATCTGTATGCTCCATAGTCTTCTAAATCATACCTTCCAACATTCAAATTTCGAAACCAGAAACTTATACAACAACTGCCAGACTTACTTTAAAAACACGTCGCTGGGACAACTCGATTAGAACCTGCAAAGAAACCAAATACTTTTACAATCTGTTTCACCACTCTCTGTTAAGTGTCAGTTATCTATGTTTCCGTCTCTATTTATAACTAAGAGATAGACAGAGCCGTCATCATAGATAACTAACACCGTACGTCTACCAAGAGACGTGACAGAAAAAGAGCACAAGTCACATTTTTAACCCTATATGTACCAACATACATATCTAGCACGTCTTTATCCCTTACGGGGTAGACAGAGCCTAAGGTAACCAGGACCTAAAAAGCCACGCGTTTAGCCTGACTGTGGGCGTATAGGTGGAAATAGGAATCAAAATAGGGATGGGTTGCTATCCGCATCGCCTATAACATGTTTTCTAAGATTTTCACCCGTTCCCTCGATGCAGGTGTTGCTTACGATAACGCGACCCGCTTACTCGTCTACCACTCTGGTTCATAGTGTCGTATCGTTTTAAAACCAAACAAGACAAACGGTTCCAAGTGCCATTTATTCGAATGGGAATCGAACCCGCGCAGCCAAGCACGAGGCTCGTAAAATTTGAATAAAACACTTGAAGGTTTTAGTTTACGATTTGATTTCGTTTGCTGAGACAAGTACACAATACTGTATGTATATAATAATAATAATATATATCCTCCATGAGTTATCGATTCTAATTATCTCGACCCATTTTTAGGGTTCCGTACCTCAAAAGGAAAAAACGGAACCCTTATAGGATCACTTTGTTGTCCGTCTGTCTGTCCGTCCGTCCGTCCGTCTGTCAAGACCCTTTTTCTCAGGAACGCGTGGAGGTATGAAGCTGAAATTTATATCAATTACTCAGGTCTACTGTCCCTTGAAGCTGTGAAAAAATCAAACTTCTAAGCCAACGCAATCAAAAGATACAGCCGTTTATGCCGCAAATTTCCGCAAATTTTCAACTCTCAAGGGAATCAAAACCTACAAGGTACTTCCCGTGAACGCAGAATCTTGAAATTTGGTATGAAGGTAGGTCTTATAGCACAGATTAAAGAATAATTGCGAAAACCGTAAATGTGTATGTATGTCTGTATATAGCAGTGACCAATATAAAGTAACCCCACACTGCGTACATTTTGCTTTGGAGCAGGGCTCTGCTTACACTGGTTTAAAGATATTTATAGATAATGATACGGAACCCTCGGTGCGCGAGTCCGACTCGCACTTGACCGGTTTTTTTTTTCTTTCTATGCACAGACTTTCGTCCTTCTTAACCTTTATTGTATTTATAGATTTTTCGTAGGTATTTTACTTCTTACGGAACCCTGTGCTAGCGTTAACACATTCTTAGCCTCGGAAGAAGCCGACACGTATGCAAATCCAATTACATAGAATAACTTTCCCTAACACCCCAAACAAGGGAGCGTTAGCAAATTAATTAAAACTACTTCCAGGAAAAACAGTACAAAGTCTCCCTTGAAATCGTCTCTCGAACTTTGCTTTCCGACGCGATGGGGGTTTATTCTGAACTGACGAAATGGGGGCACCGAGAACTTTGAAACAATCTGTTAGGAGAGCATTCGTCTAATAATCTTCGTATTCAACTTATAAATACCAAATTAAAAGTTTTAACTTGCTGAGTTTAGACAGCAGTCTTTTTCGAATTATTTGCCTACTCTAGCGCTTTTAGTAACTTTTATTGTTAGTAACGTCATGACGTTTACGTAAAAAAAATGGTTAACTTTACTTCGCTACTCCGCGATATAGTGAGGTCAAGTCATGCAAAACAGTCAAGTTTCCGTCCAATCCCATTCATGAAGTCAATGTTTAAGAAATAAAAATTTAATTGCAATAGATACAATACATCATGATTAAACTAAATGTTAACTAAATATACAAAACTTAAAACTAAATAAATATACCTAACTATAAAAAGAAAACACCATCTAAAAGGCCCTCCTGCGGCATAGACCCCAAGACACTGGCGGCATTACCTCTCTGTACAGCCAGAGAAATTCGCTGGGAGAGGTAAGCGCCAGCTCTGGGGTCTCGACGACATCCAAATAAATGTGTTTGTCATGACTTATCTATCGGTCTTGCATTCTTGAGCGTATTCCAAAAAGAAGTCTACATGAACATTTTTTTCCAGAATTTAAATATTTTGGGTTTTTCTTACTCAGGATACTTTATTCAATACAATACAATACAAATACTCTTTATTGAACACCACAAATCAGTACAAAACAATACAGAAACAAAGAACAAAGTAAACAATAGGCGATCTTATCGCTTAACAGCGATCTCTTCCAGACAACCAATATGAGAAATAAGTTGGAGACAGTTTAAGTAGGTGGCGGAAACAAATAGACAGGATAAACGCAGGGATAATAAAAACAACAATACCAACATAAATATAATGCATAGCTAAATAAATAAAATAATATAATACATACATATACACGTAACATTACTGTATAATAGATAGATAGTTTAGATAGATGGATAGTTCATTATTCGATTCTCATGCAAGAAAAAATGTGACCCAGATTTTGATTGAAGAAGATTTGAGAGATGATTGAATTAAATTGAACTGAGTCGCATTAAAAGGTCATATCTTATTTCGTCCATGATTACAATGTCGTAGCATAAACACTACCCCCAAACAACTCAACAATTACAGCACATAGCTAACTCGCTAACAATAGCAATTTAGATTGTACACCGATACTGTAATAGCAGCTTTGCGAGCCCGCCGATTATACTCCCTAGGGAGGACAAAGCGAATTGTGTTATTTTGTTACGTTATTATTCACTTAACTATTTTTAACCCTAACGTTATATGATCTAACGGGCTAAAGTGAGAGAATAGGCGGGAGTCCCATCCGCAAAAAGAGAAAAAGAAGATGAATGCTAGAAAGATATCGGATGAAGCATAAAAGTACGAGATGTACAGTTTGACAACAAAAATAATGCTCCACGATGTACCTGCGCAGTATACCAATTTTAGTAGCGCGGGAAACTCTGGCGCTGTTATTGGTCGATCGATTTCGTACCAACAATGGCAAAATCGTGTAAGAGGGACAGAGCTAAGAATGCAAAGCAAGCAATACTCTGCCAGTTGCGCTTGCAAATAAAGTTCAATATAGATTATTTACACGTTCGGCTACCATCGGAAACTGGTCTGCGCTTCTCTGCGCAAACGAATACTGCCGATGCGCATTTGTTATCAAACTGTAGCAATAGTGAGAACTGGCATGAAAGACATCTGAATAGAACAGGCCTCGACGAAATGTCGAGGGTAGGGTGTGGGAAAAAAAACGGGCTAAAGTGTAAAGCAGACAGTGAAGTGTCAAATGGAAAATATTTCTTCCATGCTGGCCTGGTAGTAGGGATTGCTCCCGTCAATTACCGGTACTGAAATTCCCGGGAATTCCCGTGAAATGTCATCGCCCCCAGTACCGGGAAACGAATCCCATTTCCCGAGAATTCCGGTACTACAAAAATATATAATAATTTTTATATTTTTAACTTTTAACAAGCTGTCAATGCTGCTTTAGTCGCCGGTGATTTTAAACGTAACGTTTTATTCAAGGAAATAACGCGCACGTGAATGTGAAAATGAAAATGAAAATGAAAATTTTATTATGCAAATTGGCCGCTAAGGGCTCTTTTACATGTCTTTTTGAAACTGCCATCATTGCCAAGAAGAATGCGAAGAAACTTGTGAATGACTGTGACCAAGTACCAATCATCAGATTGAGGTGTTGGTTACCTTAACTCATATTAATTTCTTTAAACTTTTTATTTTATATTACCTAATTAATATTTTAGTTTTTAAACTGGCAATATTTTGTTACAATATTTTGTTTGTTGTGTTGTGTTGTGTGTGTTTGTTTGTGTGTGTGTGTTGTGTGTTGTGTTTTGTTTCATGTTGAAAGTGATTTTGTTACAAATTTAGTTATAATAATAAAAAGTAGTTGTCAATTTGTCAGTGTCTCTCCATGGCACCACTGAAACTGTCTTGATTAAGCGACGTACTAAACTGACTTAAACTTCTATAAAACTATTTCCAACGTTTTATTTAACGCACAACAAGCATTTCACACATTTTTCCTCTAGTACAGAAAGTATCAAATCCCCCAGGTATTTCCCGGTACTGGATCTACTCCAGTCCCGGGAAATACAAATTCGGTTTCAGTACCGGTACTGCAAACACTACCTGGGAGCTGAGAAAAAACATAGAATCTACCAGTTGCTTCTCTTGCCGCGCAGATAAACACCTATCGTAAGAATAGGCGAAAATCATAGGAATCTGTAATAGGCGATGTGACTAGCAACACATACATACATACACAAATTACGTCTTTATCCCTTACTTACGGGGTAGACAGAGCCTAAGGTAACATTTAGCAGGATTGTGAGCGTATAGGTGAAAAATGAAATCAAAATAGTGATGGGTTGCTAGCCTCATCGCCTATAACATGATTCCTATGATTTACGCCCATTCCCACGATGGGATTTTACCATCTGCGCGGGTAGAGAAGCAACTGGTATATTCTGTTTTTTCTTTGCTCCCAGACCAGCATGGTGACTAGCAACTCATCACTATTTTGATTCCCCTTTCCATCCATACGCCCACAATCATGCTAAACGTGGCCTCTAGGTCTAACTTTCTTAAGTCTCTATATACCCCGTAAGGGTACGTGATTTGTGTATGTACTTTTATTAGACAACTCAGCGATTATTATGGCATAATTAACTCGACTTTAAGAACCCCTATTACGCAATAGTTGTATAAAATACTATTGTTAAACAAAGCATATTCAAATATCGTTTAACCGTGGTTCTCCGGTGCCACCGGCCTAACTAGTCCAAACTAAATTACCCCAAAGAGGGCCGGTATCACTCGATCTTTCCCATTCACCAGTTAATTGAAAACCCGTGATGAGGGATAAACGCTTTTATTGCGCTGTAACTGCGCTCAAAATTGACTGACTGAATTTGTAATCTTGGTCTGTCAGTCACCTCTGAGTTTAGGTGCAAACATTGTTATATAACTTATATTATTGGCTGTGGGTTAATAAAGCTTTGTTTTATAAGACAGCTGAAACGCTTTAAGAGTAATAAAGGCCATTAGTAAATATTTAAGGGGAAGAGTAACGTTCGGGCCGGTGCACTCTGGGCAACAACGATTAGTTAAAATAAGTAAAATTGAGATTTAACCATTTCGCCAAATTTTTTGGCGAACGCATCATTTTTTGGCAAAACTATACTTTGCCGTGGTCGTTGTTGCAAATAATTTATTGTTTACAATTTACAACAAAAACTTAGCATTCAGACATTTCACATCCAAAAGTTAAACACAATGGAATCAACAAATTACTTAACTATATTGCTACAAGTTCTGTACAAACGAAGTCGCAAATAAAAAGTAGTTATTTATAAACCACGATAACACGCATCGCATGGCACACTACTCCTTTGCCTCACTTTTTTTTCTAATTTCGGTTCCTATTTTGAATGCCCGCGAGAAGCGCGAAATCGCGGACGCATGAAATCCGCCATCTGTCGCTGTCAGTGATATTTATTAAATCACATTGAATACAGCCTTACACGATATTAGGCCGGTGTCGCACGGTGCGAGTGCGAAGTCGAGTTAGTGGGCGAGTTACTTTGCACGGCCAAAGCATACCTACTGTAAATTTTCACATAATTACCGTACACCGGGGTGACTTTAAAAGTAGTTACTGACAAAAAACACAAAGACGTCATGAACTGAGTAGGCATCTCTTAAAAAAGTTTTATTTTAAATACAAGTTTCCTTTTCTGTCTGCATTTGTCATTAAATTTTCATAAGCTTGCCAAATCTCATAAACCCAGCGCAAAAATGTATCAAAATAAAATAAGAACCAGTCCAATCCAGTACAAACCAGAAAATTCTGGTTTAATCCAATTCGCCAGCACTGTCTAATCTAGCCTATCAGGTATTCTGGAGCACAATCTGAATCTAGACGTTGTTTTTAAGGAAGCTAATATAAAACGTGCCGGGAAAGCATTCGTTTGTTTCCGTATTGATATTTCAAAGGCTAAAGAAAAATAATACATGGAGTGTGTTTCACTCCCTAGGGATATAATAACCCGTATAATGCAAACAAATTTCCCTTTTTGTTTTAAAGCATTTAAGAATAAAAACAAAGGAGGCGCGAAAAATGAACATTCCGCTGACAACCTCCGATGGACTTACCCGAGAGAGAGAAAGAGATACACAACAATGGTGGATGTGAAACCACTTTTTCAAAAAGAAACCTTACAGGAGCATGTATGAAGAGATTGATGAGTGTGGATGAAGCGAAAGAAGTATGTCTGGATCGTAGTAAGTTTTTTTTTTTATATATGAGAGGGGGCAAACGAGCAGACGGGTCACCTGATGGAAAGCAATCAACATCGCCCAGGGACACCTGCAAGACCTGAGGAATCACAAGTGCGTTGCCGGCCCTTTAAGGAACAGGAAGGCTCGCTTTTTAAAGATCCCTAAATTGTACCGCTCAGGGAATGCTGCAGCAGGAAGTTGGTTCCAGATCTTTACCGTTCGAGGAAAGAAATTGCGTTTAAAACGCACGGTGCTTGACTGCCAACCATCAAGATGTTGAGGATGGAAGGACAGACGGTTCCGCGAAGTACGGTAGTGGAATTTAGCCGCAGGCAGCAATCCGAAGAACAAAGTGGAACAAAGTAGTCTCTGCCTACCCCTGTGGGAAAGAGGCGTGACGGTATGTATGTATGTGTATGTAACCATACAGGATCACTTCATCTTCCATCTTTCTGTACTGTGTCTGTTTTTCAAGAATCTTTTTCCCTGGAACTGAGCCATATTCTCTAAAGCACTCTACTTCACAAACTTTACTGTTCATGCTAGAAAGAGATGGGTATATTATCTCGCGCACGATGCGACTAGTGCGTTCTCGTTCTAGCCGAGCTGGTGGCACAAGGGTCGTTTTAAAAAAAATTACATAGTTAAGGGCTTAATCACAACAACAATTAATTGATTCCTTTGTGTTACGACCGTTTCACCTTTCATTGCAATAAGGGTAACACAAAGGAATCAAGTAACTTTTGTTTTAATTAAGGCCCTTAACTATATACCTACATGTGTTTTGAAAACGACTCACAAACGTTTGGTACTTTTTGACAGTGTTGTAACCACATTCTGTGCATTGTGGCATTTGCACTAAAATTATATACCTGGGGCTCTACCATGACGACTTAATGCTATTCAATTTCGACTCAGTTCAGGTTTTAGCTGCAATTTTTAGTATCTGACAGCGAGCGAACCTAAACTGAATCGGAATTGAATCGCATTAAGACCTCATGGTAAGGACCATGGTACCGCTCAAGATGGGTACTCTAACCACAAAACATACATAATTATATCACGTCTTTATCCCTTACGAGGTAGACAGAGCCTAAGGTAACAGAACCTTAAAGCCACGTTTAAGATGATTAATGGCGTATAGGTGGAAAGGGAAATGAAAATAGTGATAGGTTGCTAACCGCATCGCCTATAACATGATTCCTAAAACTTTCACCCATTCCCTCGATGGGCTTTTACCATCTGCGCGGGAAGAGAAGCAACTGGTAAACTCTATGTTTTTTCTTTACTCCCAGAACAGCATGGAAGAAACCTCACCACTATTACCTACGAATAAACCACGCCACTGGACAAGTGTGAACGCGGCCTAACCTAGCAGGTACCTGCACTATAAAGACGCGACTACATTGATCCGCTGTCAATATTCGTGTACGTGCCAGAGCTTATCTTTGTGTCGATGCCCTATTTTTTTGGGAAATTTTACGCCTCTGTAATTTTGGTATAGGAAAAAACGAAGCAACGTCGGCTGGATTACGTGGATATTTTTAGACATTATTATGAAACTCTGTTGCCGGCAACATCGTCCTCAAATTCGTGTATCGCTATCCCGTGGGATATGCGCAATTTTCCGGGATAGTATGACTGAATGTGAGATTGTGATTGCGGGTAAGAAAGTCGAACAGGTAAAAGAGTTTGTATATCTGGGATCGGCGTTTACGAAAGATGGGAAGTGTGAAAGTGATATTGAAAGACGAGTGAATGCAGGAAATATGGTCAATGGGGCGCTGCGCGCCTTTGTGAGCAGTGAGAAGGTGTCGAAGAAGGCGCGTCTGGCTGTTCACAGAGGGGTGCTTGTTCCAACATTAATGTACGGTACCGAAACTTGGGTATGACAAAAGAAGCATGGAAGTAGAATAAATGCAGTAGAAATGAGAGCGTTAAGGAGTATGGAAGGTGTATCACTGAAAGATAGAATAAGGAACAGTGTGATAAGGGAACGTGCTGGTGTGAAAGAGGATATAGTGATTAGGATAGAAAAAGTATGCTTAGTTGGTTTGGGCATGTGGAGCGGATGGATGAAAGTAGACTAACTAAACAGATCTATATGGGGAGTGTGAATGGTTACGTTGGGAGGGGAAGGCCTAGACGGACGTTCCGAGACCAAATAGGAGACGTTTTGAAAAAAGGTCAGGTCAGGAGTACCCGAAACCGACGAGCATGTATGAAGAGATTGATGACTGTGGATGAAGCGAAAGAAATATGTCAGGACCGTAGCAAGTGGAATAAAGTAGTCTCTGCCTACCCCTGTGGGAAAGAGGCGTGACGGTATGTATGTATATGTATTCCGAGATAAAAAGTTGCCTAAACGTCGTGGTGCTAAACGTGGCCTTTGGGTTATTGAATCAGGCGTTACTTTGCGGAGGTCCATTTTAATGAACAAAAAATATTTACTTTGCTACTCCGCTACTTAACTCCCAACCTTACGCCTCACACCATGAAGTCTTGTTACCTTAGACTCTGCCTACCGCGTAGATAAGTAAGAGATAGAGACGTGGTTTACGTATGTATTATTTTATTCATTAATATTCAAAGTATTTTCTTGACAAATTTTGTATCTGATGGTAATCGATTTTACCGTAAACAAGTAGGAAATACGAACAAAAAATTTACCGTGCTACTCCGCTACTCAAAAAACGTGAGTAGCGGAGTAGCAAGGTAAATATTTTTGTACATTAAAATGGACCTCCGCAAAGTAACGCCTGATGCAATAAAATAAGTAGGAAATACACGAAACGAACAGAAAGACATAGTTACTTACTTAAGGATAGGGATTTCAACCGAGGGTAAAGAGGATAGAAAGTTTACGGCCTAATTTAAAATGTTATTTTTGACATATTTAATTCGAACTCTAGCTTCAAATCAGTGCCGTGACTCCGTACGGAGCGTTGTAGAGTTAAGCTCATTTCGGGCAGTCAGCATGTTTTTTTAAATTTAGAATGACTTAAATGCCATTTGCATTTAAATAAGCGGCCAGTAATGTTATTTTTTCAACAAAAAGTTTTGAATTCTACGCTCGTGATACAAAAAGTAAATCGGGAAAAATGTGGGTGAGCGTGTATTTTTTTTTATTATTTTGGCATTTTGAATTTAAATTCAAAAGGTAATTACTATTTTTAAATTGTCAATAAATCGACATGTTTTTAAGCTTATTGGCAACTAGGCGGTAGTGTATTTTTTTTTCACCATGAGAGCTGAAAATTCGATCAATGTACGATTGAAAAAGCAAAAATTAAGTTTGCGATTTTTTTTTAAATAATCCAATATAGTCTTACAAAAATGGTAATGCCTATCTGAAAACACAAGTGCTCAATAATATTGAGCAAAAATAAAAAAAATTAAAAGTTAGCTTAAAATGGTGCTATGATCAAAACATTGAGCAAGGATGTTCATTTTCGAAAAAAACCTAAAAGTCCGAATATCTCGGAAACCGTGCAACTTTTACTAAACCTATTATAGCTTTATTATAACGTCCTAAGTGCCCTCTATCCACAGTTCAATGATTATCCACTCATTACCTAACACCCTGTATATCGCGGGAACTCCGAAAAACCGATTGTCTGCAAAGTTGGTTTACGAACGATAGTTTTACTCGTACGTGATAACGTCACAAAGAAACATATTCGAACTGCTAGCTCTGACGTCACGCAAGATCGTGCGCTCTCGCTTGCACACTTTGACGTCACGCGAAACGTAACGCAATGAGTCATGCTTTTTCGTGAGTGCAGCCGGCGTTTACAGATTATAATGTCAAAATATTAAAACATTTATTTACCTGTGACAATTACCTACTTGCGTCAAATTCGAATACTACTGATTGTAGTTACGCAGATAGAACCACTTAGAAGCTAAAATGGAAGTTTTTATTCCCTATCCCATGGGAATTTCAAATTACCCTCGTGTATTCCAGCCTTACAGCTTTAGTTTTACGCTGGGCGTTCACGAGTCAGTCAGTGAGTTTCTTTTTATATTTATAAGTTAATCGAAGCATGAACTGATTTTAATTACACTGTGGTGTCCTCAAAAGGTAGTAAGCGACAGTAAGTGAAAAAGTTATTAATTGCAGGGTAGGGTAGGCAGCCTCCCCCTTTTGGGGTGGGGAAACGGATTAGGGCTGTCGTTGTAGCCAAATGATTCTTCGTAGGCTCCTGCGACGACTTCGTTTGCGCAAACCGATCTAACACGGAAAAGAGGTTAAGGAACATGATTAGACTAAAGTGTCTATACACTTTTTAGGGTTCTGTTGGATGTCTAATGGGACGACACTATTACAAACTCCCACACACATACAGACACATCATTCAGACGACGCTTGGCGATAAAAATTCGCATAGTAACAAGTTCACGTGATAGCTAGTAACAGATAACTCACCTGCTACGTGTCACGGAATGACGAGGATCCGGGTTCGATTCCCGGCCATAGCTTTACTTTTCGGATTTTCGGAGTAAGCATAAATAATCAAGAAGTAAAAATTCTTGATTCATTTGATGGTACCTCTTTTTATATGTATGTATAACTCTTTATCATCATCACTACATAGTATAAAACAAAGTCGCTTTATCTGTCCCAATGCCCCTATGTCCCTATGTATGCTTATATCTTCAAAACTACACAACGGATTTTGATGCGGTTTTTTTAAATAGATAGAGTGATTCAAGAGGAAGGATTTTATGTATAATTCTACGCAGACGAAGTCGCGGGCAGAAGCTAGTTGTACATAAAACACATTCAATATATTATTCCGAATGCAATACAAAGCTACATCATAGCAGAGTAATAACAACAAAGCTCAGCACTAAAAATAAGCCGAACTGAGCATAAATTTAGCTCAAAATGTATTTAGCGCGTAAATACGTCAATGTTAATACAAAATAATTATTTGGACAGTTTCAGCGTAATTTCAGTTCCGATCTATTTCCGATATGTCGTCAGTTTTCAATCCTAGAACGTAACAGGTGGACGGTGCCAGATTAACGTGAGTATTTGTCTGTACGTGGCATTGTATCTCTTAAACGGTTGGGCTGATTCGGGCATGGTTGGTTTGAGTTCGAAACTGATTAAAAATCACGGCTAAACATGATATTAACAGCTAACTAGCATTAGAATCAAAGCCGAGTCAAAGGCCAGTCAGATTCACTCGCAGGGTACCATACCACCTCACGGAGCTAAGAAAGCACATTCTTTGTATGGACCTCCTTTACAATTGTGACATAGCCACATTTTCTATACATATAACATGATCCCTAACATTTTCGCCCAATCCCAAGATGGGCTTTTACCATCTGCGCGGGAAGAGAAGCAACTGGTACATTCTATGTTTTTTCTTTGGTCCCAGACTAGCATGGCAGAAAGATTGTGACATTAATTTATTTTATTATTAATCGAAACATTTAAGTGACCTATTAGAATTCGAAAATACAGTCATTATGATAGACAGACAAACAAACACAGGAACAGAATTCCGTATGGCACCCTTTTTATCGAAATATTTAAATTTCAAATGTCTTTAAAAGTTCAAAAAATACAGTCATAAAAGACAAACAAAAATTCAGTAATACAGTTCCGTATGGCACCCTTCTTGTACGGAACCCTTAATAATATTTAGAGACACGTCGCGTTGTCGCGGCCCCCGGCGACATTGTTAAGGCTTGGGCGACATCCTTACAACTTTGCACAATTTTAAATTAAAAAATAAAAAGTTGAAACACATTCAGTGCCGAGCTTTGCGTATATTTGGCGGGACCGACTGCGTGGAAAAGTGTTCTGTGTTTGACACAATATAATATTCCGATTATTCCTTCTTTTTTAATATGGCCCCATCAATCGATGCGATGATTTCGCCAATGTCAAAGTAATAAATACAGTATTCAACAATCTTGCAACGTTGTACGGTAGAACACGGTCAAAATACCCCTCCCCAATGTCGGGCTCATAGCTAACGGATAATGATATCCCTCAGAATCTGCCAGGAAATCATTAACCGATGCCCAGGCTGCACCGGACCAAGGTTAGATTTTCGTCTATTCCCTCGATTTTACCATCTGCGCAAGAGAAGCAACTGGTACATTTTATGTTTTTCTTTCCACTTCCACCTATGCGCCCACAATCATGCTCAGCGTGGCCTTTGGGTCTTGTTACCCTGAGCTTTGTCTACCCCGTAAGTGATAAAGACGTGATTTGTACATGTATGTATGTAAGAGAAGTAAAGAAAAAACATAGAATGTACCAGTTGCTTCTTCCCACGCAGATGGTAAAAGCCCATCGAGGGAATGGGCAAAAGTCTTAGGAATCATGTTAGAGGCGATGCGGCTAGCAACCCATCACTATTTCGATTCCCCTTTCCACCTATACGCTAACGATCAAGCTAAACGTGGCCTTTAAGTCTTGTTATACTATGCTCCGTCTACCCCGTAAGGAATAAAGACGTTATATATGTATGTACCAGTGGCGTGGCGTCTTTAAGACATTTCAGGATGTGTGCAATTTTAACACGAGGCACCCAGATACATTAGTTGCACCTCGCAAAAAAACAGCAATGTATAGCAGAAACACCTTTTGCATGGCGATAAAAATTTATAATAAGCTTAACGGTGACATTAAGCAGTTGCCTTTAAAAATATTCAAACATAAACTCAAGGCATGGCTTGTAGAAAAACTCTGTGGCTGAATATTTTTCCTCTATTGACCAATAATGTAGACATGATTTGATTATTTTAATTGTACCTAAGTAAGTACTTAATTTGTAAAATTTTGCATGCCAGTTACTGGTGAAATTTGTGAGCTGTCCAATTTTTATTTATGTTCCATCTTCTGTACCATGTTTCAAGTGAAATAATGTTATTTGTATTTGTATTAAATATACCAGAAGGCAAGCCGAAGAGAATTTTACTAGCCTGTACCTCTAATTCTGCACAATTAAGTGCCCAACTGCCTTAAAATAGACAAGCCCGTGGGAATCGAGTACTATGGACGCCACGCCACTGGCATGTACGTAAACTGAATATATTCATCATTCGACCTTAGAATATTACACACACGTTACGTAGTCGGCTCGCCTTCAAGATTTAGCTTTCTTTTACGCGAATTTTATTGTTCTGAATATAAAGAATTTATCACTGAGTATTCAAGCATATTCAGGGATATTCAGGCATATTCTGAACGTCTGAGGCATTGTATTGATAAACTATTTACATAACTATCACATTTTATTAAGCAACAACATTTTACAAGCATTTTTTGCTGACTATACTGTATTGTCATCCGTCCTACATACATACATACACAAATCACGTCTTTATCCCTTACGGGGTAGACAGAGCCTAAGGTAACAGGTACCTACAGGCCACATTTAGCAGGATTGTGGGCGTGTAGATGAAAAATAAAATCAAAATAGTGATGGGTTGCTAGCCTTATTGCCTGTAACATGATTCCTATGATTTTCGCCCATTCCCTCGATGGGCTACATATGTGTATCAAAATTCCGTTGAAGAGCTCTCTTCTGCGGAGACGATCCTGGCTGGGTCAGCAGAACTTCAGTAACAGATTATTGTAACAATACATATAACTATAACTATAGCTATAACAGACAGTCAGACATGAGTGAACCAATAACGGCTTCATTTTGTTTTTAGATAGGAAACCCTAAAAATGGTAAAAAGTTCCTCAAGCAGCCTTAATATGTAATTTGGTTTGGAACGAAATTCAACCAAAATTATTAAGAACTACAAATTCAACTCTTTTATTCTGTAGATGGATTAGTCGAAAAGTTAATTACCGAACTACGTTTGTTCTGAATTTACTTAAACAACTTTAAAATTAGTTTTCAAATTTTACTAAAACCCATCCTTAAATCAACTCAGTTTCCGAACTGTCTAATTAAAGAACTTTAATTTTATCATAATATTAATTGGTACCAACGCTGCCATCGAGTCGAAAAGAAACTTTAAAATTTAGTGCTTAAAGTACAAAATGGACGGGACCGGGGAAGCTGTTTAAGAGCTACTAAAACAGCTTTAGTAGCGCTTCTAGCTGTAAAGAGGTCGCGACTTTGTATGTGTAATGTATTCATTATTCCTTGGAACTACTATTTTAAAGCCGCGAGTCTGTACAAGAACATAGGTACAGTCAAGTGTAAAAATATGTATCTAGTCAAAGTTTCAAAAACAAGTACCGTACACTCTTACACCGGCATAATAAGGTCGTGGGGCATATTTTTGTGAAGTTCGTATCGATACTTATTTTTGTACTTTTCCGTACGCTTACATCCTACTAATATTATAAATGCGAATGTAAGTTTGTTTGTTACGCTTTCACGCGAAAACTACTCAACTGATCATTATGAAATTGTGTACACATGTTCTTGGAGGTATTAGAAGTAACATAATGATACTTTTTATTAAAAAAAAATAGTTTTATGTCGTCACTCTGACGTTACCTGCGCGGACGAAGTTGCGGGCAAAAGCTAGTAAAACATAAATGAGAGTTTTCCAAAAAAAAGACCACATGAACATTTTTCCAGAGATTAAATATTTTGGATTTTTCTTACTCATAATTCTACCCTATCGATTCCCATACAAGAAAAAATGTGTCATGTGGCCTTTTTTTATGGAAAACGCTCAGCTAAAACCTGAACTGAGTCGGAATTGAATCGCATTAAGACGTCATGGTAAGGCCTTAACGAACCATAGATAAGATGAGTAAATAAATAGATTAGTAATAAGGTATCGTTTACACTGACCTATAGCACCGATCAAATCGCGGCAAACCTGTCCCTAGACAAATGCACTGCTAACCCCGGATATCCCCCTAATCCGGGCAAACCCCCGATTAATTACCCCCCCTCCCTTAATTATTTCACCCAAGGCGCGAGGCGTGTGTGATAAAAGACAATATAGGATCATTGTTATGTTGCCAACCTTAACAAAGGCAAATGCTTTATTGTCTAAGTTTTATTTAACGGCGACATTCGTTAATTTGCAGTAGGCTTATTGTCTCACTCGCTTGCAATCGCCATCGTGTTCATTTTGACAGTTCTTATATGAATGTGACAGCTAGCTGATTCCGATGCCAACTGTCAACCTATACGTGAACTGTCGGGGTGCGATTCGGGTTACCTCCGCGTGTGGTCAAGAGCTGTGGTTCGTTTTTGGATCCGTTCGAGGGGAAGAGCAGTGCTTGGTCCGGTGCACCCTGGACATCGGTTAATGATTCTGAGGGATATCAGTATCCGTTGGCTAAGAGCCCGACTGGGGGGGAGGGGTCTTTTGACCGTGTTGTAGTACCATACAACGTTGCCGACATTTTTGTCACAAGATTTTTGAATACTGTATTTATTACTTTGACATTGGCGAAATCATCGCATCGATCGATGGGGCCATGTTAAAAAAGAAGAAGAAAAGAAGAAAGTACATGAACTGTCAAAATGAACACGATGGCGATTGCGAGCGAGTTAGTTAGATAATAAGCCTACAGGTCTTTAGACTCGTGATTTGGTATGCGTTGGATGGATATCAATGGAAGTACAATCAACAAAAAGTGTAGTCAACAAACAAAGCTTGACGGTTTCATACTTGTTTTTGGCAAAAACAGAACACTTTGTTGTCCATCTGTCTGTCGGCCAAGGCCTTTTTTCTCATGAACGGGGGACTATTTTTGGGGTGAAACTGAAAGACAGAATAACGAATAGTGTGATGAGGGAACGTGCTGGTGTGAAAGAAGATATAGTGACTAGGATAGAAAAGAGTATGCTTTGTTGGTTTGGTCACGTAGAGCGGATGGATGAAAGTAGACTAACTAAACAGATCTACATGCGGAGTGTGAATGGTTCCGTTGGGAGGGGAAGGCCTGGACGAACTATCCTGGACCAAATAGACGTTTTGAAAAATGGGGAAGGTCAGGGGCCCGATACCACTAAGGTACGAAATACCACTCGAAAGTGGTGAAAAATTGTGTGTTTTAAATACGAGTAACTTAGAATATACTTACGGCGCTCATTAATCTTGTGACCTAGTCAAAAATTTGATTAGAGCGGTAGTTTTGAAGATATAAACAGATTTATACCACTTTCGAGTAGTATTTTCACTCATGTGCTTTCAAAAATCGAGCCTCTGGAGTACCCGAAACCGACGAGCATGTATGAAGAGATTGATTAATGTGGATGAAGCGAAAGAGGTATGTCAGAATTGTAGCAAGTGGAACAAAGTAGTCTCTGACTACCCCTATGGGAAAGAGGCGTGACTGTATGTATGTATGTTAAGACATTTTAGGTATTATACTCAAGGCGGTGGCATGGAAGGTATACGGTATACGGTAAACGATATGCTTAGCGTAAGGTTTCACCCGCAATTTGCGCCAACTGCAAACGCCAAGGGTTAAAATCCACGCGTTTCCGCCAGATCCCGTCCCGTCTCACGACAACGGCAAATCGTCTCGTGCCGTGCCCCAATTAATTACATCCCTTATTTATATCTCACCCGTGAGTAATGGCCGAGTATGATACGAGGCAATATGGCTAATTTATTGCGGCCGGCGTTAATTTTTGGGCCTCCACGTCTTGGGACGTGTAATGTTAGTACGGATGTAAAGTATCATCTCGTAAATCATCGGGTGGGATGGAGAACCTGACGAAGCCTGAGGTCAGCTCAGTACCCGTTCGAGGGAGAAATTTTTCTTGAGTCTCTCTCTCTCTTATAGTGCCTCTCCAACTAGTGGAGGTTGGCAGTCAGCTCCGCATATTTCCTCCGATCCTTCGCGAGGTTGAAAAGTTCGGCAGCACTTGTGACTCCGGTCCACTCCTGGATATTGTGCAACCACGACTCTTGAGTCTTACGGTTCTTGAGTCATCGATGTTAAATTTGAAAGAGAAAGCAGTGTGTTCGAGGTCATAAGGAGAGAATAGTACATTACTGTCTAGGCCAGGAAGTAGGCAATTGCTGGCTGAGTATTGGTTTGAACGGACGAGCTTGCGAGTCCGTTTAATAATACGAAGCCAGCAATGCTATTCTGGCCGAGGCAAGTATAGTGCTTTTCTCAAAAATCTAAAATATAACAACAACAAAAATAAATGAAAATAAAATAGTGAAAATTGTTTTGCTTTGCCGCCTTTTTCTATCAATGGCATTTGAAGAGTGTATTTTTCTACCCAGAACACCTTAAGCTATTTCAGACACAGATAAACACGTTGTCATACTAGCTTTTTTTTTTAATTTGATGATTTAAGTCTTGTGCCTTTCTTTTATAATGGTGATTTGCATTTTTAAAAAGTTAATAACTAGACAGTAATGGAATTTGTATGCAACATTACTGTCAAGTTTAGCGCGACAGTAATGTTTTCTTTTTTTAATTTTGGACTGACCGGCAACAATTAACTTCCTGTTCTGATATGTAGTTAACAATGACGACTTTACCGGACATTTTTGAGAAAATATATAAACGTACCAGCTGTCACGTGACCTTGTTACTATGCGATATTTTGTCGCCAAACGTCGTCTGTTTGAACCCCCTAAAGGATAAAGACGTGATATATGTAAGCACATTAATTTTACAGGTAATGAGATAAACAGATATGATGATAATGATAATGATTTTCAGCAGGTGGGTGCGTTAGTTGAATTTAATACTTTGGCGTAGGCTTTTTATCGGTATTTTAGATTCAGTATAGAGAATAATTCATGATTTTTTTTCATGGCTTTCATTAAAAGTTCATTTATGTGAGAAACAATACAAAAAAAATATTTTTCGAATAACTATAAAAACAACCGAGATTATAAGCTATCAATCAAAAATTTGTCTACATCTTTTTTTAGCTAAACGGAATTTTAATACGGAGTTTATATGCCGTTGCGACAAATGACGTCACATGTCATATCGGATCTCTCTTTCTAATCTCCGACTAATTCATACTTTGAAACTCTTACATTTTCCGTATTTCTTGACCGATATCACTTTTAACTTCACATTTTGTTATCTCTTTTACGATGTTTTCATATTTTATTAAGAAACTAGCTTCTGGCCGCGACTTCGTCTGCATAGAATTATACATAAAAACCTTTCTCTTGAATCACTCTATCTTAATAAAAAAAACGCATCAAAATCCTTTGTGTAGTTTTGAAGATATAAGCATACATAGGGATATAGGGACAGAGAAAGCGACTTTGTTTTATACTATGTACTAGCTTCTGCCCGCGACTTCGTCTGCGTAGAATTATACATAAAAACCTTCCTCTTGAATCACTCTATCTACAAAAAAAGCCGCATCAAAATCTGTTGTGTAGTTTTGAAGATATAAGAATACATAGGGGACATAGGGACAGAGAAAGCGACTTTGTTTTATACTATGTATGTAGTGATGTGATAGGTACTTTTTTAATGCATATTCCCTATTATATTAGTACCACTATGACGGCGCACAATTTAAACATTGACCAATGTACGGAAACATTCTTCGTACGGTAAAATTCCTCGAAGAAAGGTTGCTGAGTGCGGATAATGAAGTACAAAAACTGCTAAATGAAAACTATAAGTTACAAAATGAGTTATTTGACAGTCGGAAGAAGTGCGAGTTTTTAAAGAATTTAATAAAAGAAACATCTCTAGCCTCGTCATATGGAACATCCGTGTCAGGCACTAAAAACAGACGACGGGAGGGGATGTCTCAAAATCTGGAATTCCATGACTATTCTATTAAAAATGATATAACCCAGGACGAAAATGGGCACACTAAAATTCATGACTCTAACTCGGACGTGGTAACATCCATACCAGAGGATACTACTGAACATATAGATACGGTGACTACTGAAGTGAAAGATGCTATAAGAACTGTCAAGAAAAATCCGACAAGAAAGAATAAACTGCTCTTGTTAAGCAGTAACAACAAGAACAAAATCTTAAAAATTATAAAAGACAATGATTTTTGGCAAGACTTTTCCTTTTGTCATCACATCACACCGGGGGCCGGTGTAAAGACACTTATAAATAATCTACAACACCTGATTATGGACATGTCTGAAAAGGATTACTGCGTTGTTCTTATTGGTGAAGAGGATTTTCAGGTCTCATGTGACCTGGAGGGTCTAGTGCAGTATATTGGAGAAGCTGTTAAAAGCATTCCATCTACAAATGTTATTATTACCTGCCCAACGTATATATGTGGCAGACCATTGTACAATGCCAGAGTGGAAAGGTTCAACCACTTGCTATTGAAAGATTTATATCATCACAATAAATGTTTTTTCGTATATGACTCTAACTTGAATGTAACATTGGATATGTTCTCATTAAGGTCTGGAAGGTTAAACAACCATGGTATGAAGAATATACTTGACAATTTGCATAGTAATATTAGATATATTGAAGGCATTGCTGATGTGGTACATTGTGATAGTAATAAAAAAAGTAAGAAAAATTTATTTCGTGACTAAGGATACTTATCTTTTGAATGTATTTCATCAAAATTTATGTGGTGTCTCTAATAAAAAAAATGATCTCGAAGTTTACATTGATGAAGGGAATAAGGTGTTGCATTATGTCTGCATTAGTGAACATTTCTTGAATGCGAACTCTGTGGATTCCTTTCACCTTACGAACTATAATATGGTATGCTATAACACAAGATCTAAAAAGAAAAGGGGAGGTACTTTAATCATGGGTATGAGTGATAGAAAGGTTGAGGAAATTAATTTGTGTAAAAAAATATATGTGTCGGATTGTTTTGAAATTTGTGGCGTTAGGGATGTTGCTACTAATGTTTATATTTGTTGTTGTTATAGATGTCCCAACGATAGTACTTTTGAGATATTCATGGAGCAATGTGAAAAACTCCTGAAGCACCTTTTCAACAAGAAGGCTATAATTTGTGGCGATTTTAATATTAATCTTATGGAAGATAAAGGGCATCGAAATGATTTTTTGAATCTATTGAACTCCTATAATTTTAGACCTCTTATAAATGATGTCACTTTTAAGAGAAATAATTCTCAGTCTTGCATTGATAATTATTTGACAAACTTGCCACAGGATGACATTTGCACAGAGGTAGATCATAATGGCCTTGCGGATGGCCATGCGGGTATATTTTGTGGATTGCGGGTTAGTTCCGAAGGAAATGGTGGCGCTAGATATCGTTCAGAAAAAAGATTCATAACTAATGATAACTTACAAGTGTTTAGGAAAGAAATAACTGCGGTAAATTGGCAAAATTTAGGTATAAATGGGTTTCTAAAAAAAATTACGGAGGTTTTTCGTCAAAGTTTTAAGAAAAAAATCAGTATAATAAAACTCAAGGATAGCTTTAAAAGTAAATGGGTCACAAGAGGCATAAAAACGTCTAGTAAAATGAAGCGTGTTCTTAATGATATAAATAAGTCAACCTGTGATAAATCTATTGCAGAGTATCGTGAAAGATATATAAAACTGTTTAGAAGGGTAGTTAGAGTAGCAAAAAAGTCTGCTGTTCAATCAGAAATTCAAAAAGTAAAAGGTTCTAGCAAGGGCATATGGGATGTTGTCAATAGGCACAGAAATAAATCCCCTAGACATCAAGCAGATAACTTACTTTTAAAAGTCGATAACAGGATTATACAGCAACCACAAGAAATTGCCGATTTATTTTCCCAGCAGTTTGAGTATGTTAAAGCACCAAATACTGGTGATTTGCTTTCATCAGTCGGTTACCTGGGGCAGTATAATTCCAAGTGCGTTAATGACATGTCCTGGAAGCGAATTTCGCCGGCAGAAGTAGCCAAAACTGTTCAATGCATGGATAATAAAAAATCATATGGGCATGACGAGATGCCAATAACTGTTATTAAAAAATGTTTAGATTTGTTAGCGGAACCACTTGCTCAATTTTACAATGAGTGCTGCGATCTTGGAGTTTTTCCGGATCAATTAAAATTGGCGAGAATCCTGCCTGTTTATAAAAAAGGTTTAAAAAACGATCCTAAAAATTATCGGCCCATATCACTTCTCCCAGTGTTATCAAAAATTTTCGAAAAGCTCATAAAGTCGCGACTATTGGAGCATCTTAAACTAAATTGTATTATAAACCCGCGACAATTTGGTTTCCAGAGGAATACAGGGACCATGGATGCCATTGACACTATCATTGACGATATTGTGTGCCAGCTCAATGATAGGAAAAGGGTTGCGGGACTTTTTCTGGATCTGAGTGCTGCGTTTGATGCCGTGGACCATAAAATTCTTCTGAGTAAGCTAGATTTCTACGGTATTAGGGGTACTGCCTACAATCTTCTGCATAATTACCTCCAAAATAGGCATCAATATGTAGAAGTCAAAAATCTTCTTCGTGGGTGTGAAAAAGTAATTAAATCTAAATTGGTCAAGATAAAAAGGGGGGTTCCTCAGGGTTCAATTTTGGGCCCCATCCTTTTTGTATTATTTACTAATGATCTGATTAGCTACATGTCTAACGTAGTTCCAAATTGTAAGTTGACGGTGTACGCTGATGACACAAATGCAATTGTGTCTGCTGATAATATCACTGAACTGAACGACGTAACCAGGGATACACTGTTGGCTTTTAATAGGTGGTTCACTAGTAACAATCTGCTGCTTAATTCAAATAAAACACAATTAATGATCTTTAAGTACAACACCAAGAAAGCAGACAAATTGGATATAGTTGTAAACGGAGCTTCCTTAAGCCTGGTTGAAAATGTTAAGTTTCTTGGTGTCCGAATCGATACAAAACTCAATTGGAAAGCAGAGTTGGACGCCATAGAGAATTCGGTTAGTTCAGCATGTTATGCCTTAAGAAGTCTCAGAGACGAAATTGGAATTGACCAGCTAAAGTTGGTTTATTATGCTCTGGTGGAGTCTAAACTGAGATACAGCATAAAATTCTGGGGTAACAGCTACCAGTACAATATAAATAGAGCTTTGGTTATGCAAAAGAGGGCTATCCGTGCTATTATGCGCATTCCTCAATGGGAATCTTGTAGGGAACATTTCGTTAATCTGGGAATTCTTACGGTGCCTAGCTTGTATGTGCTCGTCTTGCTCTCAGAATTTGTTAAAAATATGTCCAAGTACGAAACTTGCGAAGAACGGGAGCGGCGTCTGCGCACGCGTACTAAAAATGTGAAGTGCATGATTTGTCCGAGGTTGAAAGTAGTGAAGCATTGTGCCCGACATCAGGCCGTTGTGATTTATAATAAGCTGCCCACCGATTTGAAAATTATTACTGATCATTTTAAATTTAAGGAAAAATTGAAATGTTTTTTGTTGCAAGGGTGCTTCTACAGTATTGAGGACATTTTTAGTGTGACGTTGTAGTAATTTTATTTTCTGACCTATTTGCTATAATCTTATTTTAATAAATGTAATAATAATTATAATATGTGAAGATATATTTAACCATAGTAATGAGTCTAATTAAACTTGAATGTATATTGTATTTCTAGCTTAGTTGTTATAATGTTCTTGTTGTAATGATAATAATATTGTTTTTGTTAATCATTTATGTAATATTGTATTGTATTTCAAACACAATCATGTATTGTTACTGAATAAATACTATCACTATCACTATCACTATCACTAACCACGCAATAGTTATTTGTGTCACTAGGGAGCAAAGTGACGTATTTACGGCGAGGGCGCTACATTGAATCCAGAATGTAGCGAAGGATTCTAAAGTAGAATCAAGCGCTAACGCCCAAGATGATTTTTTTTGCTCCCGAGTGGCTCATGCAACTTTTCACACCGAACATTAAAAAACTTGAAAAAATAATTCTAAACTTAATTAAAGAGCTACCAGCACGTCGTGGTGTTACAATTATCGACTTAAAAAAATTGCATTTGCAAAATAACACTTGAACAGAAAAGTTGCACTTTGGTGCCTCGCGACAGGAAGCAAAGCTTACTTTTCTGAATGAGAGAGTGTGAAAAATGCATATAAACCTTAATCATTTAAACATCTCTCGGCAACCATTCAAACAGAGACAGTAAACAACCAAGTGAACATCCTTTGTCATCACAATTATGAAAACTGTCCAGGAATTAACCGTAATACCGGCGTGTGCAAAGCAAACTTGTCCCAGGGGAGCTGCAAAGTGAGGTCACTGTGAGCTGTCCTCGAGAATTCTCGGAATTCGTGCTACATAGTTAAGTGAAGGTCGAACTGAGAGGCTAAGTGGCACTAAATTCATGTAATTTTTGGGGGAAACGATTTTATAGTTAACCGTTGACATTTGCAGCCCACAGGCCGTTTGTTTCTCGCGGATTTCTTTCACTCTAACTCTCTATAATCAGTTTTTCCGGACAGGTAGTTTCTTTTCCATGCTGGTCTGGGAGCAAAGAAAAAACATAGAATGTACCAGTTGCTTCTCTACCCGCGCAGATGGTAAAAGTCCATCGAGGGAATGGGCGATTATAATAGGAATCATGTTATAGGCGATGAGGCTAGCAACCCATCACTATTTTGATTCGACTTTCCACCTATACGCCCACAATCATGCTAAACGTGGCCTTAAGGTTTTGTTACCTTAGGCTCCGTCTACCCCGTAAGGGATAAAGACGTGATATATGTGATGTGTTTCTTAAATGGCCGGCAACGCACCCGTAACCCGTATGTTTTGGTCCCTGGTCAATATTTTAGATAGGTACTTTTAATCCCGGAAAATTAAAGAGTTCCTGTGGGATAGCGATAAACATGTCAAAGATCGCAGCTGCCTAATGTAAGTCTAATTCTACGTGGACGAAGTCGCGGGCAGAAGCTAGTATATAAATAATATATTATCACGTCTTACGGGGTCGACAGAAGCTTAGGTGACTAGATCTAAAGACCTTAGCATGATTGAGGTCGTATAGGCGGAAAGGAGAATGAAAATAGGTTGCTAGCCGCATCGACTACAGCATCACTATCATCACTATCACTATCACTACATAGTGTAAAATAAAGTCGCTTTCTCTGTCCCTATGTCCCTATGTATGCTTATATCTTCAAAAGTACACAACGGATTTTGATGCGGTTTCTTTTAATAGATAGAGTGATTCAAGAGGAAGGTCTTTATTTGTAATTCTACGCAGACGAAGTCGCGGGCAGAAGCTAGTAATTACTAAAATATCTTAACCCTATGTTTTTTCTTAAATATAACGAACTAAATTAGGTCCTTCATTACATGGGTCCTAAGCAACGCATAATATAAGCACATTACATCTTAATATGATAAAAGGTTCAGAGTTATTCTAGTTCATAATTAAGGGACAAATTCCTAGAATACTTAAGACCAGTTTTAAATTAGTCCTTAGACGGTCAAGGGTAGTCTCTTCGGGAGCTTTGAAAGCTGTGGTAATCTTTAACATGCTTTGGCTTTTATGTCGTTGGAAGTTTCGTTACTAGGGTTCCCTGGTTAAACCGAAAAAATGGAGCCCATGGTTCGCCAACTTTGTTATATCTATCAGTCTTAAATACTTATCTGTCAAGTATTATTATTAATTTCATCGACATCATGTGAATGGCAGTCTTCGACGGTGCGGTTTAATAGATCTTTTTTGCCACGAACTTGCAAAATCTGGAACGAGCTTCCCGCTGGGGTCTTCCCATCGAGTTACGACCTGGGTGCCTTTAAGAGGCGAGTGTACAATTTTCTGCAGGGCCGACAACGCACTGGCACCACGTAAACCGCTGCGGGTGTCTATGGACAGTGGTGATCATTTAACATCAGGTGACCCACTAATTCGTTTGTCTGGCCTCTCTAACATAAAAAAAATATAAAAATTGTAGGATTATTATAAATGAAGAGTCTTCCAAGCTGGTCTGGGAGTAAAGAAAAAACATAGAATTTACCAGTTGCTTCTCTTCCCGCGGTAAAAAATGTTAAACTCAGGTCACGTGACCGCCTGATCGAAAGTCGTAAGACGGAGGAAGAGTTGCTGCTGGGTCTTTTAAGCGGCGCTGGGCGCTTGCGCGAGTATGCGTGTGTGTAGTTCTCACTTCTGCCGGCACTACCAGAGTGCAACCCGTTGTTTTTTTTAATAAGAAAAATAACATAGATATTAGAAAGACTAAGATCGCTTCTCTCTTGACACCTTTCAAAATTCAAATTTCAAATTTTAACCAAACCAACCCAAAATTTAACCATCGGCTTCCGCTCGCAGCGGGCTCTCGAGCCACATTACCTACCTGCATTAGACGGTCTCATCGTCTCATGGAAGAAGGACGCAGCGTACGAGCCCTCCCCTTGGCGCGGTCCTGAAGCCAGGGCCTCCGGGGCGGCGTTTGTGGTGAAACCCTAGTGGCACCCTACGTCCCCATCACACCGGATTGAGGCAACGCCGTGAGTTTTTAATTTGAGTGTATCCCTTCGGGGGGGAGTTCCACATACCTAAGCATCCTCATGTCTCATTTCTTTCCGTTAGAAATGAAATAAAAAAAAGCTCTTAAGCCACATCCACACTAGGGTTATTGGTTACTCTAACGCGCAAAAGCTGTTACGGTTTTATGTACCATGGAAAATCGATAGTCCCAATAGATTAGATTAGATTAGATTATTTATTCATTCAATATAAAATTACATCATAAATTGTACAATTTCAAGTTACGAGAACTTATATTGAAATCGTCAAAAATTACACATATAAAATAAAAAATAAAAAAAAATTGAAAAATAATAATAATATTATAAATGCGAAAGTTTGCGAGGATGGATGGATGTAACCATGTGAGTGTGTATGATAGTTCCTTCTTCACGCTGAAACGACTGGGCTGATTTAGATAAATTTTAAAACATAATAGCTGGTACCCTAGATTAACGCATAGGCTACTTTTTATCCAGGAAAATTGCAGTTCCCGCGGGACAGCGATAAACATGTCGAAAATCGTAGCTGCTTACAAATAATTACAGTTCTTGAGTCTAATTGTATGCGGAGTCGCGGGAAGAAGCTAGTGGCTAGATATTGGTCCAGACCCCACCACAGCGTCTGTTGACTTTTAACTTTGCAACTCTGCTTGGTTTCGGATCTAAATTACAACTGTTTGCTTTAGTGTTTGTAAATCCAATGTAAACGATAGGTATTTAGTTTAGTTAGGATGACTAGGCTTTATAATGAATAAACGTTCACCAACTTTTTATGACGATGTCTTACAATGCTATTTAAAAAAAGACAGGCGTCCAGATTTAGTTTATAAATGACTAGCCTTCCGTCCGCAGCTTCGCGAAAAGGTGTTTTCCCGCGGTAAAAAGTAGCCTATGTCACTCAGTGATAATGTAGCTTTCTAACGGCAAAAGAATTTTTGAAATCGGTCCAGTAGTTTCGGAGCCTATTCAATTCAAACAAACAAACAAACAAATCTTTCCTCTATATAATATTAGTATAGACTAGCTTCTGCCCGCGACGTCGTCTACGTAGAATTAGACTTATGAACTGATGTTGATAGTATGTTGAGGTTTCATTTCAAATTTACCTTTTTAGCAGATTTTTATAACTTCGTGTCAGTCTAACTAAACAGACTTATAGGGGGAGTGTGAATGGTTACGTTGGGAGGGGAAGGCCTAGACGGACATTCCGAGACCAAATAGGAGACGTTTTGGAAAAAGGTCAGGTCAGGAGTACCCGAAACCGACGAGCATGTATGAAGAGATTGATGAGAGTGGATGAAGCGAAAGAAGTATGTCAGGATCGTAGCAAGTGGAACGAAGTAGTCTCTGCCTACCCCTGTGGGAAAGTGGCGTGACGGTATGACGTATGTATGTGTATGTGTCAATTTGGTGTCATTGTCAGTCGGTCTAATAAATCCTAATCCTGCCGCTAAGTAGCAGAGCTTGCACTGCTGTGTTCCGGTGTGGAGAGTAAGACAGCCGGGGAAATTACGGGCACAAGAGGCATTTCATCTTAGTCCTCTAGGTTGGCAACGCATCTGCAATCCCCACGGGGTTGCGGGTGTCTATGGGCAGTGGTGATCACTTACCATCAGGTGACCCACTTGCTCGTTTGCCTTCCTATGCTCCCAGACTAGCAGCAGCCTACTTTTTAATCTAGGATATCAACTGTCTCCGTTCCAAATTTAATCCAAATCCGTCCAAATTTGTCACGGGTTTCGCAATTCTTTTCCCGGTCCACATAGGAACTATCCCGGGTTAATGGAATAGAAAAAACAATGTTATTGTAAAGGTGGATAGACCCCGGGTGGATTTAAGCGACATTCTGCTGTAAAAATAACCCTCAGACACTACATCCCTTAAGTACAATTAACGGGAATGACCTACTTAGGGGCGGGAAGGCAGAGCACACAACGCACAGTAGGCCCGTTTAACAATTATTATCGTAACTAATATGAAAATGAAAAATATTTGAAAAAAAAGCACATTGTTTTATTTATACCAACTAATCTAAAATTACAACATAATACAATACATCATGATTACCCCAGAGCTGGCGCTTACCTCTCCCAGCGAATTTCTCTGGCTGTACAGAGAGGTAATGCCGCCAGTGTGTTGGGGTCTATGCCGCAGGAGGGCCTTTTAGATGGTGTTTTCTTTTTATAGTTAGGTATATTTATTTAGTTTTAAGTTTTGTATATTTAGTTAACTTTTGAAAAAATATTTTATTCAGTAACTTAAATTACTGGTAGAGATCAAGGGATAAGTTCGCCTTTGTGCATGTATTAATGTTATTTTTATTTTTTTGTGAATTGTATCCGTTTCTTTATATTTGTACAATAAAGCATTTACTTACTTACTTACTTACTTAAATTAGAACAGCAGTATCTGTGCTGGCGCCTCTTTTTGAGTAGGTATACGAAATACTCGTGCTAAGAGAACAGAATATCAAATGTGAATATAACTGTCGACACTGTAATTAGGACTAGGCAACGAATAAACACATACACATACATCACGTCTATATCCCTTACGGGGTAGACAGAGCCTGAGGTAACAAGACCTAAAGGCCATGTTTAGCATGATTGGAAGCAAAGAAAAAACATAGAATGTACCAGTTGCTTTTCTTCCCGCGCAGATGATAAAAGCCCATCGAGGGAATGGGCGAAAATCTTAGGAATCATGTTATAGGCGATGCGGCTAGCAACCCACCACTATTTTGACTCCCCATTCCATCCGTACGCCCACAATCATGCTAAAAGTGGTCTTTAGGTCTTGTTACCATGGGCTCTGTCTACCCCGCAAGGGATAACGACGTGTTTTATGTACGTCGTATGTATGTATTTTCTCAATTAATATACTTTAACTTATAATTAATAAAAAAACAGACTAATTTCAAAATTGGAGTCAAAATATTTTAACTTTTCCGTTTCGTCACTTGTACACTTTTAGAGAAGCAACTGGTAAATTCTATGTTTTTTCTTTACTCCCAGACCAGCATGGAAGAATAGAACTTGGCACACTCCCCTGCTGTAGTTTTAGCAAAGAGAAAGCGGCGTAACAAATTGTGGGATCGCTCTCAACTTACGCGACTATCTGGCCATTCGACTCGATCGCGCGGGGGCGCCACTGTACTACATAACACATTTATGTATAGTAAGTAAGTAAATGCTTTATTCTACAAATATAAAGAAACAGATACAATTCACAAAAAAAAACATACATACGACATACATAAATCACGTCTTTATCCCTTACGGGGTAGACAGAACCCAAGGCAACAAGACCTAAAGGCCACGTTTAGCATGGTGATGGGTTACCAACCGCATGGCCTATAACATGATTCCTAAGATTTTCGCCCGTTCCCTCGATGGGCTTTTACCTGCGCGGGAAGAGAAGCAACTGGTACATTCTATATTTTTTCTTTACTCCCAGACCAGCATGGAAGAAGACAAAAAAATAAAAATACATGAATATAATGCACAAAGGCGAACTTATAAGGGATCTCTACCAGTTAACCTTTGAGCAGATGAGAGGAGCATTAAACGAGATAATGGAAGCCACAATAGACCGTACTTATCTAAATACAATAAACAAACCATAAAATAAACTATTAAATATTACACACATGTATACATACAAAAAAGAATAAGAGTACACATATACAATATCTAAGGAGATGGTGTGAGCCACATCTTCCTCAAGCCCTCCCTGAACGACGCCACGGAGGCAGACTGCCTGGTGGAGGTCGGTAACCGATTCCACAGCCTAGCAGAGTGAACTGTGAAGGGTTTGGATTATTATTATAGTACTCGAGAGTGAAAAAAAACATACACACGTACATAAATCGTCTTTATCCCTTACGAGGTAGACAGAGCCTTTTTTTAACGGAGAGGAAATCTTACTGGATGCCCTAGGCACGGGGATGCCTAGGGTTATGTGGGACTCCCCCTCGAAGGGGTATACCCAAATTAAAAACTAAAAATGGCGCAGTTTTACAATTATAAGCTTTAAATAATGACACCTGCTAAAAACATCATCATCATCATCATCATTCATCATCATTCAGTCATCATTTCATCTTAATCCTCTAGGTTGGCAACGCATCTGCAATCCCTCTGGGGTTGCGGGTGTCTATGGGCAGTGGTGATCACTTACCATCAGGTGACCCACTTGCTCGTTTGCCTTCCTATTCACATAAAAAAATAAATAAAAAAAAAACACTTGAAAAAAGCCTTGCACAGAAAAGTTGCACCTTGATCCCTCTCGTCAGGGAGCAAAAAACACTTTTCTGAATGTGAGGTGTGAAAACTCAATTTTCTCAAAGGGCCATGATTTGCTCAGCCTCGGCTTAGCCGTATAAGTAATTTTAAACCGGTCCGGCGCCGTACCGGTAATGGGTTTAATTTGAAAGGTGTTGGCTTCGTCCAGCGAAAAGACCGGGTGTCGGTCCACTGCATACTGGCTAGCGCAAAAGATACTACCCGTCTCTTTCTAAAACGCACAGTAAGAGAAGGACGGGCAATCGATCTCGTGCGCGTCGCGACTCTTACGCTCTCGTGCTAGATAAGCAGGTTTTTTGAAATTGGAAACTCGTATAGTGTCATGCCGCTTCTAATAGTCATTAGGTACTGTAGGAATAGGTTCGGCTAGTTTATGCTGGCAGGTTTTGGGTGCTGGCTGCTCTGAAATAGTTCAAGTTCCGAATATCGAACACCCGTTCGATATTTTGAAAGGTTTTTGTTTTTGGAACTTGGGACGTCTCGCAGAACAGCTCGAACTGAACGCCGCATAGGCGGAAATCTTAATATTTTGTAAATGATTATTTAAAGTTGAAATAAAATCAAGAATTAATAAGTTTGTGTTTTAACTTGAGTAACTTGGCCTTCTGCAGCAACAGTTTGGTTAGGAACTTTATATCCCGATTCCCGTATAGTTTGAAGTGCCTCTTCAGGGCAGCTCCACAGTACCATGAGAGTGACAGAGATAGTTGGATACGAAGTGTGGAGTTAGCTCTCCAGGTCTTATTTTAAAACTATATCAATCAAAATTCTTCTACGCTGGTCTGGGAGCAAAGAAAAAGCATAGAACGTACCAATTGCTTCTCTACCCGCGCACGTGGTAAAAGTAGATCGAGAGAATGGGCGAAAATCATAGGAATCATGTTATAGGCGATGCGGCTGGCAACCCGTTACTATTTCGTTTCCATTTTCCATGTATACCTAGCCCCACAATCTTGCTAAATGTGGCCTGTAGGTACCTGTTACCTTAGGCTCTGTCTACCCCGTAAGGGATAAAGACGTGATTTGTGTATGTATGTATCAATCAAAAACACCAATATTTTTGGCATAGAATTCATTTTACGTTCTTCTGGCGTCGAACATAGATGAACTATCAAAAACAGTAACTAAAACTATCTGAAATGTAAGATAACATGAAATTAAACATTTCAAATGGGCACTCAAAAAAATATGGCAAAAAATGCTTTACTTTGGAAAAGAGCTGATACTCTGCAAACCGCTGGTACGATTTTTACCAAACATAGCTTAAAACAACCGCAAGGAAATTGGCTTTCGAATGAAAAAATCCGCATCCAAATCGGTCCATCCGCTTGAGAGCTACGTTGCCACAGACACACACACATCGACATCGACATCAAACTTATAACACCTCTCACCCACACTCTTTTTGCATCGGGGGTTAAAGAGGCAAAAGTGACCGCAAAAGTCGCCAAAAAAAAATGGCCAGAGCACTTGGTTGCTACAGCAAAGTCACCATTTCTAGCGACAAATCTAAATTGGCAGCACTCGCTCTCCAGTGCCTTGTAATGCAACGAGCGCAGTGTAAGCCCACCTCAGTCGGCAGCGAGATAATGCAGGATTACCTTTCACTAGCCTGTACCCTGTTGCTGTAATGGGGGGGGGGGGGGGGGCTTACCCTGGATATTGGCTACATCAGGGATTGCTTGTGTCACGATTTAGATATAGGAACAATTACTATTAAAATTTTGTTGTCGACGACTTACGGATAAACCCCCTTATTCTTCTTATTTTTTTAATATGGCCACATCGATCGATGCGATGATTTCGCCAATCGCAAAGTAATAAATACAGTACCTATTCAAAAATCTTGTGACAAAAATGTTAGCAACGTTGTACGGTAGAATACGGTTTGAGAAATCCCGTGCTAATCGTGGCCTAGGTCTTGCCACCTTAGGCTCTGTCTACCCCGTAAGGGATAAAGACGTGATCTGCGTATGTGCGTTGTGAGTTAGGTAAGTTGAAATCCATTACTATCTTTTCTGAGGAGCGTTAAAGTTTTCTCCGCGCACAATTGGCAGTTAAAACTTAACTGTTGTTGGCCGAGACCGGTAGTAAAGTTAATCGCAGTTTTATTGCATCACGGGGGTTCCTGGAGACAGTCCATTGCAGCCTGCAAGTCTAAAATCACAGCCAAATATGGTTTCTAAACGCACATACATACATATCCATACATATACTTTATCCGGAGTCTTCATTACGGGGTAGACAAAGTCTAAGGTAAGAAGACTTAAAGACCACGTTTAGCATGATTGTGGGCATATGGATGGAAAGGGGAATCAAAACAGTGATAGGTATTTAGAAGTGATTTATGTATGTGTGTATGTATGTATCTACATACACAATAAATACTTTTCATAATACTTTTTTTAATTACTATATTTTAAGCTTAGTTTTGCTTTATTTTTTAAATTGTTTTTAATTCCCCTTTTGAGTTTTTTTTTCATTATTAAAATTATAAATGCGAAAGTTTGTGACGATTTTAGTGAGTGTGTATGTTTGTTCCTTTTTCACGCTAAAACAACTGCACCGATTTCGATAAAATTTGAAACGGAGATAGCTGATACCCTAGATTGAAACATAAGCTACTTTTTATCTCAAAAAATTGCATAGTTCCCGCGGGATAGCTGAACATATCAATTGATAATTCTACGTGGACGACGTTGCGGCCAGAAGCATTATAATTCCCATCTAGGCCGCTTTCATACGCTCGCTTGAATTTACAAATCCTTTGATGTGTTTCTTACTTCCGCATATTAGAGGAATAATTATCAACGTTACGGCGTGAGGAGCACGTGGAGTTTTTAATTATAGCCCCGTCCAAAACGTGCAAGGTCCGTCCGGATAGGTACCATCGTCTTCCTCGCTTCCTGTAGGGGCCGCTACTAAGTTTCAGTAGAGCTCCTTGTTGACGTAGGAGCTAATACGATAGGTTTAAGTTATGACTCTTTTTTTTTAGTTTTACCATGTACGTGGGAAGAAGCAAACTGATACATTCTATGATTTTTCTTTACTCCCAGGCCAGCATGGAAGAAGATTATTTGTAAAGTTGATTGAAAAATATATCTGTTAAATGTTTGTGGATAAGATAAAACATATTTTATTAATTTATTATTGCAACTAAAAACTGAAAACGTTAGTAATTCTAAGCAATTATTCCTACCTACTTTTAATGAAAGTGCGAAGTAGTGAGACACATAATTTACAAAGAATAGGCTGCCTTAAGAAAAAGAAAACTCTCAGCAGAAGTTTTTTAATGATTAATGTTCATCTATTTGAAAGACGCGAACAAAGCAGTAAATTAAAAAAAAAGAAATATCATGGCCCCGGAGCTCAAACATTTGACAAAATGAAAAAGAGGAAACTCATGCCTGAAAATTTGCAAAGTCTTACTTATTCTATAAATTATAAAATTGGCGAATTTCCGCTGGAGATTATTTTTACGAGAGAAATTTTATGAACTGTGAATTTATTATATTGTGGACCGAAAGTCTGTTCCTTCATTTTATTGGCAAATAACTTCTGAAGAGCTTTAAAAAGTAAAGTTTGATTGTAATATTTTTCGGGCGTTTTAATAAAAACTTTAATATTAATTACACTTCAATTATTCGGCTTGTTAATCCGGTAATCTTATAAAGATGTTACTTTAATAGAGTTCTTGACTATTTGTATTTAAAGGGCTTTATTAGCCTTGGAGATTATATCGTGAAACCTAAATCTGCTTAGTAACAAATTTCATTTTCTTCCTATTTATTTACATGCATAAATCATGTCTTTATCCCTTACGGAGTAAACAGAGCCTAAGGCAACAAGACTACGGCGACGTTTAGCATGATTGTGGGCGTATAGGTGGAAAGGGGAATCAAAATACATACTATGTTATTTTATTAATGTTATCTTGGAGTGTCCTGCTCCTGGGAACAGGCCTTTTTACATACATACCTTCACGCTTCTTTCCCATAAGGGTAGGCATTTTACTACGTAAAAAAAAGGTTGAATTCAAATTATAGAGTACCTATTTAGTATAGCTTACTCTTCCTTGTAAAAGCCCATCGAGGGATTGGGCGAGGGTCTTAGGGGTCATGACTATATAGGCGATGAGGCTAGCAACCCATCACTGTTTTGATCCCCCTTTCCACCTATACGCCCACAATCATGCTAAGCGTGGTCTTTAGGTCTTGTAACCTTAGGCTCTGCCTACCCCGTAAGGGATAAAGACGTGATTTGTGTATGTGTATATACCTATGTAAAAAAAGCTTGTTTTCAAATTATAGAGTATTTAGGTTAGCTTACTCTTCCTTCAATTTTGTAGTAGGTCTTACTTAGTCGAAAGGCTTCGCTGTTACTTGTTATTTTAATTATGATAATTAATGTTGAATCTAAATATATATGACTCAAAAGTGACTGACTGACTGACTGACTGACTGACATAGTGATCTATCAACGCACAGCCCAAACCACTGGACGGATCGGGCTGAAATTTGGCATGCAGGTGGATGTTATGACGTAGGCATCCGCTAAGAAAGGATTTTGATCAATTCTACCCCCAAGGGGATAAAATAGGGAATGAAAGTTTGTATGAAACTTTGTCAATTTTAAACCGATCGGGCTGAGACTTTGCATGCATAAAGCTACTATGAAGTAGGTATCCTCTAAGAACGGATTGCGTAATTTTTGCGGGATAGCGATAAACGAATTATATGCAGACGAAGTCGCGGGCAACAGCTAGTTAATTAAAAAACTCAAGAGGCGAGAACCAAAGAAAATCTTGTACGGTAGGAATAAGTAACACGTCATATCTCTAGCCTATGTACGTCCCACTTCTGGGCGTCGTCTTCCTCTCATTACGAGAGAGCGTGGGCTATAGTTCCCACGCGGGCCCAGCGCGGATTGGGAACTCAACACACCATTGAATTGCCTCGTAAGTGTCAAAATGAACAAAAAACAAACATCTCACCTGTGTACAATGTAAAAAGAAAATTGAGACACAATTTTCCACGGGAAATGTTACATGTTTCACGAGAACGCCCTGTCGCAGCAAACATAAAGTGGCTTGTTACCGCATTTTTTAATTTAATATAAAAAGGTTGCCGTGTGATAAACATCCTGTAAAGCAATTTTTAACTAAAGATTTTGAGTTCGAAGATTATTTTTATGAAAACACGGTGATTTAAGAATTGGAACAATCGCTTGAATCAAATAATTAGTTATTTGATATTTTAATACCTTTTTAATCATATATTATAGTAGAATTATAGTAGATAGTAACTTTGCCTGCACCTGCTACGGGTGGTGTAAGGCACGCGTCACGGAATGACGAGGATCCGGGTTCGATTCCCGTCCATAGCTTTACTTTTCGGATTTTTCTGTGTTCTAATTTTCAGTGTTTAGAAATTTTCTAGTAACTTTAAGTTACAGCACATAACATAGTAAAATAAAAATACATTATTGACGGAGAGTAGTAGAGAGAAAGGCGAACTTATACTTAGAAAGGGATCATCTCTACATATTAGAGAATACTTGTAGTACATAAGACTCAGTATAGTTCTCAACTAAGTGCTTTATTTTTTTGACAGTTCCTGCATCAAATTGACTTAAATGTAAATATAGTCAATGTCATTTTAAGCCGTACAAATGACATTGAAACTTAGAGTACAAGGCATGCTATACCAGTTTTAAGTGATTCGCGGTTAATTACCTCTACATACATACATAAATCACGTCTTTATCCCTTACGGGGTAGACAGAGCCTAAGTTAACAAGAACTAAAGGCCACATTAGACATAGATATTGTCTTCGGCACATGGACTGTGATTATCTTTAATGAGGTGTGAAAATTACGAGGAAATAAAATCGTAGGTACAATTACCTGAACGCTTTAAACACAATACACAATTTATGTATTGTATATCTATATAAAAAAGAGTAAGTGGATATACGTGATGCTGAGGCGAAAACTTAAGAACGGCGGGACAGATTTGGATGGACTTTTGTTGCTATTTTATAAGTCTACGGAAGGTTATGAAGAGAAAAATTGGAGAAAATAAAAAAACGATTTATCAATTAAATCCTACTTTTAATAAGAAATGACTGAACACGCTTGCTTATTTCTATTGCTATTCCATTAATAAAACTGAAATGGCCCGTGCAGATGGTAAAAGCCCATCGAGGGAATGAGGGAAAATCTAAGGAATCATGTTATAGGTAATCGATGAGGCTAGCAACCCATAACTGTGTTGATTCCCCTTTCCACCTATACGCCCACAATCATGCTAAACGTGGCCTTTACGCCTTGTTAGTTTAGGCGGTGTCTACCCCGTTAGGGATGGAGACGTGATTTATGTACATATATGTAAGTGGTCCTTATTGTCTTTTGAGTAGTATTTTTATAATTTATAACCTCTTTTTGCGGCATCTATTATAAGGGGTGTCAAAAGTTTAAAGATATTTGACTAACTCGTGAAGTCAGTCGGTCCGAACACCCTTGCTTACTTTAGAACCCTAATTATAACGTAAAAATTAAAAAAAAATACACTGTGAATGTAGTACTGAAACGCAAGCATTCGTTTGTTAGAAGGTCAACTATAAAACTTATGGCTAACTTTGCAGGGATATTTAGAACAGCTATCCTGTCGGGTGTATCAAATAGCTTTGTTCATTTTGTGATATATCCGGTATTTTACACCTTTTGTAACTTTTTAGAGCAGTCTTTGTATTAATTTGACATAATCTAACGGCACAGTATGCAGAGCATAGTTACTGCATAAAAAAAGAAAAAACTAAAAAATATTTTCCTCATTTTTCTTGCTCTAACGAAAAAATTAAAAATAATGTGGAATAAACTTTTTAACGATTTAAACAGATCTCAGAAGAAAGCAGAAAAATGTTTCGATATACTTTCTCAGTGTACTTGCTTATGTAAAAGTTTTAAAAGCAATAAAATGTAGTCGTCACTTCTGTCTTACCTTTGGCCTCGTACTAGTACTCCTATGACGTAGGGAGACCAAATTTGACCTATATTCTGTTCCTTCAGAATTTTCAATATTTTTTATTTTAAATGTACAGTTTATTTGTGTCAGAGTAGGTCAACGACATGAAACGATTTAACAAACTACGATTAATATGAATGTTTGTTTTTTTTTCAAAATTTTTATCATTAAATATAACAGTATTTTTCAAATATTTTACTCAAAAAAAGTATCTAGACTTTTTGTTTTTAATTTTATTATTGCATCGTTTTAAAATCTATAAGTGTCACTTTATTTCAAGACTTGAAATATTCGTTAAAATAATGCAGTTTAAGAAAAAGAAGCATAATTCGAAAAATATACAAAACACAGATTTAAGTCGTATCTAAATCATGTACAGCATAAAGTCGTCTAAAATTGGCCAATAAACCACTAAAGTATTAATTACTTAACCACAACAATGTCGCTTTTTCGACATCCTCCAAAAACCAACTAAAACATGACCGCAATACTGATGCCCCGCAACATTGCACAACTAAAACATTGTTTACACCTACCGAATAATATATCCATTCATACAAAAACACTTTTCCAAATGGAAATGTTGTTGTTCACATTCCGACCTCAAACGCGGGAAAAATTCAAAGGACCAATATTATCGAGTACACATGCACTTAATAGTAGTACTTACGCGATGTAACTGGCCAGTCACTTTTCACAATGCACTGCACTTTTCACTAGTCACTTTCGGCACATTTTCACGGCAGAGCGATAGCGAGCGCGCGTCCAACGCGACGAGGTTCGGCGCTTATACTACTGACCAAGAGAGCACTCGGGATGAGCAAGTTGCCAGGGTGACGGGGAGATTACCCCACGGGTAATTTTTTGGGGAGTTTTGTGTGTACTAGTTTGCGCTAGTTCTTAGCTGTTTTTGTGATATTGACTTGACCTGGGGCTATTTGGTGTATTACTATGTCTATCAAATGTAGTTGAGTAAGTGTTTGATTTATTGAATGATTTATTAAGACTTTTGACTTTGGAACCATTAGTTGGCTGGCTAGTTAGTACTAATTTGTATAGCGAGTTTTTTAAACAATATTATGTGTCGCAGAGATGTAGTGTTTTGTACGTGTGATCACGTAATGACTTATCACTGTTTTAGTTCATCTTTCACTTGTTTAAGTTCATCTTAGTTATGGTTAGGAGCAAAAATTAAATTAGTAGGTAAGTGGGTAATTGAACGACGAGCATGTATGAAGAGATGGATGAATGTGGAAGAAGCGAAAGAAGTATGTCAGGATCGTAGCAAGTGGAACAATGTAGTTTCTGCCTACCCCTGTGGGAAAGAGGTGTGACGGTATGTATGTCTGTATGTGGGTAATTGAATTCGAATTTCAAATGATGAAAAAACACAGTGCATTAGTTTTGAAGGTGACACGTCAAAAGTAACTTACACGAATAGTCTTAAATTAGTGTCGTATCGAATCTTAATTGCTTTTTCTTAAAAAGCATTGCCTATATACGTTGAATTTATAAAAATTTTGAAAGTAATTCAATACATCTGTAGACATACATTCAATACATAACACAAACTTCTAATAACTAACTTACAATCACATAATTTAATAGAACATCCAAATTTTTCAATCGTTCTTTCCCAGTTCTCCCCACTCTGGGGTAATCTCCCCACCGTTGGTCTCCCCACCCCGAGAAAATGGCGCGAATCGGCGCCTGCGTGACCTACGGGAGAGAGGGAGCACAGAACAACCATCCCTGTCTCTCATGCTAAAACTTTTCACTGTAACTTTATTTAGTATAGTTATTTTTAAACTTGTTTAATTCGCGATACAATTTTATTCAATGACGTTTCATTGAACATAACGAAAGAAAAAGCTAGATGGGAAAAATTACAAGATATTAGGCAGACTTATAGCTTCGGAGGGATCTGTTCCAGGCGACCTTAGCGCAATGCAAACGTGAAAGGAAGATATTAAGAGGCTGTTTCACCACTCTCTGTTAAGTTCCAGTTATCTTAAAGTGTCAGTTATCTATATCTATGATTCCGTCTCTATTTATTACTACGAAGCGGACAGAGATATCATCATAGATAACTGACACTTAAGATAACTGGAACTTAACAAAGAGTGGTGAAACAGAATGAGAGGGGTTGGGCTATAGTTCCCACGCGGGCCCAGTCCGGATTGGGAACTTCAAACACCATTCAATCGCTTCGCAGATGTGTGCAGGTTTCCTCGCTATGTTTTCCTTGTAAATAGCTCATGGTAAATTTGAAATGTGATATCGCACATAAATTCTTTAGTTGTTAATTTATTAAGTGTTAATACTACTTTATTTGCGCATAATAATGACTTGCTTGCCTTTTTGTTGTAACTTTTCCTTTCTGTATCAGGTTAGCTGGAAGAGATCCCTTCTTAGGGATAAGTTCGCCTTTGTACTATTTTCTCTGTATATCTGTATTTTTAATTTTTTTATGTACAATAAAGAGTTTACATACATACATACATACAAAGTCCAAAAAACACAGAGGTGCGAACCCGGACTCGAACCCACAACCGTCTGCTTGAGAAGCCACAGGTCAAACCACTAGGCTACCGGCTTACCGCATATAGCCGCGGGAAATACAATAGTAATTATTATAAATAAATAAATAAATACAATACAATACAATAACTCTTTATTGAACACCACAAATAACAACCAAAACAGAAAAAGGTATACAGAATATGACAAGGTAACAATATACCGAGCGATCTCTACCAGGCAACCATAACGGGGAAAAGAACAGATCTGAGCAGTAGGCTTATTATCTAACATTGGCGAAATTATCGCATCGATCGACGGGGCCATATTAAAAAAGAAGACCACGATAGCTCTTGTGAGGGAGTTAGATAATAAGCCTACAGTTACATACTTAATAATAATAATAATTATAGCCTTTTTATTCCGAATTCGCTACAATTTCATTTTTTTTGTTGTTGTTGTTGTTGTTTTATTATTAAATTGTCGCGTAATTCGGCGTGCCTCATGGCATAGGCCTCCTCCGTGTATTGGAGGGTTTGGGCTATAGTTCCCACGCGCGCCCAGTGCGGATTGGGAACTTAACACACACCATTGAATTTCTTCGCAGATGTGTGCAAGGTTTCCTCACGATGTTTTCCTTCACCGAAAAGCTCATGGCAAATTTCAAATGTAATTTTCGCACATAAATTCCGAAAAACTCAGAGGTGCGCGCCCGGGATTTGAACCCACGACGCTCTGTTTGAGAGGCCACAGGTCAAACCACTAGGCTACCACGGCTTTTTACATACTTAAGTAGATATAAACATTCATGACTCAGGAACAAATATTTGTATTCATCACACAAATATATCTTTCTACATATAAAAAAAGTCGTGTTAGTTACACTATTTATAACTCGAGAACGGCAGAACCGATTTTGCTGTAATTGGTGGGGAGGTAGCTTAGAACCAGGAGACGGATATAGAATACTTTTTATCCCGATTTTCCCGCGGGATTGAAAAATCCCGAAATGTTGTACCAATAAAGCTACAGACATTACATTTGGAATGCCTACATATTGTTCCTTGATTAATATATTATAAAGGTGCAATTTTTGAAATTTCCCACGGGATAAAAACACGACGTAATTAATTAAGACTATAATTAGTAGATAATATTCTTAGAGGATCACGTAGGTGCTCTAAGAAGGGATTTTCCGAATTTCCCACGGGATAGGAAATAAAAACCTATATAGGTACTTGGAGACATGAGTGGATGTATAGGGTATGTCGTCACTCTGACGTTATCTGCGCGGACGAAGTCGCGGGCAAAAGCTAGTACTTTTATAAAAGCACTTGAACGCCAGCTATTTCTGTACTCTAATGTGACCATGATCGCTTGAACTCGAATGCTTTCTTCTACTGTTTTGTTTTTACAAGCTTTAATAAAATCCACTTTAAATCACACACAAGGGAAACATAGTGAGGAAACCTGCACGCATCTGCAAAGCAGTTCAATGGTGTGTGTCCCAGTCCGCGCTGGGCTTGCGTGAGAACTATAGCCCCAGCCCTCTCATTGTGAGAGGCCTGTGCCCAGCTGTGGGAAGTATATAGGCTGGAGATGATCATTTATCATTTATTTATTGCAACCATGGTATTTATTTGCTTCCATGCTGGTCTGGGAGCAAAGAAAAAACATAGAATGTACCAGTTGCTTCTCTACCCGCGCAGATGGTAAAAGCCCATCGAGGGAATGAGCGAAAATCTTAGGAACCATATTATAGGCGATGTGGCTAGCAACCCATCACTATTTTGATTCCCCTTTCCGCCTATACGCCAACAGTCATGTTGAACGTGGCATTTAGGTCTTGTTACCTTAGGCTCTGTCTACTGAGGCTCTGACTACTGTCTGAAAGGGATAAAGGTGTGTGTATTGTTAAAATTTACATACTTTGAAAGGGCAATTAACAACAGTGTGTACAGTGTCTAAGAGCCTGCGATATACATTGTGGTTTTATCGCGATCCAATCCCGCACCGATTTTATCGACATTTTATCGAGCACTCGATAAACTGGTTAACGGTGCATAGTAAAATGTTAACGTAGTGGAAAACTGTTAAAACCAAGATGGCCGATTGATGTACATACACCTGTACACTATGATAATTTCCTATTTATTTATTACTAGCTCTTGCCCGCAACTTCGTCCGCGTAACAACACGCTAGCCGCATCGCCTGTAATATGATTCTTAAGATTTTCACTCATCCCCTCAATGGAGTAGAGAAGCAACTGGTACATGCTATGTTTTTATCTTAACTACCAGACCAGCATGGAAGAAACATTGTAACAATATGGGTTTCAATTTGAATTATATAGATAAGTTTTTGCTGAAACTCATGTTGAGTAAAAGCTTTTTTTGCTAACCATACTTGAATTTTTTTTTTTTTTTTATATGAATAGGAAGGCAAACGAGCAAGTGGGTCACCTGATGGTAAGTGATCACCACTGCCCATAGACACCCGCAACCCCGGAGGGATTGCAGATGCGTTGCCAACCTAGAGGACTAAGATGAAATGCCTCTTGTGCCCGTAATTTCCCCGGCTGTCTTACTCTCCACACCGAAACACAGCAGTGCAAGCACTGCTACTTAGCGGCAGGATTAGCGAGTAAGATGGTGGTAGCGATCCGGACGGACCTTGCACAAGGCCCTACCACCCGCATGTCATCCATCTTACATTGCGTACAAAATTTCAAGTCAATCGGACCAACCGTTGAAGAGTTCCCTCCCGCGGAGACGGTCTTCACCGGGCTACCAGAATGTCACCTACCAGTTTTGTATTGTCATCCGACTTATAAAACTAGCTAAATAGCACAATCGGTTGATGTCTGCCTCAAATTTGAGTTGCAAGATTCCACCCGGACAAACAATACACTCAGTAGCAAAGAAACCGGATCACGTCCCGTAGAAAGTCGTATGAAAAGTCACCCGGTTTCTTTGCCACCGAGCATATTTAATACAAACTTAAGCATTTAGTTTCGCCTCCCGATGTTAGTCTGTCAAATGCTGCAAATTATATTAGACCCACATCCAGCGGTGCCAATACAATACTATTGTAATGAAGTTCTGGTGACCCAGCCAGGACCGTCTCCGGAGGAGAGAACTCTTCAACGGTTCGTCCGATTGACCTGAAATTTGGTATGCATATGCTGGACAGATTACAATGACGTACAGTCAACAGAAACTACAGTCGTGTTTAAAATGATATTTTTAGAATCGGATACATTGCAAGTTAAAAATAGCTTGTAAAATTCTTAAACCGCAGTTCATCTTCATCTTGGCATCTAAAGGTTGCACGGTGTAGTTCCGGAGAAATTTTTCTCTCCTCGTATATAAACTAGAAACGGATAGTATGAAATTCCATGTAATCCGCATTTAACACGGCGCTGGTACTCGAGTCGCGGGTCGCGTTACATTTTATGGAAATAAAATGTTAAAGGTCGCCTTCTATGTCGCCACCTGCGCTGGAAAGATGATTGGTTGCGGCAGAATGGGGTGACCTAAACTGACACTGAGAAGTATAATATAAAAATTATACACAGTCACGTCTCTTTCCCATAGGGGTAGGCAGAGCTTTTCACTTGTTACGATCTTAGCATACCTCATCCACATTCATCAATCTTTTCATACATGCGTCGCATACATTCGTCGGTAGGTACCTACTCTTGATCTGACCTTTTGTCAAAACGTCGTCGGTTTGGTCCCAGAAGGTCCGTCTACCGATTTGAACCGCGGACGTCGGAGCGAACCCACTGTTATTCCGCATCTTATACCACTAGGCCAAACGATACTTACGAATGAATTGTTGAATTACGTATACAGTTGCTTCTCTTCCCGCGCAGATGGTAAAAGCCCATTGAGGGAATGGGCGAAAGTCTTAGGAATCATATTATAGGCGATGCGGCTAGCAACCCAGCACTATATTGATTCCCCCTTTCCACTTATAAGCCCACAATTATGCTAAACGTGGCGTTTAGGTCTTGTGTACCCGCATTACCTACCTGCATTGCACGGTCTCATCGTCAAAGGGAAGGCGGGCCCAGCGCAAGAGCCCTCCGCTTCTTGGCGCGGTCCTGATAGAAACCGGGGCCACCTGGGGGGCGTTTGTGGAGAAACCCTAGTGGCATCCCACTGCGTCCCCATCACACTGGACTGAGGCAACGCCGGAGAGTTTTTAGTTCGGGTATACCCCTTCGGTGGGGAGTCCCACATAACCCTAGGCATCCCCGTTCCTAGGGCATCCAGAAAGATTTCCTCTCCGTTAAAAAAAAGGCCTTGTGTACCCCGTAAAGAATATGACGTGATTTGTGTATGTATGTACTAAGAATGTAAAAGGTTAGCAACCCATCACTATTTTGATTCCCCTTTCCACTTCCACCTATGCGCCCACAATCATGCTAAGCGTAGAATTTGGCCCTTGTTAACCTTGGCTCTGTCCCGCAAGGGATAAAGACGTGATTTATGTATGTATGTCTTCCATTGCAAAAGTAAGTTGCCTAATTATTAGATCGGCAAAGCTTGCTCTACTGCGGATCTTCTACTTCCAAATTCCAATACTCCAGACAAGATGCATACAAGTTTCCTGTGTTGTCTGAATCTCGCCAACTTAACGGCAGCGGAACGTCGGATACCCTCAGCGTTGTAGTTGAACTTTTGCATGCGAAGTTATCACAGCAACCATAACTTGACCTCTATCTGCCTGGAGAGAGATGTCTATTGTGACCACTCTCTTAAGTCCATCGATGGTTTCAAAAAATGGCCTTAGATGTTCCACGGGAGTTTGTAATTGTGTCGTACAAACACATTATTCAAACAGATCACGCTTAGCGACAAAAAATCGTATAGTAACAAGGTCACGTGACAGCTAGTAACAGGTAGAAAAATTCAAGGACTCACCTGCTATGGGTGGTGTAGGGGTATAGCACGCGTCACGGAATGACGAGGATCCGGGTTCGATTCCCGGCCATAGCTTTACTTTTCGGATTGTCCTGTGTTCTAATTTTCAGTGATATTTAGAAATATAACTTGGCTGGCAGCTATTGTACGGATATAGGGGTCTTATGTTATTAGTCATGTGACCAGTTGACCAGACACATGGCTCTGTGTACAACCTATGAGAGAACAGGTCAAGTTAGTTCTTTCAGAGGATTGCACCCTTGCATTATTCTCTATTAATCTCGTCCGTGTGATCGCCTGTGGTCGAGAGACTATCGTAGCTTGACCCGTTCAGTAGCGGCCATTATACGGAGGCAGGAGTCATTATGTTGTTGGTCGTACGACCAGTTGAGCAGACACATGGCTCCGGCGGAACATAGCAGCGCAAGGACTGTTGCTTGGCGGCAGGATTAGCGAGCAAGAATGATGTCCTGCACAATATTCTACCGCCCACAAAAACCCCATCGAAATTTCATATTTTAAAAATGACTTAATTCTTCTTCATGCCAGGGACAGCAGCGCAAGGGCTGCTGCTTGGCGGGAGGACTAGCGAGTTTGAGATCCGCGGGCCTTAAGTAAGAGACCGGTGTTTTACAACTCCCCAACGCTGGTCCCCCTCCTTATCAGGGGTATGCAAAATAAGCCGTGGGGACCATTCACACTGACAGGAATGAGACGTACAAGTAACAGCTTTGGGGGAACCGCGGTAGATATAAGGGTTGTACATGTACACAGCTTTATGGAACCTATTCGTGGTTCCGCAGCGTTGCTTCCATGTTTTAATCCAAGGTACCAGCTGAGCTGAGCTACTTCCATGCTGGTCTGGGAGCAAAGAAAAAACATAGAATATACCAGTTGCTTCTGTACCCGCGCAGATGGTAAAAGCCTATCGAAGGAATGGGCGAAAATCATAGGAATCATGTCATAGGCGATGAGGCTAGCAACCCATCACTATTTTGATTTCATTTTTCACCTATACGCCCACAATCTTGCTAATTGTGGCGTGTAGGTGTCTGTTATCTTAGGCTCTGTCTACCCCGTAAGGGATAAAGACGTGATTTGTGTATGTGTACGTATGTACCAGCTGACTCCGTTCCAAATTGGATCCAAATCTGTCTAGTCGTTTCAGCGTGAAGAAAGAACAAACATGCACCCTCACATCCTCACTCACAAACTTTTTGCATTTATAAAATTAATAGGTTACTATAGGTTAGGGAATGGGCGAAAATCATAGGAATCAGGTTATAGGTGATGCGGCTAGCAACCTATTACTATTTTGATTCTATTTTCCATCTACACCTAACCCCACAATCTTGATAAATGTGGCCGGTAGGTCTTGTCACCTTAGGCTCTGTCTACCCCGTAAGGGATAAAGACGTGATTTGTGTATTGTGTGTGTTTTGTATAATAGGTTACATACAAAAAAAAACTAAACGACACTTAAAATGTGAACACAGAAAAATCCGAAAAGTAAAGCTATGGCCGGGAATCGAACTCGGATCCACGTCATTCCGTGACGCGTGTTATACCCATCACCACACAGGTGGGTAAGCCTTCGATTTTTTCTATTCTGTTTGAATGATGTGTCTGTGCAACACAATTACAACAACATACACGGTTACATACAGTCTCATTTAAGCCATTTCTTGCAAGGCCGGCAACGCGCTAGCAGTCCCATTGGTGCTGTAATTGTCCATGGGCGGCGGTGATCACTTACCATCAGGTGCACCGCATGCCCGTTTGTCGGTTTTAATATTTAAAAAAAAAAAGCCGTCCCCGATTTTTGTAATCGGTGAAAAACTAACCCCTTTATTCATAAACGCTCTGTAGGCTTCTGCTAACTTAGCAATCGTTTGTCCTTATCTGTCACTTTGACATTTACCTTTCACAGATAAGGACAAACGATTGCTAAGTTAGCAGAAGCCTATAGAGCGTTTATGAATAAGGGGGTTAGACTCTACTTTCACTTGACTTCATCAATATTTGTGTCACTTCTCAAAATACAACCTCAGAGCTCAAATGCTATATTTCGTTATGCTTGCTGCTATATGCCGTTAAGATATATGTTTATGCGTGGCGGGCAACTTCAATTTCACGGTTCTGGAGACGTCTAAGTCATATGGCTCATATGTAGGTGCAGTAGCGTTCAAGTTACTCGCTCGTTTACTGGCAACTGGCGGTCGTTGAACTTGTAGCGACCCTTTTTTTTATGGTGTGGAAAATGCGCCTTATGCATCCGCCGGGTACGGGTTTACCGGGGGTATGTGGGGCTCCCGCGACGGCAGGCATACCCACTAAAAACCACACGGATTCCCTATACAGTCGTATGTGAGGCGTTACGGCACTCGGTGTCACCGCGACGCCCCACGACCACCCCGGGATGGGGTTCCCTCTTCGCGGGACCTGTGCAATGCAGGTTTGGGAAATAACTTGTAGCGACCCTAGCGCCACCTAGTAGCGACTGCATAAACTGCTATGCACGAGTAGCTAGCGCCGGTGGCACGTGTTTTATACCGGGCTATGGAAATTTCTCAACGCGTATGCATAATTGCATAAATACAACTCTCTTTCTACGGACTTCGGTGCCTAAGCATAATCTTTCTGGAGAGAGATAACTGTATTGTGGTCTCATTCACAAACTTGCTTGAGAAGAAGTTTAATGGTTCTTAAATGCCGCAAATGATTTTGTCCATGTGTCTTATTTGTAATAAGCTTGGCAGAAAGTATTGTCTAAAAAAAATCACCAATAATTTACTTAAAATCGTGTTCCCGACCCTTTAAGAAAATTAACGGTACTTTTTCATCGCCAAACAGCTAGTGTCACTCGCTACTGTCACTATCTTGTCAAATGAAGCTGCATTTTACAGTACCCGGCATTGGACCCGTCCGGGGGGAAGAGCAGTGCTTGGTCCGGTGCACCCTGGGCACCGGCTAATGATTTCCTGGCAGTTTCTGAGGGATATCTTTGACCGTTGGCTAAGAGCCCGATAGGGGAGGAGGGGGTCTCTAACCATTACCGTACAACGTTGCCGACATTTTGTCACAAGATTTTTTAATTATATTTTTGTTACTTTGACATTGGCGAAGTTGTCGTCGCTATAACGACTTGATACGCCACAAATAAGAAGAAGAAGACAGTACACGGCCATAAAGATAGCACTTCGGTGTTTGGAAAGAGACAACTGGCGCCACGTAAGTTAGAGCGAGATAACGCTCTACAAAGCCTTTTTTTTTTAACGGAGAGGAAATCTTTATGGATGCCCTAGGCGCGGGGATGCCTAGGGTTATGTGGGACTCCCCCCCCGGAGAGGTATACCCAAACTAAAAACTCTCCGGCGTTGCCTCAATCCGGTGTGACGGGGACGCAGTGGGATGCCACTAGGGCTCACCACAAACGCCCCCCCGGTGGCCCCGGCTTCCGCCAGGAGCGCGAGCCTAAGTTAGCCGACAAGAATCTACGCCGGTTAGCTTGGTATTGACTGCGCGTTGCGTTTAGAATTGTCAATTGTCACCGTTAATTGTCGCGTTGGTGAAATAGAAGCCTTGGACCCTGCTTAATGTCCCCACACGTCACTATTTTCCTGTCAAAGCTTAAAATGAACTATGAAACATTTTCGCTGTATTGCGTGGGACAACCCTCTAGGGGCTATTACACGGTCTTTATAGAAGTCAACTCGGCGCTTTGTAAATAACAACCTTCTCACATCAATTACCTCGGTACCTTTTTTCCAGGGTTTCCAAGTGAAAAAAAAACTTCAGGACAGGCAAACCTTCTTCTTATTTGTGGCGTATCAAGTCGTTATAGCGACAACTTCGCCAATGTCAAAATGTAATATCAAAAATCTTGTGACTAATTGTCGGCAACGTTGTACGGTAATAACCTCAAAAAACCACCTGCCCCCCTGTCGGGCTCTTAGCCAACGGTCCATGATATCCCTCAGAAACTGCCAGGAAATCATTAGCCGATCCCCAGGGTGCACCGGAGCAAGCACTGCTCTTCCCCCTGGACGGATCCAAAAACGAACCGCAGCTCTTGACCACGGAGGTAACCTGACTCGCACCCCGACAGGCACACCATTCAAAAATATAATTGAAGTATTGCGCACTAGCGCTAGCGTACGTAGAAATAGAAACGCTTTGGAGCTTATCGTCACGCTGTGCCGCTTAAGATGTCCATAGTCCTGATTTACCTATTTCGCAGAGGTTATCCAAGCTTGCTATTATCAGTATGTACTAGCTGTTGCCCGCGACTCCGTCTGCAATGAATTCGCTTATCGTTATCCCACGGGAACTGTGCAATATTCCGAGATAAAACATTCCCATGTCCTTTCCAGGGACTATAACTATCACTATGTATGTACGTATGTAAACTCTTTATCATCATCATCACTATATAGTATAAAACAAAGTCGCTTTCTCTGTCCCCATGTCCCTATGTCCCTATGTCCCCATGTATGCTTATATCTTTAAAACTACACAACGGATTTTGATGCGGTTTTTTTTAATAGATAGAGTGATTCAAGAGGAAGGTTTTTATGAATAATTCTAAGCAGACGAAGTCGCGGGCAGAAGCTAGTGCAAAATAAACATAAGACAAATACGATTTCTTATTTTCTTCGGGACAACCAAAGACCGCAATGTCAAAAAGTGTGGCAACGTACCGAAATTTTCCACATTTTAGGGAAACCTATTAACTGGTAACCCTACGCCTGCTAACCGGCGTGTATAATTAACGTACATTTTAAGTCAACAACGCAGTAATTAAAAGCTTATCTTATGTCCATCTGAAAATGTTGCCATTACACATTTGTAAGTTCCAACTTTTTGCTTCAGTCGTTCAATAATGGACTCTCTTTCTACACAAGTACGGTTCAATGTGTCACTAGTATTGCCATAGCACAAAAAGCCTAGTAATTAGGATATAGCACAATATTATGTTAATCATTTGAAATAGTTAAAAGAATATATCTTCCATGCTGGTCTGGGAGCAAAGGAATAACATAGAATGTGCCAGTTGCTTCTCTTCCCGCGCAGATGGTAAAAGCCCATCGAGGAATGGACGAAAATAGGAATCATGTTATAGGCGATGCGGCTAGCAACCCATCACATTATTGATATGTGACGACTATTGAGAACAACATGAACAAATGCGGCGGACTTGAGTTTTGGTTTGTAAGCTAGTTTCTGCCCGTGACTTCATCTGCGTAGAATTATACATGTAAACCTTTATTTTGAATCACTCTATCTATTTAAAAAAACGCATCAAAATCCGTTGCGTAGTTTTAAAGATATAAGCATACATAGGGTCAGACAGACTGACAGCGGAGAGCGACTTTGTTTTATACTATATATTGAAACAGTTTAATAAGTCCATTATAAATCAATTAGTAGTGACCCTAGCGCCACCTAGTTGTCCACTGCATAACTACTACGACGCACGAGTAGCTAGCGCCAGGTCTAATGACATCTGTCACGTCGTTCTACATCCCGCTACCGAAGTTTCTCAAGAGGTGCGAGTCGGGTTACGTCCGCGTGTGGTCAAGAAGCTGCGGTTCGTTTTCGGATCCGAGGGGAAGAGCAGTGCTTGGTCCGGTGCACCCTGGCCATCGGTTAATGATTTCCTGGCAGATTCTGAAAAATATCATTATCCGTTGGCTAAGAGCCCGATAGGGGGGGAGGGGTCTTTTGACCGTGTTCTACCGTATAACGTTGGCGTCATTTTTGAATACTGTAGGTATTTATTACTTTGCGAAATCATCGCATCGATCGATGGGGCCATATTAAAAAAAGAAGAAGTTTCTCGATGCGGCTGCATAAATACGACTTTCAACTCTCGTCCTTCGCACTTCGATCCCCAGGCATAGCATCTGCCTGGAGAGAGATCTCTCTATTGTGGCACTCCCCACAAATACATTTTATTGAGCAAGTAAGGAGTCGAGTTACTGGCGCCAGTACTCGCCCACGCCCGAACGGTGCTCTGGGTACAGTCGGCGGAGCACTTGTCTCGGAGCTTTTTAACATATTGCCTGTTTTGAACTCGTATCGTAATAATGTTTGTTGGAAAGGCAAGTTACTTGTTTTTGATTTAATAATGACATGAAACGGGGAAATGTAGTTTGACATAGTCGCACATTATTGCACTTTCCATGCTAGTCTGGAAGCAAAGATAAAACATAGAATGTGTCAGTTGCTTCTCTTCCCGCGCAGATGGCACCCCATCGAGGGAATGGGCTAACTTAGCAATCATATTATAGGTTGTAATGTTCTGGGTTAGGTTTGTCGTGTTTATCTATTATTTGTGTAGTTTATTATTATATCTTACATTATTAAAAATTTAGGCATTTAGGATTATTTTAGGTTTCGTTTCAATCGGTTCTTTTACTTTATCTGTGTGTCTACTCTTGCTTAATACTTGTGTCCTGTCAATGGTTCAAAGGTTAACTGGAAGAGATCCCTTTTAGGCATAAGTTCGCCTTTGTGCATGTGTGTTGTCCTGTATTCATCTTTTTCTTGTGTTTTATGTACATACATACATAGGCGATGCGGCTAGCAACCTATCAATATTTTGATTCCCCTTTCCACCTATACGCCCACAACCATGCTAAACGTAGACTTTGTGTCTTGTTACCTTAGGTTCTGTCTACCCCGTAAGGGATAGCGTGATTTATGTATACATACATACATACATACACAAATCACGTCTTTATCCCTTACGGGGTAGACAGAGCCTAAGGTAGCAGGTACCTACAGGCCACATTTAGCAAGATTGTGGGCGTATAGGTGGAAAATGGAATCAAAATAGTGATGGGTTGCTAGCCGCATCGCCTGTAACATGATTCCTAAGATTGTCGCCCATTCCCTCGATGGGCGTTTACCTGCGCGGGAAGAGAAGCAACTGGTACATTCTATGTTTTTTCTTTACTCCCAGACCAGCATGGAAAAAAATTTGGCCGGTTTTTTAATAAAAATCGAAACTTTCAAACGAACTTCTCAAAATGAAGTACACTTTAAAATACTTACATTTTTTTAAAGTTCTTTAGCTTGCCCGCGTACTACTTACGCCACAGTATATACACAGTAAGTTATCCACAAACATCGATCGCACTGCGCTCGCACTCGAGGCGCTTTGAGCGTTTTACTAGATTCAATGTGATGTGATGTGTTCGGATTTTTCTATGTGTTCTAATTTTCAGTGTCGGTTAGAAATTCAATTTCTAACCATAAAAGTAAACATTTTTTTTTATATGAATAGGAAGGCAAACGAGCAAGTGGGTCACCTGATGGTAAGTGATCACCACTGCCCATAGACACCCGCAACCCCGGAGGGATTGTAGATGCGTTGCTAACCTAGAGGACTAAGATGAAATGCCTCTTGTGCCCGTAATTTCCCCGGCTGTCTTACTCTCCACACCGGAACATAGCAGTGCAAGCACTGCTACTTAGCGGCAGGATTAGCGAGTAAGATGGTGGCAGCGATCCGGGCGGACCTTGCACAAGGCCCTACCACTCGCAAAACAACATAAAAATCTAGTAAACATTTTTGATTCATTTGATAGTACTGTAGGAATAGAATCTGCTAGTTTTATACTGGCTGGTTTCTATTGCTGGCTGCTTTGAGACTTAGTTCAAGTTCCGTATTTCGAACACTCGTTCGATATTTTAAATCTTTTGTTTGGAACTTCTGACAGCTCTCAGATCAGCTTGAACCGGGGACCGTAATGGTCAATTTTATTATTTCTTGTTATTTAAGATCGTTTAACCAAGCTGAATAAAACTGAAGTATTAATTAAATTTGCATTTTAACTCATAGTAGCTTAGGCTTTACGCGACAACAGATTGAACAAGCACACTTTTTAACTCCATCACTCATACAAATCTAAGTAATAATAATAATTTATTTGCTTAATAAAACACAAGTAAACATAAAAAGAAATATCTGACGAACCCCAAACTAGGCTGGGCCTGTATCTTGGGATCCTGGAGTGCATTATGCGAAACAAATAGGTAAAAGAAAATATTACATGCATTTAACAGAACAAAAGTATTTCAGAAACACTCAACAAGGACAAGCGGACGGGTGCCTTATCTAGACAGCTCTACAGTACCTATCATTTGAAAAACGGCGCCTTCTCTCGCCAAAACAGTATCAAAGACAGTATGTAGTGATTGCAAGCTGTTGCAAGTATAGTGTGCCAGTATGAATGTATGGGGATGAGTTACTGGCTTTATAGTGTGGTTAAAGTTCTGCGGAGGGATGCTGGAGCGTCGTAAGTTCATTATGAGATGAGCAGTAACTGCCCGCGACGTGCTGTCCGCGGCACAGCCTCCGCCAGTGGTTCTTACATAAATCACGTCTCCATCCCTTACGGGGTAGACAGGGCCCAGGGTAACAAGACCCAAAGGCCGCGCTTAGCATGATTGTAAGCGCGTATTAGGTGGAATCAAAATAGTGATGGGTTGCTACACGCATCGCCCATAGCATGATTGCTAAGATTTTCGCCCATTAAGAAGAACTATAAATGCGATACTATACATCCATGCTGGTCTGGGAGTAAAGAAAAACATAGAATTTACCAGTTGCTTCTCTTCCCGCGCCGATGGTAAAAGCCCATCGAGCGAATGGGCGAAAGTCTTAGGAATCATGTTATAGGCGACGCAGCTAGCAACCCATCACTATTTTGATTTCCCTTGCCAGCTAAACGCCCTTAATCATGCTTAGACATAGACAGTACCTATTTATTAAAAAAACAATGCATGTATTGTGTTTGAAATACAGATTAATTAATGAAGTAAATGAATTAAAAAATAATATTAGACTAAACAATAAAAACACTACAACAGAACGACGATTATCAAAATAATAACGAGAAATACATAATACCTAACCTATACCTAATTCATCATTAAATATTTCCTCTACACTGTAAAAGCAATCCCTTAACAAAAAACTTTTTAGTTTCCTCTGAAACAATGAGTAATTCGTAATATTTTTTAGTTCAGTAGGCAGCCTGTTGTACAGTTTTACAGCTAAACGTGGCCTTAAGGTGTTGTTACCTTAGGCTTTGTCTACCCTGTAATGGCTAAAGACGTAATATATGTATGTATGTATGACGACCGGATAGCCTAGTGGTTAGTGACCCTGACTATGAAGCTAGAGGTCCCGGGTTCGAATCCCGGTAGGGGCAGACAGTTGTATGATGAATACGAATGTTTGTGCCCGAGTCATGGATGTTGTATGTATGTATTTAAGTATGTATTTATCTACACTATATAAGTATGTTTATCCGTTGCCTGGTACCCATAGCACAAGCTTTGCTTAGTTTGGAGCTGGGTCAATTGGTGTAATTTGTCCCAAGATATTTATTTATTATTTATTTATTTATTTATATATGCATTTATAATTTTAGCAAGGATTCGTTGGAAGTGTCGCGAAAAGTCAAGCTACACAGATAATTCTTTGCGGACGAGGTCGCGGGCGCAAGCTAGTACTAAAAATTCTTCTAAAGTCCAAGGGGAGTGAGCAATACTTTCTAGTTTGTGCCCAACGAGGAGATAGTTCATTGTTTAAATCAAATTTGCTTCTTTGAGAGGAGAGCCAGACCGCTGGCTGCGAAATTGGATCGAATATCTCCCTATTCGTACCGCTTGCAGCTGATTTGTGGACCAACCGACGGAAACGACTTGTTTCATACATACATACAAACATACATACATACCGCCACGCCTCTTTCCCACAGGGGTAGGCAGAGGCTACTTTGGCGGGTGGTAGGGCCTTGTGCAAGATCCGTCAGGATCGCTACCACCATCTTACTCGCTAATCCTGCCGCTAAGTAGCAGTGCTTGCACTGCTGTGTTCCGGTGCGGAGAGTAAGATAGCCGGGGAAATTACGGGCACAAGAGGCATTTCATCTTAGTCCTCTAGGTTGGCAACGCATCTGCAATCCCTCCCGGGTTGCGGGTGTCTATGGGCAGTGGTGATCACTAACCATCAGGTGACCCACTTGCTCGTTTGCCTTCCTATTCATATAAGAAAAAAAAAAAGAAAACGCTTCATTCACATTCATCAATCTCTTCATACGTGCTCGTCGGTTTCGGGTACTCCTGACCTGACCTTTTTCCAAAACGTCTTCTATTCGGTCTCGGAACGTCCGTCCAGGCCTTTCCCTCCCAACGTAACCATTCACACTCCCCATATAGATCTGTTTAGTTAGTCTACTTGTTTCTACTTCAATTATATTTTATTCGCTATTCATCTCCAGCCTAATATATACATCCCACAGCTGGGCACAGGCCTCTCAGAACGAGAGGGCTGGGGATATAGTTCCCACGCGGGCCCAGCGCAGATTAGGAACTTCGAATTCACACACACCATTGAATTGCTTCGCAGATGTGTCAAGGTTTTCTCACGATGTGTTTAAATTCCGAAAATCTCAGAGGTGCAAGCCCGGGATTCGAACCCACAACCTTCTGCTTGAGAGGCCACATGTCAAACCACTACCACGGCTATGCTAAATGCTAAATTGGGAAAACTGGGTGGAAATAACCCCGAAATATATTAGGTAGGTACCCTTGGATCGGGGAAATCGTGTCGACATTACCCCTAAATCGAGGAAACTGGTGGTAAATTGGGAATTGGGAATCGTGGGAAAAAGTAACCCGTCAAACTCAAACCACAGTTGTGGCCCTAAGGGTCTCATCGGCCTTTTAAGTTTTTCTGAATTCTTATTATAATTTGCTTAAACCGTACTATAATTCAAAACATACAAGAGTCCTTTACTCAGCAGTGGGTGGATTTGGGCTGATTAGATATACATACATACATACATAAATCACGTCTTTATCCCTTACGGGGTATACAGAGACGAAGGTAACAAAACCTTGAAATAACCGTTTGTAACTTAAAATGAAACCGAACGCTCCGATTTAAGGAAAGAAACGAGCAAAATTTTCTTTCGGGCCTTTTCAACCATCGTAGCTTCGTGGTATATTCCAGGGATGTTGCGAATATTCGCATCCGCATCCGCACATGCGGAACATCCGTATCAATTTTGACATCCGCATCTGCATCCGCATCCGCATAAATTGATGTGGAGCTGAAGCGGATGCGGATGTGTAGCAGGTCGCAACATGAAAGAAAGGGGAGGGCCCGGCGAGTGGCACGTGACGACCGCGCGTGCTGATTGACCAATAGGAAAGCGGTAATTTTGTTTCGGACTTCGGTGAATCGGTGACGGTGACGCGGCTCGCTACTGTTTTGTTGTGACTACTGACAAGCTCTGACTCGCGCTACTGTGTTTTTTAACTCTACCAACCCAAGACTTAAGTTTTTTATACAGATCCGCATCCGCATCCACGGATGTGGAAAAAAGTCCGCAACATCTCTGGTATATTCCCACTTGAACCGCCGAGCAAACGCCGCGACTGACGGCTGTCAAAGGCCAAATTAATTTCCACGTGGCACTGACGTGGATAAAGGGACCGTGCGCGACGACAGCGCCACGTGATAGGCGGCCATTATGGACAATATTGTCACCGCTGTCGAACAAGAAGTAAGTAAATATTGTGAAAAATATTAATGAAATTTTGTGTTATTTTACTATATTACACAATTTTGGACAATGGTAGTCAGTAACATTATTGCCAATAATATTAAAATTGTTGTTTTCAGTGAAATTTTAGAGGTTAGGTTACTTACTTTTTTTTTCTTACGGCAAATATCTAAAATATACGATACGGATCATGTATGTACATATACATACTTACGGGATTGAGTAGACAGAGCCTAAGGTAACAGGCTTAAATGCCACGTTTAGCATGATTGTATAGGGTATCATGTATGTAAATGTTTAAAAGATTAAAGACATCGGTGCCAAATTAAACGGACATAAAATGGCAGCTAGTTCATTTACTTTTTACACACACACACACACACATAAATCACGTCTTTATCACGTATTTACTTTTTATTTATTTAAATAAAGGCAAGGTAAATAAATATAGGGGTCTCAGCACCGAATACAACTTTGTCCCTTTCGGTGTTGAGACCCTTGGTCCGTGGGGTCCTAGCGCTATTAGCCTCTTCAAAGATATTTCGAAGAGGCTAATCGACGCTACGGGTGACCGCAGAGCTGGCAGCTTCCTTGGACAGCGTATTAGTATCGCTGTCCAAAGGGGGAATGCTGCCAGTGTCTGTGGAACTATGCCACGGGGGCCCCTCCTTTTTTAATTATTTTACTTTAAGATTAGTTTTAGTTTAGTTTTTAATTTAATAGTTTAATTTGTATCAATTTCCATTTATGTAATTTTTATATCAAATAAATAAGGTACAAATTTTATTTAAATTAAGTTACAAACTACTTAACTTGTCACAAACCCATGGCAGCTGCTAAAATCAAACACCACCACTGTAAAATTATATTTCATACCGTAAAATTAATATAATTGTAATCTTATGTAAAGTCATGGCGAGCGACGTTAATTGCCCAGCAGCGGAAGGGTTGACTCATAATAAATCAGAATTAGGCGCGAGATGGAAACGCCTGCGAATTGGGTTGACGGCATCGCTAGTGCTCAGTTTTTGTATAATACTTTAGTGCAGGGGTCGGCAACCTTTTGATTCGGAAGAGCCAAAAATTACTATTTACAAAATTTCAAGTTTTTAAAGAGCCACAAAAAAAATCTCGCCAACAATAAATAGCCTCAATACTTTCATAAACTCTGTTGATAAAAAAAAGTACCTAATCTATTTATTCATAAGAAAAATATCTATTTATTCATATATAAGTAGTGTTTTTCACAACAAATAATCACATGATAATGAATAAGATAAAAATATAAACAATAAAATTAAACATTTACTTACTTACAACACTACTTAAAGCGAGTATAAGTAGCTGAGAGACAGAAATAATGCCTAAACCTCGTTAATCGTTTCAGAACATTTTTTTTTATAAAATAAATAATATTTGCGAATGGAACTAAAGAGCCGCAGCCTCACATCCAAAGAGCCGCATGTGGCTCGCGAGCCGCAGGTTGCCGACCCCTGCTTTAGTGTAAAGGTGAGAGGTGAGAACGGCGGATGAAAAAGAAGAAACAACTTATAGCAACGTTGTTTTCTAAAAAATTAAACGCTTGGCGCATAGCCATGAAGCACGGGTTCAAAACCGGTACTCTAAAAGCTACGGGGTAGACAGAGCCTAAGGTAACAAGAGCTGAAGACCACGTTTAGCATGATTGTAGGCGTACGGATGGAAAGAAATCAGATCAGTGATGGGTTGCTAGCCACATCGCCTATAATGACATGATCCCTAAGTTTTTCGTCTAATCCCTTGGTCGGCTTTTACCATCTGCGCGGGAAGAGAAGCAACTGGTAAATTCTGTTTTTTCTTGACTCCCAGACCAGCATGGTTGTTTATGAGCTTTGGTTTCGCTGAACGTGCATTTATTCTGTAATCATACGTAAATCAACAAAAACAATGTTATGCCTACAAAGCGTTACAATATTTTGGTAAGCTGATATTCTTCAAAACTGCTGAACCAATTTTTACCAAACACGGCTAAGAACCACCGCAAACTGGCTTTCGAATGAAAAAAACCGCATCGAAATCGATCCATTCGCTTGAGAGCTGCGATGCCATTGATACCCTGATGACCGCGTCGGGAGATAAAAATTGACTTCAAGACAAAGTTAGTTTATTGTTCACATGTATCGTTTGGCGAGTACAAGACGGCTGGCGGGCAGCCTGCAGTCGGCCAGTGGGTGCACTCGGTCGCTGCGCTCGTAGGCCGGCTCGGCGTTGAGGGCCTGCAGCGCCTTTATAGCTTCCGAGCGCGACAGGGGAAACTCCTGCGCTTCTGATACCTTAGAAAGCCAGCGGGCTTCTGTACATCTAGAAATGACAGTTATAACAATCAAAAATAGATAGATAGAAGTATGGAAGGTGCATCACTGAAAGATAGAATAAGGAATAGCGTGATAAGGGAACGTGCTGGTGTGAAAGAGGATATAGTGACTAGGATAGAAAAAAGTACGCTTAGTTGGTTTGGTCACGTAGAGCGGATGGATGAAAGTAGACTAACTAAACAGATCTATATGGGGAGTGTGAATAGTTACGTTGGGAGAGGAAGGCCTAGACGGACGTTCCGAGACCAAATAGGAAACGTTTTGGAAAAAGGTCAGGTCAGGAGTACCCGAAATCGACGAGCATGTATGAAGCGATTGATGAATTTGGAGGAAGCGAAAGAAGTATGTCAGGATCGTAGCAAGTGGAACAAAGAAGTATCTGCCTACCCCTGTGGGAAAGGGGCGTGACGGTATGTATGTATGTAAAAATAAATGCTGGTGACGATCCACTGGTGAGCGCAAACGTGGTCTCAATAAAATTCTCAATCTGAGTCTCTCAATAAGTCTCGCTTGGTCTCTCGCTTGTCAGTTTGGATATTCTCCACCTGATGATGACGGCATACTTACGCTGGACAAGGGTCTGCATGCACCAACAGATCGATAGGTGGCGCGGAGAAGCAAGGGTCCCGGTGGTCGGTGTGGACCGTGTACTTCTTCAGACGAGAAGTACTCTTCTCTTTTTTTTGGACGCAGCGCTCCTGGAAAGACGGTGTCCCACGGTCAATAGAAAAGCATTCAAAATGGTAAATGGTGAATTATTAAGATAGTGATGGGACCTTCTAAACGGCGAATGGTAAAGCAATGCATACATAAATCACGTCTTTACCTCACAGGGGTGGACAGAATCCAGGGTAACAAGACCTAAAGGCCACATCTAGCCTGATTGTGGACGTGTACTCCGAAAGGGGAATCAAAATAGTGATGGGTTTAGATTTTCGCCCATTTCTTGGACTTTTATCATTTGCGCGGGAACAGAAGCAGCTGGTGCATTCTATGTTTTTTCTTTGTTCGTGTGATGCGGCTAGCAACCCATCACTATTTTGATTCCCCTGTCCACCTATACGCCCACAACCATGCTAAACGTGGCCTTTAGGTCTTGTCACCTTAGGCTCTGTCTACCACGTAAAGGATAAAGACGTGATTGACATTTACCTGCTGCAAAATCCCGTAATAATTTTAAAAGACCATGTAGATGTGTGTGTCACTAACATAGTAATACACGATCTCTATCAACTCTTTGATCCTGTCGTTGATGAGGCAGAGCGTCAGCCCCAACTGCTGGAGCGAGGGCTGCTTCTCTCCCAGCAGGTTCTGGAACGGCTCCAGCGAGAGGGTCAGCATTCTGGAAGGTAATTACTTCGATTGTAAGGTAATGCATTTGGCGCAATGGGTCAGACGGCCAATATTAAGTGATCCAGTCATTTTGAAATCCATGATCCAATCTTAGGGGGCGTTCAAGTATTACGTAACGCTATTTGAAACAACGTTACGTTACAACGTTACGATGCGTTACAGGGGCAGGAGTGGGTACCCCGTAAGGGTTAAAGACGTGATATATGTATGTACCCAATAGTAGCCTATTCTGTAACTTTCGGGTGTAAAATAGCAGCATAAGGGTTCAAAAAGTAGTTCAAAGTTGCATAACTGCGTCCGTAAAGCTCTTTAGCTTTAGAAGTTACTAAAAATGCTTCATTTCAATACAACTCGAGGAAGCGTTACAAGAGCTTTAGTGTAGCGTTAATAATTAACTATAGCTCTTGAGACACCTTAGTGCAATCGTTGTACAGGTGAAATGGAAGTCAAGGCTGCATAAAAAGGTGCCCATTTAGCATTAAAGCGGTAGCTTTAAGGCTGGAGTAGACGCTATAACGCTTACGTCGATGTGATAATCGGATACGCTCCAAAGCCCTATTGCAGCTAATTGTGCTAGTTGGGTATGCATGTATGTATGTATGTGTATGTATGGTATGTATAATCTAGTGTCAAAGCGTGATGTCTAGGTTCACATATCTAATAGTTGAGCTGACGCAACTAATTATGGTATGAACAGCGCCATCTGTCGGTGACTGACAGCACTAATGACTGCGACGGTCATCACTGCGCCCTTAATTACTGTAATTGATACGTATAGGCCTATAAAAATATTAAGCGCAGTTGGAACTCTGTCGTTACCAAAACTCAAAGACTTTTATACAACAGATGACAAGAAATCGAAAAGGCAAACGATCAAGCGGGACGCCTGATGGTGAGCGAGCACCACCACCCATGGACACTGTTGCTAGCCGCATCGTCTATAACATGATTCCTAAGACTTTCACCCATTCCCTCGATGGGCTTTTACCATCTGCGCGGGAAGAGAAGCAACTGGTAAATTCTATGTTTTTTCTTTACTCCCAGACCAGCGTGGAAGAAATCTAACTATCTAAGTATCTGTATTACCTAAACATTAACCCCATATTCATAAACGCTCTGTAGGCTTTTGCTAACTAGCAATCGTTTGTCCTTATCTGTCACTTTGACATTTACCTTTTACAGATAAGGACAAACGATTGCTAAGTTAGCAGAAGCCTACAGAGCGTTTATGAATAAGGGGGTAAATAAAGTGGGGTATCCATCGCGCCATCTAGTACAGTCGTGCTCAATATTGATCTCTGAGCATCTCGATTATAATGGATTAAGTTAACAACAGCGGTAATTGATCGGAGGCGCACTTAGCCGACTGTACAGTCGCGTACACAAGTTTTAAAATCTATTATTTTGTCTCAGATACTAAAATTACACTAGACAAAAGCTGGTCAAATACAGGTCGTACTCGCTCACAGAGGGTTCTACAAATTTCAAGATACGTACATACATATATCACGTATTTATCCCTTACGGGGTAGACAGAGCCTAAGGTAACAAAACCTTAAGGCCACGTTTAGCATTATTGTGGGTGTATGGATAGTAAGGGGAATCAAAATAGTGATGGGTTGCTAGCCGCATCGCCTATAACATGATTCCTAAGACTTTCGCCCATTTTTTTTTATATAAGAGGGGGCAAACGAGCAGACGGGTCACCTGATGGAAAGTAATCACCATCGCCCAGGGACACCTGCAAGACTTAGGGAATCACAGGTGTGTTGCCGGCCCTTTCAAGAAAAGGAAGGCTCGCTTTTTAAAGATCCCTAAATTGTACCGCTCAGGGAATGTTGCAGCACGAAGCTTTTTTACCATCTACGCGGGAAGAAAAGCAACTGGTAAATTCTGTTTTTTCTTTACTCCCAGCACATCTAGCACGAGAGCGCAAAAGAGTCGTCGCGCGCGAGATAGGTTGCCCGTCTTTTTCTTACTGTTCATCCCAGAAAGAGACGGGTAGTCTATCTCGCGTGCTAGCTGGGCAGACCAGCATGGGTATGTCTAGGTTTAATAATAAAGCTTGTGTCAAAACTTTGTTTGACAAAACATTTGTCCAGTTGCAATACTTCTGAAACTGTAAGCATTTTGTTGCCGACTGTACCCAGGTAGCTATGAAGGCTTCGGATTGAAATCAAAGCGAGTGATAAATTAGTCAGTACTTAAATAAACAAGGTGTGTAATTTTACTCTATCTGTCGAACTGTTTCTTGTTAAATTGATATTTATTTTTAGATCAGCTGCTCAGTTACATGGCTACACAAAGTAGTTGTGTTACAAAGGGAGTTATAACATCTTTATTCAGAAAGAAGCATAAATAAATGTACTTTACTTTGCTACTCCGCAAAACAGTTCGACCGACCGGCGGAGTCCGCTACACAAAACACTTAAATTATGAACTGATATAGGCAACGTCTTTATAACGCTGAAAACAGTATAAATATGTGGATAACTCTACGTTGCTACTCCGCAAAATAGTTCGACCGACTGGCAGAGTCCGCAACACAAAACACTTACATTATGACTTGATATAACGTCTTTATAACGCTCAATACAGTATAAATAAATAGACAAATTACTTTGCTACTCCGCGACATAGTTCCTGACCTATAGAGTCCAATTGGCATTTGACCAGAATTATAACAGAGAATAGTTAACTTACTTAAAAATATCGTGAATCTTATCCATAGTGCCGTCAACGAGCTGATCCTTCTCGCTCTTTCTGTTTCGCAGTGTCTCGTTCTTCGTTCTCAGTGTATCCAAGTTGTCTGTTAACTTCTGCAACTTCTGCTGCCTCTTGGTCTCTTGGGACTCATTTTGGTCCTTACGGTCAGCTGGACAAAGAAAGGTTCAGGGGCCAGGGGCGCCGACTTTTAGAAAACCTCGTGGGTGCTCATGCTTATTTGATGACTCGAAAACGGGTCGTCAGGTAATGAAAAAACACCTATCCCTAAAAGGCGATTACTGATCTGTTTCATGATGTCTATTCTCAGGGGTGCTCAGCACCCACTGTTTATTTCTCATGGGTGCTCGAGCCCCCGAGCACCCACGGAGTCGGCGCCCCTGTCAGGGGCTACTTTCGAAGGATTTTCGAAGTTCATTATGATAGTGTCACTCTCTCTCTTAAGTTGATGGCTATAAGTGAGAGTGGCAGGACACGAAACGAATTTAAAAAAGTAGTATTTGGTGGTTTGAACCGGCGTCTCAGCTGAAGTCAGAGCAGCTCAAACCGGTTAACTGTAACTCCGGGTAATATAACCCAGGATTAATTGTAGTTGTGTTTATTTATACATATAGAGTTGCCATACGTCAAGATTTGACCGAACGTGTCCGGATTTTTGACTCTTTGTCAGACTTTGTAAGTATTCGGATTTTTAGAAATTGCCTCATTGAAAAAAAACATTGCACAGAGCTATGGAGTCGGGCGAAAGGAAAGGGAAACGCGGAATGCGTGGATCCACGATACAGTGCACCACGCACCACAGCGCCATGCCGGCACATTCTTCAAGCCACGTCAAATCTCTGGTATAAAAAGAGACTTATTTATTTCATATGGCAACCCTATCTGTAGCGTATTGGTACGCTAAAGCCACCCGGCAAGAAATGTGTTTTTTTTATGGACATTCCCTGTTGCCGTTACAGCTCCCAACGAGTACCCGGCTCAACAGGGGCCTCATGACATCTTAATGCGATTCAATTCCGATTCAGTTTAGGTTCGCTCGCTGTCAGATCCATACTAAAAATGACAGCTAAAACCTGAACTGAGTCGGAATAGAGTCGCATTAATACGTCATGGTAAGGCTGGCTTGTCTAAGACTTCTGTATACGCGAAGCTGTACCAATTTCCTGGTGAATGCGGTTGACCTGCCGCGTCAGGACCTCGCTCTCCACGCAGTACTCCATGATCAGCTTGTACATGGCGAAGTTCTCTTGCTCCACCTTCTCGAAGGCGTATATTATCCGGTCTGGATTCAGTTCGTTGGTGTAGTCCTAGATGTTAAATAGATCAACAGCCAATACAATTCGAACAATACAAATACACTTAACTTAGGGACCTTATACATCCCTTTTATAAATGTATTATAAGTTAAGTAGAATTTAAGTATTGTTGTAAATTTATTTTATTTTGAAAAAATCTGCCAAGTTTCTTGCGGTGAATTCTTCTTGGCATTGATGGTTTTTTCAAATGCGCTAGTAGTTTCGAAAAACACACATAAAAGAGCCCTTGGCGACCTATTTGCAAATTAAAATTTTTCAGTATTATTTTTTGAAATTTTTAAATTTTTAAAAACTTTTTCGTTCGTAGAAAAATTTGTACCCCTATTTAGCTTGCCTCATTTTCAGAGAAGTTAAGTTATAAGAAAAAATCATCAAGGCAAACATTGCAGAATGCCAAATGAAATTCGGACAAATAAAATTGTTCGCTTACGTGTATCTCGTGCAGTATTTTAATATGATTGTCCAAGTCCTCTTGCCATTTCTCTTCCATGGCTTTCCTCCTCTCCTCGTCCCGCCTCTCCTGTCTCCTGTTCACCCTCATCACCCCCTTCTTGGCCAAGAAGTTGAACATCTTCATCTCGTGGTCGAAAGCTTTCTGGAGATCCCGCATTTCCTGCAACGGACCAAATACTTAAGTCGCCATTTGCTCGTGAACCATTAGTCCGTAGATAATCTAGTGAGGTATGCTACAGAAAATTATCTGCGCGGGAAGAGAAGCAAATGGTACATTCTATGTTTTTTCTTTACTTTTGACCAGCATGGTAAATCCCCGTCGAGGGAACGGGCGAAAATCTTAGGAATCATGTCATAGGCGATGCTGCTAGCAACTATTTTGATTCCCATTTCCACCTATACGCCCACAGTCGTGCTAAACGTGGCCTTTAAGTCTTGTTATCTAAAGCTCTGCCTACCCTAAGGGATAAAGACATGATTTAAGCATTTATGTATGTATGTATGCTATGAAGAGGGCTATGCTCGGAGTTTCACTGCGTGTTTATATACAGAAGAACAAAGGTGGCCGACATAGACCGAAGAATTACTACACACCAGTGGCAGCGGCCAGGTCAGCATGCAGGACCGATGGCGACCACGTACCAAAAGACGCAACGTGGGACCCCAACGAGACGGACTGATGTTCCAGATGAAGTCGCGGGCAGAAGCTAACACAGAGTAAACCGGAAGCTGCGTTACAAAATCTACACTACGTAACAAGGGTTTCCAGAATCAGAAGACCTCTCAGAGTCTCTCTGCTGAGGTCTGACCATTCTATAAGGCCAAAGTGAACAGATACCTTCTAGGCAAACGTGTACCGTCTCAGGCCTCATCTTCGCCTTCCATCAAGCGAGATTGAAGTCTAACGTAAGCCTAGTTACATCCTACTAATATTATAAATGTGAAAGTTTGTGAGTATGTCTGGATGTTTGTTACTCTTTCACGCCAGAACGGCTGGACAGATCGGGATGAAATTTGGAACATAGATAGATTATAGTCTGGAATAACACATAGGCTACTTTTTATCCCGGAAAACTGCGTAATTCCTGCGGGATAGCGATAAACGAATTACATATGTAATGTCTGCATAGGCAGACGAAGTTGCGGGCAACAGCTAGTACATACATACATACATACACAAATCACGTCTTTATCCCTTACGGGGTAGACAGAGCCTAAGGTGACAAGACCTATTTATGTATAAAAAAACGAAGCGAAAAGATGCGCGCGGGATACCCTCGGCTTCGGTTTACTTGTCATTTCGTCTTTTGTTCTTATTTCCCTGTAACCATTGTTACGAATGTTTTTTTCTTTCTTTCTAACATTAAAAGCAACAATAAATCCACGCTCACCTGCAATATTGTAACGGACATTAAAATTAAATGTCAAAGCAATAACTTAACCACCGCACCAACAATGTCGTTTTATTTATTAACAAGGAAACTGGGTCTTCCGAGCAATTAATCGCAACACACAGTTGCGCCCTAAACATATTGTATTTATTTACAGCTCATAAAGAGATGGTCGTAAAATTGGATTCGAAACGCGACTAGACGCTTCAGCTGCTTCGCATTACATTTCTAAAACTACGCGTATAGACTACAAGCCCATGGACAAAAAAAACATGTGAAATGAACCAGCGTGAATGAAGCTTAGAAGGCTGTTACTATATAATAAAATAACCCTGAGCGCTGTGCCGTCAATGCTGAACGGTACAAATTTTTCTCATACATTGAAAAAAAAATGCACTAACTTCCGGCACCACCACTTTAAAGCGGCACTACGTTTTTCAACATTTATTTTTAATCATCTATAAGCTATAAAAACGCCGTAAATTAATAATTAGTCGTAATTTCTCACTTGTACCTGATAAATTCCATAAATGTACCGCTTAGAAATGACGGCATAGCGCTTAGAGTTATTTTATGATATAGTAACAGCCTTCTAAGCTTCATTCACGCTGGTTCATTTCACATGTTTTTTTTTCCATGGGCTTGTAGTCTAGTAGTGTCGATACCCGTCTGATCTATCCTATCCGACCTTTCTCCGTTATGTTCATGACACAATACCTCCAGCCTTAAAAAGGATCTGTACTTAAAAGCTTTAGGTTACTAACTAAATATAAACAAAATGAAATACACAAAGACCTAAAGGCACGTTTAGCATATGAATGGAGGCGTATAGGTGGAAAGGGGAATCAAAATAGCGATGGGTTGCTGGCCGCATCGCCTACAACGTGATTCCTAAGATTTTCGCCCATTTCCTCGAACTCAAACTGAAATGAGATATATATAGTGTTTTTAAAAATAATTCTAATTTTAACTATGATAACATTACCGGAATAAAATAGTTGTGCAAATTATTGAATAAATCAAAACAATTAGATGGATAGATAGATAGATAAAACGTTTATTTGGTACTGCCAACACACACAATAAAGATTACATAAAATATCAACATCTCAAGCCGAAACTTAAAACTGGAACATTATCTTTGTTTGTGTGCGCTACAGTAGCACAAAAGGGCCAATGGCTCAGTGGTCAACATTGCTCGTAAAAGCAAAACAATTCAACTCAATTTCAATCTGTTGAATTTGGAACTTTATGTATGAATGGAATTTAAAGTCCATACCTGCACTTGCAGCATCTGATCCATCCGACCTTTTTCCGTCATTGACTTGAGCTTGGTGCACCACTCGTCACGCTGGTCGTACGCGACGGACGATGACTCGAAAAGGTCGGTGAGGAACTTCTTGCCTGTCTTGAGAGCCGTCATCATTTTGGACCAGTCCTGATTGAAAATTGCCCTTTGGAATTCAAAGGAAAGATTAAACATAGACTAGAAATAAAGAACAACAATAAACTTAAGAATTTTACGATGGCCACGTTTGAATATAGCAACATTGATTTACGAAAAACGTTTGGTCATCGTCTTAGTTTCTAAGTGTCTGTTAGTATATAATTAAAGATCAATGAGAACTTAAGACACAGTGTATCTATGCATGATAAGTGTAATTAAGTGTAAGGTAATTCGTTTTCGGTCCTTGGGTTGTGGCAGAATATCAGTGTTTTGCTCCCACGAGCAATGTTGACCACTGAGCCATAGCCCTTTTGCACTGCTGCAACGCACACAACAAAATACTTGTAAGTTAAGTCTAATGTGTAATTTCTTGTTTTTCTTTTTTTTTATTGTTATTTTTATCTTGATTGTGTGTATTGCAGTATCAAATAAACGATTTATCTATCTATCTATCTATCTAAGTGTTTTTTTTTTGTTCAAAAAGCAGGTTGGAAACCTAAGAGCAAACTGCTACTACCCATGAATACCCTTCTGAGTTATCCCCAGAAAGTACTACGGAGCGTGGCCTGTCCTTTGAGAACACAGCATGTAGGTGTGTTTATGCCATATTTATTTAAATATGTGTGGGTGACCATTCACCTGTCTTTGAGCATGTGCTCAATTTGCTCTCGGATACGTTTGTTCTCGCACTGTACAGCGTTGAAGCGCAAGTTGGCCGCCTCCAGCTTGTTCTCCGTGGCTACGAGTCGCCTCTCGCTCGCAAGCCGCCTCTCTTTTATCTGTACACCAAAACATCTTTGTGTAGCATGTTTACCTACACACCTAAGATATCGATGAAGGGGAGCTGCTATTATTACACATAAACGGATAAATCACGTATAAAAAGTCGAGTGATGAAAAAGTGAGTGGTGTGGGCGATAAAAACGAGGGTAGTTGTGCGCCGCTGTCAGTTGCGTCGAGCAGCCGCGCGAACAGAGCGCTGGCGCGCAGTGTTCGTTTTGCTGCCGCCGGGGTGAGCGCTCCAGGAAGAAGGACTACGAAATAGTCCGAAACATGTCGAGCATCACTCGACTTTTTATACGTGAGTTATCCGTTTATGTGTAATAATGTTTAAGTCTCACGGTAGTTTCATGTTGAAAGGGAGCTGCTATGTTGATCACAGACTCTGCTATGATAATTGCATAGATTTAATAACGCTAATGGCGCGGGCTCTGTTACGTTGGTAACATACTCGTAGATTACCAGTCTTATCGACCTCTGCATTCTATTCCGCGGGTTCACTGACCTCTCCCCTGCTCGCGTTGACTCTGTTCTTCAGGTCCTGCAAGTCCCGGTGGTCCCTCTGCAGCAGCCCGTTCAGCTGTTCCATCATCGTTGAACCCCCTGTATAAGCCGAGCACTAAATCAACCGTCAGTTTTAGCACGCCCTCGCATTTTTTAGTACTACATGGAAGGTAAAGGATCAAGTAACTTACTAGATAGTGATTAGTGTTGGTTAAGTAATCTTTAATGCCCATGGTATTCAATTGTTTTAAGAATCGGCCCTCAGCCATCATAGTTTGGTTAAGAAATGTATAACCCCCTTCGATCAACAATTGATCGAAGATAATCCCCGTACAGATAAAAGTACCTCCTCAAGGCCGCTCTACAGTACATACGTACACACATAAATCGTAATTATCTTTATACCTCACGGGGCAGACAGCACCTAAGGTACCAAGACCTAAAGGCCACGTTTATTATATTCGTATAGGTGGAACGGGGATTCAAAATAGTGACCATCGCCAATAGCATGGTTTTCGTACGGAGCGTACCAGTGTACGTTCTATGTTATATCTTTGCTCCCAGACAAGTATGCAGTGGCGTAACTATAGGGTGGCAGGGGTGGCAAAATGCCAGCGGCCCCTAGCTCCATGGAGCCCCGAACTAGCTTGGTTTACTGGTTTACATCACAGAAGGGACGCTGATGCACTTCTTTATATTGAGGAAGGGGCCCCATCTGACGAATTTTCCACGGGATGGTATAGTTACGCCACTGCAAGTATGGAAGGGTATAATGTTCTATGGTACGTCTGATATCGACTTTGCAAGGGTTTTTGTCATCAGGCAGTGGATCCCGTACCTTCGCACTGCTGCTCTGTCTTCATGCGTAGCAGCAAGGTCCGCTGCAACTCAGCTTTCATTCGCTTGTCGTTCTTCTTATGGGCGCCTGATCTTGCAATCTAGAAAGAGTAAGCAACATTAGTCTATGATATCCGGTGTCGGAAGGGTCAGTGAGGGTCGAAATACTTAAAATTTGATCTGCAAAGTGGGTCAAAATTAATATTTTTAATTTGGTGTCCTCCCTTTCTCTTTTCATCCGACTTTATCTTTTGCAATGCTCCCCCCCCCCCCCCGCTCCGTTTTATAAGGCTCCAATTCGTCTCGCCATCTCCTTTTTGCTGTGGTACCCGTCGTATGTGCCAGCCAGTGATAATTTTGGCCCAGCTATCCGGATGCCAAAGAGCATAATGGGTAATACAATTTTCCGCAGAGCGAACTTTTCATGGGCATTTTGTAACATCTTAAGAATCATGTTATAGGCGATGCGGCTAGCTAGCCATCGCTATTTTGATTCACCTTTCCACCTTTACGCCTACAGTCAGACTAAACGTGGCCTATAGGTCTTGTTACACTAGGCTCTGTCTACCCGGAGGGCGGCAGGGCGGTAATTCCCAACCCCGCATTACACAAGTGTCGCAGTGAGGTAGCCCCATCCCGGGGTGGGCCCGTAGGGCGCCGCGGTACACGCCAGTTCTCCCGTAGTGCCCTACAATAGTGCCAGGGAATCCGTGTGGTTTTTATTGGGTATGCCTGACGCCTCGGGAGAGCCCCAAATACCCCTGGTAACCCCGTACCGGGCCGGATGCATAAGGCGCATTGCCCACACCATAAAAAAAGGCTCTGTCTACCCCGTAAGGGATAAACGGATGAGGGATAAAGACTTGGTAATATGTATAATTTGAGAAAGTAGTTTAGTAATGTTTCGTATTTTCATGTCACATGACAGTCCATGGAAGCTACCTTCAAATCCGTGTTAAGATTAATGTACTCCTTCTTCAGGGTCTTCAGAAGCAGATCCTGGCGCCGGAACTGCGGATGCACCCCCATCGTGCGGTTCAGGCGGTCCATCTGGATACCTCGGAACTGAGAGACGGACATCAGTCATTAAGGTTATACCTACGTCCTAAAGCCTTTATGGTCTTTTCTTTGGTGACCCTGACTAGAGGTGTCCTGGGTTCGAATCCCGGTAGGGACAGGCAATTGTGTGACAATATGAATGTTTGCCTACCCGAATCATGGATGTTGTACACAGTATTTAAATACCTATCCATACAAATATTATGAATGCGAAGTAACTCAGTCTGTCTGTCCGTCTGTTTGTCTGTTACGCTATAACGCGTAAACCACTGAACCGATTTGAAATTTGGTGCAGAGATAGTTTCAGCCCCGGGGAAGGATAAAGGATAGTTTTTATCCCGGAAAATTGCATATTTCGCGGGATAGCGATAAGTGAATTCTGCGCAAACGGAGTCGGGGGCAACGACTAGTATTTTTATATTTAAGTATGTTTTTTCTTCGGCTGCTATCCATAGTACAAGCTTTGCTTAGTTTGGGTTACTAGATCAATTGGCGTGTAAATAATAATTAGGTATCCCGTGATATTTATTTATTTATTGAGTAGGTATATTTCTTTGGATTTTTCGCCAAAATTGCTTAGAGCCACTCTTATTTCCAATTGCATGGTTTATGGAATCATCTTTTTTCTATTTTTTTTTTCTGTAAATCAAGTAAAAGTCTTTTAGTCGGTACCTATATTATTATTTTCTTTCAAATTTATTATTTAGTATTTTCATTTTTCGTCCAGTAAAGTATTCTCTTACTCACCAAAACAAAGGTAATGTTAAATATACATAGTGAAATGTAGATGGTTTATCTTCCGGGTTACTGCGTCAAAATTTAAAGCTTAATTATTCAGTTTAAAGTTTATTATAGCCGAGCTCCGAACTGAGCCGTGCTTTAAAGTCTTAAACATTTCTTAACACGTTTATAATTTAAAAACCTCCAAGTCGTGGAATTAAGGAACTTTGCAAGTTGGACGTGCATTCACAAGTCTTTCTTTATTCTCATGAAATGAAATTAAATGTTTATTTATTCACAACTAGCTTCTGCCCGCGACTTCGTCTGCGTAGAATTATACATAAAAAACTTCCTCTTGAATCACTCTATCTATTAAAAAAAACCGCATCAAAATCCGTTGTGTAGTTTTGAAGATATAAGCATACATAGGGACATAGGGACATAGGGACAGAGAAAGCGACTTTGTTTTATACTATGTAGTGATTCACAATGAACATAATATATTGTTGTATTAGAGTTGCAAAATCTTAGGTTTAAAAGCACGTTTGGTAGATAATTAGGCAACAGTGTAGCCGCACAGCGAAACAAAAAACAATTAAAAAATCTACAGACAAATAGACACTTTCTACTTCACCACCAAATACTTAAAACTGACAGCATGTTTGAGCACTCTCTGTTAAGTTCCAGTTATCTTAGGTGTCAGTTATCTACGGTGACATCTCAGCATGTTTGGTAGTAATAAATAGAAAGAATCATAGATAACTGTTACTTAAGATAACTAGAACTTAACAGGTGAAACAGGCCTTAAGTCTTTTTTTTTTATATGAGAGGGGGCAAACGAGCAGGCGGGTCATCTGATGGAAAGCAATCACCATCGCCCAGGGACACCTGCAAGACCTGAGGAATCACAAGTGCGTTGCCGGCCCTTTGAGGAACAGGAAGGCTCGCTTTTTAAAGATCCCTAAATTGTACCCCTCAGGGAATGCTGCAGCAGGAAGTTGGTTCCAGATCTTTACCGTGCGAGGAAAGAAATTGCGTTTAAAACGCACGGTGCTTGACTGCCAACCATCAAGATGTTGAGGATGGAAGGACAGACGGTTCCGCGAAGTACGGAAGTGGAATTTAGCCGCAGGCAGCAATCCGAAGAGTTCATCGGAGCACTCCCCATGATAGATACGGTACAGTATGCAGAGGTACGAAGTCTACGCAATTAGAAAGAAAGAGAAAAAGAGAAAGATATACCTGTCGTTGTAATCTATAGTGCTCATCTTCTTTTTTCCTCAACATCTCTAAATCATTGCTCTGGCTCTCGGTCTGTGTGTCCATTTTGATAAAGTAAAGTGAACTAAATATTTTACAAAATAAGTTTGATTGACAATGTAACCTACTAGATTTCGTTTGAAAACATTATGTATAGATAGATTAATAATGGTACCTATAAAAGGTTGTCTTTAGCTTTCCGGTGAAGGAAAACATAGTGAGGAAAGCTGCACAACATCTGCGAAGCAATTCAATGGTGTGTGTGAAGTTCCTAATCCGCACTGGGCCCGCGTGGGAGCTTATAGCCCAAGCCCTCTTATTCTGAGAGGAGGCCTGTGCCCAGCAGTGGGTTTGTTACAAAAATTACGATTATTAAGAAATAAGAAACTTGGTATTTTTACACATTACCCTCAGTGTATCGCGCAGTCGGGTATGTTTGTGTTTATGTTATTTGATATAAATATAAAATTACATTATCAGTTAAAATTAAATGTCAACGAATTTATATCAGAAAATGTCAGTTTAAAATAAAAACTAAAATTAAAAAATAACAACAATTAAAATTTAAATGAATATAACAATTACGTACTTATAAGTAAACTAAAATGTCGTCATAAATAGAAGGTATACATAAAGATAAAAATGTCACGAAATGTAAATCAAAAGTAAAAGAGAAATTAAAAAAATATATGGATATAAGTTAAAATGTCAACTTTAAAAAAATATTTATATTGTGTTAAAGAGTTTTCTAACAAAAGGTCTGAGGCGACGACGCTCGTCTAGAAGCATATTCTATTCCGACTACCAAGAGAAGGCGTGTGCAAATGAAATCCTGCACCGGACGTGCCCGCAGGATGTCCGGCGACACGGCTGCCGAAGCACCGGATTTGCGGCTGCTTTAAAATATGACCCGGACAAAAATATATGTCTCAGTAATCTCACTAAAGCCGGGTACTCACCTGCGAGCGAATGCAAGTGTTGCACGTTGTTTTTGTTCATTGAAAATGCTCTGTAAAGCAACGCCTGATTTAATAATACATACATACTGCCACTTCCATGCTGTTCTGGGAGCAAAGAAAAAACATAGAATGTACCAGTTGCTTTTCTTCCCGCGCAGATGGTAAAAGCCCATCGAGGGAATGGGCGAAAATCATAGGAATCATGTTATAGGCGATGCGGCTAGCAACCCATCACTATTTTGATTCCATTGTTTGCCATCTATACGCCCATAATCTTGCTAATCGTGGCCTAGGTCTTACCACCTTAGGCTCTGTCTACCCCGTAAGGGATAAAGACGTTATTTGTGTATGTAATCACTTCTACTCAACTTCTACTTCAAATCGCCTACGCTTAGCATGTAGGCGTATAGGGGGAAAAAGGAATCAAAATTGTGATGGGTCGCTAGCCGCACCGCCTATAACATGATTCCTAAGAATTTCGCCCATTCCCTCGATGGGCTGATTTAATAAAAGTGCTGAAATACTTCAGAACTTCTAAGATACCTTGCATTATAACATTGTAAGATGCCACCGTATACTGGTCAATCATGGGAGCTACTAAATCTAAGTGAGGTCACAGGCGGTTATTTATTGCGGTGCTGACCTCCGCCTGGTTCAAGGTCGATGCAGCTAATGAAATCTCTGCGGCCACGTCACACCGCGAGCGGACTGATAAAAGATGGAAGATTCAATCAATGTCTGTGGACTCACTCACTAACAATATCGTTTTTTAGCTTGATTTTATTTTTTTTATGTTAAAGAGGCCAGACAAACGAACTAGTGGGTCACCTGATGGTAAATGATCACCACTGTCCATAGACACCCGCAGCGCTTTACGCGATGCCAGTGCGTTGTCGGCCCTGCAGAAAATTGTACACTCGCCTCTTAAAGGCACCCAGGTCGTAACTCGATGGGAAGACCTCAGCGGGAACCTCGTTCCAGATTTTGCAAGTTCGTGGCAAAAAAGACCTATTAAACCGCACCGTCGAAGACTGCCATTCATCAACATGTTGTCGATGGAATGAGCGCTTACGACGGGTAGATTTGTAATGGAACCCCGCAGCTGGAATGAGGTCAAAGAGTTCCTCAGAGAGTTTCTGTGTTAGTTTTAAGTAAGCTTCGCTTAACTGTATTTCTGTGGTCATCTGTCATCGGCTTTTTGTTTAGTACCTAAGTCTCATTACAATGTACTGTATTGCTGTTGATGCCCCAAATAAAATAAAAATAAAATAAGATTCTTAGCTAAATAATTACTACACCAGTGGCGTAACTATAGGGTGGCAGGGGTGGCAAAATGCCACGGGCCCCTAGCTCTACGGGGCCCCGAACTGGCTTGGTTTAGAGCACAGAAGGGACGCTGATGCACTTCTTTATATTGAGGTAGGAGCCCCATCTGACGAATTTGCCACAGGCCCCAGACGTTATAGTTACGCCACTGTACTACACCCAAATAATCTTCGTAGAATAGTCTTCTTCTTCCCTTCTTCTTCAACCATAGTCCACCCAATGCTGAGTGTAAGTTCTAATGCGCTTTTCGCACCCAATCCTTCACCTGCTTAACTAGGTCATCGGTCCAACGCATCGGTTGCCTGCCCACATTTCGGTGTCCCACTCCAGCACCTGTCTACCCCACCTGTTGTCTCGTCTGCGGCATATGTGGCCTTTTTTATTTTTTTTAACGGTGTGACGGGGACGCAGTGGGATGCCACTAGGGCTTCAACCACAAACGCCCCCCCCGGGGGCCCCGGCTTCCGCCAGGACCGCGCCAAGAAGGGGAGGGCCCGTACACTGGACCCGTCTTCCCTTAGACAGTGAGACCGTGCAATGCAGGTAGTTAATGGCGGCATATATGGCCTGCCCTCTTCCACTTTCTGCTGGTGTTGGAGCCGACGCAGGGCGGGGAGAGATTCAAACGAGCGCAGATTCCGGACCGTCCATAAAGTACGTCAGCAATATCATCATTTTTAGAGACCCCCCCCCCCCCCCCTTGTCACACGGTTTACTATGAAGACTGCGGTTACTTTGTTCGTGTTTCACAATTTGTAGACCCCCCCCTTCCTAAATACGTGACGTACTTTATGGATGGCCCCTTCGTTGTTGGTTATAATTATTTGCAGTTGCGATAATCTGGGAAAAATCATCATCCCGCGGGAACTATGCAATTTTCCGGGATAAAAGCTATCTCCGTTCCAAATTTTATCCTAATCCGTCCTGCCGTTTGCGCGAGAAGAAGTAACGTGAAGAAGTAACAAACATACACACACACAAACTTTCGCCTTTATAATATTAGTGTGATTAGTAACTTAAGGATTTAAGGCAGTTCTCTTCAGGGCCCATATTTTTTTCCATCCTATTATAATCTATGGTTAACACAGCTCTTGCCTTGATACGCCGCAAAACGTGAAAATATTCAACACAACCAAGAAACAAATGCCCTTCTAAACAAAACTACCCTTACATACACAGTAGCACTAGCTTAAAGATAACCTTAAATAAACTACAATCCTTACTAACCCTTGCCTCATTTCGGAATCGTTGTAAGAACGCCAGGCAACCTCAAGGTGGACTCATCCGGCACCAAGGACCATTGACCTTGGAACAGCCAAGGGCGAAGTGTATTGCGTCTTACAAACCTGTGATATATACCCGTAGTTGCTATGTGGGAATCTGTTGCAGGCGATGCGGCAACTTTTTTCACAAATGATATATTTCTATATAACACAAATCACGTCTTTATCCCTTACGGGGTCGACAGAGCCTAAGGTAACATGACCTACAGGCCACATTTAGCAAGACACTGAGGGCGTAGACGTGGAAAGTGGAATCAAAATAGTGATGGGTTGCTAGCCGCATCGCCTATAACATGATTCCTATGATTTTCGCCCATTCCCTCGATGGGTTTTTACCATTTGCGCGGGAACTGCTAGAACTGGTATATTCTTTGTTTTTCTTTGCTCCCAGACCAGCATGGAAGTATATATTTCTGTTACAAGTTCTAAACACAGAATGTTTTTGTCTGTCTTTGTAACTTACCAATATAAAATGACCTCACACTGCCTACATTTCGCTTGAGGCAGGGCTCTGGTTACACTGGATTTTTAACCGACTTCAAAAAAAGGAGGAGATTCTCAATTCGTCTGTATTTTTTTTTTTTTATATTCACTTGCCGATTTTATACGGAGTCCGACTCGCACTTGGCCGGTGTTTTGGTAGGTAAGTCGGATGTATATATTTTTTCATTTATTTGTTTATTTACAAAAAATTACATGACATTACAGACTTACGACTAATGCGCCATGAAAATAAAATAACCAACTACAATACTAAATTAAATTAAACAATAAACAATAAAAAGAAAAGTCCAAAGGAATGCTTTATTCATACGGCCTTATGGCAATTGAAATACATACAAAACACAAATAAATCGAAAACCCCTTTCCCGCGACACCTTCAAATACTTTCCTTGCTTTCCTACCCAGTTCCCCGTGCATTGTACATATTCCAATTAAACCAATTACGAAGAGCAACAAAAGATTCCCCCCCTAAATTAAGCCCTCCCGTATGAATACCCCCCATTACACCATTACCCATGACAACACCAGAAAAGTTACCTCCTTAAAGTTATAAGTCAATTATGGCGGTTTCCGAAGGCGTAAGACGATGGAGTATTTGAAGTAGGAAGTATTTTTACTTGCAAGTATTTTAAAAAAACTTTATTGGAGAGGACTACAAGTTAAAAGTTAGAATTTCACTTCTGCTGCTTTCATGCTGGTCTGGGAGCAAAGAAAAAACATAGAATGTACCAGGTGCTTCTCTACCCGCGCAGATGGTAAAAGCCCATCGAGGGAGCGGGCGAACATCATAGGAATCATGTTATTGGCGAGAGGCTAGCAACCCATCACTATTTTGATTCCATTTCCACCTATACGCTCACAATCTTGCTAAATGTGGCCTGTAGGTACTTGTTACCTTAGGCTCTGTCTACCCCGTAAGGGTTAAAGATGTGATTTGTGTATGTGTATGTAGAATTTCAGTTCTACGATCAAGTGTTTTCATTGCATCTTTAACCTTTTTTAAGGTTTGATTAGAGCACACAACTGTACAGAGGTGTTCAAACCGACTAACCTAAGGAGTGCGTATTAAGTATATTTGACTAGCTATTGAATCACTCTATCTATTAAAAAAACCGCATCAAATTCCGTGGCGTATAGTTTAATTAAAGATCTAAGCATACATAGGGACAGACAGACAGCAAAAAGCGACTTTGTTTTATACTATGTAGTGAAGACCGGACGATAGATGCAATATGGTGACGAATAAGACTTATTAAACTTTGACTAATATCTATGTGTATGAAATTATATGCAGTTTTCAAAATTTTGTTTTATAAGCATCACTGGCGAAGTATCATTTATGAATACGCACCTCTTACATCTGTAGATGTAGAGAAATTAATTTTCTTTGTATTATATAGAGGATAGCAAACAATAAAAGGAATGCATTGAAAATAATGTAATAAGGAAAAAAATATGATTATTTACTGCAGCAATAAAATTGTATAACTATTTTTCAATTATGTTCACTTTTTAAACCAATTGTAGTCATATCCATGTTATGTATATCGTTCGACATAATTTTAACGTAAATTGAATCCGCCATCCGCCCACTGTATATTCGTAAAGCCTTTTGTGACAAGTATTATAATATTTCAATTATATTATAACTAGCTTCTGCCCGCGACTTCGTCTGCGTAGAATTATACATAAAAACCTTCCTCTTGAATCACTCTATCTATTAAAAAAACCGCATCAAAATCCGTTGTGTAGTTTTGAAGATATAAGCATACAAAGGGACATAGGGACATGGGGACAGAGAAAGCGACTTTGTTTTATACTATGTAGGTAGTGATGCTCAAGTGCACTTATTTATCGACAAACTGTAGTTTATGTTTTTATGACAATCGATCTGATTTCTATTCCGGCATTAGAAAAGTTGTGCATACACTGAAAAATGTTTTCTGTACATTTAGCACAAAAAAGTATTTTTTCCATGGAGTTGCCATTTTTAAAACGAAATACCCCAAGTATTTACTTACACAAAAATACTTAAAAATACTAGCAGATACGTACAGCATCATTCAGAATTAGCACGAATCTTCGTTAGATTACTCATATTTCCCGCGCGGATTCGCTCAATATTTCAAATATTTTAACGTTTGCGATATTGTTTTGTAAATAAGTGAAGCTATTTCATTTAAATTGAATGGAGTTTCAGACTTGGCCCGTATTGTTATTCCGGTAATTCGCTTTGAAACTGACAGCTATTATCCTCGATCATCCTACAGGCGTTTTTATCCGACTACGGCGAAGCCCAAACGGAGGGTTATGTTGGTATGAAACTTTATTGTAAAAATAAAAACAAAAACCCTATAGATAAACTGGGGGAAATAGGGGGAAATAGGGGGAATTTCGAAACTCGTGGATACCCACTTAACGGGGAACAATTATATAATCTAACAACGCTTAGGTACCTAGAAGCTCCAATGTCTTTGGCGTCTAGATAAGCGTTTAGCCAGATTATGGAATTGTTCACGAGTTCCGCAATTCCCCCAATTTTGAATTTACCCCAATGCACTATACATGTAGAAAAGCAAACCTACCCCTTTAAGGGATCTCTTCACTCTCTTAAGTGGATGGGAGTAGTGTGAATGGCGCAGATTTTTTTTTGTCGTGTTCCTTATTGTCAGGAGAGATACTTAAGAAAAAATAAGCACATAAGTAAGTAAATGCTTTATTGTACAGATATAAAAACAAACACAATTCACAATTAAGATCAGAGATATTTGAATAAAGGTGAACTTATCCCTTTAAGGGATCTCTACCAGTTAACCTTTGAGTACCTACCTAGATAAGAGGAACATTAAACAAGGGAAAAATAAAAAATAAAATTTCTTAACGACAGTTAAAATTAGAACACAGAAAAATCCGAAAGTAAAACTATGGCCGGGAATCGAACCCGGATCCTGGTCGTCATTCCGTGACGCATGCTGTACTTTTAAACTTTCGAATTTTTCTATCTGTTACTAGCTGTCACGTCACCTTGTTACTATGCGAATCTTTGTCGCGAAGCGTCATCTGTTTGAATGATGTGTCTGTACGACACAATTACAAACTCCCGTGGAACATCTACTGCTCACCAGGGACGAGAAGGCGCTGTTTTTCAGACGATAGGTAGTATGAAATGAATCAAGAATTTTTGTTTCTTGATTTAAGGGAAAAAGATTTTGGGAAAAGAAAAAACCTGAATGAGGGCGAAGCTGCGGGCAACAGCTAGTACGTAATATTAATCATCATAAAACATATTTATCTTCGCGACTCCCAAGTCTTATCAAACTTGAACTGGAGCCGTTTGAACTTTAAATCTAGGTTTAAATTTACTTAGCAAAAGTAATTAATTTTACGATTGTTTGAGAAAAGTCTGAACGAATAACAGAAGAATTGTTTTCTATGTGAACTTTCGAGTAATATTTTGCAAAACTCTTCTCCTGGATATAACATTTTACTTCATTTAATTTCTTCTTCTTTTTTAATATGGCCCCAAATAAATACAGTATTCAAAAATCTTGTGACAAAAATGTCGGCAACGTTGTACGGCAGAACACGGTCAAAAGAACCCTCCCCCCCTCCCCCAAGTCGGGCTCTTAGCAAACGGATAAGGATATCCCTCAGAATCTGCCAGGAAATCATAACCGATGCCCAGGGTGCACCGGACCAAGCACTGCTCTTCTCCTCGGACGGATTCATTTCATTTCACAAAACTTATGAACCACGTCAAAAACTAACTACGCGTGAAATGTACTTTTGAGTGATGTTATTGAAAAATGTGGCCTTACTACCCTGAAAGAGATAGGTATATCTTTTGTTTCACTAAACTGGCTGTCAGCGTGATTTTGCGACCGCGACGGATTTGTGTTATTTGTCACCCACTAATGTCGTTACTACCGTCTCTGAAGTGGCTGGACCAAGTCACTTTCTACTGTCGATAACGCTTGGAGAATATACCTAACTAGCTTCTACCCGCGACTTCGTCTGCATAGAATAATAGATATAAACCTTCCTCTTGGAACACTCTATCTATTAAAAAAAACGCATCAAAATCCGTTGCGTAGTTTTAAAGAGACAGACAGCGGAAGGCGACTTTGTTTTGATCCTAAATTTTTTCAAGTTTCAAGTTTCAACTGTCAAAAATGACGTTTGGAAGGCGACACAGGAGATGAGGTGAGGTAGGCGGGGGTGAATTTTCGACAGTTGAAACTTGAAGTAGTGAAGATAAAGGAATTGGACTCTCATACTAAGTGACATTACGCTGCGAAGCGTTCCGATTTCTAAATACGCTAGCGCTTTGGCGTTGCCGACTGCCAAACTGTTAATAACTTTGCATGGCTCAGTGGTACAACTCTTACATAGCAAATTTCATCGAATCGTTAGACCCGTTTTTAAGGTCTCAAATTATGTATGTTAAACACACATAGGTAGAAATAGTGCTTGCTTATACAAAATTACCTGTACCTATTATATACATAAGAGTGCCACATTTTTTGCCGCTGAATTTATTTTTCTTTTGTTTCGATCCAAAAGCAAAGGGGTTTGCACCCAGGTATTATGTACCTATTTATCTTTTCAGTTGTATGCATCACCCGCCCCAACGGAAGACCAGCGCTGGCTGTAAGACCAGCAAATGCTGAGTTGGGACCATTTTGTGACAATTTATCTGTAGCTTTTTATTTATGTCTTTTGTTTCTTAACTATTTTTGTGACATAAATAAACTTTTTCTTTCTTTCTTTAAAAGCAAAGGATCTAAAAATGAACAGGTCTGAAGTAATCCTGTAAGGCGACTAGCGAGTTCCCCGGGTACCGAGACGAATGCGCCCCTGGTGCCATGGATTAAACCCATTTCTCCGTTTGATTTAGGTCCAGTTTTTACCCGGATTAGTTATACCCCGATTTGGATCTGCGTATCATGTAATGACATTTTAACGTCGCCGTTTAAGGCTAGGTTTTTAGATTGCGATACAAAAAAATAAACTAAGTAATTGTTGCTTTATCGCAATACGCGGAACGAATTGTTGATAACTTGTACTTTTGGTGTTGCGGGTGTCCGTGTCCATAGATGGCGGTGATCACTTACCCTCAGGTAGGGTTGCCACCTGTACTATATTATATAATATCGTACTATATTGCGGTCAATTGTACTATATATTATAGAAATATAACATAGTACGAAAAATACTATATTTTCATTGCTAACTCCACTGCTGCACTTTTTTGTATAAACATCGACTAAATTGGAACGTACATAGGATTGTAATTTGTATATAATGTTTAAACATGATAAATGAATGAATGTGTACAATTTTTTTTTTCCAAAATTTCCCAAAAGTACTATATTTTGGCAAGGGTCCGAGAAAAATACTATATTTCTTCAAAAAAACCGGTCAAGTGCGAGTCGGACTCGCGCACCGAGGGTTCCGTATCATTATCTATAAATATATAAAACCAGTGTAAGCAGAGCCCTGCTCCAAAGCAAAATGTACGCAGTGTGGGGTTACTTTATATTGGTCACTGCTATATACAGACATACATACACATTTACGGTTTTCGCAATTATTCTTTAATCTGTGCTATAAGACCTACCTTCATACCAAATTTCAAAATAAAATTCTGCGTTCACGGGAACTACCTTGTAGGTTTTGATTCCCTTGAGAGTTGAAAATTTGCGGAAATTTGCGGCATAAACGGCTGTATCTTTTGATTGCGTTGGCTTAGAATTTTGATTTTTTCACAGCTCCAAGGGGCAGTAGACCTAAGTATTTGATATAAATTTCAGCTTGATACCTCCACGCGTTCCTGAGAAAAAGGGTCTTGACAGACGGACGGACAGACGGACAACAAAGTGATCCTATAAGGGTTCCGTTTTTTCCTTTTGAGGTACGGAACCCTAAAAAAGGTGGCAACCCTACCCTCAGGTGACCCACTGGCTGGTTTTTCATTCTATTTAATAGAAAAAAAGTAAAGTGGAAGAATTACAGCTGGGGCCCAAAGACAACCAATAAAAGTAAGAAATAAGTCGGAGACAGTTTAAGTAGGTGGCGGAAACAAATAGACAGGAGAAACGCAGGGATAATAAAAACAACAATACTAACATAAATTTAATGCACAGCTAATTAAATAAAATAAGATTCATAACAATCAACTTTTTTTTCTTACTTTTCTTAAGAATATTTAATAATCTTGTCAAGGACCGAAAAAATATTGTTTAAGCTGTTTTGAAACATAGGCAGATTTTTACCATTCTTGAATGATAAAGTGATGTGCTTTCAAAATTTAGATTTTTGAACTGCTATTTTGTGTGCAGGTTTCTTCACTAAGATTTTCTTAGTCAATTTGTTAAAATTACGCACACAAAATAAACAGAAGTAGGTATGTCAGGATCGTAGCATGTGGTACAAAGTAGTTTCTGCTTACCCCCTGTGGGAAAACGGCGTGACGGTATGTATGTATGTAAAATAAGAAAAATGGGCGAAAATCTTAGGACACATGGTTATAGGCGATGCGGCTAGCAACTCTATTTTTGTTCCCTTTTCTACTTATACGCCCACAGTCATGTTAAACGTGGCCTTTATGTCTTGTAACCTGAGGCTCTGCCTACCCCGTAAGGATAAAAACGTGACTTATGCATGTATGTATGTATGTAACTAAGAAAAACATTAACCCATCGCCCTGTGACTGTCAACAGTCAAACCACGGAGTTGCCAGAATTTGGTGCCAAAATTGGACAAATAAAAGTAAATAATAATAAAGGGAAAGAAAGAAATAATTACTGTAACCATAAAGGTACAAAAGAAGATGAATTGTATGAAACTGAGGTGAAACTGAACGAAACCGATTTATTGAACCATACGTTTGTGCAGTCCAGTTTTCTTCTAGGAGTTGCAATTTTCGTAGAAACTTTGTATCGAATACCTAAGTTCCGTTGCAGATACTTGGATCAATAGATAAAATTTCCCAAAAGGAACTCAATACCCCAAAGCACTGAGAATTGGGATTGTCTATTTTTTTACAATGTATTAGAAAATCGTAAACCATTTCGAGAAAAATGCTTTTTGAATCGTTTTCTGTATTTACTTTATTTTATTTTACTATAATGAATTTATTACATGAAAAATAAGCAATGACCTTCATTTGACATTCCCAGTTATGACGTAGACGGTCCAAAATGTACTTTATTTGCAAAGGTTACAAATTCTTATTTATTAACCCCGATTCACTTATTAGATAGTTAAAAAAATGGGCAACCTGAAGAAATTTTGGATTTTCCTGAATCACAATTGTACACACAATTCACATCTTTATCCCTTACGGGGTAGACAACGCCTACGGTAGCAAGAACCAAAGGCCACGTTTAGCATGACTGTCGGTGTATAGATTGAAAGGGAATCAAAATAGTGATGGGTTGTAGCCGCATCGCCTATAACACGATTCCCGAGATGACAATTTAAAATGTCAATTTTTCGAATTGTGTCACTTCAATTCGAAAGGGTGCACACACACACAAATCACGTCTATATCCCTTACGGGGTAGACAGAGCCTGAGGTAACAAGACCTAAAGGCCACGTTTAGCATGATTGTAGGCGTACAGGTGGAAAGGGGAATCAAAATAGTGATGGGTTGCTAGCCGTATCGCCTATAACATGATGCCTAAGACTCGCCCATTCCCTCGATGGGCTTTTACCATCTGCGCGGGACGAGAAGCAACTGGTACATTCTATGTTTTTCCTTTGCTCCCAGACCAGCATGGAAGTAATGTATTTCGAAAGGGTGCGAGTAATGTATTTCATACAGTAATGTTCAGATATTTTTGAGTAACTCCAGTAACTGTATCCGACTGTACACCCCTTAAGTTAGCCGCTTAACCGTCAAATGGGAATGTCATCGAGGTAATTTATCAAGAAATTGGTTGATTTATCAATGCGATGAAGAAATTGAATGATTTATCAATATCGCCGGCCCAATTGTTCAATTCTGTGGTCCGTCGGCCGCCGTACCGTGCCATATAATTCCACTTTTTATACTGTCTCAGAATACATACATACATAACTCACGTCTTTATCCCTTACGGGGTAGACAAAGCCTAAGGTGACAAGACATTAGTTTACAATACAATACAATAACTCTTTATTGAACACCACATATAACAACCAAAACAGAAAACTGGTATACAGAATATTACAAGGTAACAATAGGCGGCCTTATCGCTACAGAGCGATCTCTACCAGGCAACCATAATGGACTGGAGAACAGAACAGATCTGAGCAGGTGTAATTTAATATATATTAAAATACTAAGTACTGAAGATACATAATATTACACATGTACAAGAAACATGCATTTGTAATAAATGGAGATATAAATAGACACATACACACGCCAGCTACAAGATTCATGCACGAGATGACGGATAGTGCTCCTTCAACATAGATTTGCATGATTCTGGGCGTATAGGTGGAAAGGGAAATCAGAATAGTGATGGTTTGCCAGCCGCATCGCCTATAACATGGTTCCTAAGATTTTCGCTCAAGCGATTTTCCCTCGATGGACTTTTACCATCTGCGCGGGAAGAGAAGCAACTGATACATTCTATGTTTTTTCTTTACTCCCAGACCAACATGGAAGAGAATAAATCCCTACTAATAATTATTATAAATGCGAAAATAATTCTATCTCTGTCTATCTGTTACCTTTTCACGCTTAAGCCGCTGGGCCGATTTAGGTGAAATTTGGTATATTTACAGATGGTTTTTATGATAGTTTTCGCGGACACAACATAGTTTCCGCGGGATTGCATTAAGCGAACTATGCGCAGACGAAGTTGCGAGCTACAGCTAGTGTGAAAATAAATCTATATAAATATTGAAATGACAACGTAAAATTTTTACGACTTGAGAACCCTGTCATGTACACAACATTATTGATAAATTATTCATTATATTTATATAAATATTAGGTATGCTTACTAGCAAGCGTCCGATATTTTACAAATTCACAAATCTATATATATATAATTCAAAGGTGACTGACTGACTGACTGACATAGTGATCTATCAACGCACAGCCCAAACCACTGGACGGATCGGGCTGAAATTTGGCATGCAGGTAGATCTTATGACGTAGGCATCCGCTAAGAAAGAATTTTTGGAAATTCCCACGGGATAAGGAAAAAACGGGAATTATATATTCGATTCCGAGTGACGCTATCTCAGTAACTATAAAAAGTAGACTCTTCAAATTTGATACAAAAGTAGGTGATTACAAAACTAAGAAACTCATTTCAGGATTTTTGGAAATTCCCACGGGATAAGGAAAAAAACAGGATTTATATATTCAGTTTAACGAAATCCTATGAACTATAATTACTAGACTCTTCAAATTTGGCATAGAAGTAGGTGATTATAATAGTAAAATAATGTTTTAATGCTTTTTGGAAATTCCCACGGGATAAAAACGGGATTTATGTATTCAGTTCTACGGGATCGATTTTTCGTTTTACTGGTCGTATAAAATTGAAATTTGGCCTTCAATTTCCCTTGGGGAGTGTAGGGGAGCGCTACAAAAGGATTTCCCGAAATTCCTACGGGAACGGGAAAACCGGGACTTTTCGTTTTCTGGTTGCAGAAAGCTGAAATTCGGCATGTATGTTGCTTCGGGAGTGTAGAGGAGCATTAAGAGAGTACCTACTTTCCAAAATTCCCATGGGAACGGGAAAAAAACAGGATTTTACGTTTTACTGGTCGTAGAAAGCTGAAATTTGGCAAGTGGGTTCCTTGGGGAGTGTAGGGGAGCATTATGAGATAATTTCCCAAAATTCTTCTTCTTCGTTCCCGTAAGAATTTCGGGAAATGCTTTATTTGGCGAAATTCTTACGGAAACGGGAAAAACGAAAAGCGGGGGAAAGTTGAAATTTGTCACGTAGGTTTATTCGGGAGTGTAGGGGAACACTAAGAAAGTATTTTCCGAAACGCCCACAGGGACGGGAAAAAACCGGATTTTACGTTTCCAGACGAAACAGCGAAAGAAAGAGACTTAACATTTATAACGTGTGTTTCTTTAAAGGCTTTAAGTGTACTCCGAAAGCACTCCCCAAAATTTCCACGGGAACGGGAAAAAACTTATTTTTTCATTTTACAACTTAGCGCGTACGAAGTCGCGGGCAAAAGCTATTTAGAATGTATTTTAGGACAGCCCTATAGGTTAGGTTAGGTTTGTTTTATAAAAATCCTGCAATATTTACAGTTTCAGAAAAATTAAGGCAGCGGGGCAATGCGGGGGCTGGCTTGCATGCTTGCTTGAGTCCTTGCTTTGCATGCTTGCTTGCATGGGTGCTTACTTGCATACATGCTTGCTTGCACGCTTGCTTGCATGCATGCTTGCATGCTTGCTTGCATGGGTGCTTACTTGCATGCATGCTTGCTTGCACACTTGCTTGCATGCTTGCTTGCACACTTGCTTGCATGCTTGCTTGCCTGCTTGCATGCCTGCTTGCATGCTTGCTTGCATGGGTGCTTACTTGCATGCATGCTTGCTTGCCTGCTTGCATGCCTGCTTGCATGGCTGCTTGCATACTTACATGCTTGCATGCCTGTTTGCATGCCTGCTTGCATGCCTGCTTGCATACTTACATGCTTGAAGGCTTGCATGCCTGCTTGCATACTTGCATGCATGCTTGAAAGCTTGCAGGTTTGGTTGCTCGCTTGCTTAATTGCTAGCTTATTTGAAATGCTCATGGTTCACGCGTGCGAAGCCGCGGGCAAAAGCTAGTTATACATATGTCGGACTGCTTAATACAGTTTTGTCCGAGAACTCCGAGACATGCAAAGCAGCTGTGAAATCTCTTAGCTGCAGTATTCAGATAGCTACTTTGATACTATCTCAGAATATATATTATCAAGAAGCAAAGACGTCTAGAAATATACTTATCTTATGTTTACTTCTATGTGGACTTCTATGATGACGTCTTAGAAATCGATGAACACCGGCTGCACGCACGAAAAAGTGTCACATAAACAAATCACGTCTTTATCCCTTACGGGGTAGACAGAGCCTAAGGTAACAGATACCTACAGGCCACATTTAGCAAGATTGTGGGCGTATAGGTGAAAAATAAAATCAAAATAGTGATGGGTTGCTAGCCTCATCGCCTATAACATGATTCCTATGATTTTCGCCCATTCCCTTGATGGTCTTTTACCATCTGTGCGGGTAGAGAAGCAACTGGTATACTCTATGTTTTTTCTTTGGTCCCAGACCATAAGTATTTATTCCAAAACCTAAAGTTTATTCGCAAACAGTCAGCAAAAAGCTAACCTAACCTAACCTAAAATTAAATGTTTAGGTTAGGTCTTTAGCGGACATGCCGTCGCGGGAGAGCCCACATAACCCCGGTAACTCCGTACCGGGCGGTTGCATAGGGTGCATTTTCCACACCATAAAAAGGGTCTCCCTCTCCCGAAGCATTCATTTATATTCCCCATATAGATCTTAGTAACAGGATCTCGTAACGTTTGGATACGGATCCCTAAAAATCTAAAATAGAACTGAAGTGTTTCTACATAGCACGTTAACAAAAGCCTCCCCCGCAGCACTTAGGGGTCCCTAGGGCTCTAGGGCTCCAGGATGGCTCAAGGAGAATGGAATGCGATACTCAGAGGATTACTTCTGTTTCATGTGATGACAAAATATGCCGTGAGGTACCTACGGACGGAAACGTTGACGGGACAGTTCTAAAAAACAGTAAATAACATTGAATTAAAAATGTAAAAAACCCCTCACGCTGTAATCGAGTAATACGTAAATAAAAAAGAATTCAATTTTATGCCAAAAAAGCTCTCTTCTCTTTTATTAGTTTTTGCGCCGTTCACTTTAATTTCATATTTTAAGTACCTAACTGTTAAAAAGTGTTCATTTGTTTGTTCCGTGGGTTGTGGCAGAATACCAGTGTTTTGCTTTTACGAGCAATGTTGACCACTGAGCCATGGCCCTTTTGTGCTATTGTAGCGCACACAAACAAAGTTATGTTCTAGTTTTAAGTTTTTGCTTGATTTGTTGATATTTTATGTAATCTTGATTGTGTGTGTTGGCAGTACCAAATAAACGTTTTATCTATCTATCTTCAAATTGCTGAACCGACTTTTACTAAACATGACTAACTAAGAACCAACCAGTGCCTTAAATAGCCTTCCCTGCGCCCTGTGCGAGCTTCTATAACTGCGCCCTTGGTTCTTTTAGATATTATAGGTACCCTAGAGCAACGCTATGTATAGGCCTACTTTATTTCATTCAGAGTGATAAAATAAAGCTCAAGGAACTTGGTGTTGGTGGACCAATTATCTAATATTGTCTGGCCAGTCTGGTCTGGCCATTTAATTCTTGCGCCCCCCAGAGTCTACGCCCTTTTTTTTATGGTGTGGAAAATGCGCCTTATGCATCCGCCCGGTACGGGTTTACCGGGGGTATGTGGGGCTCTCCCGCGACGGCAGGCATACCCACTAAAAACCACACGGATTCCCTATTCAGTCGTATGTGAGGCGTTACGGGAGCACTCGGTGTCACCGCGACGCCCTACGACCGACCACCCCGGGATGGAGTTCCCTCTTCGCGGCACCTGTGCAATGCAGGTTTGGGAAATCCCGCCCTCCCCCGCTGGTGCCGCTTGGATTTTTTATAGAGGTTGTCTCCTCGTGGCCCCCGTCTAGAAAAAGACAGCGGCCCACGTTCCGACCCCACGGGCCGGGTTTCGTGTTGACAGAGTCTTACGCCCTGTGCCTAAGCACCGGTGGCACCGCCCTATTTACGGCACTGGAACCAACGCAAGGAAATTTTCGAACGAAAAAAAACGGCGTCGAAATCGGTCTATCCGTTTGAGAGCTAACGATGCCACAGGCACACACACTCAAACGTCAAACTTATAATTTATAACACTTCTTTTTGCGTTGGGGATTGATAAGGGCGTGCGAACCAACATTTACAAGGTTTAACATAAAACTACCGTGAGATAAATCGAGAATTGCTCGACATGTTTCGGACTATTACAAAGTCCTTCTTTACACAAACACTACGCGCCAAAACTCCATAATTATGAGGCCAGCAGCACGCAACATATTTTTACAATACGTTCTTGTCATGAGATTTGTTTAATTTATTGGAAATTAAGAGTTAACACTTTATTTTACAAGATTTTTATGTCCTCACTAGCTTCGGCCCTCATAGAATTAGAGTTAACTGATGTTGATAGTATATTCTTCAAATAACTACCTAATTGTTTTCGTTGCGTAGGCAGCTACGTATAGCTATAAAATGTAGCCTATGTTTTAATGTAGGATATCAACTATCCCCGTTCCAAATTTAATCCAAATCCGGCCAACCGTTTTAGTATGACGAAGAAACAAACATACACACTCACATCGTCACATCCTCACAAAATTTGTATTTATAATGTTAGTGGGATAATTTTATTTTTGATTCCCCTTTCCATCCATACACCCACAATCATGCTAAACGCGGTCTTTCGGTCTTGTTATCTTAGACTCTATCCGCCTTATTCACATATCAATATTCAATCGTTTGTCCTTCTCTGTCACTTTGACATTTACCTTTCACAGATAAGGACAAACGATTGCTAAGTTAGCAGAAGCCTATAGAGCGTTTATGAATAAAGGGGTTTATGTATAATTTTAATTAAGAAATGGTTACAAAGCGGATCTATTTTTAAAGACTACTATGTCTGTAGTAAAGTATAGACAAGATAAAGTTCGGAAGAAGTTACACGTTCCTGGTTATTTATTACCAACATAACGTTATTATTACACAAAGGAAAAGTAAGAGTAGTGAGAAAACTGAGAAACAACAATTTTGTCCGGATAAAAGAATAAAAACTATCCGCCGCCGGGAGTCTCGCTGGCTTATTACGAAGCGGTGGGGCTGAGTCGATGATTTTATCGATAGATGGAAATCAGTATCGACACGATTATTAATGCGTCAGTCGTTGGAACAAGAAACCTAAAAAAATAATATGTGTCCAGATATTTCACATACCGTCAGGATAGTTGTTTAAAGACTCCTGCTAAGTTTTTAACTAATTTTTAACTACGTCCTTCAAGCTTCCTAATTTTATATAATGTTAAGCTGCTTTTTAGTACCTACGATGTTTTCACGGTAGGAAGTATTGGTAAAAGTAATCACCGCTGTCCAAAGATAGACTAAAGCCAAACTAAGATGAAAAATAAATGAATGAAATAAAATGTGGCCCTAATTTCCCTAGCTGACTTATTCTCCGCACTGGAACAAAATACCTCAAGATAGTGTAAGTTTTTGACACAAAAACGCCTCAAACGCGTTCAATAAACGTCTCAATTATTATGGGCGAATTGGCAGCGTCACTAGCGGCACAACGAGAACACAATATTCTCATAGTATACAACATAATGACATTTCAACTCGAACACGTTCGAGACATTTGTTGGTTATAATCCCATCAAACACGATATACACTGCTGCTGTCAGGAGTCATTGGCAATAGTGGCTGTCCACCACAGCCACCCGCTGCCATGTAATAAAAGTTCAAGTTGACATTTGTTGTGAAAAAAAATTCAGCACAGACTGTGCTCGCGGGTTTCAAGCCGCTTCCAACCGAGGCTGCTGGAGGTCCAACAGTGGACGTCCTATGGCTGATATGATAATGACGACAGGCTCTGTGTAGCGGCAAGAGTAAGTAGGTGATGTGGTGAGCGCAACGTATGTTACAATTCTATCGACAACTGTCCCATCACTAGCACAGGTAAGCAAGTCAGTTTGTGGTAAATTAGGTGCGGAAACAAACCAGTCGCTGCCCTCTGCGAATAAATTAGCGGGTGTTTGTTAGTGTTTAACCAAAGCTCTGGTTTCGGCTTCGGCTTCTGTCTAAAGATATTCGGATTCGGCCAGAATGGGTTACTTTAGCCGTAGTTATAGTATAGAGTATACTGTCATCCTAATTCAAAAGGACGCATGTCCAAAAAAAGAGTTTGTTTTTCTACATTTGTGGACAGTGGCAGCCGTCCGACCAGTAGCAACACTGGACGACGCCGCCATCTTGAGTGATGACGTTTAACAGTGCCAGTACGTCAGAAGAGAGCCCTTTTCCCTCCAACGAGGAGATTGTGATTTTTCCTTATTAAGAATAAGGTGTTACTATCTTGTATTGTAATTTTCATTATACGTGGTACAACAACGTCTGCCGTTTCATTGTTCCTCGAGGCGTAACCGATGCCAAAAATCTATCATACTGCCATCCTAAATCAAAAGGACGTAGATAGTATCTATTTCATAGGTTTTGAGAAAATAATGATCGGAAATGTTAATATTTGTATGGTATTTGTCATTCTGCTTATGTCAGACTACTTAACACGCCGGCATCATTCGGAAGTAAGCGTGTGTTCACGGTGGGAAAGGATTATTCATTACGTCTCTAGTATAAATGGGCGAGAGCTATATCGTGCGCGAGATATACCATCACTCTCTTTCTTACTGTTCCTCCTAGAAAGAGACGAGTAGCCTCTCGCGCGCGACACATCTCACGCGCTCTTATGCTAGGCGTGCTCTAATCCCTCGGGAGGACTTCGTAAGAGGTTCGGTGGACTCACGTTGGCCTCGTCTCAATGTGCAACCGCTCCTTGCGCAGACGAGGGGGAAAAAGGCGAACTCGGTGCTTGCACCGCTCGCCCGATCCCTTGAGGCCAGCGGGAACGGTAACGGGGCATTACCTACCTGCATTGCACGGTCTCATTGTCTAAGGGAAGTAGGGGCCCAGCGTACGGGCCCTCCCCTTTTTAGCTCGGTCCTGTCGAAAGCCGGGGCCACCGGGGGGGCGTTTGTGGTGAAACCCTATAGTGTCCCCATCACACTGGATTGAGGCACCGCCGGAGAGTTTTTAGTTTGGGTATAAATCCTTCGGGGGCGACTCCCACATGCCCCATCCGCATCCCCGTGCCTAGGGCATCCATAAAGATTTCCTCTACGTTAAAAAAAAAGGCGTGCTAAATTTTCGTGAATATACATTCGGCCTCATCTTCGACCACAATGGAAGTCAAACACTAGGAATACCTCTGTCCACGTAATTAGCCTTTGAAGCAATCTGGGAATAGACCTTTTTTCTCGTTAGGTTGGCGGGCTTGCAAATAACTTATGTTACATGATACTTGGTGGTACCCTTTTCGTGCTGGAAAATGTTTTAACGCGTACTATTTGAGCCGGGTACTCACGTGTGCGAGTTAGCGTTGCCGTTAAATCGAGTTTGGGTCGCTCTCTATTGATAATTTAACGGAAAAATGCCATCGATAGCTCTTTTCGTGCAATACTATTGGTAAGCAGCAATAATATGGATAGTATCTATGCTATCCAATAATCCTAATATTATAAAGGCGAAAGTTAGTAAGTATGGATAGATGGTTTGTTACTCTTTCACGCCAGAACGGCTGGACAGATCTGTATGAAATTTGGAACACAGATAGATTATAGTCTGGAATAACACATAGGCTACTTTTTATCCCGGAAAATCGCGTAATTCCTGCGGGATAGCGATAAACAAATTCTATGCAGACGAAGTTGCGGGCAACAGCTAGTGCATTATAATGCACTATCGATAACTGTCGATACTATTGTCTATGCTCAACTATCGACAGGTTATCAAAACACTATCAATAGTGGACTATCGAGGAGTAACACTACTGCGAGCTGTAACTTTTTAAAATTACCGAAGTAGAACTTATCGCTCATGGCTTGCGCCAAAACACCTAAATGCGTGTAAAATTACAAGCTTTGCGCAGTCGCATCGAATAAGTAACTATTGTTTAAAAAAAAACTTTACTAAAATGTTTAATTTGGTTTTCCAAGAAGTTCCCGTTTTGGTCGGGTGTTAATGTCCAAGTACTTACCCACTTGCCCGATTGCCGCCGTATGCCCTACCTATCTTATTAATTAACAATACAATGAATAAAAAACCAGTTCATCATTTTAAGTATTTTTATTTTTATTCCTATATCAATCAGTATATAGTATCAATAAATATTCGGAAATAAAGAATAGAAAAAAACAAGAAACACTTATTTCGATACATTTTCGATATTTGGTACATTATAGAAAAAAAAAACAATTTTATAGAACTTAAAACACAAAAATTAACAGTTATTTTATTACAAACATTTTTAAGTAGGTACTCTTAGAGCAAAAAATATTTCCAAATCTCGATTGGCTATTATTGGCAGAATTTAAAAATTAAACTTACATTTTAATTATTCTCGAGTTTTGTGATTTTTAAATGCAACAGGGAATGCCTCACCTTAATTAAAATTATGCTGTCTCTGTCAATCTATCCCAAAAGAAAGAGATAGTACACATTCACACATTACATTATTTGTGCTGAAGGACACTTTGGATCTTAAAAACTAGAAAAAAAATATTGCCAGTTTAATGTTACATTAATTGCACTTTGAGACGTCAATTAAAGTTGGTGACGTCATAATTACTTAGGGTCACGACCTTTACACATTTTGACACTTACAAAATACAAGCACGTCAGTTCATTTGAAAAGCTCTCAAAATTGGTGGTTACATCGCAATTTTAAAAGCCATAAAAACAAAACAGAGTAATTCTACACTCACTCCATCTCTTACTTTCTGAATGAGTTAAAAAGGGATGAAGCTACAACAGGCGGCACGTGTGAGCCTAAGTGTAAGTGTCAAAATAAAATTATCAAAAAATAAATAAGTTCTAACTTGACTCGACATAGTACTAGGCAGCGAATAGAATAGGCATCTAAAATGTAGAACTTTGTTCGTTGACTTAGAGCGTTATTTTGGTCGATTGTCTGAAACAATATACAATATTTTACATACTTCAAATAAGTATACTGTTGCAACTTTGCCATCTTGCCCCAACATTGCCCAAATCGGTTTCGGAACCATTTATTTACTTCCGTACTTTTTGAAATGAAAACTTCTTTAGCGGCGTTGAGCACTTTTTAGGATGGGTAAAAAATGTTAAACTCGCGTCAGGTAAGACGGAGGGAGTGTCGCTGCAGGGTCGTAATAATACGTACGTTGATTTCGTCAATCACTCGTAAGCTATGTTTGCCCTAGTCACTAGTTCGCGGGCGCAGTTTTTTTTTCTTTTTCTTTTTGAAGTGCGTTGTGCACTTTTTTTGGTATGTTTTTTTTACTGCGCGAGTGTGCGTGTGTGTAGTTTTCACCTCTGCCGGCACTCCCGGAGTGCAACCCGTCCGTTTTTTGATGTACATACATATGAAGATACAATAAAAGTTAATAATGAAAGTTACAATAGTTAAGTTTACATTACTATAGTCTTACTCGGCAAAAAATATAGGTAATCTTGTATGAAGACAGCCAAATTTTGTGCCACTGGTTATATTAAAAAACCCAAAAGTCTGCGAGAATGGACGTATATTTGTTACTCTTTCACGCAAAAACTATCCAACGGATTTTGATAATTATAGAACCCAAATTGGTGTCAATTAAAAATAGAAAAACCGGCCACGTGCGAGTCGGAATAGCGCACTGAGGGTTCCGTACAAGTTGGGCAACTGAATAAAAACCAGTGTTAGCAGAACCCTGCTCCAAAACAAAATGTAAACAGTGTCAGGTCATTTTATATTGGTTACTCACATAGACAGACATAAAATATTCCGTTTTTAGTATTTGATGTTATTATAGCTGCAAATTTCAACTGTCTAGCTATCACGATTCATGAGATACAGCCTGATGACAGACAAACAAATAGACAGACAGAGAAGTCTTAGTAATAGGATCCCGTTTTTACTCTTTGGGTACGAAATCCTAAAAAGCTCAATTACCTTTTTACTTGTCCTTCTCGTCCTTAACTTCGGTGATTTTCGGATTGTTCTTGTAAATATAGTACGAGAGGGAACTGGCGTAGCCCAGCCACGCGAGGTAGGGTAGCATGAGAGCCGCGGCCGGTTTATCCACATTGAGGAATGAAATAGTTGTCGCGGTCGCTACGCCTGAAAGGGCCACGATCTCTATGAAGGCCTGAAAAGGAGAAATAGTTTTTAAGTGAAAGTTTTCGCCCATCTACACACATACGTGTTTTCCTCGCATTACAGCCGGCCGCGGAGTGGGGATAAAGTAACAGGCGCTCGGCAGAGCAGCAATATGGCGTCGGCCATAGCTCGCATCAGCTGACCGTGTATCATTTACATCTCTCTTATTCGTGCAAGTACTCCTCGGTCTTTGTGTTTTGTGCGATCATTTCCATTTTTCAATTGTTAAGCTTTGCCTAAGCCTATGGACGCTAGTCCAGGGAACAAGCATGCGTGATGCCGACCCTTTAAAAAGCTTAACATTCTCTTAAACCTCATTCTGTAGTCCCTCGGGAAAATCTCGGCAGGGAGCTCATTCGACAGCCGGAGAGTTCGCGGGAGGAAATTTCTCGGAAGCCACACCCAGTAGGCTTATTATCTAACTCGCTCGCAATCGCCATCGTGTTCATTTTGAAAGTTCATGTATGGGCTGACAATTGGCATCGGAATCAGCTAGCTGTCACATTCATACAAGAACTGTCAAAATGAACACGATGGCGATTGCGAGCAAGTTAGACAATAAGCCTAGTGGTGACCATTTAGACATAGATGGGTCAATCTACTTTTTCTTGTCACTCGTTGCTATGGTTACGTCCTGTGGGTCAATCTTTAAACTGCAGATTTATAGAGTTAAAATTTGCCAAACACGTATTTTTGTATTCGTTTCTAGCCCTTTCCATAATTGGTCATCAATTAAGCATAATAATAAAATATACATAATGTGACAAAACGACGAGACATAGTTAATATACCCAGATATTTCGTGTCTGTTTTTACGATCGTGTAGCAATAATGGCAAAATGAAAGTTTTGCCCTGTCTGTCTGTTCGTATGCCACAGACATTATACTAAGAAACTGTAAGACCTTTGTGAATGAAAATTTTAAGATCTCTATTGTTAACCGCTAAGTTTGTTTTGGGTGGAGCCCATATATTTAACTAAGGAAGAAAATAGCGTGTTTATTTGGATGGTGGATGTTTTTTTAACTGACCAGTTTGAAGTCCTTAAGACCGAAGAATATGGGCGTCCACGCCCAGTTCAGAGCCAACTGGGTTCCGTACAGCGACAGTGGTACCACCGCACGCTCTGAAAAAAAAATGGTAAAACAAAGTCGTGTTATTTAAACCACTTATAATTTGAGAAAAACTGCAGACTGACAACTGAACAGTGGAATATATGATTTAAATAAAAAAAATGCATTGTTACTATACTCGGGAGCAAAAAAACCGGATCACTTTTCATACAACTTTCTAAGGGAAGTGTTCCGCTTTTTTTGCTCCCGTGTATACGATGACATGACAGTTATTCTAAGAAAAAAAATAAGTGTGCCAGGTCAATTAGTGACATCATAACATGTATAAAATTACTGAATTAAAAAGTTCGTCTTTCATTTATTTTTTCATCTGTTACTATTGAAAAGATACACTAACGAATCAATGGACTCTGTTCACAGGCTGTGATGGTACCGCCGGACATAATATACAAAAGACGGTCCTATTTATTTAGAACCTTCTCCTTATTTGGAGTACATAAGTTTATTTCATTCACATTCAAGTGTAGATAGTAACAAGACTTATCGATACACGATAGACATTTTAAACCCAGCACGAGTCTTTCGATAACGATAAACAACCTTTATCACCTGATAAACAAGGAATTGTACGTTTGTCACATTTCCGAGCTGCATTATTTTATTGAATAACTGCTCGATTAAGATCTATGACCTTTTTTTAAACTGCAGTATTAGTTACAAATGTTACAATCGCTTTTTAGCTCTAGTTACAATTACAGATTACAAGTTTAAAAAAAATTACAGTTCGAGTTATCATTTCAGATACCGTTACAATTGTAGTTTAAATTACAATTAAATTAATTCGCTTCTCACTTCTATTTATAATTTAGTCTAAATAATTATAGGTAAATGAAAATTATGTATACATTCCATAATAAAGACATCATAATGAACAACATCCATCACTCAAGAACAAACATTCATATTTATCATACAGCTTACTACCACCAGGATTCGAACCCGGGACCTCTAACTTCATATCCCACTAACCACCATACTATCCGTCTTAAAATAAGCAGGGAATGTTACCTGTGAACCCATCACACTCCTCCAACACCCTGTACGAAGCGTATCCCATAGAGCTATACAGAATGGTCCAGGCAGGCCCGAAGACCCACTTGGGGGGGTTCCACCAGGGCTTCTTCAGCTCGTCGTACCAGGCCTTGCCATGGGGGGTGCGGATCTGCCCGGCGAAGTAGACGCCGTTGGCCCAGCCCCCGACATTGGGAAGGATGATCGAACCGATTGCTGGCCAGTTTGCCATTATTTGTTCACTGGAAAATAAGAAAAAAAAACAAGTTCGATCCGGTCTGGTAAACGAGAGGTAACGAACGGCTCTCACGATTTCGTTGAAATTTGCTGTATGTGTTTATAGGGCTTTTTTGGGGGGTAAAATCAATCTATCTGTTAAGTACCTAAGCCTAACAAACACTTTAAATTTTAAGCGTCCGCTTTAATATAAAAGAAGCTGATTCAATGAGTGATAGAACGACTGACCGAAATATCAACTAACAGCCTAAACTACTGGGACTACTGAGGCAGTATTCCGTTATAACTATCCCGCGGGAACAATGCGATTTTTCTCAAAAGCGTCCAATGTCCGTGTCTGGGTCACGATCTATTTTAGTCCAAACCATCATCCAAATCCATGGATCCAGGTCCGTGGTTAAACAACCACTAATGATTAACATACTAACTATCACATTGACTATTATTTTAGTTAAAAAATACCTGACATGCTCGTAAATGTCCATATCCATTATTAGATATTATATAACTTCACTAATCAACTTATTTATACAAGCAACAAACACATACTGACGATGATAATACGATACTATGTGTCAATCGGCTGTGTGATGACTATACATATAATTACATACTAATTTACATGACTTGGTTTTCCTGTTTTGTAACTTTTTTCTAATAGCAATTTTATGCAAATCATTGGACTAAAAATGTTATTCATCCGCATGACTTGTGTAAAGTACAGAGGCAAAGTTGTCCGATTTTTAATGTTGTTTTTTTAATTGAAAAAAAAAACCGTTTTTAGATTTAAAAAAATTCGGAAAGCTGGGCACTTTAAACAGTTTCTTTTTTAATTCTACCAAGAAAGTAAAGAAAATAATCGTTAGGTTCACTACGTAGGGAGATCAGTCTATCATACGGCAAACCCCATTATTTAAGTCACCAATCAAGGTTAACTCGGGTTGTATTGTCCATAAGTTAAATCTAGTGACGTAGGTCCTGTTTACTTACAAAGCCGGCGTCAGACACAACGTGAAGTAGTAGACAAATGTTTTTGGTAAAATTTGCTGTTGCATAAAGTGACCTATCAGATATGATGTAAAGTAGTAGACTACAATTTAAAAAACTCAATATCAGTTTCATTTCATCGCATTTTATTCTATTTTTACATTTATATAAGATTTTAAAAAAGTAAATAACATTGTGCAGTGTGGGATTTGTCGTTATTTACTTTCATGTTGGAAAAATAAAACCAACACCGTGACAGAAAATAAAATATAATTTCTCATAGACACAACTTTGCCCACTACTTCACATAGTGCATGGGACAGGGTAGTGACAAAATTGGTTTAAACAGGTAAATCCAAATAGGTACAACTATTGTGAAGCCGACTGAGTCAATATAGGAAAACTAATTGTTTTTTAAATTAGAGGATGTAAGACAGTCAGTACAAAACATTGAAGTGATGGTTGGTTGAGTGGTAGTCAGGTGAATATTTAATTTTTTTTTTTTTTTTTTTATGTATTATAGTTTAAAATAAGTCAACAAAGGTCCAAAGTTGTGTGACAAGAAGCTTAAACTAAAACTATGTTAGTCTAGAAATACAAGTCTTGAAATATAACCATAAAATAACAAACAATCATACAACCTCTAACCCCAAACGCATATAACGTCTCCGTTCTGTTCTGTCCGACATGGGTATAAATACAATATTATTAAAACAAGATAACTAGAAGTTTTACCTCCTACTAATCAGTGTCCGAGGAAAGTGGTACATTCATTATAATTCTTGCTAATTTATTACTGAAAAGAATTTTCTTAGAGCCTTGTAAGGTTTTTGTTGTCTGTAGTTATTTCTGTTTTTAATGAAGAATATTATAAGAAAATTTTCCACAGAGCTGTGTGATTCGGTTTCTTTGACCATACATTAGAAGGTCATTATGTTGGTTGCACCAATTTGTCTCACAGATCTGGCCACTGTTTCATCAATACGACAATTGTCGGTGACAAGTGACAATTCGAAATGCAATGCGTATTCAACATGAAGCCAATCGGTGTAGATTCTCGTTGAGTTTGTAACGTCAAGAGAATTGTCACTAGGCACGGGCAATTGTGATATTGGTGATATAGAGCCTGGTTGAAATACACGCTCATTATGAAAAGGACACTATTTTAACTTCAAATAAGTCATTGCACATGTTCGTTTATCACAGATATACAGTAAAGTAACCGCCTTTATGCATACAAATATGACACAAGAGTGCAAACTACAAGCATGTGTAATCCTGGCCTTTTAAACACTCTTAACGCTTAAGTGGTAATACTGGATAGAAATGTATGATTTGGCTGCAAACTGAGCAAATCATGTTGACACACAGACAAACTGACTATCAAGTAGATATAATAGGTACAAAATTATAAACACAATACGATATTATAGATAATTAATACGCCATTGACCCCTCGTTCATTTCTAATTAGAGATAAGGGTACATCGATAAGATTACAATTTAATTATCGACTTACCAGTGTTCCTACGAGTTTCTACAGACTAGCAGTGATTTTTGACGAAAGATTTAAGTAGAAAACTTATCACTTAGGTGTAACTTACGTAAGTTATGTTAAATTATGAGCAATGTTTATCTTTCTAAAAATAGATCGCCGGTTTCTAGAAACTGCAATAAAAATAGAGTATAAAAAACATTAAGTATGACTTACCTGGTAGTACTGGTGAGGATTACTAACTAGGTGAAAACCTGTGGTGTGGTGAAAACAATCACGAGAAAATCGCTAGAAAACTACTGGAGTGGAGAAAACCCAATGACTTTTATGCTAAAATATTAAATAGTCCCTTCAGGTAGGAGATAACAACGCATAAGATTACTTTCTAATTTGTCAGGGTTATGAAAGGTAAATGTAAAAAGTCAGATGTCAATGTCGTTTCATTTAACGCCAAAAATTAAAAAATCAATTTATAAAAAAAACTTCGTGAGGACATCACCTGCTTATTTCATACTATAGTATACATTTTTAGCACTAGCTTAAAAAAAACAATTTTGTTATAATATTTAAACAGCAGTAAATAGATTACGGAGATGGTTGTAATAATAACCAATAATACAGATGTATGTATGTATGATGAGTATTTTAACGACAAATGTGTATGAATGTACTTATGTGAAATGGACCCTATGCTAGCATGTCGCTATGGCTCGTCGTGGCGCATAATAAATGTGAAACTGTTTTTGGTTTAGTTAAGCGCAAAAGTTTTAAAGTAGGTAATATAAATATATGTAGATAAGTACCAAGAAAAAATAATAACAGAGCCCTCTGATATTGCCGTGCCCTTGCAGGGTGTCACATGTAAACCTATTCAAAATATTCCATCTTATGCCTGTAATGTGATTTGCAATAAATTATTTTGATTTGATTTTGATTTGATTTGATTATGTATAACTCTTTATTGTACATAAAACACAAGAAAAAGATGAATACAGGATAACACATATGCACAAAGGCGAATATCTTGCATACAACGAATCGCTACTGTCACCTGTCCGTTCGCTTATCTAAAGGTTGCTTGCTGTTGATAACATAGAAAGAAAATACTGAAGAAGTTTTATCGGATGTGACAACCTAGAGAGAAAATACTGAAGAAGTTCTAATGGGTGTAATAACATAGAAAGAAAATACTGAAGAAGTTTTATCGGATGTGACAACCTAGAAAGAAAATACTGAAGAAGTTTTAATGAATCTACAACTGAAATCAAAAACACTGATGACGAGGCGGTATGGTCTCAGACCTTAGCCTGTCCGAAAGGACAAACAAAACCTAAAAAAAAAAAAAAAAAGGTTGCTTGCTGTTTGTAATTCAAGTTTTCAAGTAGACTTAAGCGCCTCAGATCAAATAAAAAGTAAAGATAGAGCGCTGCAAACAACGAAGTGACAGTATCTCTTAGTAGTCTGTGGAAGTGACGCCGGTCAAACTGCAACTGCACCAATCCGTGTGCTTACACAGTGACACGCACACACTTGCAACCAAACTATACCAAAACCTTATTATTTGAGCTACGCATTCCCGTGGAGCACAACGTGTTTTTAAATTGGACTAATATCAGTAATAATGCCAAATTGCGTAGTGAAAGGGTGTAAAAATTATTCGTCCAAAAATAAAAAGCAGGATGGAATCACTTATCACACGTTAGTAAACTCGTAAACCAATATTTTCAATAAAAATCGAAATAATTTTGCTTCTGACAAAACGTCAACAATAGTGTTGCCATTATAATATTTTAGTTACCCTATTTTTCACCCAATGGTGAATGCCGCCTCTGTAATACAACCTTTTCTTTTTCATTTTAAATTCTATTCTTTATTAGCACGGCTTAAAACGTGAGAACGTGACACGCAACCTAAAATACAATACTACTTTATGTATTTTTTCAGATTTCCAAAGCGCAATAAAAATGTTGCAGAGAAGTGGATTGGAGTAATTCGTGACAATCGGAATGAACCATTGTGGCATCCAACTGCCCATAGCGTAGTTTGTTCGGCTCATTTTAAAAGCGACGACTTGTACTACACAAATAAAAAAGGGTTACGTCGTGTGACACAAAACGGATATCCAAAGATTTTACCCCGCGTACCAGAGCGATTAGACAATTCAGACCTCAGCCAACCTCCTAATGTTCATCTTCATGCTGCATCAGATACAGAAACTGCGATACCAGACCCAGCATCGTCGGCATTAAACCAGCCTTCTGCAGCTTCTGCTTTACATGCTGTTCAATCTCCCGTACCAGACCTATCATCCTCTGATTTGAACCAGCCTTCTACTTCATGTGCTGTTCAACCATTTCAGTCAGATCATGATCCAACAGTTTTCGACACACCCAAGACGTACAAGCTACGAGAAAGAGTTTCATTTTTAGAGAAAAAACAAAAAATAAATAAAAATAAAATAAAAACCTTAAACCAAAAAGTTAGGCGTCTTCACATGAGGAATAAATCGTTAAAAGAGATACTAGATAATCTGCAAAACCAAAACTAAATAGGTACAGACTTGTTTAATTCATTAAATGGCAATATTGCTGTTGTTGACATGTTTAACGCATTAAACAGAAAAAAGTAAAAAAAAGAAGTTCATCGTTCACTTCATCGTCATACAGACACGAAGAAGAAGAATGCGATGAAAATTCTTCGCTGCAACTTCTTCGTGAGATTGTTAATGAATCGGTTGATTTGGCAAGTCGCTTACATGACAATGCATTTGATGATTACAAAAAATTAATAATTGGATATACAGGGTGTCCCAGAAACCGACGATAACCCGTTAAAGGCTGATAGACCTACTAATTACCTACCAGAATATCATATTTTAGGTTTAGTAAAAATCTTTTAGTTTTCGAGATATTGTCACTTCGATCAACAATACAACTAGATTCACAGTCCCATACAAAAGCAAAGCGAAAAAGTGGCCCTGTTGCTTATGCTTATAGCTATATCTGTTTTACCTTCTTTATTAACGTAAAATAAACCTTAAGTCTAAGCAACAAAGATCCAAATAATTATAATTGTATATAATACTTACGACGTTTCGTCACAAGCGAGCGAAAGCGTTCGATAAACAAAAGAACTACCTTCGTTTCAAAAAGATGTCATTCTATTTTAGGAACGGGGTAATAATGGAGTCGCAATTAAGTATATAACTCGGATTTTTTTTATTTGACAGATATTTACAAATACAAATATTAACATGAATTTTAATAATTAAGCCCATCTACGTTCCACTGCTGAGCACAGGCTTCCTTTAACAACGAGAGGGATTGGGTCATAGTTCCCACGCAGGCCCAGCCAGGCAACAGCCGTAGTAGCCTAGTTGTTCGACCTACCGCCTCTCAAGCAGAAAGTCGTCAAGGGAATGGGTGATTATAATAGGAATCATGTTATAGGCGATGAGGCTAGCAACCCATCACTATTTTGATTCGATTTTCCACCTAGACGCCCACAATGTGGCCTGTAGGTACCTGTTACCTTAGGTTCTGTGTACTCCGTAAGGGATAAAGACGTGATTTGTGTGTGTGTGTGTTATAAATATTGTACGGCTTGAACTTTTCTTGAAGCTTTACGTCTTCTTTAATAAGTGATAGCTCCTCTGTTCCATCTCACTATACTTCATCTTATATTATTTTAAACATTTCTATGTAACTAGGTATACCTGCAATTTGGGAATCGCCTTTTTCTGTAATCTACGCCTTTGGCTATTTCCAGTTATGTCGAATTTGGCAAAATGAATCGAACATTATAGCAGAATTTTTGTAAGGCATGTAAAGTTCTTCTTCTCTTTCTCTCGCGACAATAGTTATCCATTCCGCACAGCAAAAAAGATCACTAGGAAATCTACAAAAAAATGCAATATATATTTTATTTTAAAACGAGAACTACTCCATGAATTTCTTGTTCTAAAACATCCGATTATTGTCAAGATGGTGGGTCAACATAGGCCAAACAATAAATTATTGATTTTAAAATGTAAGCTGCCAATTTTTACGTACTTTATGAAATACTGACTTGTATTTACTTAAAGAAAGATATTCCTTCCGAAACCTTAGTGTTTCGGTGGCTGTTTTTGCAATTTTTGAACGCACATTGTGGCATTTTGACACGTCCTCACGTTGGCCGAGGTTGGCGCATACTGTCAGAAAAAAGGCCACAAATTTATTTTGTGGCCTTATTTCTCGGAGCCGTTTTCAGAGCTATCACCGTGAATCTAGTTGTATTGTTGATCGAAGTATTGTCATTTTTGCAAAAATCACGATTTTTCTCCCTCAGTTGAGTTTTTCGTCTGCCACACCCTCAAATTACCGAATTTAGTTAATCTGATTACTGATAAATATTGCAGAAAACATGGGCTTTTAAACATGATATTATTTTCTTTTACTATTTATTCAAACTTGGATGAAAAACGACTTAAGAGACAGTTTTCAGATATTTTACTGTTTCCTCCCGTAACTTTGGTCCTCCATGGTATAAAAAAAATAACTACGCTAAAGTGGCACTGGATACTAAAAACATGTCTAGCTAATGTAGTTTACAAAATGGTATAACACTTACTTATTTGTTTAATAATTTCAAATTTACTGCTATTTCATTACAGAAGAAGCTCAAATAAAATTGAAGTCACTACCAACTACAAATTAAAATAAAATGACATATTTTTAGCAACCCAATTTTACACAGCCATTTGACAAAAACAAAGCAAATTCGATTTTCAAATTCGAATTTAAAATTTTCAAACTTTATTCGAAATTCGAATTCAACTTTACCAGCCTTATAAAAACAGTAATTTTGCCGTCCTCAGACTAAATGGCTGCTCACTTGATTAGCTTCTTCAGTAATGAAATAGCAATAAATTTGAAATTATTGAACAAATAAGTAAGTGTTATACCATTTTGTAATCTACATTAGCTAGGCATATTTTTAGTATCCAGTGCCACTTTAGCGAAGTTTTTTTTTTATACCATGGAGGACCGAAGTTACGGGATGAAACAGTAAAATATCTGAAAACTGTCTCTTAAGTCGTTTTTCATCCAAGTTTGAATAAATAATAAAAGAAAATAATATCATGTTTAAAAGCCCATGTTTTCTGCAATATTTATCAGTAATCAGATTAACTAAATTCGGTAATTTGAGGGTGTGGCAGACGAAAAACTCAACAGAGGGTGAAAAATCTAGATTTTTGCAAAAATGTCAATATCTCGAAAACTAAAAGATTTTTACAAAACCTAAAATGTGATATTTTGGTAGGTAATTAGTAGGTCTATCAGCTCTTAACGGGTTATCGTCGGTTTCTGGGACACCCTGTATATCAGGGAGTACAGTGCGATATTTGGTTAAAATTATAAAATGTGCGAAATGTTTAGAATACTTGCAGACTGACGAGAAATTTGATTTTCATAAACTTATTAATTTGAAATACAAAGGAGATCTTTGCTTCCCATCCAAGGATCTTTTTGAAATTTGTGTCATTAGTGAAGCAGTTGTGCGAAAATTATTGGTAGAAAACATTCCATTAACCACGGAAAAGAAACACCAAACTATCGTGATGAATATATTTAAAAAATTCATTGGTAATAATCAGGTTTTCACCAATTTAGATATTGAACATGAATATGCTGGACAGGAACATAAAATTAATTTAATACGTTGTATAATAGAAAAATATTTAAGTATTAGGTTCCACCACATAGCCAAGTTGGAAAATATTTCAAAATCAATAGACAGTAAAAGGCAATCTTATAAGAAGTTAATTCAACACCAAGGTCTGTAAACAAGTAAATAAATTGATTAACACATAGAAATGTATACCCTGTAATTTTATTTTCTATACACTTTTCTTATTTACTTCCTATCCTACTACCGCCACTACTTTATGCCTACACCACATGTCAGAGTGGCTGACGAACTACTTGAGTTTCAATATTTAATAACGTTATTAATAGTACATTATGATACAAGTGTGCTATGTTGGTAATTACACACGAGGCGTATTGTACGCGCGAGCGAGAGCGAGCGCGGGTAAGAGAGCCGAGACGTGTAATTACCAAAGCACACGCGTCGCATACGACGTTTTTCAACACATTTGCGAGGAAAAATAAATAAAATTTAGTTAATAAAAGGACTTTAAGAACTTTAGTTTACCTTTGTTACCAGACATTGCCTACCTGGAGCTGCTTTAGAACTTTACTTTATCATTTGGTAATTAACACCTTGGATTTCTTACTGATATAACTGTCCGAACATTGTCCGAACATATTTTAGTATTTCCAGCGACGGACACTACATTTCTTTATTACTTGAACTCGTAATTTTTAAAGTAATAAAATAACAAAGTCTGAATCAACAATATCAGTGAAAAATGGCGGCAGATATTATTTCTCCGCGCCAATCCGCGCGCAGCACTCGCGCATGCGCGCTGTGCACTTAGCACGCGCGTGACGAAGACACTGACACAGACTCCTAAACAGCCTAATATTAAAATTATAATAAAAAATAATTAATCAATGCCTGAGATTGCAAATTATGTTCAGTTTTAGATAAAAATGAATAATTAGTCGAAATTAAATGTTTATTTATCATCTTTTCCCTAAAATAGTTTAATATTCACGAAAATATTCCTTGTTCCTATAGATAACTGAACTTTTTGCTGAGATTAAAAAATATATATATTACCGCACTCGTGCGGTAATATATTACAGCACTTGTGCGTAATAAGCTCAATTATGAGCTTAAATGCAGTGCAATAAGACTCACTTTACGAGCAAGTGTGTTGAAAAAAGTTATTATATATTTTCAACATGAAACTACCGTGAGACTCAATCATAATCGAGTGATGCTCGACATGTTTTGGACTATTTCACCAGGCTCCAGGAAGAAGGACTACGAAATAGTCCAAAACATGTCGAGCATCACTCGACTTTTTATACATGAATTATCCGTTTATGTGTAACTAGCTGTTGCCCGCGGCTTCGCACGCGTGAACCATGAGCATTTCAAAGAAGCAAGCAATCAAGCAAGCAAGCAAGCGAAACTGCAAGCTTTCAAGCAAGCATGCAAGCATGTAAGTATGCAAGCATGTAAGTATGCAAGCAGGCATGAAAGCAGGCAAAGCAAGCATGCAAGCAAGCATTCAAGCAAGCGTGCAAAGCGTTTTGCAGTATCGGGGTATTAATAATTATTATGGCAACACCGGCCTACGCACACATGTTTATAAAACCGGCTTCACTCGGCTGTTCACCGCGCTCTATCTTTACTTTTTATTTGATCTGAGTTGTTAAGCTCTTGTTAATAAAGTCTAAATTGTTAGTAATTTATTTTATTGAAGTTTTGTAGTTGTTTAATTCGTCCTTTTTTACTTTTTTTTGTTTTGAGTTGTGCCTGGATGTAGTAACAGCGTAAGGTAACAAAAACAATTTCTTAATACTATTAATTTGCAAACACATTACTCGGCGGAGACAATTTATGTTATGAGTACTTTCAGTTCAATGTACTTGTTAGGTATATATTATCTATAAGGTGGAAGAAGTAGGCAGGAAAATAATGATAACATTATTTATTTATTAAGTGCCTACATAGTAACAAGCTGCTCAATAGCGTTTTTGTTTATTTATCAAAAAGTTTGTACCAACATGGGCGGAAACCTTCAAAAGTTCAAAAGTTGACGAAAACATTAACTTGTTGATTCACGAAAACCAAAAATATTTTTCTGATTATCAGTTTTCTTTTAGTTTTTTTTTTCATCTCAATACAGTCATAATCAAGTGTATTCTTTGGAAAAATTTAACACAATGTAAGCTCAGCAATTACTGAATGCTGTTTGATAATTTAGGACATCAACTTATATCCTCTTACTTAATAAATACTTAATTTTTTTTGTTACAGCAACATCCATTCAAAATGATAAACTTGTCAGCACTAGGGTCCATGCTCCTTCCCAATGTTGGGGGCTGGGCCAGCACTCTCACCATGGCTGGGCAAGTAAGGAACCCTGATGGTACAGCCTGGTACCAGACCATAAAGAAACCATCATGGAACCCACCAAGTTGGGCTTTTGGGCCAGCCTGGACGGCGCTGTACAGTGGCATGGGGTATGCAAGTTATATGGTGTACAGAGACTGCGGGGGTATGACTGGTAAGAAAATTAAAATATCTCAGCTTTCCAAGACTTCAGCTCAGTGTGAGGCAGTGTTTGAAGTATTTTTCTGTAGTTCCCCATGGGACTAACACTTACATACACTTTAGTGAAGTTAATTATTTATAAAATGAGGTTACCAGATGAAGTTGAGACAAATAAGGTTTGAAATACGAATATTTGAAATAATACAGAAAAGAATAGTGACAGATTGGACTGTGGTGATCATTTAACATCAGGTAACCCACTAGTTCCTTTGTCTGGCCTCTCTAACATAAAAAAGAAAAGAAAAACAAAAAATTAAAGTTATATATGAGCTCATGTAAAGGTTTTCTAGTAGGTACCCACTTGCCTATGTAATAAATGTTACCCCTTATTTACACATTCGATTGTATCTCTACTAGTTCTATTTCAGTACCTGAATCTACTAAAAGTTTTAATGTAATATGGTTTAGATAAAGCAGTTATCCCGTTGGCTCTTTATGGAAGTCAGCTCATTTTTAACTGGACATGGACGCCAGTTTTCTTCAAAATGCATTTAATTGGTTTGGTAAGTTTAAGAAATTGTATTCTTGGTTATTAAGTCCAATTTTTACTGCATACAAGAAAATGATTAAGTAAATCTTAGATAAAGCAAGGCAACCTTATACATAACTGAATTATTTCTGGTATTATTTTGTGACAGCTTTCACATTTTTGGCCCTCGATAAGCAGTAGGCTTATTAGCTAACTCGCTCGCAATCGCCATCGTGTTCATTTTGTCGGTTCATGTATGGGCTGACAATTGGCATAGGAATCAGCTAGCTGTCACATTCATACAAGAACTGTCAAAATGAACACGATAGCGAATGCGGAGAGTTAGACAAAAAGCCTACAGCTCTCTTTGAAAACTGTTTTGCCTATTCACATATGAGCTGGTATTATATATCTTGAAAATAAATGATCAAGGCAAGTTATTTTTTTTTTTTAATGTTTCAGGCTTTCCTCCACATGCTAGTACTAGACGCAGCTGCCGCCGCCTGCGCACTCAGTTTCTACGAAGTCAGCCCCAAAACGGCTTATTTCATGCTGCCTTACCTCGGCTGGTTGAGCTTTGCTACCTGCCTCAACTACACTATCTGGCAGTTGAATAAGAACAAGAAAACTGACAGTGAAAAGAAATAAAAAAAAGTGTCATTTTCGAATTTTAAAGTTACCTTCTTAAATTTTTTTTTATGATTATTCCGTTGAAGTCTTAAATTGTTTTAAGAATGTTACACAATAACGTCAATTTTAAAACTGTTTCAAAAATGAAATTTATCATATCAATCAAATCAGTTGGTAACTTCTGTATGTTCATGTTCTGGTTATTTTTAAGGAAATTTTATTCATTTCATTTTTATGTTAAACTTATATTAAGTGTTAGCACCTAACCATTATTATTGTTCAAGCTATAACCACAGAGTATTTAAATATGTTACTAAGTTTTAAAAATTAAAGGCAATATAAAATTATACATATTGTATTTGCTATTTTTACGTAGAAATATACAATGTCGACTATTTCCCTCGTTTCAACTTGTTCAACTCGCCTTGCTGTATCGACGCGTCTTTGTAGATCTGTTTCACCTTTTCTTTTCTTACGTTGTCACTGAAATTAAAAAAAAACCGTTAGAGTTTCTTCCAATTTCAACTTCATTACTAAATGAACTTTATTCAATCTAATTCAACATTCACTAAAAAAAACTTGACTTATGGCAATGCATTCGTGCGGGCCCAAGTAAAACAAAAAAAAAACGTTCACTATTAAGTTACTAATTGTTTTAACCTTTTCGCCGGCACGTCAAATACAAGAGACGTCACCCGACCGCCAGACTTCTTTATTGCGATACATACATACATACCGTCACGCCTCTTTCCCACAGGGGTAGGCAGAGACTACTTTATTCCACTTGCTACGATCCTGACATATTTATTTCGCTTCATCCACAGTCATCAATCTCTTCATACATGCTCGTCGGTTTCGGGTACTCCTGACCTGACCTTTTTCCAAAACGTCTCCTATTTGGTCTCGGAACGTCCGTCTAGGCCTTCCCCTCCCAACGTAACCATTCACACTCCCCATATAGATCTGTTTAGTTAGTCTACTTTCATCCATCCGCTCTACATGCCCAAACCAACTAAGCATACTTTTTTCTATCCTAGAGTCACTATATCCTCTTTCACACCAGCACATCCCCTTATCACACTGTTCCTGATTTTATCTTTCAGTGATACACCTTCCATACTCATTATTATTTATTTTATTGCGATGCTCCAAGTTAAACCTAAACCCAACTGAACGAAGGCTGCTTTTGCATTGAAGTAATAGTCGTATATATAGGTCGTTGGCGTTGAACCTGTTGTGCTTATAAATGTTTTGTTGGCGTCGAAAAGGTTAAGTTATAAGAAAAAAATGTTTGTATGCTTCATGTGACTTCAACTATCTTAGGAATCGTGTTAAAGCACTGCTGCTAGCAACCCATCACTATTTTGATTCCCCTTACCATCTACGCCCACAATCATGCCAAACGTGGTCTTTATGCCTTACATTTGGCTCTGTAGAATAAATAATCGAAGTGTCATCTGCTGGCACCCCTTCAGTTTAGACATTAAAAACTAAAGTACCTACCTCTTTATCTTGTCTCTGATCTTGACAGATGCTATGTAGGCCTTGTCTCTCCTGATCTCTCTCAGCGCCCCCTTCATTTCCCTCTTATACTTGTGCTCGAGTCTCTGTCGCTCTGCCATTTCGCGGGACAATTTGGAACTCTTGCTGCCGGTGAAACTGTAAAAAAAACTTTTTAGTCTATATTTGTCCCACTCCCACAAGTGCGTCTCCAAGGATGGGCAGAGGAAGACTGTTGCCCTCCTAGTGAATCGAAAAAACAGGTATGGGTCGTGGTCCACCTGGTTTTCAACGGAGCCCTTTCTTCTGGGTATTTTGCCCTTTGGGCAAATGAAGATACCTAACTAACCTAACCTACCTGTTTTTGTATTAAACTAATAATAAAATTCGAAATGATGGCAGCATTTTTTCCGGGTGGACGAAATTAGGTGGACCATGATCCATAGCCTGAAAAAACGTACCCTTTGTTTTTTGACAAATGTTGATATTTAAGTGCCGGCATACTGTTTGACCTACCGATAGACGTTACAGTTTGACAACAAAAATAATGCTCCACGATGTACCTGCGCAGTATACCAATTTTAGTAGCGCGGGAAACTCTGGCGCTGTTATTGGTCGATCGATTTCGTACCAACAATGGCAAAATCGTGTAAGCGGGACAGAGCTAAGAATGCAAAGCAAGCAATACCTACTCTGCCAGTTGCGCTTGCAAATAAAGTTCAATATAGATTATTTACACGTTCGGCTACCATCGGAAACTGGTCTGCGCTTCTCTGCGCAAACGAATACTGCCGATGCGCATTATATTTGTTGTCAAACTGTACCAGTCTCTTTCTAGAAAGAACAATAAGTAAAAGACGGGCAATCAATCCTCGCGCGCGACGCGACTCTTACGTGCTCTCGTGCTAGACGTGCTGGCCTACCACGACTTGTTTCCATTACTAGTAATCAATTAGAATTAATTTAAAAATGAATGTTTTACATGAGTTTTACTTACACTTCTTGTATGTCCGGTTCATACAGCCTCAATGTTTTCGGCTTCGGCTTCTCAATTGTCAACGGACTAAACGTTTTCACTTCCAAAGATCCCTTCATGTACTTTATTATTCCTTCAATGGTACTTGCTACCTTTTTAGGGAAGAATTCTAACTCTAACCTACTAAGTAGTTGAATATGTGGCTCAAAGATACACTCCTGTGCCTCCATTTCATTGCAATTATCAAAAAATTCTTTCAGCATTATGGTTGCATTTAGAACCGTTCGAATTTTAAATTCATTGTCTATGGTATCAGTGAACAAATCCTTCCGCGTCATTTTCCAGCCAGCGTCAAATTTCGAACAGTCCTCTTCCAAATTCAAAAGCTTAGCATCTTTATGTAAACGGAATGGCGGAACGACTTGGATGGGATTCAAAACGGTCGTTTTAGCACACAAATACAGGATTCCTCTTAGAAAATTCACAGCAGCAGGCACGTAGCGTTTTGACAAAGCTGTATACTCTAATATTAACGTCGTTACAAATAAACCTCTAGAAATCGAATACGCGTCTCGGAATTTGCAAGTTGTTAGAATTTCCGACATGAACCTTAGAGAGGGTGTCGTGAGAGGATGTCGGTAATCAGAAGTGGGATACAGCAAAGATATCAACTTGAAGAATATTAGAGTATCGAAATCTGGTATTTTCTTAGGATTCTTCAAGTAGTCGTCGTGTTTTTCTTTTAATAATTCCGCTATGAATTTCTTCGAGGACACTTTGTTGATATGCGCTATATCATAGAAGTATGGTGCTATTTTGTTCATGATTAAGTATGATTTCATCATTTCTCCTTCTTCTTTTAGATTCGCGAATAGATCGTTGACGTATTGGAGCATGTTAGCAAATAATCTTGATAGCAATTCCTTATTATTCTCACCGAGACTTGGGTCGTAGCTTTTTATCAGTTTCTGCAGTGCTGTAGACTGCTGAGATGGGTTTTTATCTGATAATAATATCTGAAAAGGCATAAATTTGAATTAAGAGACTGATGAGGCAGAAAGCGATATCATGTTCCGTAATAATAAAGAATGTGGTCAAGTGGTGGTGGTTTTGAAGGTAAATACAAGATCGTGCGTGAATAAGCATTAATAAAACCACAAATATGGCCAGATTTAGGAATGTCAAGAAATGGCGTTAGAATTTGTCCCTACCCCACATTAAAATGTTACGATACGCATGATCCATATTGGACAAAAATAACTAAAAGCGTCCAATTCATACGACAGAGAGACAAATGTTATTATTTGAGTCGTGATTGTAAGGCTGGCTTCGTCTACAAACTTATTTCTTATTCAAATCATGTTATATTCTAATTCTAAGTCTTACCCTTAAATTGTCGTATTCCGTCGTCTTGCCTAAAAACGATTTCAAAAGTTCATCATCTTCATCTTCATCGTTTGTTTGCTCATCACTGTCTGAATCACCTATTAGTTTCTGACGTTTCTGTTTTACCTCCTTTTTTTGTATAATATTTAGCGATTTCTTTGTTTCAAGTTCGTCTTGGTCACTAGAATTTTCTTCATCATCTTCTTCATCATCATCTTCGTCGTCTTCGTCTTCTTCCTCATCATCAGAATTGCTTTTTCCATTTACTTTTATCTTTGCACTATTTATTTGACTGCTCTCATTTGTAATTTCCTCGGATTCATCGCCATCACTGTCATCAGATTCGACTTTTTCATTCGCCTTAATTTTACTAGAATGGTCCTTATTAATTTTATTATTTATCTCAACATTTTCATTATTTTCATTTGATTTAATGTCATTTGAAGCTTTTTCAGTAACCATTTGCGATTTTCCTTTTTTTAATTGATCATCATCAGTATCATCACTATCATTGTCTTCATCTTCCTCATCATCATCATCATCGCTGTCATCCGAATCTTTAAACAATATGCTTTTCTGTTCTTTATTATTTGATTTCTCTTTACTTTCAGCTTCAACACCATCGCTTTTCGTGACTTCCTCTTCGCTTTCATCATCTCCGCTTTCTCCATCATCACCTTTCTCGTCACCTTCATCTTCTTCGTCACTAGACGAGTCTGTCAGACCATCATCATACTTCTGTTTGGCATTTGGTACTGCAAGTAAAATCCAACAAAAATACGTCTAAATAAGTATAGTTACTTCTGTACCTTACTGCATATAACTGAGTATGTAATGTCGTCTAAGATTTACAATTGATTTAGTTCGATAAAGTATCAAAGTGTGCAACTTATGACGTTCAATATCAATTTAAAAACAGACATACATAATGTCACACCTTTTTTCCCTAGGGGTAGCCAGACTACTTTTAGTCGTCAATTTAGAGTACTCTTGACAAAACGTCCTCAATTTGGTCACGGAACTTCATCTAACACACCCATTCATAAATCTGTTCATCTATCTCTACGCAACCAAGCAAATACAATACTTTTTTCAATCCTAGTCACTATAATATCATCTTTTACCAACATTCAACAGTACAATAAAGTGAAATTGTTACCAGAGTAAGATTTAAGCACGTGGTCGGGAACAAGCGGTTTTCCGTCTTTGTCATAAGCCAGCATAAACTCCTTCTCGTCTTCCAGAACGAAGTTGTCTTCCAGATCGTCAGCAGACCTGCAATTATTATGTTTATTGTTTACCATTGCAACTACCATTACAATTGTTTTAAAAGCACATGGTAAACTTCTACTACGGCTACGAAGGTCACCGGCAGACTAAGTAAGTAAGTACCTAAGTAAAATTTATTTTCCAAAATAGACACGAAATACATACAATGTTAGGAAGTTCAATGACTCCACACTAGGCACAGCCTGTATCGTGGCAGCCAAGAAATATCAAAAAAGACACGGTTACCATTAATTATGGAGCGGTCAGAATAACAAAAAAAAAAGGTAAAAATAGAAAAAATAAAATCAAAACAATAATTTACTGATGGGAACCCAAATACAAATTAAAAGATAGTAATAATAAATAGATAGATAGCTGCAAATGTGTGTGTGTGTGTGTGTGTGTTTGTGTGCGTGTGTGTTTGTGAGTCTGGATGCGGCAAGCCGAAGACAGCGGAAAGGCGTGTTAGGGGAGACGTATGTCCAGCAGTGGACTGTATGGAACTATAAAATTAACCTAACTCAAAAATTTTCATTTTAGATTCAAGCTTTATTGCGGACTGTACTTTTTGTTGACTGTACTTCCATTGTCATCCGTTTAACATACGTGAACCAAATTTCAAGTCAATCGGACCAACCGTTGAAGAGTTCTCTCATGCAGGGACGGTCCTGGCTGGACCACCAGAATTCTACCACTAGAATTATTATATTGTCATGCAAAATTTCAGCTCAATCGGAAGATCTGCATCAAAATTGAGTCGCAAGATTCCACCCGGACAGTAATAAGAAATTGGCTGATAATCTTACCGATGTTTCGTTGCTGTTTGTGTTTTGACTGCGGTGACATCTCCTAGCATACGGAGATCCCTTTCTTTCTCTAACTGCGCAATTCTCAACTGTTCTTCTTTCTCCTTCTTCTCGTCACTCTTTATAGCATCTGACGGCTAAAAGAGAGCTGGTATTGGAACATTTATCGATAGTAACTTAAAAACAGCCGTGGTAGCCTAGTAGTTTGTGTAATGGAACGTAACTTAAAAAAAAAAGAATATTAAAAACTATATGTTGGTAACACTGCCGATGATGGCCGCCCCTTCCTTTTCTAACTAGATTAAGGCTAGACGTATCTTTGTACCTAATACATAAAACCTATTAAATAAACATTCGAAGACCAACAACACTTTTATTTAATACTAAATAATACATGGCGCAGTCGGAGAAGAACAATTACGCAAGATGAAAACGGATTAATTCCAGGTAACCAACCACCGGTAACCTCATTCATATTCACATGCCGCCATTATAGGTGTGCTTATTAAATTAAGAAGAAAATTAAAATTAACTACAACTAATGATGTCGGACGAACCGAAAAACAACACGGAAAAAGTAGCACACGAGGTAGACAACATGTGCGCTATTGAATATAAAATGCCAAATGGTCTTAACTTAGATGACGTTGGAAATTGTTGGCCGCAATGGCAGAGATTTAAACAATCGTTTAAAATATTTGTACTCGCTGCCGGATTTGATCGGTTATCGGAGACGCGTAAGGCGGCTATACTTTTAAATTGCATAGGGCAGCAGGCCCAAGAGCTGTATTTCAACGTGCTTCAGAAGGATGAGAAAAATAAACTTCAAGACATTATAAACGCTTTTGATGAGCACTTTAAACCCAAACAAAATGAGGTGATTAATAGTTACAAATTCAACAAAAGGTGCCAAGAAGATGGAGAATCATTTGATGCATTCTACACCGCGATAAGTAAAATAGCTGAAAACTGCAACTACAAAGAGAAACAAAGAATGCTTCGAGATCGGATTGTGATGGGAGTCAATAACCAACGAGTACAACAGAAACTACTAGAAATAACAGAATTGACATTGGACAAAGCTGTGGAGGTGTGCCGCTCTGCTGAACTTTCAAAAGAACACATGAAGACACTGAACGGGCCCGAGGTGCATGCAGTATACTCGAAGAACTCAGCACAGCAGCCGAGCAGCTCATCAGATCACAAAGCTAAGTATAGCAATAATTTTAAAAAGCCAATTGCATATCATAACAGTAATAATAACTTGCAGAATAAAATATACAGTAGTAAATATTATATGTGTCTGAAATGTAAGACCGAGCACGGGCCAAAAAATTGTCCGGCTTATGGTAAAACCTGTAGTAAATGTCACAGGCTCAACCATTTTAGTAATGGCTGCACTTCTAAAAAACAGGTGCATAATATTAATAATAATGAAAGTGATTCCGATAATAATATTCATGATTTATGACTAGTTTGCTCCATAGATCTCAGAAAAAACGAATGGACAGAGCTATTAAGAGTAAATAATAAAAGGGTGTCTTTTAAGTGTGACACTGGTGCACAAATAAATGTGATCTCGCAAAATGATCTTGAAAAACTTGTCGATGATGAAAATAATATTAAAATGACTGAGACAAATACAATAATAGAGGTCTTCGGAGGTAGGCACTTAATGCCAATAGGTAAAATAATGTTAAAAGTCTTTTCTAAGAATGATGATGAAAATTGTGAATTGGAGTTCCTAGTAATAAAAGAAAAGGCTAAACCTATTTTAGGACTCAAGTCACTTTTGCAATTAAGACTTTTATGTAACAATAATATAAATACAGTCAAAGTAGAAACTGTTAATAATGAGAAAGAATTAATTATTAACAGAAATGCACAACTTTTTCAGGGTGTTGGTGAATTTAAAAGTCCATTGGAGCTACGCGTTCAGACAGGAGTGGAGCCAGTAGTGAGACCACCGCGCAGAGTGCCTAACGCACTGATGACACGCCTGGCAGAAAAGCTGAGGTCTCTGGAGGATCACCAAGTTATTGCTAAAGTCGAACACCCTAAAAGCTTTGTGAGTAACCTTGTCATCATTGAAAAGAAAGATGGTTCATTAAGAATATGTCTAGATCCAAAAGATTTAAATAAAGTTTTAATAAGAGAGCACCATTTAATACCAACTTTGGACGAAATAGTACCAAAGCTTTGTAATAAAAAATATTTTTCAGTGTTGGATCTGTCTGATGGATTTTATAATATTAAATTAACAGAGAAGTCAAGTGACTTGTGTACTTTTAATAGCCCTTATGGCTGCTACAAATTTTTAAGGTGCCCTTTTGGAATTTCTGTTGCCCCTGAAGTGTTCCAAAGGTACAGTGAGTCAGCATTTGGAGACATTCCTGGTGTGGTAGTTTACTGTGATGATCTGTTAATATGTGGTGATACACAATTGGAACACGACGCCGTTTTGAACAAAGTGTTCGAACGGGCCAAAGAACATAATGTTAAATTCAATAAAAATAAGTTCCAATATAGATTAACTGAGGTGAAATATTTTGGTCATATTTTCTCTGGGCAAGGCATGCAGATTGATCCGGAAAGGATTAATGCCATCACTAGTATTAAAAGTCCAACAAACAAGAAAGAATTACAGATCTTCCTAGGTATGGTCAATTATTTAAGGAAATTTGTTTCAAACTTGGCTAGCATTGCATCACCTCTCCACCTTTTATTAAAAAAAGATGTAACTTGGTTGTGGACCTCAGTGCATGAAACTGTGTTTAATAATATTAAGAAAATAATTAGTGAGGCACCCATTTTGCAAAATTTTAATACCAAAATTCCAATAGTGATTCAGTGTGATGCTTCTAAAGATGGCCTTGGGTGTTGCTTATTACAAAATGGCAAACCTGTCTGTTATGCTTCGAGAAGTCTAACTCCTTCTGAGCAAAGATTCTCTCAAATTGAAAAAGAACTATTAAGTGTTGTTTGGGCAACTAGAAAATTCCATTATTTTATTTATGGCCAGAAGTGCAAAATTTTAAATGATCACAAACCATTAGAAAGTCTCTTAAAGAAACACATACATGAAGTACCATCACCCAGACTACAAAGATTAAAACTGAAACTATTAAAATATGACATAGAGTTCACCTATTTAAAAGGAAAATTAATGTATATAGCGGACTTGCTCTCTCGCTCTTTCATGAATGTAAATAATACTGATGACTCATATATGTATGAAGTGATTCACTGTGTAGGTCTTGCTCGCTATTTACAGTGCACAGAGGAGCAAAAATCCGAATTAATACTAAATACATCCCAGGATGATGAATTACTAAAACTCATAGATTTTACTAAAAATGGTTGGCCCAACAATGTTAAAGATGTCCCTGATGATTTAAAGTGTTATTATAAATTAAGAGGTGATATCTCAACTGATGAAGGCTTGGTATTTTTAAATTCTAGAATAATAATACCAAAATCATTAAGGATGTCTATAATGAATAAATTACATGAAGGTCATTTAGGTACCACAAAAATGAAGCAACTAGCTAGGACTCTCTATTACTGGCCAAAAATTGATAGCCACTTAGAAGAGTTCATTAAGAAATGTTTTGTTTGTCAAACATATCAGAATAACAATATTAAAGAGCCTTTGTTACCACATGAAGTACCAGACTTACCTTTTTCCAAATTAGGAATAGATATAATGGAATTTAGAAATAAAAGCTACCTAGTAATTGTGGACTATTTTTCCAAATGGTTAGATATGAAATTAATGCCTAATAAAAGTGCAACCTCAGTAATTAATTGTTTAACTGACCTATTTGTAAACTTTGGAATACCACAAGAAATAGTTTCAGATCATGTACCTTTTGACTCTAAAGAATGTAAAAAATTTGCCTCTGACTTTGGATTTAAGTTTACATTTTCAAGCCCTAGATATCCTCAGTCCAATGGAATGTCTGAACGATATGTCCAAATTTGTAAGAAAATACTAACTAAATGCAATGAAGATAAGACTGATTATAGATTAGCACTCCTACAATACAGGTCGTCGCCAGTATCTGGTACTAATTTTTCTCCAGCCCAGCTTATAATGAATAGAAATTTAAGAACAAAGTTGTTAGTTCCTTATCAGTATTTAAAACCTAAAATTAATGTTAATGTACATAGTCAATTTGAGAAGACTGCTAACCGGAATGTTGTAAATTATAATAAAACTAAATTTCTAAATGTCTGTGAAAATCAGAACACATAGAAAAATCCGAAAAGTAAAGCTATGGCCGGGAATCGAACCCGGATCCTCGTCATTCCGTGACGCGTGCTATACCACTACACCACCCATAGCAGGTTAACCTGCTATGGGTGGTGTAGTGGTATAGCACGCGTCACGGAATGACGAGGATCCGGGTTCGATTCCCGGCCATAGCTTTACTTTTCGGATTTTTCTATGTGTTCTGATTTTCACAGACATTTAGAAATTAAATTTCTAACGGTAAAACCGTAAAAGTAAAACATAAAAATCAAGAAATAAAAATTTCTTGATTCATTTGATAGTACCTATAATAAAACTGCTAGGTATAAAAAAGAATTTTGTTTGGGAGAAAATGTTTGGTTTAAAAAAAATGATCATAAAAATGTTTGGCGGGAAGCTAAAATTGTTAAATATAATGGGCATAGATCCTATAACTTATTAGATAAGGATAATGTTATGTATGAAAGAACCTCTTTCTATATTAGACCAGCAGCATGACTTGGTGATCTCACAGATAGGCTTGCTCTCTGGCTCACTTACTGCTGGCTGAATGGGTAGCTTTAATGCTGTTTACTTATGTAGAATATTTTAAATTGTTTAAAATTATTTTTCCTTAGGAGGGGAGGAAAAGTAAAGAGTTTAATTTTGTTTGTTTCTGTAACAGAAAGTTAATTTGTTTATAATTTAATTTTGTAGAATGTAACAATGTTTAATTCTGTTTAGCATTGGATAATTTTAGTAAAAGGGGATGATGTAATGGAACGTAACTTAAAAAAAAAAGAATATTAAAAACTATATGTTGGTAACACTGCCGATGATGGCCGCCCCTTCCTTTTCTAACTAGATTAAGGCTAGACGTATCTTTGTACCTAATACATAAAACCTATTAAATAAACATTCGAAGACCAACAACACTTTTATTTAATACTAAATAATACAGTTTGACCTGTGGCCTCTCAAGCAGAGTGTCGTGAGTTTGAATCCTCTGAGTTTTTCGGAATTTGAATTACATTTGAAATTTGCCATGAACTTTTCGGTGAAGGAAAACATCGTGAGGAATTCTGCATACATCTGCGAAGCAATTCAATGGTGTGTGTGAAGTTCCCAATCCGCACTGGGTCCGCGTCGGAACTATAGCCCAAACCCTCCAATAAATGGAGGAGGCCTATGTCATGAGGCACGCCGAATGACGCGATAATAATAAAAAAAAGACTAATCAATGTACTGAATTTGTAGCGAAACAGAATAAAAAGGGCTATAGGTATTATAATTTAAAGCTAAGGGGGCGTCCATTAATTACGTGAGGCATTTTTAAGGATTTTTTGACCCCCCCCGCCCTTCTTGGTGAGATGTCGTAAGATTTTTCTCGATTTCCCCCTCCCCCTTACCCAGATCTCACGTGAGATTTTTCAAAACTTGTACTTTGGGTATAAAAGTATTGGATTTATTAAAAAACATAACACAATTTGTTTAATTACTTTTTTAAGACTAGCAAGGACTAGTATTTGCAAATATTGCTGTAATTTTAATTATTATTTAATTAATTTTCACGCAGTTTTACACCATTTTCTGCTAAAACAAAATTACGTGATATTTGCCAAGACCCCCCCTCTCCCCCAAGTGAGATTTAGTAAGATTCGGCTCGACCCCCTCCCCCCCCTGAATATCTCACGTAATTAATGGACGCCCCCTAATACGAATAATTACCGTCAATCATGTTATCAAAATTTAGTACTTATAATTTGTTTGTTTCGCTTTTATTAGGTACTTAAAAAAACTCATATTTCTTGCGTCGCGTTTTTCTAGGGCCTAGAAATCCTAGAATCCAGGCAATGAACGAGCCTTTTGCGGGCTATAGTAATAGTTTATGCAACTGGTACATAATGCGGGTCCTTATAACACAAGTGTAGACTTATGAAACGAGCCTTGGCAATACCAAAGTATGAGTACTTACGGTGCCTCTTTTCTCGAACCTCAGTTCTCGCATCATCTTGTCATAGTCCTGACTGCTTTGTTCAGCTTTACCCAACAGTTTGTCTATGACCGATTCTTCTTCAACACGAGCTCTAAAACAAAAATGTAAAAATTGGATGTTTCGTAATTTAATTTTTCGATACATCGACGTATTGATAAAATTCCACGTATCAGAACACTAGCCAAGCTTATAGACCAGTGGTTCCGGGGTAATTACCCATAAAGGGGTAAATCTTTGTGTCTCAGGGGGGTAACAAGAAAGTTGCCATATGACATAGTGGGTATGAATACCATGAAAGTTACAGGCGGGTAGGGTAGTTACTGTATACTTGAAAGGGGTAAAAAAAAATTGCATGTTCGGATATATCCACCCATATTTTTGTGTCATACCTTTTGAACACAACAGGCTGCAAGTCCTTCCATTCGCTGTCCAGCTTCTCGGTCAGATCCAGGGTCTGTTCTTTCTCCTTCTGCTTCTCCGCTTTCCTCTTCTTGCTCTCCGCTATCAGCTGCTCGATCAAGTCTTTGTGAGACTTGGCTCCATCTCTGTCCGATTTGGAGAGGACTCCACCACCGAAATGACCCTCGGCAACGAAGTCATCTACGGAAGTAAAGGACAATTGTTTTTAGGATTCTGTACCTCAAATAAAAAAAACGGTACCCTAATAACCCTATAAGGTTACTTTGTTGTCCATCAGAGGATCTTGACAAACAGAACGACAAGCAGATAGACATCTAAGTGATCTTATAAGTACACAAATCACGTCTTTATCCCTTACGGGGTAGACAGAACTTAAGGTGACAAGACCTACAGGTCAATTAACAAATCTCGTCCATTTATTATGACAAATACTTGCCATCTAGTCCTTTGAATACCGCTTCATCTTCTTCGTCAGAACGAGGGTCATCAAACTTTTCTATCTGCTCTAAAGTTTGTCCTCTGAAAAAGGAAAGCAAATCAAATACGTAAATTGATCTGAGCGGCCTAAGAAGAATATAATAACTAACAACAACAGAGTAAACAAAAATAATGTTCATGTGTGTGTGTGATAAATATCATGGAATAATTGACACCAATTGACCTATGACCTAGACCTAATAAACTAAATGAAAAGTACATACAGTTTTGTTTTATATTAAATTAAATATGGTTGCAATTGGACATAAAAATATTAGAAATAATTGTGTTCTACTGTACCTATGTGTCAGCACTTCATCATCAGCCAAATTGTAGATATTCTTCCGACTGTGCAGTTTGACTCTTTCTGCTGCAAACCGAGCCACCATCTTGTCTTCTGCAGATAATTCATTGTTCTTCTCTCCAATTCGCTTGTCTATGAATGTGTTTGTTTTATGCATAAGCTTCATCTCTGTGCCAAGGGTTTCTTTCCTCTATAAAAGGGACAGTTTGTTAGTGGTTTTTAAGTAGTGCTATGTATAAGAAGTAAGGCATATGAAAAATTAGTTTTTTTCACTGACTACACAACACTGAAAATGCATTTTTTATTTTAGAGAAAGGGATAATACGGAAATAAAGTTTATTTTTTGGTTGTATGGCCTGTTTGCAGAGAGTACAGAAAGGATAATTTATACATACATACATATATCACGTCTTTATCCCTTGACAGAGCCTAAGGTAACAAAACCTTAAGGCCACATTTAGCATGGTTGTGGGCGTATAGGTGGAAAGGATAATTTATAAAGAAACATAATATTATCATGGTAATTTCAGTGAGTGATTCTTGAAAATACAATACAATTAATGGCTGTTAGTAAATTTATTACCTTCTGTATAGCCTTAGCACGCGATACACCAGGTAATCCCCGATCATGTTTAGATTTCTTGCCCAAAATCTTATGTTTTTCTCTATTTACATGTACTTCAAATGGATTTATCTTCTTATTCGCCTCAGCCTTTCTTTTCTGGTTAGCTCTATCAGCCGCGCCAGCATTTCGCTTGTTTTTTACTTTAGCCATGGCAGTAAACTTAAAATAAGTAAAGTTTTAACACAAAAATAACATCCACTTTTGCAAGTCTAATGTAAATTTTAGGTTAGGAATAGGAATTTGACACAACCTCACGCGTGGATTTGACAGCAAGAAGACGTATTTCAAGTGGAGAACTCTGTGCAGTCCTTATATTATTATGATAAGTTATGTTTTGGGCCTATTAAATACTTTTATTCTATTGTCAGCGGTTCGGCTTCGAGTTATCAGAATGTACTTAAAATTCTATGAATTCTTTAAATCCGAAAGTAGGCATGATTGAAAAACAACTTAAACTAAAGTTGGGACTGTTGGGAGTTAACTGTGCAAGACACCTAACCTAAGTTTTCTATCTATTTGGCATAGCGTTAAAAACGCTGAATTTTTTTAACCATCATTATTTTATAAAGATTGAATGAGTAAAAAATTTATCAAAGAACGGTTAGCGTTATTTACAGCTTTGAAACAATACTTTAAACTGTATTTTCAATCAGCTATTCAGTAATTACACGAGTAATAATAGAAACACTTTTATAGCGTTAAATTCGTTTGCTAAGATAGGTTGGCCCGAAAATTGGCTAAGTAAAGTTTTTGGAAGAGGTGCAAATTATATTTTTTTTCGATAGTCGACGTCTTAATAATCCAGGAACTGCAGCTCTTTTATTTTTATTCCCTATTATTAATGAGATATAATTTTTTAAATGCTCGATATGACATTTGTGAGATTTAACGGCCGAAAAGCTCTGTTGCCTAGAACTAGCTTGTAATAAAAAAAAACTACGTCAACTGTCACGTTTGACGTTGTCAAAAAATAATACCGCGGTTCTGTTTATTTGCGTTTGCGTGTAATCAGTGTTAGCAGTGTGTTTTTTAATGATATTTCAACGACCTCAGCACAACCCCTGGACTTTCGATATTGCCGCACTTCTCTTCGACCTTTGCACGATATTTGGACTACGATTTCAGCTACTTTCGACGACTTAGGCACTGCTTCTTGGACTTTTGGACTTCTACACGAGTATAATGGATTTGGTCGATCCCCAAAGCACTGCAGAGGAAATGAAGTATTACAGGGATGTACTCCAATGCTTTGTACCGTCGTGTAAGAAGTATAGACGGGATTTTCCAAATTCCGTGTATTTGAGCTTACCAAAGGCTTTACAAGCGACTTGGTGCCGAACTCTAGATATCAACTGTCCGAAACGGAACTTGTATGTCTGTGAGGAACATATCAATGTGAGTATATTGCAGTTAATGTCGCTGTAAGAAATTCAGAGTATTGAATGTAGTAAAATGCTTTTCTTATATTTACAGATTGAGGAAGATTGCTACAAAAGTAAATCTGGCAAGTTACGCCTAAAAAATACTGCAAACTTGATATTAACCAAAACATACAATGAGATTGTAAGTATCAGCTAGGTGTCTTATTTTATAATTTGTAATTTTTCTCCACTATATTAATTAACAAGTTTATATAAATGTTCAATGTGTTATTATGAACGTAAACACAGGATATTTATCCCTTGCCTATTGTACAGTTACCTACTAAAAATAAATCAATTTTTACACCTTAGTTCATTGCTACACCTATTGTTTTATTTGGTGAATCTTCTCCTGTCTTCTTAAGGCAAAAAATTAAGTGTTAAATGGATGCTCATATGTACTTAATTATGTGCTTATTTTTAGGAAATGTCGAATGATGAAAGCAGCCTAACGGAACAGCCACTGGAAAACACAAAAGATCTGGCTACTATGTCAAAGCAGTTACTGCAACATGGGACCAATCCATATTCAAAGGTAAAATTATGTACCTGTATAAAAAGAAAAATCAAGTGACCGATTGAGCGATAACAATTTTTCTATGGTAGGAACCATAAAACCCTACATAGTAAAAAGTTGTCAAAATTGTGAAAGTGTAAAACAATATAAAAGCTAGTTGTTATTATAAAGGGCTAGTTTGTAAAATTAATTTGATTCTTTTTTTCCAGTGTGATTCTTCAACTCAGACCCAAATCATATACTCAAACAAAGCCGTTATGGTGAAACCATCAGTAAAATGTGTAGCCTGTTCAGCTAATATAAATGTCTCACTTATTGCTGAAAAAATCATGCCAAGCAAGCCATCATCTTCAACTGCAAGTCGTTCATCAACACCAACATTATATGAACCCTCTAGCCCCTCATCGTCAAGCTCAACCAAGGAGACAGTAAAGGAAGGGAATGATATGTCAGGACGTACACATATCTTAAGAATTATTAAGGAAAACCCCAAAATGTATCTTGGTCTTCCTAAGTCATATTTTTGGTTGATAATTTTTTTAGCCAAACAATGCAAATTACGCCCCCTGCATGTCATTATCACCTTATTTAAATTAAAGCAAAATGACACAATACAAAGAATAAGTCATCACTTTCATTTAAGTCAAGTGACATTGCAAGAGCTGTTAAGAATTTGTATACCGCATCTGGCAACTTATTTACAAATGTTTATATACCTGCCAGAATCCATCATGATTAAAAAAACATTGCCCCCTGTTTTTAAAGTGAGGTTTGCTAACGTACAATGCATACTTGACTGTTTCGAGATCCAGATTGAAAAAGCCTCAAATCCTGTTATGCAATCAAGGACATGGTCACAGTATAAATCATGCAACACATTAAAATACTTGATTGCATGTTGCCCAAATGGCTTCATATGTTATATTTCGAAGGGTTATGGAGGAAGGATTTCTGACAAAGCTATTACTGAATGTAGTGGCTTTGTCGATATTCTTCCTCCGGGGGCTGTGGTTTTAGCCGATCGAGGCTTCAAAGGCATAGAAACTCTCCTATCGCAGAGACACGTGAAACTACTTCGGCCCCCAAGTGTTTCCTCACAGGAAACGCCAACCAAAAAGGAGGTGATCCAAACCAAAATTATTGCCAGCTTGAGGATACATGTGGAACGTGTGATAAGGAGATTGAGGGAATTTGCCTTTTTAAAGCCTCACTCGGTTATAAACCATAACCATGTCAGATATGTGGACGAAGCAGTTATTATAGCATGTGCTTTAGTCAATTTGCAAGGCGACATAATAAAAATACAATAATTTTTGCTTTGTTTTATTTTAAAATGTACAAATTAGTTATAAATATAGACTTTTTAACAAAAATCTTTTTGAAAGACCTATCCAACGAAACCTGATGTGGTATATAAGAAAAAAATCACCATACTGTACACACATACACAACACATAAATCACGTCTTTATCCCTTGCGGGGTAGACAGAGCCTAATACTGTACAGTTGAACAAACAGAATTGCATACCTCTGTGGAACATTTTTATCATAAATTACACAATGATTTCTTTGGACGTATGAGTAAGGTTTCGACTGTACCTCTTCTACATAAAGTCATATTTTAGCTGGGGTTCATGATAACACACATCAGAAGTCAGAATGGGGTCCTCATATTATGAAAATGAAACATCCTTCGGAACTTAGTCTATCTTAGTACAGATTTAGCCCATGGTAGTCAGACCTTTGTTATCCTTACTAATATTATAAATGCGAAAGTAACTCTGTCTGTCTGTCTGTTACCTTTTCACGCTTAAACCGCTGGGCCGATTTGGTTGAAATTTGGTATACAGATAGTTTGAGTCCCGGGAAAGAACATAGGATAGTTTTTATCCCGGAAAATTGCATAGTTCCCGCAGGATAGCACAGCCCAAACCACTGGAATTTTTCAAATTTAACGCGGAACAGATTCACCGGGTCAGCTAGTATAGTATAACGGCTAAAGGCATCCATAGAGAAACTCCTTTATACTATGACGAATATATTTAGGACTCCAATATATTTAGGACAAAGCGTTAAGTAAAATTTTGGGATAAATCGCATTTTTCCAAAACTTTTCTGATCTTTCTAACAAATTGTTGGCATAAGCCACGTCAAACTTAACCCATTTTATTTCGATTTTTTTGTTGTGTTCGAAATCTGGGTCAGCAACACAAAAAGCACACTTTTTATATCCTGTGGCCAGCATTTGGAACTGGCATTGAGCCAAAAATTTTTCTTTTATTTTATTTTTATCTAGATAGTTTTTCACGGTTTTAGCAGTGCTAGGGCATTTTACTTCAACAATGAAGTCATTGGCTACACCATCAGGCGAAGCTCCACTAAAAAAATTAATTAAGTGAAATCCACATTCTTCAATGTGGACCCCCAATAGCCGTTCAACTTCTTTTATTATTGGTTTTTCTAATATTTTTCCTCTCTTCATTGCTTTGGTATCATAAATCTTGTAACCACCAAGAATTTGTTCCACAAGAGAGCCATCAGGTGTGTCACAATGACAAGCTTCATGTACTTTTGATGCTGTTATTCGGCCCTGTCTTATGCTATGCCATAACTTTGACTCTGCCTGCTTTTTAGTGCTTTTTGCTATTTGATTTTGCACAGATTGAGGCACAGATACGTTACTTTTAAAATATTCAAAACTGTGATTATTAGTTTTAGTTGCAAAATCAAGTATCATGTCAAATATACACCATTTTGTCAAACCATTATCATGATCTGGTAAAAATGACAAAATCAGAGAGTCGCCAATTTTTCTTTTCTTACATTCTTCATAAAATGCATTGAGTTTCTCCGGATCTCTTGGTCCTAGTTCTATTCCTCTTTTCTTGGATGGAAAAATATCCTTGGAGGATATTGGCTGTGTTCCCTCACTGGCTAATCGTGGTTTAGCCCAATAACATTCTATGGATGTAGATGATGGTTCTGTAGATTTTTTTTGTAACCAATATAACACCACCAATGTGTGTTTACATCCACCTGAAAGTAAAACAAATCAATGAAAATATTTATAATCCTCATTAACCATAAATATTTACTCTATAGTGTAAGTATTTACCAGCTGATGCAGGACAACCATCACATGTTGCATCAATTATATTACTATTCGCCTCTTCTAAATGAATAGTCACAAGATAATATTTCATCCTTATTTTGTGCTCCGGAACAACTTTGGCCCTGACAACGCATTCAGTGCTCCCTCTTTTAATTTCAACATAACCTACTGCATTATCAACATAACCACCTCTGGATGACCTAAAATGCAATGGAAAACATTATAACACAAGATCTTTCATCATTATCATCTGCCTATTTATGTCCCACTGCCTGTGCCCGGCTTATTTATAACCAAATAAATGATTTTGATTTAATTTGATGCACAACAATACACTATGTATATACATGTTAAATATTTGTAATCATAATTAATTATTATATGCATCAGAATGTATGTGAAATTCGCCAGTACGTACATGAGTGTCTTCACACCTCTTATTTCAGCAACATTGTGCTTATCGTTTGTGTGGAAATATTCCATTATCATGAACATATCCATGTGTGGCAAGTTTCTTGAATCCGCTCGTACAAATTCGCTCATTTTGTGATCAATAGCGAAGCCTCAGTATTATAAAAATCAGTCCAAAAGTCAAGGCGGGGGTCGTCGCAAAGCAGAAAAACGTTGTCCAAGAAGCAGTGCCTAAGTCGTCGAAAGTAGCTGAAATCGTAGTCCAAATATCGTGCAAAGGTCGAAGAGAAGTGCGGCAATATCGAAAGTCCAGGGGTTGTGCTGAGGTCGTTGAAATATCATTAAAAAACACACTGCTAACACTGATTACACGCAAACGCAAATAAACAGAACCGCGGTATTATTTTTTGACAACGTCAAACGTGACAGTTGACGTAGTTTTTTTTTATTACAAGCTAGTTCTAGGCAACAGAGCTTTTCGGCCGTTAAATCTCACAAATGTCATATCGAGCATTTAAAAAATTATATCTCATTAATAATAGAGAATAAAAATAAAAGAGCTGCAGTTCCTGGATTATTAAGACGTCGACTATCGAAAAAAAATATAATTTGCACCTCTTCCAAAAACTTTACTTAGCCAATTTGACACGTGAGCGTGTTTGCATGCAAATATGTATATTAAGTGGTAACATGTTCAATTCCAGTTTCTTTTGCAGATGTTTTACTTTCATAGTTTGCAGACGTATACAAGAAATTCTTAACACTTTCCTTCATATGTTATTTCTATACATATTGAATTAACCCTAACAGTTCGATAAATAAGGTAAGAAAGCAACTAATGTTATGCAAAGTCATTTTGAAATATAGCGCCATTATTCATCAAAGAATCCCAACTGTTGATTGGTTTAACACGTTGCCGCTCCTAACATTCATTGGTGGTTTATTTTTCTCCGAATGGTACCGATTCGATCTTCGGCTAAATTCGTTTGGACGCCGTGTAGCACCTAGCGCGTAGGTATATTATTGTGTGGCTTGCTTTTCATTACATCGCGGGAGGAATATCTACTGAGTATAAGAAAATGGCAGACATCAGCAAGGAAGAACTTGAAAAAGAGATCGCAAGTAAGTTTAACAATACTATTAAGTCATAAATGGTATTTCTCGTTGAATTGTTAAATTGTAGTGATCGTTTCGAGCTTTTTCATGGCCTAGTTTTAGCTGATGTCCGGGGACCGCATAATGGCTTCCTGTATTGTTCAAGGAGAACTTATTTTTCCAATGTTCTCATTGAAATATCTCTGATAGTAAGACGATTAAACGAAAATGTTTCAAGTGAAAGTTGTTGGACATTAAAGTGCGGTTCTACCGGGATATTATCCCTCATTTTAGGCTTTCTAGATTAGCTTGCACACTGGTGGTTTATTTTTGTACAACGCGTAACTTGCACCATGAAATGCTCCACGTATGTAGCGCGGTAATGGCGGTCTCGAGGCTTTATTTGAGATTTAGATATTGTGCGCACTATGTTAGCGACCAGATTTTACTTGAAACATTTTGCTTGAAATGCTTTAGTATCGGTAGAATTGGTTATTTCCGTATGTAAAGTTGTTTTGTCATTTCTGACGGCGGCCATTGTTACGTTCCGAATCGCACATCGATCGTTTCGTTTCTGCGGATCTGCGGTAGGTACATTGTGTTCGATACGGACGATAAGTAGGCATTCTTCTTGTTTAATGTTTTTTTTATTAGCATTCGAGATTTTAAACGTATTTTTATGAGCATTGGTGAAATGAACAAAACTAAAATTGCTTTTCTATCACTGTTTTATTGTGGTCGTTTCTTAATCAATATGCTACGACTGTATTGTTCCAAAATATTCTAACTACTTTTCCACTTTGTAAAAGTTCTCAATTTTAAAGATGACTCGTTTGTATCAATTTTGTTTCTGAAAAGGAAAGATTTGTATGGATGTCTTATGAAATATGCCTTCGAAAACTGGAACAGTCAACACAAAACAATTTAAACATTTGTCATCCTCCTACAGAGATCCTCAAAAATGCCAACCTGGCCAACACATCTTCAAAGAAGGTCCGTCAAAAGTTGGAGAAGAGCTTCGACTGTGACCTGACCGAGAAACGGAAAGTCATCGACCAGCTTGTCATGGACTATGTGAACAATAAGGAGGATGAGGGATCTGAAGAAGAGGAAGAGGTAATATGTCACCTAAATTATATTTAACTACAAATATTAAAATGTAGGAAGTGTCAGCTTGTGATAAGCCAGCCACCAGTCTCAATGGTGAACTCTAAGACCACATTCATGAAACAACTTTAAACATACATACCTATATCACGTCTTTATCCCTTACGGGGTAGACAGAGCCAAAGGTAACAAAACCTTAAGGCCACATTTAGCATGATTAAGGGTGTATAGGTGGAAAGGGAAATCAAAATAGTGATGGGTTGCTAGCCGCATCGCCTATAACATGATTCCTAAGACTTTCGCCCATTCCCTCGATGGGCTTTTACCATATGCGCGGGAAGAGATGCAACAGGTAAATTCTATGTTTTTTCCTTACTCCCAGACCATCATGGAAGAAAGAGATAGATAGAGTTAATATTGCACTATATTAAAAAAACTCCTTGAAAGGCACGGAATCCTAGAGCTGGATCAACTTACATGAGATCCAGCCATAAATGGAGAAGCTTCCACCAAGGAGCTACCTCCACATGTCAAGAGACACCACACATCTGCTCATAGTTACTCACAGGACCTTAAGAACAAAATAATGATATTTGTATTTGTGCAGGAGGAAGAAGAAGAGAAGAAGCCGCCAAAGCGTGCTGCCCCGAAGGCAAAGAAACGCAAGGAGAGCTCAGAAGAGGAAGACGCGTCCGGTGGCAGTGACTCTGATGAGGTAAGGGTAAGACAGCATAGTCCATCACACTTGACCATTAAAATTAAGGGATGGACTTGAAAGTACCACTAAAATGCATGTTTGGCAAATTTTAAACCAATTAACCTAGATTCTTTTGGGGGCGTCCATTAATTACGTGAGGCATTTTAAAGGATTTTTTGACCCCCCCTCCCCTCTTGGTGAGATGTCGTAAGATTTTTCTCGACCCCCTCCCCCCTACCCCGATCTCACGTGAGATTTTTCAAAACTTGTACTTTGGGTATAAAAGTATTGGATTTATTAAAAAACATAACAATTTGTTTAATTACTTGTTTAAGACTAGCAAGGACTAGTATTTGCAAATATTGCTGTAATTTTAATTATGAATTCAACTTTAATTTAACTTAATTTTCATGCAGTTTTACAGTATTTTCTGCTAAAAAAAAAATTACGTGACATTTGCCAAGACCCCCCCTCTCCCCCAAGTGAGATTTAGTATGATTCGGCTCGACCCCCTCCCCCCCTGAATACCTCACGTAATTAATGGACGCCCCCTTTTGGGAATCCAACATTTTGAGAATTTAAACTATCAAGTTGACTCACTAGTTATTATTGTGCTTTGTTTACATTGTGTGTTCCATACTATCACAGACCACCTAGCATTAGACATGTAATACAAGGCGGCATTTTCTGGATCCTATGAGCGTAATTTGCGCCTATAACTTCGAACACAAACGCGCGCTCATTCAGACCATTCAGTAGCGACCAGGAAACAGACCCGTAAGCAGCGAGTTACTGTGACCTAAAAACTACAATACTAAAAATACAAAAAATGCCAGTTTGCGCTGTAAGATGGTGTGGAAGCGACAGTCGCAAAAATAATTACAAGAAGGATAATATCACGTTTCATCGGTTAGTCCAAAGTTACGATAATACGTTAATAACGAAAATCACGGAGTTCAATTAACACTGGTCGCTAATAAGTACCAAGTCTATGTATGTCCTTGTTTAGCACGCTTTGCGTCGCGTTACATCTCTTTCTTGCATTCAACGGCACTTGTAAGTAGAGATGCGACCAAACCGTATCGATATAACTCACACGTTTCGGAAGCTTTTTAAAGGCCAGATATGGCAGATTTTTAGAATATTCGAAAGGTGGAGCATGCACACTGGCGCAGTAACGCGTTAAGTTACGCAGCGGTTTCCGGTTACCTTCCGATAAGAAGTTATCACTTCAAAATCTAACCGGCCAGTAACTTATCGATATACAATATCGACATACCCTCATCTCTTTTTTCTTTCTCCGTGACGTCACCCCTGCCGCTCGCTTACCTCGCGTTCCGCCAATGCCGGCAGAAATGTTTGCTTAGAAATTCGTAAAGATTGCAAGTCTCTGGGGGTAGGTAGTCTATGCATACTATAATGATTATACTTCATTGCAGAAACCAGCACCTAAAAAGAAGAGAGGAAAGAAGAAGGGCTCTGATGACGAAGATGCCGATTGGGGCAAGTCCAAGAAGGAGAAGGCCCCTAAGGCCAAGAAGGTATTTTTACTTGTTTTATTAATTCATTGTAAAGTCAAGTACACATTAAAACGATGCGGAGCACAGACTTGTAGAGCTAATTAGTCGTGCCGTGACCCGTATGTGGGGCACAGACTCGAGCTAACTTGCTGTGACCCATATGTGGGGTACGGACTTGCAGTAATTCGTCATGATCATGACCCATATGTGGGTCACCGAATGAAGGTGTTAACAAAGCATTTTTTTTAAGGCGGGCGGGCGTGGCAAAGGCGGTGGCTACACGCGCGCATATAAACTATCGCCCGCGCTCGCGGAGCTGATGGGCGAAGAAGAAATGCCGCGGCATGAGGTTGTCAAGCGCGTGTGGGCCATCATCAAGGAGAAGAAACTCTACGACCCCAACAACAAGCAGTTCGCTATTTGCGATGATGCTCTCTACAAGGTCATTGGAACGAAACGTTTCCGTACATTCGGCATGATGAAATATTTGAAGACGCATTTCTTGGATGAATAAGGTAATGTGTAGTGTTGCTAGGTTTTTTTTCCAAATTAAAAGTAATTGTGATTTGATTAAAAGAAATATTTCGTCAGGCAAGACGGCTTATGATTTTTTACATAGCCGTTTCAGACTTAATAAAAAGTTAGTGCGAGCGGAAAAGTGAGGCCGGTTCGAACTACGCCTTGCTCCATGCGAATGTCTCAACACTACCAGTTTGCTTGGGATTGTGTTCGTGAAATTGTATACGCTAAGGTGTAATTTAAACTCCGCTATCTTGACTTTTTATTTGGTCTGACTGGAAGGCGTCAAAGCTGTCTAATACTTTATATGGCCTAAAATCAACAAACATCACAAGATTAGTATACTATTTACTGCTGTCTTGAAGTATATCCTTTCTTTCGAATTTTATTTGTTTTCAACTATGTTTTAAAATCTATGCTATATCTTTAGTTTATTGAAATGAAACTAGTTAAACATTATGTATTTTTAAGTAGTTTAATTTCAAATAAGTTTAACTGTTTCTTGACTATCACTTGGTGTCATAGACGAAATGGTAAATCAGGTTTTTGCATTTATTTTATCCTGCAAATCCTGAGCGGTATAATTTAGTGATCATAATCAAGTTATTACAATTTACAATGACCATTGGTTTTAAAAAGAGGTTTTTTCATAAAAAGGTTCAACTTTAACTGCATATTTGTTTATGAACTTGACAGCCAAGAGATCCTCTGTCTCATAGATGGTGGAGCGATCAACTTTCAAGTGTTTGTTACACTTAATTTCAGCTGTTTTTTTCGGTATCGCTCTGCTTTCTGTGTAGATATTTTTGTAAGGGTGTTTTGAACTTTTGTTGCCTATTTTCTCGCTAAGTATAAAAGCAGCTATTTTTAACGTTAAGATATGCACTATCACACTCCATAATGGTTCATATTAACACAGAATATTAACTAAACAGGTTTGTTTCAAGAAAATGTCATTATTCGTATTTATGGTTCATTATGTTTCGATCCCCATATTGACATTCAAAATTTGTACGTTATGAGAATAAATAATTTTTAGAATTGGCTATTAAATTGCTGTGATATCTTTATAATGGATAATGTGTAAAATTAAAATGACATAGAATTAAGACAGCAATTTTAGGCTATGACATACAAAATTTTATCTTTAGGCATCTTAACGATTCCGTGGGTTTTCTGGTTTGTAATTGGACATATTTTAATAAGGGAGATGCAACAATAAAAATCAAATATTTTATTATTTTTTTAATACTACTACTAACTCTAATTATGCGAATAGGGTTACCAAATTGTATAATTGGATACAAAAACAATATTTTTTTTGCAGCAATCACTACCCTCTTTGTATACACTCACTCGGCTCACTTTTGGACCACAAACATTGCTGATTGTATTTTTTTTACTGGATGCCCGGTATGAGACAACAATGTGGTTGATAAAGTCGTGTTTCGAACGTCGGTCCAAATATCTTTGTAACTAAGCAACAATACAAACTAAATTCTCCTTCAACGCTTTTGTATCAGTCTCCATCATATGCATCGAAGCTAGGCGGTGTGTAATGATCTGAATAACGAAGATTTCCATATCTGATTGCGACTAACTACAGGCCTTTTTATTCTGAAATTCCAAATACGAAGTTCCGTTTTTATCCACTCATGCTAATAGTCCTGAATATGAGAGCGAAAGGGACGGATGCGGACTTCGAATTTTGGAGTAGCCCAGCGTAGTCTGTAATCAAGTTAATAAAGTACATACATAGTTGTGTACAAATGTTTTATTGTAAGAGATATCATATATCATGTAAGAACATCGGTTGGTTTGTTCTGGCGCGCTAGATCGAATGGTTGTACATTTGTGGTGTCTGAAGACATTTTTGACTATAATAAAGACTTTGAAATCGATTTATGTTTTATTGCTGTACCTTTGACACAAGGTGTTCCGTAAGTAGCAGTGGCGTGGCGTCCATAGAACTCGATTCCCACCGGCTTGCCTATTTAAGGCAGTTGAGCACTTTATTACGAAGAATTAGAGGAAACTGCTAGTTAAATGCCCTTCGGCTTGCCTTCTGATATACTTGACGCTACGCCACTGGTTAGTAGTATGATAAAATTTTGGGGAAGACTGGTAGGTTATCTACCAAATGAAATATAGAGAATGGTTTTAAAGTGTCGCCGTTTTCGAGACGGTTTGATTTTTAACTTCAATTTTAACGGGTACCTCCCATTTGTTCTATGGATTTGTGACGTCATAGGACTGTTAACATTTTTCTTTCCCAGCAGTTCCATGGTAGAACTATTGAAACAAATAATGTGCTATTTGTTCTATGGAACTAAAAGCACCTCAAGTTTCCCATCACAAAATTCAGCTCAGTCGCTTGAACATGTCTGCTTCAAAATTGAGTGGCAAGTTTCCACCAGGAGGATCATACATACATACATTGCAAGTTAACGCAATCACTGCCACCGACGCATTTTAACGCACATGTGCGTTTGAGGCTGAAGAAGTCTCGGCTTTGACAGCTGGCAGTGAATGCGTTAATACACGGCTTGTAATAATAAAATACATACATAAATCACGTCTTTATCCCTTACGGGGTAGACAGAGCCCAAGGTAACAAGACCAAAAGACCACGTTTAGCATGATTGTGGGCGTATGGATGGAAAGGAAAATCAAAATAGTGATGGTTAGCACATCGCCTATAACATGAAGATTTTGGCCTATTCCCCCGATGGGATTTTACCATTTGCGCGGGAGAAGCAACTGATACATTCTATGTTTTTTCTTTGCTCCCAGACCAGCATGGAAGGAATAATTAATAAAACACTTCAAATTTTACAACTATTTTAATAAATGGCTACAACGAAATAAATAACAAACAAACATTTAAAACATGAAGCTTATTAACATGAAAGCCAGTCTTTACACACTGTCCACTAATGAACATTGGATGGGCCTAGTTGACTAATCAACCGACAGTTTAAGTAAAGTTGGTGCCGCAGTGGTGTAAACTTGACATAGAGGAAATAACAAATTAGAGTGGTGATGGGGGACTATCGTTTCTTTGCTCACCAGTTGGCGCCACTGTTGACTAAGGTCCAGAGGTATAGCTGTCAAAGGCGACTTTATAAGATCGGCGCCGAAACAAAGTTTTAAATCTTGAATCCCATTAAGTTTATTAATTATAAATAACTATCTTTAATTTTAACTTTGAGCCCGTTTATTTTAGCGCCTCTTTTTCTTAACTCCGCTTTCAAAGCGTTCACATTTGTCGCTAAATAATCCATATTTGCGATAATTTCACGAAGGAGATCACTTTTCAACAGTTAAAACCAGTGAACAGTGAATGTTATTGGACCTCACGCGACACTAGCGCCTCTAGTGGCAAATTCACATGCGACAGCCCCCATTGTGGCAACACTGTCTTTTTTGACGTAAACCATACAAGGTAACGCATTCGCGACTGTTTTTCCTTTATCTTCTACATGGAGCAAATCCACTAATTTAATTAGGATTTAGATTGTATATTGATTTATTGGTTTTCATTTAAATTAATCTAGTTTCATTCACTATGCCGCACAGACTAAACAACTATCCAAATCGATCATAAATAGCTGCTTACTCAAATATCATCATTGTTTAAAAAAAGTTATGCAGTTAAGGGCTTAACTCAAAAACTAATTGATTCCTTTTTGTAACGAACTTTTGTTTTAATTAAAGCCCTTAACTATGTACTTTTTTGAAAACGACCCATTTACCCTTTTGACCGGCTGGCCAATCAGAGAGCAGTAATCGAAAAATCGGCTTGGCGTATGACGTCACGACTCTATAAGGTTGTTTGCTTTCTGTATGTAGTTGATTAGTGCCACCGCTCCACTTGCCCTTCTCTAGTGCCGCTTGTTATGTCGCATCATAAAAGACCGCCTTCTGTTCGATCTGAACTTCCTCCGGTAAAGTGATTACCGCCGGTGCCGGCATGTCCCCAATACAGGGCCACGAGCAAGCGGTGAATTTACGAGCTGAAAAAAAAGTATAATTCTCTAGTCTCACTTTTCAAATACCTAGTCTCACATTTATTAGTTAGTCTCACATTTTTAGTACCTAGTGCCACATTTTAAGTAGCTAGCTTCATACTTTAAGTACATAGTCTCACCAAGTCTCGTCTTAAGTATCCGGTCGAGACCAGTTTCACATTTTAAGTATCTAGTCTCACTTTTTAAGTAGGTAGCCACACTCATACTTTAAGTACATAGTACCACATTTCTCGTCTCACCTTTTATGTAGTTACATAGTCTCACCAAGTTCACCTTTCAAGTACCTACCTTAGTCTCACCTTTTAAGTATATAGTCTCACCAAGTCTCACCTTTTAAATACCTAGTCTCGCCCTTTAAGTACCCGTGTACTGTGTCTCGCCAAGCCTCACCTTTGAGTTTCTCGGGCGCGTGCGGCAGGTTGAGATCGAGCACGTGCTGCCCCTCGCCGAGCTGGCCGCGCAGCCCCCACACGAAGTACTTGTTGGAGCTGGTGTTGACGCCGCACTCCTGCTTCGTCTGCTGCGTCTTGTCTCGCGGCTCCACCGTCTGACAGTGGATCTCGGAGCGGAGATGGCTGTAGATAGTCTGGGTGGACTTCGTGCGACAGTTCACTATTGACGCCTGGAAGGATAAGTTGATATGAGGGTATGATGACACCAAAAAAAAATAGCTTGTCAATACAAGCCCCTTTCCAATGCACTCCAGGGGTGTTACGAATATTCGCATCCGCATCCGTAAATGCGGAATATTCGTATTAATTCAGACATCTGCATCCGCATTCACATCCGCATCAAACAATGCGGAGTTGTTACGGATGCAGATTCACATCAACAAGACTCGACAAGTAACTACATGTTAAGAAAGTGGGCGGAGCCAGAGTGGCACGTGCTTCGCGTTTGTTTACATAAATACTATTATGCACTAATACTCGTAAGTATTATTATGCATTTAAAATTTAAATAATGTACGGTCAGCGTACATTAATTCTAGGAGCTCTGCGCGTGTAACCCAAATTAGGAAATATTGCTGTCAGCATAGCAACTTCTCTCTGTATTGAGAAATATTTAGCGATAATTTAGTCAGTTACTTAGTGGTTCAACCTAACAACAGTTTAACATAACATTTATGATAACATTAACTTTACATTTCAATAAACATTTTAAACTGCAAAATAACATTTTCTTCCTACATTTCTACTAACTAAGAAAGGCGCTCGTAGCGAATCGGTTCGTCGCGCGTTACGAGTATAATCTAAGGGTCGCCACCCTTACAAATAATTATCCTTTTAAAATCCCAAAATCCGCATCCGCATCCGCGGATGTGAAATTCTAATAATCCGCATCCGCATCTGCATCCGCGGAAGTCTAAATTTTTGCATCCGTAACAACCCTGATGCACTCACCCACTGACACGCCCTCCTCTTCCACTCCCAGAGGTTCCAGTGGTAATTCTTCTCCTTATACTCCACGATGGGATGTGTTTCAGTCTGTACATCCTTGTCGAACACCTTGGCTGATGAATAAAGACTGTTTTTAAAGAACATACATAGAGGTATCCAAGTACCCGGAACCCTACACATACTGGGTCTTGAAATTAACTCTTCCATGCTGGTCTGGGAGTTAAGAAAAAGCATAGAATGTACCAGTTGCTTCTCTTCCCACCCAGATGGTAAATCCATCGCGGGAATAGGCGAAAATCTTATGTTATAGGTGATGCGGCTGGCAACCCATCACTATTTTGATTCCCCTTTACACCAATACGCCCACAATTATGCTAAACCTGCCCCTTAGGTATTGTCACCTTAGGCTCTCTCTACCCCTCCAGCGGCACCTGCGGGGGAGGGCGGGAGTTCCCAATCCTGCATTACACAGGTGTCGCAGGGAGGTAGCCCCATCCCGGGGTGGGCCTGTAGGGCATCGCGGTTCACGAAAGTTCTCCCGTGGTGTCCTACAATAGTGCCAAATTAGGGAATTCGTGTGTTTTTTACTGGGTATGCCTGACGCCTCGGGAGAGCCCCAGATACCCCTGGTATTCCCGTACCGGGCCGGACGCATAATGCGCATTTTCCACATCATAAAAAAAAAAGGCTCTCTCTACCCCGTAAGGGATATAAAGATTTGTGTAAAACTCCAGAATTCTACTACCAGATTATTGTATGTCTAATCTGACTTACACAATATGCAAAATTTTAACACAATCGGATGAAGAATCTGCTTCCAAATTGAGTTGCAAAGATTCCACCCAGACGATATTTATAGACCGACCGCGATCGCTCAAATGAGTCCTCGCCCTTGTGGTGCAGACGCGCGGGGTGGGACGACTGCGGGGTGGGAGCCCTATGCGGGCGGCAGGCGCACTACCCGCCCGCACCGAGAGCTCCCCGCCGTCGTCCCACCCCGCGCCCGCGATGACTCATTTAGGCGGTCGGTCTTTACATACATACATTGCAAGTTAATATAAAGCTTGTATTAAAATATAAGTTCTTACTCTTCGGCGTGGGTCGAAAGACCAAGTTGTCCACATCTCTGACATTCTGGACGTCCTCCCACACGTTGAGCAAGTTGATCACTTGAGGATTGTTCCTGGCGTAGTCCAGTACCTCATTCACGTATCTGGCAATAAGAGGGCCATCAGCTCATCTTATTGGTGGGCCAGATTGGGACACATTAGCTTGGATCAGTGGAAACATTAAAACGTTCGGATACGTACACAAAAATAGTATACACACGTACTTCTAGTATATATTATAAAATTTGTAAAACAAACAATTTGGTTAAATTTGCCCAGTTTAATTTTTTTCCTTAAGACAAAATGTTCTCGCTGCCGAGTTGACAAATTTTATGTTGCACACGAGACCAGTTTTTTGAAATTTTTGCGCCGGAGGTTAAGAAGTAAAAATAATGACTTGGTCCCATAGAGCAAACAACGTAATAGAGTGGAAACGTCATACAACTGTGTTAGTATGGCATAAGTCGAAAAAGACTGATGTGTTGCCATAATTAGACCACACACCTGTTACTGGGACCTGGGACCAACTGTAACACTCACCGTTGCGAGTTTCTGCTGAACCTCGTCGCCATCTTAACACTGCAGAATCCGTATCGGTATCCGCCGTGCCGGATCAGCCCGATGCGCGTGTCCGCCGGCACCAATGCGCCCACGCATAAGCAGAGCGCGCAGAACCCCAGGTACTGGAGGCAATAATACAACTATACATCGCATTCAAGGAGGCATAACGCGGCCACGTCAGTTGGTAAGAGCTACAAAAAAATAGCAACTCAAAAATACCGCGTATAAAACACTAAGTTTAAATACCTTGTTCCTAGCAACTCGAAAATTAATTGATTTATTTATAAATTTTCAAAGGTTATTACTGTAAAGTTTCATTAAAATTCGTTTAGTATTTTTTTGCGTAAAAAAGTAACAAACATCTCGGATTGACCATTCGACAGTGATAGTTGACAGGCGACAAGTCGACATTTCGATCATTTAACTGGTATTTTATACGTGGTATTTTTGAACGATGTGTGAATAGGTATAACTTATCTTAATTCACCCACCAAGGAGTTAAGAAAACAGATCGTCCCAAAACAACATGGCAGTGCTCTGTTGAAAAGGGATTGAAATCCCCTGGCATGAGCTGGCAAGAGCTCCAGCTCTTCTCTCAGCAGCACTCGGCTCAGGTCGCGGCCGAAATCGTCTCAAGTGGATAAATATACTGAGAGCCCTATGTCCCTGATCAAGGATTACAGGAAAAGATGATGATGATGATGATCTAATCAGCCGATATCCACCCACAGCAGGCAAAGGCTTATTCATTCTCAGCCACTTTGCCCGGTCCTGTGTCAGCCTCATCCACAGCCTTCCAGCCGACTGCCAGATGCCATCTGACCTTGGCTGGTGATCTTCCCGTTGCCCTTCAACACAATCTTAACCGCCTCTCTTTAACCGCCTTCGACCTCTCGTCGTTCCGTCTTGCCAAGTGCGGCGGCCCATCTCCACTTCAGCAGTGTTAACCTAGTTCCGGCGTTCACAAATCTAGTTCGTTTCCAAATTTGGGAATTGGGATGCCGTCAAGAAGTGAGACATACATATTTTCTCACCTCCTGGCAGTGTGAGTGGCTCTCGCTGGCCGCCGTGCTGCTGTCAGCTCGTAGTGCTCACCTCCACCATGCGGCAGTGCGAGTGCCTCTCGCTGGCCGCCGTGCTGCTGTCTGCTCGTAGTGCTCACCTCCACCATGCGGCAGTGCGAGTGGCTCTCGCTGGCCGCCGCGCTGCTGGCAGCTCGTAGTGCTCACCTCCACCATGCGGCAGTGCGAGTGGCTCTCGCTGGCCGCCGTGCTGCTGTCAGCTCGTAGTGCTCACCTCCACCATGCGGCAGCGCGAGTGGCTCTCGCTGGCCGCCGTGCTGCTGTCAGCTCGTAGTGCTCACCTCCACCATGCGGCAGTGCGAGTGGCTCTCGCTGGCTGCCGTGCTGCTGTCTGCTCGTAGTGCTCACCTCCACCATGCGGCAGTGCGAGTGGCTCTCGCTGGCCGCCGCGCTGCTGGCAGCTCGTAGTGCTCACCTCCACCATGCGGCAGTGCGAGTGGCTCTCGCTGGCCGCCGTGCTGCTGTCAGCTCGTAGTGCTCACCTCCACCATGCGGCAGTGCGAGTGGCTCTCGCTGGCCGCCGTGCTGCTGGCAGCTCGTAGTGCTCACCTCCACCATGTGGCAGTGCAAGTGCCTCTCGCTGGCCGCCGTGCTGCAGTCAGCTCGTAGTGCTCACCTCCACCATGTGGCAGTGCGAGTGCCTCTCGCTGACCGCCGTGCTGCTGTCAGTCTGCACGTAGTTCCTCAGCGCGGCCATGCAAAGTCTGTCCTCGATGGCGAGCACGCTGGACATGCGCTCCTGGTCACTCATAACCGTCTTGTCTGGAAAAGATAACACGCTTATAACGGTTCCCCTTTTGTTTTGACACGTCATCATTTCCAGCCTATATACGTTCCACTGCTGGGCACAGACCTTTGACTAATTCGGTACCTAAAAGAAATTAGAGCTATCACTTTGATTTTACTAAAATAAGATCATGATCGTGCTTTGATGAATGTGTACGTGCTTTAGATGATAGTTACCAGCCAGCATGTTGTCGACGACGGCCCGCGGCACCGGCATCCGGTCCTGCAGCGCGGCCAGCGCGGCCATCAGCCGGCTCACCGTCGACACCAGGTACATGATGTTTTGCATGTTGCGCCACACGTGCCAGAGCCGCGAGAACAGCGGCTGGAAACAACACCTGGATGAATATTCAGCATTTAACCTTTACGACGCCAACGTCACAATATCAGCACCGCAGGTTCAACGTCAACTACCTATATTTACGTTCATTATTTCTACGCAAAAGCGACCTTCGTTCAATTGGGTTCAGGTTCAACTTAAGGCATCGCAATAAAGAAGCTTCGGTTTGGTTGAATTGGGTGACATCTCTAGCATTTGACGTGGCGGCAAAAAGGTTAAACAGGTGCTTGGGGTTTATCTACGAGATCGAATAAGAAATAAGGAAGCACGTAGAAGAACAAGTGTCACCGATATAGCCAAGCGAATTAGGGGCCGGCCATTAATTATGTGATGTTTTTTTAGCACTTTATACCCCCCCCCCCCCCCTCCCCCCATTGGTGATATGTGGCGAGGCTTAAAACTACCCCTCCCCTTACCCATCCAAAATCACATGCATTTTAGTACCTACAAAGAATTTAAAAAATTTTTGAATATTATCTTTAAATACAGGTATAAAATAAAAGGCGTGGGGACTTAGTTCGTTGCCTGGCAACGGCGAGTCAAGCTCACACTACACGCCGCTTTTCAGTTTAAAAATCGCGCGTTTGACGAATAAATGAATACACGTGATATCTTACTACTCCCCCGCCCCCCTTGTGATATTTCGTGATTTTTGGCGAACCCCTCCGCCCCTTTCAGAGCCTCGCGCCCCCTTAGCTCGTTGAAGTGGCAACAAAGACTTGTTCTACTGTACTGTATAGTTCCACTCACAAACACAGTAGCGACGGGCACTGCCGCCTTGTACTTGACCGCGCGATGTAGATCCTGGAGCGCGCCGCGCACGCGCTCCACGTACAAGTTGGCGTTGTACACCATCGTCTCCACGTCGCTGAGCAGCCGGCGGATGAACACCTCGTACTGCCGGTTGAAGGCCAGCAAGTCGAATATGTGCTTGTAGTTCTCTCTGAGGGTTAAAAGTGACGAGTATTGAGGTACCATAGACGATAAAAGGCAAAACATAGAAGTTTTTGTGGCACGAATAAAATTGACAAAATCCAAACTTTATTTTGCAAATAGGCAGCCAAGGGCTCTTTTGCGTGTCGTTTTTTGAAACTACCAGCGCATTCGGAAATATATTGGACGCGCCGCAAAAAACGCGTCCTATTGGACGCGCCGCAAAAAACGTGACAGAAAGTATTTTTTTCAAAATAAATACATTTGCAATAATTATAAATTCTACTTTAACTACCTAATACACTTAAGCAACATACATAAATACACAAATCACGTCTCCATTCCTTGCGGGCTAGACAGAGCCTAAGGTAACAAGACCTACAGGCCACGTTTAGCTAGATTGTGGTCGTATAGGTGGAAAATGGAATGAATGGATTTTGCAAGGAATTTATAATAACTATTTTTGAGATAACACCACACTTTTTAAGAATAATAAAATGAATGATGGCTTGGTCTTTGAACAAACAACGTAATAGAGTGGAAAAGTCATACAATTGTGTAAGTATGGTATAAGTCGAAAAAGACTGATGTGTTGCCACAATTACATAGCTCTTTTACCACTCTAATTGTTCATTTCCTCTATGCTTGGTCCTTACAAAGTCAGTCCTCTCTCCGAGCGCACATCGACAAGCACGTTCCCGGTCTCCTCCTGCACCAGGATGGAGTCGTCGATGGCGGTGGTGAGGGTGTTGACGCGCTGCATCACCGCGATGAGGGAGTTTGACAGCTGCGTGAGGCACGCCTTGCCCGCGTCCACCAGGTTGAAGGGCACTGGGTGATGAACAAAGTTAAAGCCTACGCCAAGAAGGCTTCTTAATGTCTACATTTTTTTGTGTAGCCTATTTGGTGTCACTGCTGAGCAAAGGCCTCCCCCTTTCTCTTTCCACCCGTCTGTCTGTCGCAAGGCTCCCCAGGACGGCTCATATTTGCTACACTTGGTCCCCATGCTGGTCTGGGAGTAAAAAGAAAACATGGAATGTACCAGTTGCTTCTCTTCCCGCGCAGATGAAGACCATCGAATGAATGCGCGAAAATCTTAAGAATCATGTTATAGGCGATGCGGTTAGCAAACTCACTATTTTGATTCCCATACATACATACATTCATACACAGATCACGTCTTTATCCCTTACGGGGTAGACAGAGCCTAAGGTAACAGGTACCTACACGCCACATTTAGCAAGATTGTGGGCGTATACGTGGAAAATGGAATCAAAATAGTGATCGGTTGCTAGCCTCATCGCCTAAAACATGATTCTTATGATTTTCGCCCATTCCCTCGATGGACTTTTACCATCTGCGCGGGTAGACAAGCAACTGGTACATTCTATGTTTTTTTATACGCCCACAACCATGCTAAACGTGGCCTTTAGGTCTTGTTACCCTAAGGTAACAAAGCCTAAGCTTTGTCTACCCCGTAAGGGATAAAGACGTGATTTATGTATGTGTATGTATGTATATATACTCACAATCGGGTATCCCCTCGCCGCCCTTCTTGCAGTCGCGATTAAACAGCCGCACGCCGGACACGATGGCGGTCAGCTCCTGGAGCTGGTCGTCCCTCTCCGCCCTGGGGAGCGCCACGAAGATCCGCAGGTCCTCCAGCGAGAACACGCTCTCCAGCGCCGCCATGCCTTCTTTCAAAGTCTACGAGAGGGAAAGTATTTTCTTTTCACCTCACCTCGAAAAGGCGTCTTTCTCCTTCAAAATCTGCGTGGAAAAGTGCTTTTTCCCCCTTGGGTGGAAAAGGTGTTTGAAGTTCGAATGTGACGATGACGTGTACCCACCCATACCCCTGGCACTACCCGTGGGGGTAAGGTGGGCCTGAACCATACCACCGTAGTGCTGTAAGCTACGGGTGTTAGGTAGGATTAGGTTAGTTAGTTAGCTCCTTATGTCCGAAGGGCAAGCCACCCAGGAATAGGAGCCCCGCTACGCGAGGCTACGTCGTTTTTTTTTCAATTTCTCAAATCCCAGCACTGTGGTGGTATTGTTCAGTCCCACCCATACCCCCAGGGGTAGTGCCAATGGTTATGGTGTGTCTACCTACTCATATTAAGTAGGTACTCAGAAATTTGAACTTCATATATGTTGTCGTCTCGCTTATAGGTACGTATAGTACCTACTTAATTGGGTGAGTGAGAGGGGCGGAATACGAACTTTAAATAATAGAACTTATTGTCAGATCCCTAAATTTTTCATTCGATTAACCCTAACTATTTGCCTAACTTGACAATGTACAATTTACTATTTAATTTTTATAGAATGAATAAATAATCTAAATCTAAAAAAACACGTTCAGAAACGCGATCCGTTGTCAATTATTAATTTATTTTGAAATCTGTTAATTCCTAAGTTATATTCTTCTTCTGCCCGCGACTGCGTTCGTAGAATTAGACTTAGTAACTATTGTTGGTAGTACTCTGCAATAAATTTACGTTCAACTAGGCAGCTGCGACCTTTCATGTTTATCGCTATCCCGCAGGAACTGAACAATTTTCCGGGATAAAAGTAGACTATGATTTAATCTAGGGCACCAGCTACCTCCGTTCCAAATTTTATCCAAATCCGTGTAGTCGTTTCTGCTTGAAGAAGGAACAAACATACACACTCACATCGTTAGTAGAGATTGGTGGCGTGTGGTGCCATCTGTTGGACTCTTACCGTTATAATGCTAGGGTTCCCCAAACCGCTGGCCAAGTTTATGTAAATGGATATCTTCCTAAAAAGCTTCTGGAATTCAGCTTCATCTTCAGGCTCGGGGTCGGCGTCCAAAATCTCCGTGACCAAAGGGCGGAGGGTCGTCTCTATGGAGTCCAGGTGCTTCTCTATGAGGTTAGGCAGGTTATCGTAACTGGTTTGTATGGTGAACTGCATTTTTAATGTGTTTATCGAGGTCTCGTCACCTGGAAGTTAAAGGCCCGAATAGTCCATACTTGTGACACAAGTACGACTTACCCAACTACTTATGTAAATAAGTGTCGGAAACCAATGTCCGCTCCGGATGCGAAGATGAAAGTGGATGTGGGAAAAATTGTAATTACTTTGTGGTTTATTGAACTCAACTGCTAGTGTCGCGTGAGGTAACGTCCAATAACATCCACTTTTCGCTGGTTTTAGCGGGCTTCGTGACATCTATACTAATATTATAAAGAGGAAAAATTGGATTGTTTGTTTGTTTGCATTGAATAGGCTCCGAAACTACTGGGCCGATTTTAAAAATTCTTTTGCCGTTAGAAAACTTTATCACTGAGTGACATAGGCTACTTTTTACCGCGGGAAAATACCTATTCCTACGGGAAAAATAATAAATTATAAATTATAAATTACTAGCCTTCCGTTCGCAGCTTCGCCCGCGATAACTTAATTTTCCCGTAGGAATAGGTATTTTCCCGCGGTAAAAAGTAGCCTATGTCACTCAGTGATATCTAATGTAGTTTTCTAACGGTAAAAGAATTTTTAAAATCGGTCCTGTTGTTTCGGAGCCTATTCAATGCAAACAAACAATCAAATTTTTCCTCTTTATAATATTATTATTAGTATAGATTATTAGTAGGTACATGTTGAAAAGTGATCTCCTTCGTGAAATTATCGCAATAATGGATTATTTGGCGATGAATTCGTGAACGCTTTGAAAGCGGATTTTTTTCCGTACCAATTTACAAATTTACCACTATCCTTCTTCGGTGAAGGAAAATATTGTGAGGAAACCTGCATACATCTGATACACATTTATTATACAAGGGAGGCAAACGAGCAAGTGGGTCACCTGATGCTAAGCGAGCACCACCCATGGACACCGGCAACACTAGAGGATTGCAGATGCGTTACCAGCCTAGAGGGTTAAGTTAGAATACCTGTCTTACTCTCCACGCCGGAACACAGCGCAAGCACTGTTGCTTGGCGACAGGATTAGCGAGTAAGTCGGTTGCAGCGATCCGGACGAACATTACACGAGGTTCATTCAAGCAAATTAAGTTCCCAATCAACACTAGGGTCAGGGAACTAGCTCAAGCCTGTCAGCCATACTCGTTGTCGCGAATGTGTGAGCGGCTTAAGTTGCTTGGCGACGGTTGTTGACAATAAAAGGCTCGTTGAGAATTTGCTTTTTCATATGGCGACCGTGACAGGACCCATGCCTAGCAGTGGGAGTGGGAAGTATATGGTAATTTACCTGTTAGCATGGCGGCACATTCGTTCACAAAATATTCCAGATTGTTTCTATTCAAAGTCTTCGAAAACAACTTCCCATACTTAGGATTTAGCAACAACAAATTTATCATATACGCGACGAACTCTGGCTCCACCACTACGCCTTGGGTGTGACAATTCCTCGTTATTTCATTGGCCATATTCTTAACAATATTCTCATTACACGTCATGGTTAAAAAGTTTAATAAAACTAGAATAAAACTATGTAAAGTTTGTTAAAAGATCGATTTAATACGTTGCTATGACACTGACAGTCTGTTGACAGATATCTAACAAAAAGTGAGTCTTACAAAGAGTATATAATAACTTGGAAGGGGTGCGAATCGGGTTACCTCCGCGTGTGGTCAAGAGCTGCGGTTCGTTTTTGGATCCGTCCGGGCGGAAGAGCAGTGCTTGCTCCGGTGCACCCTGGGCATCGGTTAATGATTTTTGGCAGATTCTGAGGGAGATCATTATCTGTTGGCTAAGAGCCCGTCAGTCTTTAAACTTTGTTAAATTTACAGAAATCTTTAAGGTAGTATACGCCAAGTTTGATAAATAATGTTCTTTATGCCAATGATAGATTTTGATTTAGGGTCAATAATACCTTTGCATTTTTCACACACTGAAAATCAGAAATCAGAAATCATTTATTTGTCAAACATAGGTCAATAGATGTTACAGTAATGAGTAGGTATCACTATGTCTCGCCCCAGTGGCATACAAATAGCTACAGATTCACATGCAGCATGCATTAAGTAATGGTACACAAAAAACTAACTGCAATAAGTACTTACTAAAACATTAAAATATTAAAAGGAGTCTGTCAGATATTCCTGGATGGAATAATATGCTTTCCTGGTAAGAAATTCAAAGAGCGCTGCTCTAAATTGTGTAAGGTCTACTAGTTCCAGTATTTTACTTGGCAATTTATTATAAAGTTTCGGCGCCATTCCATATATGGAGTAGTTGACTTTTACATACACATACACAAATCACGTCTTTATCCCTTACGGGGTAGACAGAGCCTAAGGTGACAAGACCACGTTTAACAAGATTGTGGGCGTATAGATGGAAAAGGAATCAAAATAGTGATGGGTTGCTAGCCTCATCGCCTATAACATGATTCCTATGTCGCCTATTCTCTCGATGACTTTTATAGCTCGTTTTTTTTTAATTTCCTGTTTAGAGTAACAGGAAAATGAGGTTGTATTTGTTATTTTATTGGGATTTAGAGAAATTTAAATGCACACGTCGATAGAGAAAAAAAAACTGAGCAAGACAGCATTCAAAACTCATTTTCGTCAAAATGGCTTATACGTCAATTGAGCCCCAAGATAGCGATAATATGTATCTAGACAAAGTTTCAAAAATAAGTACCATACGCTCTTACACCAGCGTAATAAGGTCGTGGATGCCCCACGAAGACATTTTTGAGAAGTTCCTATCGATAAGTACTTATTTTTGCACTTGACCGTACCGTACTGCAAGCACACCACGTCCCAACGTTACAATGGCGGTCAAGCAGTGGTTACGTGTGAACAGCATTTTGCAACTGCGTGCTTACAAGAAAGAGAGAGAGAGAGAGAGAGAAACATTTATTTACACACATTCGATACACTATACTAATATACTATGAAGAAATGCAATATACTTAACCCGTCAAGCGTCCAAGCGACTACATTAGCCCCTAACTTTTTCGGGGAGGGAAATGTCCTAGAGACTACATTATGCAGTCCCTAAAAAAAGTCCCGAAAAAGTTAGGGACTACTGTAGTCGCTTGGACGCTTGACGGGTTAAGAATAGTACAGGTATGGTGTAAAATGGGCCCCACTCAGCATAATGTTGCATAACGCTGTTTTTCAGTTGGACAGTGGGACTATAGGGTGGCAGGGGTGGCAAAATGCCAGGGCCCCTAGCTCTACGGGGCCCCGAACTGAGTTGGTTTAGAGCACAGAAAAGACGCTGATGCACTTCTTTATATTGAGGAAGGAGCCTCACCTGACGAATTTGCCACGGGCCCCAGACGTTATAGTTACGCCACTGGGTACGTATGAAACAACCCTCAAGTGGTTGCGATGTGGTTGAGAATGTTGCAATACAAATTGATACAATGAGTGATTGTGTGGGAATTTAGATAAAATTGGTTTGTTTACAAACGCGTATAAAACGGATCGAGACACACTAGTCTCTTTAATGTTCATCGTCTGGTAGCGTTGAGGAGTTCTTTAGCCTCCCTGGCGAGGGTGATGTCGGTAGCCCGCTGCTGCAGCGCCAGGGCTTCGTTCCGGAGAGCCTCCAGGGTCGAGGCCAGCTGCTGCAACGACTTGGGGTAGCAGGCCTCTGGGACGGCCAGCTTGTTGAACTTAGTCTGCAAGTTAATGTGGTAGACAGAAAAATAAACTAAGTAAAAGTAACGAAAAAGGGCCGTGACATTTCCGAACGTTTTTCAAAATGGTTGTTATTTTACTATTAATAAATAAATAAAAAATAACAGCCTTTTATTTCTGGTTCTCGAATTACATGCTAGACATATTTTTTTATTATTTAACATAGTATATATTTAACTAGTGGTAGATAAAAAGAAAAAAAGCATTTAGTGTTAAAATGAAATTAATAGTAAAATTATAACCATACAATGCACTAATAGTGCATTACACTAGAACCCTCCTATGAGGTAAAGGCCTCTTCCAGTTTTTTTTTTATTTTTCTATTATAACAGAACATATAGCTGAACATACTAAAAGTATTTTTGCCCACGCCACGTTGAAACGGAGACTTTCTTGCGTTCGCTCGGTCCATGATTCAATCTAATAGTAATTTTTTTTTTTGTGATTCAGTTACAAAATTTTTCGTTCACAAGTAACATTTTCGCTGATGTGTCTCAGTGTTTTAACAATAAAAACCGCTCCTTAAAAATTTACAATTCTTTTTTTAAACCCACAAGGTACTCAATAGAAAAATACTTGTGTTTTTACATCTAATACAATACATATTGTATTTTATTGTATGAGTAAAAACCTACTTTATACATATAAGAAATGGCAGAAACACTATTGATTTTGAGTAATATTTATATTTATTACTCTATTTTTATTTGATACAATCTCTAGCATCAGTCCAGTTGCGTAACTATAACGTCTGGGGCCCGTGGCAAATTCGTCAGATGGGGCTCCTTCCTCAATATAAAGAAGTGCATCAGCGTCCCTTCTGTGCTCTAAACCAACTCAGTTCGGGGCCCCGTAGAGCTAGGGGCCCCTGGCATTTTGCCACCTTCTGCCACCCTATAGTTACGCCACTGCATCTGTCTTACCTTTGCTAACTCGCAGCTCTCCTCATAAGCAAACACTTTCTGTCTCATCTGCCTCACCAACTCCTGTATATTGTCGGCATTAGGGTTCTGGCCACAAAGAGCCTCCCTTGAATCATGCAACTCTGTTCTCAGATCATACAAAAACTTTTTATTTCTATCAATTTTCGTCTGCAATACGTCATTTTTCTGTTTAAGTTTCAGTATCTCATATTCGTCTTCAATTTGTTCTGATAGTTCGCGGGAATGTTGGAGAGAGATGGCGATAGGGTCGAGTTGAACGATGTCCATTGCTTGCTGACATTCGGCGGCTTTGTGAAGTAGTTGCTGGCATTTTAGTGGTAATGCGTCGATGGATATGGAGAGCTTCGAGAGTTTCTCTGTCGTAACTGCGGCTGTAGAATTGATATAAGATTTTATTTGATCAAATAAGAAAAACGACAAATCTACTTGAGCCTAAGTATGTTTTGGTAAATCGAAGAAGTGATAAGTAGTTAGGAGGTAAAATTTGGCAATAGTATATTTTTTATCGAGGGACTAAACTAAGCCAATATATACCCGAGGTGGTTAGCCACCCGAGCGACAGCGAGGGTGTCTATTTATCCGAGGGTTTATATTGGCTTTTAGTCTCGAGGTGAAAACTCTATTTTTCACTTCAATTGCGAGAAAAAATAGTCAATTTAGTACAAAATGATTTAATCAAAAAATAAAAATAAAAAGTTAAATGTACAATTTGAATTATTTTTAATATTGTAAATTATGGTCGGTCCGGGAATATTGACACGCGTACTCGTAGCTTGTATTTGGGAATTTTGTGAGAAGTCTGATGTCAGCTGTTGTGTTAAAAGTCGGAGATGTCGGCAAAATTTCAGACTTTTCGTCACAGATCTCATTTCGATTATTCGACTGCTGGAATTCATGTGACATATCACGCGATGTAGACGGACGTGGCGCATTTTGTGAAGTTATGTTAATGCCTGATGTAATTTGCTGGGTGATGTTGTACTTATTTTGTATGGACTCTTCAATGTACCCTTCAGCTACTTGGCCCGACCTCCAACCACCATGTCTTTTAAGCTTTAACTATTTTCAAGCACTCTCCAGATATTACGAATTTTCGCTGTTTATTTGTCTTCGTATTAGGCAAATTTACAGCCTGTAATTTAGTGTCGTTTTCGACATGTGCCAGAGTAATGTTCACCAGTTCCATCCCTCTGCATGCGCCACTTATGCCGAAAATCAAGGCGACCTGTAAATAAGTTTTTGTTAAAAATATACATAACGTACTTGTTGCCTTTAATTGAATAATAAAAGTGTTAAAATTGTACATAAACATACCTTGGTTGCTAAATATTTTTCATTAGGAGCGTTATTTAAAAACGTTTCTACGTCCTCAGACGTAAAAACTTTCGACTTTTTTCTTTTATGTCCACTAGACAATCGTTTTAGCAATGCAATCAAATTTGCGTTTATTCCTCCAGTCCATAAAACATTAATAGGTTTTTAAATAAATCTTTCTAGATTTCGGCGGCAAAAGATTATCAATCATGTCTTTTGCTCTTTGCTCGACATCATAATTTTCACTATCACTTGACGACATTGTGAGAATAATCAATTTATTTTAATCGTTTACGATTTACGCTCTACAACAATTCCAAAGTTTTCGCGGTATTTTTTTTTTCCAACCAGACAGATATAACAAAATCGCATCGGCGAAATGGTCCATACACAAACTGAAAAAAATAGAATGGCGCCACCTTCTATGCGGAAAAAGAATAGAACTAAGTCCACGTAGACTAAGAACGTAACATTTCCGTCATGAAAATGGTCCACACACAAGCATACTTTTTTATTTTGTTTCCGCATTACAACGATCTGTGTGAAACTGTAAGTTTATTTATTGTGATTGTTAAATTATTTTTATCATCGTTTCGTGTGATAATTTTTAAATGTGGTTTAAAGAGTGGTAATGAAATTCCTTCACTTATTGAAAATTTACTTTATGCCAAAAACTAAGCAAGTACTGGCTGTTTGAGTTTATCTAAGTCACTCAAAGTAAATTAAAAAAATTATTACTTTTACTCCCTAGGGACTAAGTACTCACTTTAGCCCCGCCTCGTAAGGCTATATTGACCTACTTTAAGAGCATGAGAAGTGAAAAAAATATTTTTGCCGAACCAACAGTACAGTTCAGGGAGTAAATATACCTTTATGCCACAAAAAATAAGGTGACACATATATTTGACATGATGGCTGTATCTATATTTATGCCCTTAACTGTACCTCGAATCTAGTAATTTTTTTTAATATAATATTTTTACGAGGCTTAAGTGCACTTGTGTGACTATGCCAGCCTCATGGAATGTCTCTTGGTAGTACCATTAAATGAAAAGAATTAAGCTTATTTTAGCTAAATACAAATGTTGAATGGAATGGAGAAACATTTTCAACAGCAATGTACTTTTTTAAAACTTGTAGCCTGCCTGTGTAATGCAAAGATAGCAAAAGAAAAAAACGAGAAAGAAATTCTAAATAGTAAAACTGACACGAAAGTGAGAAATAACTGAGACAACAATTCATCTACAATCATTTATTTATTCAATCTCAATTAACTTCTAAGCTGGGAAAATCAACAAGTGTTTCTAATTTCTTGGCCACATTCAACAACAATTCTTCTGACAGAGGCGGTCCCATCAGTTGTATTGACAGTGGTAACTTGTTAATGGATAACCTAATTGGTATAGACACTGCTGGCACTCCCGCCATATTTGCAGGTTGCGTGCAATAATCCTGAAAAGCACACTGATCTCTATTATGCTTCGAAACAAAATCATCATACAGCGGAGCGTCCGATAAAGTTGTCGGAGTCAACAACAGATCAACATCTTTAAAAACCTTTTTGAAATCGTCCGATATCATCCTTCGCAGCTTCAAAGCCTTTATAAAGTACTTTTCATAGTTTCTTGTTAGTAAGAAATAGTTGCCAGCGAATATCCTTGAACGTACAACATTGTTGAAGCCTTTCGAACGAGATGATGCATACAGCTCTTCTGTAGAATGATCTTCTTCCGTTCTTAATCCGTATTCTATGCCATCATACCTAGCCATGTTACTGGCAACTTCGCATTGATTCAAAATCGAATATACGGCAATTGAAACTGATGTGTGCGGCATAGACACTGTCTGAACAGATGCCTTCTCATTTTCTAATAAGTTTGTTACCAATCTCCAAGTGTCTATGACATCTTCTGACATACCTGGACAATGGTATTCTTTAGGAATCCCGATTTTTATTTTAGACATATCAAAGTTAGTATCCAAAGACACTGGATTATATTTTCTTTTGATTGTTGTTGAGTCCAAATCATCAGGGCCTGCGATACAGTTTAATACATTCACAGTATCTTCTACTTTCCTCGTTATAATGCCTGGTACATCCATGGAATTTACTAGAGGTACCAAGCCATGTCTTGAGACTAGTCCGTACGTAGGTTTTAGACCGACTACTCCGCATAATGCTGCTGGATTCCGAGTGGAGCCTCCTGTGTCTGAACCGATAGCAGCTACACAAGCCCCGGAGCTGACGGCCACAGCACTACCTCCGGAGCTGCCCCCCGCGATCCTCCAGCACTCTCTGTACCCCCAAGGGTTACGAGTGGGGCCAAATATTGAGTCAACTGTCCCTGCACCCATGGCAAACTCGTCTAAGTTACATTTTCCTATAAGACAAGCACCAGCTTCTCTTAATCTAGAATATACAGTAGCGTCATAAGTCGGTATGAAGTTTTTTAGCATGTTTGAAGCACAGGAAGTCCGTATGTCCTTAGTGCAAAAATTATCTTTGATACCAATTGTTATACCGTCCAGAGGTTTGGTTTTCTTGTCGATGTAGAAACGCTTTTCACTCTCAATGCCATTGTTTTCGGCTTCTTCTTTAGTTAAAGTTACAAAAGCGTTCAGATCGCGGTTTTGTTTAGCATTTTGCAAACAGAGATCTACGAAACTTGTGGGCGTAAGCAGTTTCTCGCGGTAAGCTTTATGAATTTCTTTTATAGTATAAGTTGTTAATTTGTTCATTTTGAAGTATTTTAATTCAATTAAATAAAATATTTCAGATTCCTACATTGCAGGTTAAATCGAACAGCTGACGTATAATGCGACAGAATCGAGTGAATAGTGTGACGTATAAGTGATGTACATCTTAGTGTTTTCAATTAAGCCGCTTAATATTTAACGTAAATTTTGAAATAAACACTTACCCATTGCTAAATGTTCTTGTTTTGACTTCTCAGTTATTTGTGAAAGCAATTTAATGTGGCCTTCACGATTAACATCTAAGATATTCTCCATAATTACTTTGTTGTACGGAAGAAAACGTAAACAAACAAATTAAATTTGTCGACCAACGCAGAGTTAGAGCGAGAGCGCAGCAACAGCGCCAACAGCAAACAGTTTCATTCAAAAATTACAGTATTTGGTGTTCGAGATACTGTTTAAAGCGTGGTAAATACGTATCTAACAAACATCAGATATTTTTGTTCCATGGCAATGCCGGCCCCAAGGCTCAACAACTGTCAAACAAAAATTAAGTGATTTTTTATTGAATCGAATTGACTTGTAGTGCTAGTACTGTCTTGTCTTGCTTGTGTGATTTTTAATAACTTTGATACAAACACTGCAAAATTGTAATAAAAGTAAGATTAGAGTGCTTAAATGTAATTAATGAAGCCTTAGTATAAGCGCAAAATGGCTCATTTACAGTATATGCCCGGCGATCCACGGTTAGTCGATCAGTTAGTTTACGAGCTGAAGTCAAAAGGAATTTTTGATCAAGTAAGTATTTACATCCATAAAATCAACATTCACTTATGAACCTATAGATAATTTAACTGATTGCATCTTTTTATTCCTGAAATGAAAGTATAGAAAGCTATTTATGATTCGTCACTTGTAATCCAACACTTGAGTTGTAAATTTTAGAAGCTACAATGAATAACTTAACCACGTTTCGTTTAAAAGATCCGAGAATATTAAATTAATGTCATATAATATTCCCATTTCTCTGTCAACCTAAATATCCTTAACAACTCTAAAAACTCACCATAAAACTAACATAACATACTCAGAAAGTTGATTTGATTGTTTTACTGAATTTGGTATGAAACTACTTAGTCATTTCATTGTTAATTGGTTTTGATGTTAATTACTTTGAAGATATACTCTGCCTTACTTAAAATAGTTTGAAAGATAATATATTCCAGTTATTTCATTGTAACCTTGAATGACAGATCATTAATTAACCTAAGACATTATTCATACAACATCCAATCATTTTTAGAAAAAAATGTGTGCTATAAACAAAAAAAGACATTGCATCAGATGAAGACTTGCTACCAGCCAAATTGGGGTGTGATCCACTTAAATGTAGAATGTATGAAAGTAAATAAGTGTTCAGCAGTGTCTATAGTCAATCTGCTTGTCTTACTTATGTACTTATACATTCTCAAAATACTATTTTTAAAATCAAAATCTTCAAATCTCTTCAGATCTTGTAATATTAATGTTTTGTAAGTGAAATAAATAAATAAAGTAAAATAAAACTTTCTAGACTGTAAAATTTCCAATATATAAGTTGAAATTCATGTTTACCTACATACATAAATAAATCACGTTTTTTATTAACGACAGTGTCTTCCTCAACCTTGTCGGAATCATCAATAGTATTGATGGAGCAATATTTTCTTTAAAAATTTATTGATTGATTATTGAATCTGTAATTTGGCTCCACTTTTCTGGTATAGATCTCAGCATACAACAAAGAACATTTACCTTGCTACTCCCACTCAGCTTGAGTAGTACACTAGCAAAATTAATGTTAAATGTTGAATTCTTTCAATTTCCACTTAAGAGGGGTAAAGGAGCGACCACACTGCCATGTATATGCAGTGACGTGTTGTAGGCGTCACGTTCTCCTACCGTTTTTTCATACATTTTGTTGCGTAAATGCACCGTCAACATGTGTTAAAATTCTACTAATATTATAAAAGCAAAATTTTGTGGTGATAGATGGATGTGATGATGTGAGTGTGTATGTTTGTTCCTTCTTCATGCTGAAACGACTGGATGGATTTGAATAAAATTTGGAACAGAGATAGATGATACCATAGATTAACACATAGGTCATTTTTATCCTGGAAAATTGCATAGTTCTTGCTGGATAGTGATAAACATGTCAAAGGCTGCCTAGAGTCGAAACGTAAATAATTATTGCGAAATATAGCTATCAACTTCTTCAATCTAATTCTACGCAGGCGAAGTAAAAAACAACAATGTTTATTCCAGTTTCGCAAAGACTGCATCTCAGACGTGGACACCCGTCCGGCGTACCAGAACCTGCGCCAGCGCGTGGAGAGCTCCGTGGCGCTGTTCCTGGCCCGCCAGCCGTGGAAGCCCGACCTTAACAAGAACCAGCTCCGGGAGAAGCTGAGGAAACATATACTGGAGTAAGCAGCTTATTATTATTATTCAGACATAGTTCCGTGACGCGTGCTAATTTTATTTCTTACAGTAAAACCGTAAAAGTAAACATAAAAAATCAAGAAGTAAAAATTCTTGATTCATTTGATAGTACCCATCATTTGAAAAACAGCACCTTTTCTCGTCCCTGGTGAGCAGTAGATGTTCCACGGGAGTTTGTAATTGTGTCGTACAGACACATCATTCAAACGGATTGATTACGTTTGGCGACTAAAATTCGGATAGTAACAAGGTCACGTGACAGCTAGTAACAGATAGAAAAACTTGAAGGCTTACCCCACCTGCTATGGGTGGTGTAGGGGTATAGCACGCGTCACGGAATGACGAGGATCCGGATTTTTCTGTGTTCTAATTTTCAGTGTTGCTTAGAAATTTAACTAGGTATTTAATGGTTTAATTAGCAATGTTCATTTTTATAAATATTTTGGGGTACTTGATATGACATGTCGAATACATAAAACTTTTAGTAAAAGGAAAAATAGAATGAAAAGACAAAGGAAGGATGAGATATGTGTTTTTGGGTCAAACAAAGGAGAAGGTTAAAGGCGTTAAAGCAATGTCGTATCAGGAGCGCAAAACAAGGCCGAACTGAGAAGTTAAGGGTAATTACTACTAAGGGTCTCTTAAATTTGTGATTATTTATTATTTACTTAATTTCACACACCACTGTAGATCAAATTGATTTAAAAGTTGGTATGCATATGTATTTATATACACTATGTTTTTTTTTTATCCGTTAACTTCGGCATATTACTATGTAGGTAGATTTTTAAATATTGCAACATTTTTTTTTTCGTTTTCGGTTAAGAACAAAGTAATTAAATGGTGTTCCTTCGATCATCGTAAAAATATATTTTTTGCAATATTTTAAAATCTAATCTACTTAAGTTTCTATGAATGCACTTAGTAACATGACGAAGTTATCGGAAATCAAAAAAAACAAGGTGTATACTCGAGAGCAAAGAAACTGGGTCACTTCTCATAAAAAGTTGTATGAAAAGTGACCCGGTTTCTTTCTCTCTAGTATAGACGGAATGACATGCCAAGACAATCAGCAAAAAAAACTTTTTAAAAATGATATTTTTAACAAAAAATTGTTTTTTTCAGTGGCAACTATCTGGAGCAAGGTGTTGAAAGGATAGTAGATCAAGTAGTTAACCCGAAAGTGGCTTCAGTGTTCATTCCTCAAGTGGAAGACTTAGTCTACAACTACTTAGGCATAACAAGGAAAAAGACCGCGCCAGAAACCTCTACCGATAAAGGCAATGCCTCCACTGATTTACTGCCAAATGACCTTGAAGCAGTTAGCCCTGGCTCAGTCAAAAGCAATGACGATAAAGATGAACCCATGGAAGACATAAAAGAACGGGGAATGGAAGTTGACACAGAAGAGAAACCGCAAGACGTCAATGACATCACAATGCCCTCTGAAGCAGAGGACAAAGAAGACACACGTTTATCTGGCATTAGTGACCTAACTTCGCGTGATTCTGAAGTGAGTCTTGGCAAGTTGAGTATACCCATGCCAGCTGATGACATAAATTTAGAGAATATACCATCACCTGAGAACAGTCCTCCCAAAATTGATCTTGACAGCATTGAGTTGCCTAAAGAGGAACCGATTGAATTGAAAGATATTCCATTACCAGAAGACAGTCCTAAGGATGAAAAGGACCAATACTTCAAACCAGTCAATAGTGAAGATGAGTCAAGCTCAGAATCCTCTATTATAAGAAATATGTCACCACTAACGCCTATTAGAAACTTTAACAACGAAAATTCGTGTGACGCACAGCAAGCTTTTGAGGACGATTCCAATATTAAAACTGAAGTCAAACAAGAACCAAACACCTTTAGGTTTACTATTGATGCCAAGTCTTCTGAAAATAGTTCCGATATTAAAGAAACTAAAGCTGATAAAGAAGAGCCAACAGACTTGGCGTATCAGTTCAATGAGCAAGTTAATATTAATAACACTTTCAACACGCCCATGTTTGATGACAGCTCGAACAGTCACAATCTACAAATAGACTATGAAAGTGACGTCAACAGCAAAACGAATTTAGACAAAATTCCTTTCCCAGATGATCCAAATTCTGAGGATTCCAAAAAAGAATCGACAGAAGATAAGAAAAGTCACAAAAGTTCGAGATCTAGAGATTCACATAGACATAGCTCTAGTAGTAAAGATAGAAGGAGTGACTCTAAACAGTCTAGAGATAGAAAGGACTCGAAACACGATAAAAAGTCATCCAAGGACGATCAGAGTAAATCTAAATCGAGTTCAGACAAATCTAAAGACAGACCTGATAAGAAAGATAGCAAAGACTCTAAACATAGAAGCTCTAGCAGTAAGGACTCCAAACACCGAAGTTCAAGCTCCAGTCAAAGGCATTCAAGCTCAAGCAAGCATGATGACAAGAAATCAACAAGCAGTAGCTCTAACAATAAAGATAAAGAAAAAACAGATAAAAGCTCAAAAGAGCACAGATCATCGAAAGATTCCAAATCTCGCTCAGAAAAAGACAAAAAGAGCAAGAAAGATGACAAGGACAAGGACAAAAAAGATAAGAAAGATGATGATCATTATAGTGCGTCGGGTAGAGGGAATGTTAACCGTCGTTCTACTGACAGAGACTCCAATGATGGTAGCTCATCGTCAAAAGGATCCCAAAATCAGTCTAATTCGAAATCATCTGAGAGTAAAACGAATAAAGACACTAGCTCTAAATCAGATAATACCTCACCCAGTAGCAATTCTACGAGCCCTAGCGAGAAAGACGTAGTTCCTGAACAAGGTTCACAAGCTAGTTTGTCGCAATACAAACCCATAGTGAGGGTAGATACTCATCTAGAAACACCTAGGACGACACCGCCTCGCTTGCCTTTCGTGCCTGATGTTACACTAAAGAAACCAAGATTCGCTGCTAATCTAGAAGAAGCTAAAAGGCTTATGAAAATGAGGAAATTCCTAGATGAGGAACAGAAGCGGATGAATCAAGAAGCAGCACTTCTACTTGAATTCCAGGCAAATGTAAGACCAAGTCTGAGTCAAGTGTATTCCAGTATCCCTGGTCCTGAGTTAGAATTTGCTTGTATATCGAACGTTGTTGAACCTGCCAAGCCTATTATAGAAACGAATTACGCAGAAGTGCAGCAAATAGAGGAGATAGCAGTCCCTGATTCCATAGAAATGGAACTTACTGAGATGAATAGAGAAACAAAAGAAATTGTGCAAACTGAAACAGCGGAGACGGAAATTTATGCGCCTATAGAATATAAGGCTGATTTTGAGGATTCGGAGAAAATGTTAAATGAGATTTCTAAGAAAGTTTATGGTGTTCTTGATGAAGATGATGACGATAATATGGAAGAAATCAAGGAATTAGAATTGAAGTCTAAAGACGAAGTCATAATGGAAGGTATTAGAAATGAACAAACTGAATTTGAGGTCATGCTAGTTAATGAAGAAATAAAAGAAAAGGAAGACACAGAACAAAACGTTTTAAACGAACATGAAAGAATTCAAGAAACTGTTAAAATTGAAGAAAGACCTTTGCAATATTTCGCGGAACATGAAAAATACGACGCCGAATTGGAAAGAATTAAGTTCGAACGTTTCCTCAAAGAGTATCTAACTATCAGAGTTACGGACAAACTTTATCTCATAAACTGCGATACTTATGAAGAAAGCATTATGAAAGAGGTAGCTGAAACGTTTGGCCAATTCCAAATTATAAACTACCATCAAAACGGGCATATCAATAAAAATATTGTTAAACACGTCAATGTTGCCAACGAAATAATTTTGCCTTTGGATAGACGTACACCTGTAGAAGATATAAGATCTCCTGTTTCGTCAGTTTTTAGTCCAGTTAAGTCTGAATGTTCTTTTGAACTGACGAGCGACTACGATGCGAAATTGGAAGAGATGGTCAACAAAACTTCCAGACAAGAAATAATGGAGATCATTCTTGGTGGGGGCTTACCTAGTGACTCTCCCAGCAAAATGCCCCAGATTGATTATTACTTAGATGACCATTTGAGAGATGATCTTAAGAGGAAGATGTCTGTGGATAGTGTAGAAAGCATGGATAATAATAATGGGCATGTTCTAACGCCGTGTAAGATGAGGAAACTGAGCGAATCTGATCAGATATCGTCCACTACTGAAGGTAAGAAGCTAAGGCCTAATTTCTAACTCTCGCTGTCATGCACAGCAGTTGCTAAATTCTACCCGCAATCATAATATTATAAAGGCGAGTATGTGAATTTGTGTGTGTGTCTGTTACTTCTTCACGCGCAAACGGCTGGATGGATTTGGATAAAATTTGGAACGGAGATAGCTGGTACCCTGGATAAACACATAGGCTAATTTTTATGATAAACATGTCAATGATAATATGAAGTCATTAAATAGGGATAAACTAACTGTTGCCCGCGGCTGTCAGCACGTGCAGCTATGCAGTTTTCCGGGATAAACACTATCCTATGCCCTTCGGGACTGAAACTATATCTGTATCAAATTTCATTAAAATCGGCTCCATGGTCAAAAATAATGTTAAGCAGCCTTAAGGCATTGTTACCTTAGGCTCTGTCGTCCCGTAAGGGATAAAGACGTGATATATGTATTTATGTTTAAAGTTGTTTCATGAATGTGGTCTTAGAGTTCACCATTGAGACTGGTGGCTGGCTTATCACAAGCTGGCACTTCCTACATTTTAATATTTGTAGTTAATATAATTTAGGTGACATATTACCCCTTCCTCAGCTCCCTCGTCCTCCTTATTGTTCACATAGTCCATGACAAGCTGGTCGATGACTTTCCGTTTCTCGGTCAGGTCACAGTCGAAGCTCTTCTCCAACTTTTGACGGAGCTTCTTTGAAGATGTTTAAAAAAAAACTTGTATCTTTTTCAGAGACACCTGATGACAATAGAACGAGCTTTGTACGGTCTAAATATTTGGGCAGGGCGCGGCGCGTCGGCCTGCCGCGGCCGAGGAGGACTGGTAAGCGGAACTATTGTCTTGTTTCATCAAGTTTCTTGCGGCGCATACTTAGGAATGATGGTGTTACCAAAAGCGCTGGTTTTATAGAATACATACATACATAATGTCTTTATCCCTTAGGGGGCGTCTATTAATTACGTGAGGTATTCAGGGGGGGGGAGGGCGTCGAGCCGAATCTTACTAAATCTCACTTGGGGGAGAGGGGGGTCTTGGCAAATATCACGTAATTTTTTTTTAAGCAGAAAATGGTGTAAAACTGCGTGAAAATTAAGTTAAATTAAAGTTGAATTAATAATTAAAATTACAGCAATATTTGCAAATACTAGTCCTTGCAGTCTTAAAAAAGTAATTAAACAAATTGTGTTATGTTTTTTAATAAATCCAATACTTTTATACCCAAAAGTACAAGTTTTGAAAAATCTCACGTGAGATCGGGGTAGGGGGGAGGGGGTCGAGAAAAATCTTACGACATCTCACCAAGAGGGGAGGGGGGGTCAAAAAATCCTTAAAAATGCCTCACGTAATTAATGGACGCCCCCTTACGGGGTAGACGAGCCTAAGGTAACAATGCCTTAAAGGCCACTTTTAGCTAGATTGTGGGCGTACAGGTGGAATGGTTAATCTAAATAGGGATGGGTTGCTAGCTAAGATTTTCCCCCATACCCTCGATGAGCTTTTACCATCTGCGCGGACAGAGAAGCCGCTGGTACATTCTACGTATTTTCTTTGCTCCCAGACCAGCATGGAAGGGCAAAAACTAAGTAAAATGTATTCTTGTTTCAGTGCATCCAAACAGTCCTTCCAGCGACAAATCTGTAGAAAACTACGACACGAACGACATCGCCCCGCCCAACGGCAAGCTGAAGCCGCAGAGGAAGGTTCAGCGGTACGACACTTCGGACCTGTACAAACCGAAACTGCACTATCTGTCGCGAAGGAACAATATCAGTTAAGTCCTGGACTGCCACCGCCGGCGAAACCAGTTTAAACCGGAAATCGACATTTAACACACACGCATAATGGCACATACGCAAACGCAAATTGCCATATACGCATTATGCCAACACGAAGAGGCTGTGAAGGAGAATAGCGAAGATTTCTGAGGTGAAACAAATATGTTCGCGGCTTAGGGGTCAGCCCCGCCGCACCCTAGCCTAAATAGTCTTAAAGCGTCTTTCTGCGTATCGAAATTGAAATTGTCATTCTGCGTATTGGTCAATTTAGTAATGTCATTTTGCGTTGTAGTAGTTCGCTTAAATTTTAAATGGTAATGCGTATACCACTACAAAAGTAGAGTTGTCGCAAAACCGATAGTTTCCCTGTCGTTAATATCGGTAGGCCAATCGATAGTATCGGTCTCTCAATGCAATACTATCGATGGTATTGCTATTTATAGTATTTAGTACTAATTGAACTATCGATACTGTCGATATTATTGTACCGAAAATTACGGAAAGGGGCCATCCAGTACGTCACACATTTAGGTCTGAAAATTTGTGACACACACACACACAAATCACGTCTCTATCCCTTACGGGGTAGACAGAGCCTAAGGTGATAGGACCTGCAGGCCACGTTTAGCAAAATTATGGGCGTATAGATGGCAAATGTAATTAAAATTATTCAAAGAACTACTACTAATAAGTACTACTACTATTAAGTACTAAACTTATAAGTACTATTTATCGATTTTTCAAATCTATTCATAGAGTCGATACTATTGTTTTTGCTCAAAATATCGAGTGTGGACTATTGAGTGGGAACTATAGTCTATTTTTTTATTCTGCAGACTAAAATGACAACCACAAATGTCAAACGTAAAAATAATGTGACCAGTTTAAAACAAACAGTGCAGATCTTTGATTTCGGTTTGTGAATAACCGATAAATATATAATTTTATTTTACATTTTAACTTATGTATTGTAACCGTGTGTAATCGCCATACGATAAATACAATTTAATTATTGCATTTATATTATGTATGTATGTAAAGGTTGATATTTTTATCTAAACTATTTCTTCTTTTTTTCTATACCTTTCCTAGTACCCGCTTTTGGCACGTCACGGATTATCCATTTATTATGTTACAGACACATCACCAACAAACAAGTACCTTATAGTTTATTTTCGGTTAGTACCGGTAGTGTATATCACTATTTATAAAACGTAAGTAACTGGCAACACATGACATGTCATTCTAGTCTGCGGAATAAAAAAAAATGGACTATAGACAAACCACTATACGTTTTATTCCGCCCCAGAAAAAAAGGTAACAATATTCTTCTTCTCTCCTTAATGGCGGCCGTAAGGCTTGGGCCAATGTCAGTGTGGTAAAAATATAATTCAAAAATCTTGTGACAAAAATGTCGCCAACGTTGTACGGTAATGGTCAAAGACCCCCCTCCCTCCCTGTCGGGCTCTTAGCCAACGGATAACGATATCCCTCGGAGACCGTCAGGAAATCATTAACCGGTGCCCAGGGTGCACCGGAACAAGCACTGCACTTCCCCTCGAACGGATCCAAAAACGAACCGCAGCTCTTGATCACACGCGGAGGTAACAATATTGTTATGTGTGTTTCATTGAACAATGCTTTTTGACGACCTAGAACCTGACTACCTTACTACTACTTACCTTCTTAGAACTACAAGATTCAAAATATTGTTACATGAACCTTCTTACAATAACGAAGGCTACTAAAAAAGGATTAGCGAAATCGGTCCAGCCGGTCACGCGTGGCGTGATCAAGGGAAATAGGGATTCATTTTTATATATATAATAGATAATAGATAATTATAATAATAGATTATCACGGTAACTATTATTGTTAATTATGAATATGCAGCAATATAATTTCGTTTAATTTTTGAGAAATGCCGATAAGGCAACTGTAAGTAATCTAAATTGTGTTTTTTTTTTCTTTTTTAAATCTATGTGTGAAAATTGTCTGATCGCAGTAAGTGGAGGCGAAGAGATTATCAATAATTATTAAATTAAGGATTATAGATACATAAAAGCTTTGTCTATGCTTACCTATAGTTATGTATATCAAAAAAATAAATTCGAGGTATTGAAACTGTGTCCCACAAGTGGGAATATTCAACATTTTCTAATACTTACTGTAGAACAGTGTTAATAACATTATGATAATGATTATAGCGTTTTTCAACTGTTAACTTTGATGATTATTTAAGTAATATAGTAAATATGAATGTTAATTAAATAAATGATTAAAATGTAAAACCGTTTTTTTGTGTAGTAAACATTTTTAACCAATTTTATTGATTTAAAATGCACTACTGTTAGATTGTATCGGCTCCCTAAAATCTATAACTAAGACGACCCAAAAAAAAAGCTGTGAGCGCGTGTCCAAGGAAAATAAGTTTTATTTCTTCCATTTGTGAGTGTCACTAGCTCTATCTCGCCCTAATATAAGCTTTTAGTCTCTTTCTCTTGTATTACCAATCCTTACGATAATAATATAATAAGTAGGTACTCTGAATCTATGATCCCATTCACTTCTAGCGGCCTTTTATACCTATTTCACATTTTTATTTAAGGTCGGTAACGCGCTCGCAATAATAATGTTGCGGGTGTCCAAGGGTAGCTGTGATTGCTTACTATTTGTAGTCTAGATAAGCGTTGCGTCTAGATAAGCGTTGCCAGATTATGGAATTGTTCTCCGTTTTGTGGATATCCACGATTTTCGAAATTCCCCCAATTTCGAATTTACCCCAATGCACCTCGGTTAAAAAAAAACTTCCAGATTACTCACTAGCTTTGCAGGGAGATTCCAATAGATTTCCACGATAAACAACTAATGTTATTAATAAACGATAATTGCAAAAGGTCATTAGATAGCGTTAAAGTTCGCCGCCATAATTAAGAAGGCTGCAAGCGCCAAATGCCTTTGCCCACTTACGACGTTTTAAAAAAAACGCCACCAAATGAGTTCTTCGTTTGTTTATTTCACGTTTATTTCCACTACCAGACTACCACTCACTATAGTCACATATCTCTCTAATCTGTGATAGTCACTATCTCATTTTATCAGGAATTGCACAATCGACGTAATACCTATTCTGATTAATAATAAACCATTTATTTTATCTTGTCATGGTGCAGATTTTTGTTGTCTGCCGAATTAAGTTTATCATTATCACATACTTTATGGTAGCTATGGCAGATTTGTTAATTATTTGATAGGGTTTATCTAATAATTTTATGGTTCAATTAGATAATTGGAGTATCAAGCGGAATGTTTTATTTTTAAATGTATTGAATTTGTATGTACGAATAACCTACCGCAACATTGCGGTTTAGAAAAGAAGCAAGCATACAATGAGGATAACTAACAAAGTTACCTACTTAACACAGTTTTCTAAGTACATTGGTATTGGTATTATTAGACACTGGCATAGGTACGTATTGTAATCCCTAGGAAATTTGCGACATTTAATGTGAAAAGGTTTCACGATGGGTCATAAAATTAACTAGTTAGTTATTGGACTGTTAGTAGAATGTAAGATAATTTCGGTAGGTAAATAATTCTCCTCTGTTTTTGTCACGAGATGAAATCGGTAATTGGAAGTCAATAGACATTGGAAGTCAATAGACATTGTGTAACCTTGAGAAATTAGTGAGCGGGCCAACACGAAACGAACTTCGATTTTTTAAGTTTACTTGTTTTTTATCGACTTCCTGGGGTTCTTAATTATTAAAAAACGTAAGAATATTCAGAATATAGGTGACGCTACGAGTGCGTTTGTCGGCAGTTGTGTCGTCTTTTGGGCCGAATTTTGAAAAATCACACTCATAAAAACAAATGATCAAGATGTAGGTATTATGATATGAACTAGCTGTTGCCCGGAGCTTCGCCCATGTTCCTCTTTTTTTAATATTTTCTCACCGTTTAAACCTTCCCAGGACTTCCAGAAGTATGACAAACCAAAATTAGCCAAATTAGTCCAGCCATTCTAAGAGTTTTAGTGGGATAGGGATAAACGAACAGCTTTTTTATTTATTTTTATATAATATAGATGAATTAGAAATACAGGTGAAGTGGTTGAGAATGAGAACTATCACTAATTTTCTCAAGGAATAGAAATTTCTTTTTTTTTAATACTTTTTAATGAAAATGTTTTTGGCCATGAGCAAGAAAACCATCAATTAAATAAATAGTCATTTATTTAAAACAAAATTACAATGTTGCTTAACATTTTTCTAAGGTATTTGAATGGATGAAATAAATTACATCACAATGGCAAAAGATAATAACTTACATGATCATGATTGTACATCTCAAAATTAACAATAAAAAATCTGAAATAATACTTTGAATAATTTCACTACTTTAACGCGTCTTTAGAAAATATGGCTCATTATTTGGTAGAAAGGTACTCAACAATTAAAATTAAAAATAAATTAACAGTGTAACGGTGTTGTAAATACAGTCAAAAAACCCTAGTATAAATGCCTGATTTTTAGCAAGATTCTAAAAGATTCTAGATTTAGGTGCAATATTTGGCAAAGAATTACCTTTTTTTTACAAACAGCAAGGTGATAAGTAGAAAATCCAGACTGAAAAAGTAAAAAGTTGATGCTTTTATTGTCTTTGGCTGGAGATCGCCATAAAATAAATAAATGAAAAAATCACTAACTGTTTTACTTACATGAAGTTAAAAACTAGTAATTATTGCACCTAACATTATTTTGTACAACTTTAGGTTTATCTAGTGAGATTATAGCGCTAATCTGACACAAACCTAAATTACATTCTCTTAAGTACAACCATTTTTCTAAAGACCTTTTATTGCCATGTTCAATTGTGTGCGGCAGTCTTCTCCAAGCCTGCGGGGTCTAAGATGGGTGCCTGTTTCTTCACAATACCAGAGAGCAAGGTTTTGATCTGGGCAATAGCACGGCCAGGGTTCAGACCTTTAGGGCAAGTTCTCGTGCAGTTCATAATTGTATGGCATCGGTACACAGAATAAGTGTCTTTCAGTTTCGATAGTCGTTTAGTGGTTGCTTCGTCTCTGGAGTCAATGATCCAGCGGTAAGCCTGCATAAGCACAGCCGGGCCGAGGTACTTGTCTCCGTTCCACCAGTAAGATGGACAGCTGGTAGAACAGCAAGCACAAAGTACGCATTCATACAAACCATCCAGTTTAGCACGATCTTCGACATCCTGAAGTAGCTGGGTCTCCTGACCTTTGGCAGCTTCCTTGTCACGCTGCAGCCAAGGCTCGATGGACTGATACTGGCGGTAGAAATTGGTCAGATCCGGGACCAAGTCCTTGACAACGTACATGTGAGGTAGGGGATAGATCTTCGTAGGTTTGTTCAGGTTCTGGTCGATGTGGGCGATGCAGGCGAGCGTGTTCACACCGTCGATGTTCATGGCGCACGAACCACACACACCCTCGCGGCAGGACCTACGGAAGGTTAGCGTAGGGTCTATCTCATTCTTGATCTTTAAGAGGGCGTCGAGTAGCATAGGCGCGCAGTCATCCAGGTCAACCTGGTAATTCTGGGTGTAGGGCTTCTTCTCAGGCTCATCAGGGTTCCAGCGGTACACCGCGAAGGTCTTCACGCGCTTGCCGAGAGCTGGTGACGTCGCGAAAGTACGCAGCTGCCCAAAAGCACCCGTTGTCAACCTGAGCAGAGGCATTATGTAATGTTTTTATTTATCCCGCGAGTGATTCTACTTTCTTCGTGAAATTAAAGAACCACGAGCGCGAGACTGTGCGCGTTCCAGAAAACCTTGAAGGTCAATTCGCTTCAGAATAATAGTTGCACAACATTCGAGCGGCCAGTCGTTTGGGCGAAATTTTGATGGATGAAAGCTAGGGAAGAACGTGTTGAAGATTTGTCATATCGATAATCCAAATCGCTGTTAAAAATATTTTGACAGTATAATTTTCTATTAATATCGTTACAAGACGATAGGCTACGTAAACGAAAATTCGTTTATTCACAATTTTTTTATTGGATAAATAAAATGCGTCCTTCGTGAATTTGTAAAAGAAGTACGCTGACATTATTTTTTGGTAAGATGGTAGATACGAAATTTATCGACTCTTCTTGTTTTTTAGCGCATCACTAAAAGCTGTTTGAGTCCCCAATTCTTTCTAAGTCCTTTAATCTTAACGTTTGCAGCGTTTAAAGTCATGTCTTAAATTTTAGAATCTTACTCTGTGGTAAAAAAAAAAATTGTTTGGCGGGAAGAAATGCCACTGTCAGTGTCATACTGTCAATGGTTTGAGGTTTGTGTTTATTTATGAGATAAAAAACATTGCTTGCACTTTTTAATACGATAATAAATATTGAAACATGAAGAATGTTTCATCTTTGAAGAGCAGTGCTAAGAACGAGTCTCCTAAAACCCCAGGCGGGATAAGCAAAGCTTTACTGACACCATGTAGGCGGGTCGGTCTTTCACGTAACTGGAAGAAAAAAGGACCGTCCCCTTTTATATCACCCTTAAATTCAACTCCTACCAATGTTGAGGTGAATAAAATAGAGAAAAAAGAAACTAGGAAGAGAAAAAGTATCATTGAAGAAAAAGTAAATGAGAATAACGATCCAGAGGAAGAAATCAGTAATATCCCAACCTATGATGCTGCTGAAATAATAAAAACTCCACTGAGGAATGTCGAATTACCTCGTCGCAAGAAATCGAAAACGTTCTTGGCCACACTAAATAGTACAGAAACTAGCAATGAAGATAAGTCTGTTTCTATCAGTATTGATGATTGCACTGAAAATGCAACATCTGAAGCTGTAATCGAAAACGATACTAGTGAAGCAACTTCAAAATCTCAGGAAACACCTGGAAATGCCAAAGATGGTCCACCACAACCAAGGAAAGCAACACTGAAGAGCAACAAGTTTACAATTCCCTTAAAAACTGATACTGTTTCAGATTCTAATGATAAAATTACAACAGTAGAAGAAGGAATTAAAGAAACTGACCAAGAAGTAGCAAAACCGAAAAAGAAGAATTCTGAAAGTAAAACACCTAAAACCAAAAGTCCTAATCAGCTTACTAAAGAATGCATTGTTGTTATACAAAAGAAACTACTTAAAGTTAAAGAAAAGTATAATAAGGGCAAAACTGAAGTATCAGATAAAGTTAAAGAAACTTCACAGCCTCTTTTTGACTCTGACTCTGACGATGCACCTCTTAGCACCATAAATAAAAAAGAAAATGTAGTTGAAAAGCCAGTAACAATTTCAGATGATGATGAATTCGTTACAACTGGGAATAAATTAAAAAAGAAAGAAAGCAAAAAGAATCTTCATACAAACACTACAAATAAGGTTGTTAAAACACAGAAACCAACAGAAGCTAAGGCTATTCCAGAATCAAAACCATTACCAAGCACCTTTGATGATGATGATGACTTTTTTGACAAGAAAAAGACTATTATCATTCGTAAGACTTATGACAAAGTGGTTAAGCCGCAGAAAGCTAAATCCACAGGCTCTGTAACTCAGAGAGACATAGACAATCTCAAGTCTAGGATTGAAGTTAAAAAGAAGATGTTATTAGCTCGAGCAACAACAGAAGAAACCGAAGAACTGAGAAGTTTAATTAAAAGATGGCAAAAAGGATGCCAGGAGGCTTTAGTGGAGTTAATGGATCTAATGAAAATAAAGTGTCCCGATAAACACAATATGGACTATTCGGAGATTTTACAGATGTTAAAAATACCACCTTCATTGGTTGGATACGATTCTGATCACGATTGCTTCAATACTCCTGACGATTCTAGTGCTGTCTTGTCTAAATATAATGATTACTAAGTAAAATGCTAATGGTATGAACTTCTGATATTTTAATAAATGTTACTGTTTGAATTTTGTGTTTTAATCAGAGATACAAGCAATAACTAAATTTTTTTGCGAAGCTTTCAATTTCAATGCCACATAAATATTTGAATTGGTATAACAAATGCAATATTTTTTTAACTGCAATGTTTGTACACAACTGTATTTTGGGACAAACACAACAATGGTTAAAGTTACAGACAAAACAAAATAAAAAGTCAATTCAACTAAAACACTTTAATAACATACAACTACGTACTAATTACTACTAATACAATTAAAACCTATGAGAGCGGATAGGATTCTCAGGATCAAACAATTTAGGATCCTTAAGGAAAATTTTATCCTTGTAAAAGTAGGGCATATACGCGCAGTTCTGTGCCTTCTTGATTTCCGCTTCAACCAACGCTTGTTTCGCTTTACACAAGCCTGTTATATGGCGTCCATAAATTTTCCCAGTATAAGGACTCTGGAATTGGGATAGCAAACGAATGTTCTTGTAGTTCGGGGTCAAATTCAGTTTACACAGTATACATTGGCGTGTTTCTTTCTTGTAAGGGTTTTCGATTTCCACTGGTGCGTCCTCTGTGTTAGAGACAGTGGAAGAATATCTTGAGGTTAAGGCCAGCCGTGGACTTACTGAAATAGAATAAAAAGATCTCAAAAGCTTGTAATTTTGGTTGACATGAACCTGTGACTTTACTGCTTATACTTACAAATAATACGAGATACTATGGTTTTTAGCAGTGCCATGTTAGATTACTTATTTTAAACGTAATTTAGATTAGAATCATAGCTTGACAAACGTAAGAAAACATAACCTAAAAATTGATGTCGTTCAGATAGCGTTTCGTTTTTTTAACGCAATTTAAAGTGCTTATTGTTTTTTGGTTACAAATATTATGTAAAGTCAAAATATACATTTAAAATTTAAATAACGCTTAACATGTTTACACCGTGCTTAGACAACAGCAAAAAATAAATAATAGAAAATGGTCTCATAAACTGTAATGAACTAAACGCTGTAAGTTATTTACCTGACTGCTGTAATGTCAAAAAGGAGGGCTATGGTTTCTCTCGTTTGTATCTTCTCATCATCACTATCACTACGTACATATATAAAACAAAGTCACTTTCCGCTGTCTGTGTCTGTTTGTCCCTATGTATGCTTATTTTTGAAACTACGCAATGGATTTTGATGCAGTTTTTTTAAATAGATAGAGTGATTCAAGAGGAAGGTTAATATGTATAATTCTACGCAGACGAAGTAGTGGGTAGTGGGCAGAAGCTAGAAGGTAGAAATTAAACAAAGTCTGTTCTCGTCGTCTGTACCTAAATGAAGCTGCATCTAGACGGTAAACTCCTAAACATTGTAGCTACCTAAAGCGTCCAATGGTTTTTGAATACCTAAAACATTTTCTTTCTCCTGCTAAGCAAGCATTGCCGAAAGGTTTGCGTAGGCACTTACCTAAACATAGCAGCATAAAGAAAAGAACATGAACTAGCTATTACAAACTCAACACAGGGCCGTTACTCCGAAAATCGAAGTTCGTATCATATCCTCCCTCTCGCTTTCAAATTAAAGGGGCGCCGAGCTTTTGGTTGTGTGCTCCGATTGTGTGCATGTGAGAATTCTTTGCTAGGTGTTGAAATTAATCTTAAATTGAAGCCACTAAGCTCACTCCGACGGCCGTAGCAGAACCAAAGCAGACAGGAGGAACGCGTGGCGGCTCTGGGGCCCGATTTTTGAAACCACATGTGTGAAAATACCACTCTAAACTACAGCTCTAATCAAAGTTTTGACCAGTTTAAAAGATTAATGAGAGCCGTAAGTATCTTCTAAGCTACTCGTATTTCAAATTCAGCACAATTTTTCACAACTTTCGAGTGGTATTTTCACACATGTGCTTCCAAAAATCGAGCCCCTGGTTAGTGGTTGTGGTGGTGGTTAGGTACTTCGAATTAATTAAAACAATACAGATTTTGAAGATGTAAGACGTACCGTTATATTATTATTAAAAAAACTGATGACTTTCCGTGCAGTATTTACGACATTTATACTAAGGGCTTATTTTGTTTTTCAGAGGTAACTTTAAAAAAAATCGAGGAAACTACAATTAATCGTGTTTCTAAAACGTATGTATTATATAGTGAATCCTTAAATATCTTACGTATTGATTGTATAACTAAATCTTCAGTAATAACACATCATGGAATTAATTTGGCTAGCTAAAATGCAAACAATGAACCCTAGGCCCTAGGCAACAGTTTAATGCTAAGACAAAGTGTATTGACGAGCGCCCAGAATGATCGGCAATGTCGACTATTCGGCATTTTTGAAACCGACTAGTGGCGGGTAGTCTGGTAGTCGGCAAAGCCGTAGTCAACCCCATCACTAGTACTTACCACTTGTTACAAGAGGGCACCCCACTCTGACACATACACACAACCTTACCCACCTGCTGCTATGGGTGTAGGGGTATAGCACGCGTCACGGAATGACGAGGATCCGAGAATTTTCTGTGTCGTTGAAACTTAATTTCTAACGGTAAAACCGTAAAGGTTAACATTAAAAATCAAGAAGTAAAAATTCTTAATTCATTTGAAAAACAGCGCCTTCTCTCGTCCCTGGTGAGCAGTAGGTGTTCCATGGGAGTTTGTAATTGTGTCGTACAGACTAGAGTTGCCACGAATAGTGATTTGGCCGAATACCGAATACCGAATATTCGGCAACGCTGTCGGCCGAAGCGCCGAATATTCGGCACAAAATACGTGCTTGTCTATAGGCTGATCCTTACACGTGGTGGTCAGCAAACGAAAAACAATACCCAATTCTCACGAAATTTGCTAAAGTTTGTCTTTCTTCTCCTGGGAGTAGCGTGTATGCGACGAAAAGCATAATCCTTTGCTACCAACAAATGCTAAAAAGCTTGTTTTTATCCATCACAACTTAACACTGATCAATTTTACTTACTAAAGTATTGTAACTTGGTAATGCACACATATAATCTTGAGTAATATGACGTGTCTTTTTTTCATAATTCGGTATTCGGTATTCGGCCGAATAGTACGTATTATTCGGCCGAATACCGAATACCAAAAAATGGGCCGAATAGGCCGAATACCGAATAGTAGCCGAATATTCGTGACATCTCTAGTACAGACACATCATACAGATAGAAAAATTCGAAGGCTTAGGTACCCACCTGCTAGTGGTGTAGGGGTATAGCACGCATCAAGGAATGACGAAGATACGGGTTCGATTACCGGCCATAGCTTTACTTTTCGGATTTTTCTGTGTTCTAATTTTCAGTGTCGTTTAGTATATAGTAGGTATGTGAAGTGACGCCATAGCAATTTACGTGGTTGTATTGGCGCGTACTTAACCCGTCAAGCGTCCAAGCGACTACCCTAACTTTTTGGGCGGGTCCTAGGGACTGCATTATGCAGTTCCTAAAAAAAGTCCCGAAAAAGTTAGGGACTACTGTAGTCGCTTGGACGCTTGACGGGTTAATAACTTAAATTAATTGTAGGTAGTAAAACTTTTATGTGAAGATCAAACCATAAAAGAGAAAGTGTTGTTGATAGCACTATAAAAAAATAGTTTATCTAAGGTTTTTTCGAAGGTAGAGTAGCTAATAGGCGCATGTAATAGGCGTACAACGCCATCTTACTTTCAACATGAAACTACCGTGAGGTTCATTTATAGTTACACAAACGACGACGAACGACATGCTTCGGACTAGTTCGTAGTCCTTCCTAAATACTATTAAATAATATTACCGCGCCATGTTGCGGAATGCCATTGGAATTAATTTTTTACACTGGCAAATCATAAATTATGCTGCTATTGTTCAACCGTAGTTAAATTATGTAATAAGGGAACATACCCAAACTACGTGACCCTTTTTTTCGTGTTTTTTGACCCCCTCCCCCCCCCTCGGTGACCAAGCGTAGTATATGCCCAGACCCCCTCCCCCCCCCCCCCCCTAGTTTTCACGTAGTATATTTTATGTATGTATAACTCTTTATTGTACATAAAACACAAGAAAAAGGTGAATACAGGACAACACACATGTACAAAGGCGAACTCAATCAACGCGTATCAATATTTTTTGCGTAAAGTTACAAAATAATGGCTTTTGTTTGTATTTTCTTATACGGCCCCTAAAAGTGCGTACTTTGAGAATGCGTACCTACAAATTGCATACGGTTGTAATTGTGTTTAGTAAAAAATATATCAAGAAAAAATAGTACATTGCACAATGTATATGTACGGGCCGTTAAAAAAGAATTACGATCGAGTACTTACAAATGTAATTTTGTTAAGTTCATTGGCTCGAGTCTGCCATCCCGTTTCTCTTCATATAATGATTTTCATCACATTTGCGGGGAAAGAAATAAAATCAGAATACAGCAAAAACAAGAAACTATTTATTAAATCAAATATCTTCAATGAAGACGTTACCACTATCAATCCACTGGGAAACGTTATGGATAATGGGGGCGATGGTTATTGGTGGATAACGTGGCGTTCTTAAAAAAAAATTATTGACTACGTGACAAGAAACCAAACCCCCCCCCTCCCCCCGGTGACCATGAGTGGTACTTTGAAGACCCCCCTCCCCCCCCTAAATCGGTCACGTAGTTTGGGTATGTTCCCGAAGTTAATAAGTAAGAAGTATGGATAGGTAGGTCTTAAGTAATAATATTATGACTATTGTGAAAAGGGCGTTATTATCATGGTTAACATTCAATTTTTTTATGTCTTATCTTTATTGTTTTTCATGACTAACGTCTGAACTGAAGAAACACGAAGTTTGCCGACAGCCTTAAGGAAACTAGAAGAAATCACGCTAGATCAGGTTAATAACGGCAAAACGCCCTATTCGTAATATACATATTTTTGGGACCCAACCACACTTTTTAAACATGCTACGGTGAACAATAGCTGTATAATTATAACTAAGAACTTGAGTCAGGAATATCAAGAAAGAACTATTAAGATTACAACACTTATGTATGTATGTATAACTCTTTATTGTACACTAGCTGTTGCCCGCGACTTCGTCTGCGTAGAATTAGGTATACCTACATAAAAACCTTCCTCTTGAATTACCCTATCTTTAAAAAAAAACCGCATCAAAATCCGTTGTGTAGTTGTGTAGTGCTTATATCTTGAGCATACATAGGGACATAGGGACAGAGAAAGCGACTTTGTTTTATACTATGCAGTGATAAAACAAGAAAAAGATGAATACAGGACAACACAAATGCACAAAGGCGAACTTGTCCCTAAAAGGGATCTCTTCCGTTTCCGTTAACCTTTGAACGATTGACACTAATCACTAACGATTGATCACTAATTTCCAGACATTTGTACTAGACACAGGAAAATTGCACTTAACGCCTATCAAAATAATTAAAGAGCTATCTTTTTATAATTATGGCGTTATTTTTTGCTAATTATAGTATTAATTAAGTGTAGAGGGCGTAATTATCGATACAGGCATCTCGTCAAATATATGTGTTGCCGACGACCTTAAGTGTTTGTGGCATAAAGGTGTAAGTATCTATAGATGTTTTTGACGACTTGGTAACGTACTTTATTATTCATGTCTTTGGCTGTACCTACCTAAAAAGGCTTTAATGAAGTATAATAATTCCTACAAGTGTAGATATGCATGCATGCATTATGTCGCGGTTTTCAACGTGTTATCATAGCCTAGGATACATGTATTGACGCCTACCCGCAATTGCGAAAAACTTGCAAAACGGCTAGCTTAGCCGGTTGGCAAATGTTATGCCTCCATTTTGAAATGCACCGGCAGAATGCGGAAATGCACTTCGTTTTGCCGCGTTTTCCTATGACCGGGTTGTAGTTTCACGTTTCTTGTGTGTGTAAACAAGAAATCGGCTCACAACCGGTGCAGCCACAGACCGTAGCGCGCGTGGCAACTGTGACATTAAAAATAAAAATTATTTGACTTTTTAAAAACTGCCAGTGTCTCGTGTTTGGGCTTTGCGCGGCAAAAGTGACAGTGACGTATTCCATTTTTTGAATTTCGTTTTTCGATCCCCGTGTGTTCTGGTGTTATTTTCTTCTGAATTGAAGGAGTTTTTCTGGATTCTTAACCACTCCCATGGCTGGTAAGTGAAAATTTTATATTTATGGAGAATTTATTAGCGGGGTACTTGTGAAATCGATGTCCGTGGTAATTAAATATCGCATAAACATGTGTTATGCAAGTTTCCCGGTTCGTAGTCTGGTAGCGTTATTTATATAACTGTTGTGGTGAACTATGAGCAAAGTTATGATTTTGAAAGTGTAGAAAAGTAAAAGTTTTGATTGTCCGGTGACAAAAATGCCGAGTTACGATGTACAGCGCGTAAGAAATCAAGGTTGTGTGGAGAAAGTGACCCAGCTGTGAACGAAGCGGCGGCGAGCACGTAAAGATGACGCCGCCTGCTCTTTACCGTTCTTACAACAAATCGGATATACCAACGCACCTGCACCAGTCATTATCATAAATTATAATGACTAATGATTACAATTATCACCATAAATACCCTAGATTAAGACCTGGAAGCTGTAGGTAACGATTTATTGGTAAGAGAAGTATGTTTAAGTTGTGTTAGTCGTAAACCTGGTTACTTTGTCGCGTTTCAACTGTTTTTAGAAACCGCAAAACCACTACATAATTGTAAAACCGTCTTAACAGTTAACAAGTTATCACTAAAGTGGTTAAACGGGAATAGTTTCGAGGCGTTCTTTGACACAGTCTTCGCGGTACGGTTTGTGACCTTATTTTTAACATGACGCGTTTTTCGTTAGGGTGTTGTTTGCGTCAAGAAACTTGATTTGGCGGTGAACTGGTTGCAGACGTAGACTGTGACGCAAACTGATAAGTATTTACAATTGACAAGTTCAGATGAAGTTATTCTTAGTTTTAACATAATTGTGTGCTTCTTGTCTAGGTTGAATCAAAATTTTACTACAATCATCGTACTACGATCCTAATCACGATGTGAAGTAGTGGACAAAGTTGTGTGGGAGGTCATTTGCAGTGTGTGCAAATACAACGTATTATCCATTACGGGTGGAAACCACAAATATTTAAACACCTCCCACGCTGCACGAAGTTATGAGACGCTAAAAGATGCTGAGAGTTGAAAACCATCAGATTATAAACCACAAATCGATGTATTACAGGATTTCCTTTTGGTACTACCTATTTTACTCTAGGTTGAAGTGGTTGCTTTGACCGACAGTTCTGAAAATCCCGCCCTTACTCGGGTGAGATTAAAAAAAAACCGAAACCTATCTTGAGGGATATCTAATAAAAAAAACGTCATGAGACGGTTCTAAAAAAGTACCCTTTCAGCTAATGTTTTTTTAACAAAACCAAAGTGTTCCATCTTCTATGCAGCTCTGGGACTAAAGAAAAAACAAAGAAAGTACCAGTTGCTTCTCTTCCCGCGCAGATGGTAAACGTCCATCGATCGAGGGAATGGGCGAATACTGTGTTATTACTTTGACATTGGCGAAATCGTCGCATCATCGATGGGGCCATATTAAAAAAGAAGAAGTTACGACGCCATTGTAAGGCCCCAGATTTTTTCGAAACCTCCCCAATTTGGTCACGTATTTCTAGATTACCTATTCCACGAAAAGTGAATTAAAAATACTACAATCTAAATAGGTATATATGTATAACTCAAAGGTGACTGACTGACATAGTGATCTATCAACGCACAGCCCAAACCACTGGACGGATCGGGCTGAAATTTGGCATGCAGGTAGATGTTATGACGTAGGCATCCGCTAAGAAAGGATTTTGATCAATTCTACCCCCAAGTGGATAAAATAGGGGATGAAAGTTTGTATGAAACTTTGTCAATTTTAAATCGATCGGGCTGAGACTTTGCATGCATAAAGCTACTATGACGTAGGCATCCTCTAAGAACGGATTGCGTAATTTGTGCGGGATAGCGATAAACGAATTCTATGCAGACGAAGTTGCCGGCAACAGCTAGTACCTACTGAATATATAACTTAGTTATAAAACAATGAGGTTCATAGCCAAGGTTCAATTATCTTGTGGAAAAATACAGTTATGACGATTCCGCTTAACGCTTTTAATAACGAGTCCTAAGATGATTTCAACGACTTTATTGGTATTATTGGAAAATAATTGCTTCTGACAGCTCCGTGGAGAGTGTCGAATGGAGCATATGTAAACAACACACGTATATGCGGAGATTTTTAATAAATATTTATATCGAATTACAAAAAAAAATTAACTATGATAAAATCTAAAAGTTAACTAAATATACAAAACTTAAAACTAAATAAATATACCTAACTATAAAAAGAAAACACCATCTAAAAGGCCCTCCTGCGGCATAGACCCCAAGACACTGGCGGCATTACCTCTCTGTACAGCCAGAGAAATTCGCTGGGAGAGGTAAGCGCCAGCTCTGGGGTCTCCTGATTTTTAATTGCAAGATATTTTATTCAATTTAACTAAGGTGAAGGTAGGGTTGCCATCTCTAAAATTTGGAAAACAGGACAAGACGCGTGAAAATCCCGGATTTTAGAGTCCGAAAGCCGGACATGTCAACAAGATCGTGACTGGAGGGGTGGGGGAACGGTGAAATAGACGCAAGCTTGCCTTCGGAATCCAAAAGCTTATTGGTTACTTACTTGACATGAAATGTATATTTCATAATTTTGTTTTATATTTTTTTTTTTCTTGCGACATTGGAGACATCTCCAATTAATTTATTTGACGGTAGAGGCGTTTTACACCTCCACTGAACTTATTGTTATTATTTTCTTTTCTTTGTTTTTTATTTTTTGACCAGTAGAGACTTTATACATCTCTACTATTTATAGATTAATATAGTTTAAGACTCGGGGACCTTATACATCCCTTTTATAAATGTATTTAATTTAAGTAGAACTTAAGTATTCTGTATTTTATTTGTATTTTATTTCGAAAAAATGACTTTCTGCCAAGTTTCTTGCGGCGCATTCTTCTTGGCAATGATGGTCTTTCCGAATGTGCTGGTAGTTTCAAAAAGACATGTAAAAGAGCCCCTGGCGGCCAATTTGCAAAAATAAATTTTCATTTTCATTTCATTTTCATAGTGCGTGTCTCGCGGGCGGCCCAAATTTTTTTTATTTATTTATTTTTTAAAACCCGGTTTATAAATGAAACCTTCCCCGGACGCTCCCCGGATGCCCTCTAAACTAGGACAAATCCGGGGAAACCCGGACGGATGGCAACCCTAGGTGAAGGCAACACACGTAGGTTTAAGCTGAGATTTTTAATTGCGAGATATTTTATTTAAATAAACTAAGGTGAAGGAAGACATCGTGAGGAAACCTACACATACTTATACAATGTGAAGCAATTCAATGTGCGCGAGTTCCCATCCGCACCTGGGGCCCGATTTTTGAAAGCACATGTGTGAAAATACCACTGGAAAGTGAAAAATAGTGCTGAATTTGAAATACGAGTAGCTTAGAAGATACTTACGGCTCTCATTAATCTTGTGAACTAGTCAAAAATTTGATTAGAGCTGTAGTTTTGAAGATATAAACAGATTTATAGCACTTTCGAGTGGTAGGTACTTTAGAGTGATGTGCTTTCAAAAATCGGGCCCCTGACCCGCGTGGGACTATAGCCCAAACTCTCTCATTGTGAGAGGAGGCCTGGGCCCTGCAGTGGGACGTATAGGCTGGAGATGATGTTGACACACACACAAAAATCACGTCTTCATCCCTTACGGGGTAGACAGAGCCTAAGGTAACAGGCCACATTTATCAAGATTGTGGGCGTATAGGTGGAAAATGGAATCAAAATAGTGACGGGTTGCTAGCCTTATCGCCTATAAAATGATTCCTGATGATGATGATGAGCTAAAATAAACTCCGGTCATATATATGTATATGGTGTTATTGCAATGTTTTAGAAACAATAAACTTTTAATGGAAATAGAAAATGTGCCAAAATTTTATGTAGGTAATTCAATATTTTTAACACCATTTTCGTGGTAGAATAAATTATCTATCCATTTATAATTACTAAATAAATGCGACAAACCTAGATCATGAACAAATCACTGGTTTCGGGTCTGATTCTGCGTGGTTCGGTGCGGTGTACGGTGTACGGTTGTACCACAGTATATATATAAGCTAAAGCAGTAAGGAACCTACGAACAAATCGGTTGAAACGAAACACGCACACAGGCGCGCGCTTTACACGGCCCCTAAGCGGACCTCGTCCACTCCGCTCAGGCTCAGGTCCCCTTAGGGGCCGTGTAAAGCGCGCGCCTGTGTGCGTGTTTCGTTTCAACCGATTTGTTCGTAGGTTCCTTACTGCTTTAGCTTATATATATACTGTGGTTGTACGGTGCGGTCAAAAGACCCGCTCCCCCTGTCGGGGTCTTAGCCAACGGTCAATGATATCCCTCAGAAACTGCCAGGTGATCATTAGCCGATGCCCAGGGTGCACCGGACCAAGCACTTTGATTTCTATTTCCACCTATGCGCCCACAATCATGCTAAACGTTGTTCTTAGGCTCTGTCTAGCTCGTAAGGGATAAAGACGTGATTTATATATGTATGTAAAACTAGAATGAGGCTGCAAAAGGCTAAAACATTGGTCATATACAAATTAATTAAAAAAAAACGTAAAATACGTGGTTCTTGTAACAGATATTTACAAGTCGAGAATCTCGAGATTCGCGTGACAACTATTGACTTTACAACAGAGATCTCGATAACGACTTAAATGCATTCAGTGTAAAATTCAAATTTAAACTCAAAGTAAAGCTTTCAGAGTCTAAATTAGCTGTCTTCCATATAACAATGGAGTTCGCAAACAAAACGATACATGTCTACTTGGATGCTTGTTCAAATTTGGACCAAATGCAATGCCAGAAAAAGTTTACTATTGAAGTGGCTGAATTGGATATATGTTCTAGAAACAAACGGTATCATGACGTTACTCGACTACGGAGAATAGTTGTGTTTGAATTCAATCAAGCCTTTGTTTGATGATTTATTGATCAACTGTGAAAGTTAGTGAGTACAGTCCGCATCATAAACAATCTTTTAAAATTAATACTGAATACTTCATTATTTTGAGTCTCACTTTTAATTTCACTTTTGTCATCTTGAAGGAATTCAATCATATTCCCTATTTGAAAAGCATCAGATAAATTTATGACGCGATATAATTAAAATAATATTATAATAAGATAATATTAGAACAATAAACTGTTTGTTTCCGATATAATGATTACCGCAAACAATAATCGATATTATGACAGTAAAATATGCCGAGTGCTTTCACTATAGAGGGATACTGGGAGCAGCACTCAGGGTGCCTGAGCACCCGCCGCGAGTCGGCCACATGACTGGCAACAGGTGGGCCCCATCCCACGAATCCCAGCCTCCCCCCCGGTGTTTGGTTCGCGGGGATCCTTGCGGGCCCTTATCTGCCGTGAGGCAGGCCCTCCCTTATCCAGGGACGCGCCACGTCGGAGTACAACTCTTCGCCCACTTAGACACCTAAGCAGGTCCGTGGGGGTATCAGAGCCTGAGGTAACAAGACCTAAGGGAGACGTTTAGTATGATTGTAGGCTTATAGGTGGACGGCGGGGGAGGGCGGGGAATCCGGAACCCGCATTCAACGGTGCCGTTGCCACCTGCCCCATCCCGGGGCGGCCAGTGGACGTTGCGGTGGTCACCGTAGTGCGCCCGCAACGCCCGCAGTTCACGGCCTGGAGGGAACGTGTGTGTTTTTAGACGATAGGCCACTCCCCTCCTTACATAGGGAAGGCAGCGGCGAGTTGGAGAGCCCGTCATACCTCCGTTCGTGCTGCCCCGAGCGCGGAGATGCATAAGGCGCATTTTCCACACGTTAATAAAAAAAAGGCTTATAGGTGGAAAGGGGAATCAAAATAGTGATTTGCCAGCCGCATCGCCTGTGACATGATTCATCATCTGCGCGGGAAGAGAAGCAACCGGGTACATATTTCTATGTTTTTTCTTTGCTCCCGGACCAAGAAAGGGTACCAACGTACAGTTAGTGAAAAACTTGAATCAGAAATGAAATTGTTGACGAATACATTATGATAATGTCAAATCAAATCAAATTCATTCAACCGCGCCTCGGGCATGATGTCGGTGGCACCATTCCGCCTGGTTATGTAACCCTAGTAAACTAACCAAACAGGTTTTTACTATTTCCTAATGGCCACACGTGAGCGAAGTCACGTGTGGCCACTAGTATCCGAGCTGCGGGGGCGGGGGAATGGGGGTGATGTGTAGAGTCCAACTCCCTTATTCATAAACGCTCTATATGTCTCTGCTAACTTAGCAATCGTTTGTCCTTATCTGTGAAAGGTAAATGTCAAAGTGACAGATAAGGACAAACGATTGCTAAGTTAGCAGAGGCCTACAGAGCGTTTATGAATAAGGTGGTATGTCTACGCTAATAGAAATGATGGATGTAAGCGAATATCTGATGAAATCTACAGATTTTACTTGTATTTCAAGATCAAATTGAGTTTTTCTTAATCATTAAAATATCAGTAATTAACTAGCTTCTGCCCGCGACTTCGTCTGCGTAGAATTATACATAAAACCTTCCTCTTGAATCACTCTATCTATTACAAAAACCGCATCAAAATCCGTTGTGTAGTTTTGAAGATATAAGCATACATGGGGACATAGGGACAGAGAAAGCGACTTTATTTTATACTATGTACTGACTATGTACTGATGATACTGATGAGATACAGCGAGGAAATGCCGCCAGCGCCGTTGGACTTGTGCTGCGAAGTGGTCCTCTTTTATATGTTTCACTAAGTTTACTTTAGTTCTTAGTGATCGCCTGCAATTTTTATTTTTTTAAACACACATAGAATTAAAATATACAAACACTAATCCTAAAAACCTACATATCTATGCTAAAATTAAATATAAAAAGCTATATTTACAAATAAGACGTTAGAAGAAAAAAAAGTCATGAAAAGAAAACCCCGCTAACCGTGGCTGCGGCTGGGTCCCCGGACGCAGTATCTTAGTTGTTTTGTGACATTAATGTGTTTTATGTACAACTAGCTTCTGCCCGCGACTTCGTCTGCGTAGAATTATACATAAAACCTTCCTCTTGAATCACTCTATCTACTAAAAAAAACCGCATCAAAATCCGTTGTGTAGTTTTGAAGATATAAGCATACATAGGGACATAGGGACATAACAGAGAAAGCGACTTTGTTTTATACTATGTAGTGATAAAGACTTAACATACATACATTTTTTAATTAATTACACTAAAATAAAAAAGGTTTGCATCCACGCTGGTCTGGGAGTAAAGAAAAAACATAGAGTGTACCAGTTGCTTCTCTTCCCGCGCAGAAAGCCCATAGGGAATGGGCGAATCTTAGGAATCATGGCATAGGCCAGGGGTTCCCAATCTTTTTCAACCTGCGGCGCAGTTACAAGTTTAGTATTTTGTAACGGCGCCCTGCCTTAGCTAAGTTGTATTGTTGCTATATTATTTACCGATGCGAGCGCTCAAATAGGTACCCGCGAATATTTGTGGTTTCGGATAATGATAAAACTCACGGCGCCCCTCTTTACTTTCTACGGCGCACCAGGGCGCCGCGGCGCACACTTTGGGAACCCCTGGCATAGGCGATAGACAAAGGTCTGCCCCGTAAGAGATAAGGACGTGATTTATGTAGGTATGCATGTAAAAAAGGTTTTAGCGAGGGGCTCGTTAGGTGATATTTTTTCGTACTATTAGCGCATCATTGCCAAGAAGAATCCGCAGCAAAAAACTTGGCTGATTTTTTTTTTATACTATCAATCATAATTAAACAAACGGATAACTCACGAATAAAAGTCGAGTGATGCTCGACACGTTTCAGACTAGTTCGTAGTCCTTGCTCTTGGAGCGCTCGCCCGCGGCTCGGGTATTGATCAGTCGACTTTTTTATGTGAGTTATCCGATAGTATAATTATGATTGAGTCTCACAGTAGTTTCATGTTGAGAATTATCCATCATGTTAAGTAAATAGGACTCCATTTTGATATGTACGTCAGAAAAAAAAAGAAAAAGAGGTAAAAGAACTAAGCCATACCGAGCGATTACATCGCGGGTGAATGTCTTAGAAAATCACAACCCGCCCATGTTGCCAACCGACTTTGTCGCTAAAGAACTTTTGTTTCAGTCCCAGCGACAAAAGAAAATGTTTAAGTGACAAAATTATCTTTCGACTTTTTCTGTTGACTTTTGTGGTCAACCTACTTTGCGTTTTTTTAAATTCCAGACAGTTTTTATTTACTATTCTCGATATCGATCAATGATAAATAGATAGATATCATTTACTGTCTAAAACTGATGTGTACATAAGATCTCATGTCATACATTGAAAAGAATCAACAGTTTGCCCATTTCGAGCGTACAATATTATTGAACTTAAAATTAAATTAGATAATAATTTGAAGAGCTATACGAAATATTCATTTAGATTATAAAAACATTTATTTGCAAGCCATTCCTTCAGTTCAGTTCCCTTTTGAACTTATCATCGTCTAGTGACTGAATTCATTCAGGCAGGTTATTAAAGATTTTAATTCCAGTAGCACAGGTACTCTTGCGGATTATGTAACTAGAAGGCCTAATTGTACACAGATCATATTTATATTGAGATCTTAGATTACTTTTATGATTACCTGTGTGTGTATGTTTTGTGTGTTTATTTTGTCTTGTTTATTTTGCACAATAAAGAGTTTACATACATACATACCTTAATGCCGAAAAAAAACTAAATGAATTTTGCCAAAAACATTGTTGCATAAATATCAATATAAATTGCACCACCTGCTCAGATCTGTTCTGTTCTCCAGTCCATTATGGTTGCCTGGTAGAGATCGCTCTGTAGCGATAAGGCCGCCTACCTATTGTAATATTCTGTATACCTTTTTTCTGTTTTGGTTGTTATATGTGGTGTTCAATAAAGAGTTATTGTATTGTATTGTATTGTACAGCCATCATATCAATTTGTGTGTCATCGGCCTTATTGTTTGTGGCTTAACCTTTTCGACGCCACGTCAAACACAAGAGACGTCACCCATACGCCAGACTTCTTTATTGCGATGCCTCAAGTTGAACCTAAACCCAATTGAACGAAGGTTACTTTTGCATTGAAGTAATGGACGTTAAGTCGCTGGCGTTGAACCAGCAGTGCTGATATTATGTGTCGTTGGCGTCGAAAAGGTTAAAGATGTATAGATGTTTCTAACGTCTTGGTAACTTAAATATATTTTGTCATTGAGCTTAGCGACTTGGACTTTTTGTAGTTGACAACACCATGTCAAGTGATCATGATGATGTGATAATCATGGAACGAACAAAAAACCAGTGTAACAGTTGTGCTCATTAAACTTTGATAATGATCCCGTAGAGGGATCGAAACGCGTCAGTGTTTGTGTGGTGTGGGGGATAATTAAGTTTGTGGGATTTATGTGTTTTATTGGCAGCAGTGGAGCGAGAATCCCTGCATGAAAAACGTATATATTTCACACAGGCTCGGTTATCTTGCACGTGAGTAGCGGAGTAGCAAGGTAAATTTTTTGTTCGTTGAAATGGACTTCCGCAAAGTAACGCCTGATTCAATAAAATATTGATAATCATGGCTCAAGCTTTAATTTACAATCTGTTTAATGGCTGGGTCCTCATTGCTATGAAGCAGAGCATAAAGTCCTTTGTCCGACTGACACATTAAACTATTAATGATTTTACTGTGATTATTAGTTAATGGCTTCTTTAGTACTTCATATCAGTCATTGAAGGGCATTATAGTAAACTGTGTGACGAACGAATAAACGACCATCGACAATGACAAATTTTATTCATTATAAGCACGGATTACAATTCTAGGACAGATTTAGTTGTCTGTTACAGTTTTTTTTTGTGATGAGAGTCAACTACGTATAGAAGTTTTGCAATTTAATGTTGTTTATTTATTTTTTAATAACTCGCGGATCGGACTTAATATTTTGGCAATAATTGCGACTAAATATGTGCCAATTCGTTTAGGAGGTACGATGGCACAGACAGACACACATGTATTTGGATACAGAAATACACAATTACACAGAAACAAGAGATATATACGTGAAACTTGTAATACCCCTTGTTTTGCGTAAGGAGCCCAATACAACCCTTCTTTTAGCGTTGGGGGTGAATAACACCCCTCTCTTTGGGTAAGGGATCAATAAAACTTCCCCTTCCCTTTTTGCCGGAGATTAATAACACCTCTTTTTTGCGTCTGAGATTAACACCACCTTTCATTTTGCCAGACTAATAACCCCCTTTTGCGTCAGTGATTAGTAATACATAAATACATAAATCACGTCTTTATCCCTTACACACAACAACACACGTAACAAGACTTAAGGCCACGTTTAACATGATTGTCGAAGAATAGGTTGAAAGTGGAATCAAAATAGTGATAGGTTGCTAGCCGCATCGCCTAATATCGCCCCTTATTTTACGCCAGACATCTATCTATAACACCACTATTTTTTCGTCAGAGATTTATAACACCCCCTTTTTTACGTCAGAGATTATTAACACCCTCCTTTTGCGTCAAAAATTATTAACACGCTTCTTTCTTTTGACGTCGGGGATTAATAACATCCCTATTTTCGAAGGCGAATCCACGTCATTAATCATATATCACATTAGGAGGGGAGTGGGGTGGGATGTGGATTTCACCTGTGGTTTGTCGGATACCTGTCTCCGCTCCGCTCCGCAAGCAATTGATCGAATTACCTTGATGTTTCTACACACAATAAATTAGTAGTTTTGTAGAAATTTCACGCACGAACGGCTGAAGCCGCTTCCGATAACGCAACGGCAGAAATTTAATTACATAAATTATTATATGTAGGTACGTGTTGAAATTAAACTTTGATTTCATACGAAAAGACTATAAAACCTATCCTACTAATATTGCAAATGTGAAAGTTCGTAAGTGTGCCTGTTTTTCTGTATGACTGTTACGAACTGAGTACTCTTTGACGCTAAAACTGTTGGATAGATTTGAATGATACAGCTGGGTCTGGCCGGAATAACAGTCTACCAGAATTTCACTTCGGAATATTTCTGTTAGTCCATTATGGTTGCCAGGTAGAGATCGCTCTGTAGCGATAAGACCGCCTATTGTTACCTTGTAATATTCTGTATACCTTTTTTCTGTTTTGGTTGTTATATGTGGTGTTCAATACAGAGTTATTGTATTGTATTGTATTGTCATCGGACTTACACAAAGTATACTAAGCTAAATTCCACGTCACTCAAATCCAATCAGTAAGATTTGATTACTTACAACGGGACACAAAAGCAAAACTTGTGATGAAGTAAGTTCAGTACATTAATTTTTTTCGGGGGTTGTGGAAATTTTTGTCTCGCTCAGTCGGTGCTCAGCAGTCAAACTTTGGGAAATTATGGTTTTTATGAGCCCTGCCTCACTGGGACGCCATGGCGAGGTCGCCAGCTACGCATCCTATAAAAATCTAATGTCGCCAAAGCGTCGCCAGGTGAGCGAAAGACGATACATTTCCCCTACCCTCCCTTCCCCCACTCTTATAGGAATAAGTTCGTCTTTGAGCATAAAACTAATCTTTTCTCTGTGCCTAGGTAATAATCATGTTTTTTTTTCATGGCTTTCAGTATATAGCTCATTTATGTTATGAACAAGATGATTTCTTTTTATTAATCTAAAAGCTATCAAAGATTTGTCTCTATCTCTTTCTAGAAAAATGGAATTTTATGGAGGTTTTATGGGCGTCATGCCAAATGATGTCACATGTCATATAGCCCATATCGGATCTCTCTTTCTAATCGCTGACTAATTAGTGGTTTAAAACCCTTATATTTTCCGTATTTCTTGACCAATCTTACATTTAATTTCACTTTGTCATCTTTTTTACGATATTTTTATATTGTGTTTTTTTATGCATATTCTCTATTTCTATTGTACTCGTATTTGTTTCTTTACATTCTTTTCTTACTTACATCACGACTTCATCCCTTACGGGGTAGACTTTCTTACATTCTTATATTTTTAGCCACATCGCCATCGCGGTTTGGTAAGGCAGGGCTCTAAGAATACCGAAGTATAAAGTTACAAAAGGTCAACGTAGAGCATGACCCTTTAAGTACATCGTTCACAATACAATATTGTTCACACATGGATATTTTAATGCGCAGACGCAAACAGCGAGTAAACATTGTGGTTTGCGCAACTAAGTTGTGATAAAATCTGCGTAAAACTAGGCATGGGTTCTCAAAGTCGTCTCTACCAACCCCACTGACACTCTAAAGGGCGCACAGGACGTTCAAGGGAGGGGAAACGTTACACATCAGCACTGCAGGTTCAACGCCAACGACCTATACGTCCATTACTTCAATGCAAAAGCAACCTTCGTTCAAATGGGTTTAGGTTCAATTTAAGGCGTCGCAATAAAGAAGTCTGGCGTATGGTTGACGTTTCTTGTATTTGACGTTGCGGCGAAAAGGTTAAAATATGTCAATAACTGAAATCCCATTGACATGTGTGGTACATGGGGTCCAATTTTTGAAAGCACTGACAGAAAACCCGAAAGGGATAAAGACGTGATTTATGTATGTTTGTACGTATGAAAAGATTAATTGCAGCTTCCGCATTCAAAAATCAGCATCATTGTTCTGATTGTCAAAATGGAGACGCGTCTTTTTTATAACTAGAAGGGGGGAGGGGACATCATTTTATCTTGCTAAGTGGTCGGTCATTCTAAAGTTTGAGAACCCGTGTTTTAAGGCAAGGTCTCGAGACGCTGTTTAAACTATAGTTGTATTTGCGCTTACTTATTATTCTAATGATGCGCGGGAAGGAATTGAGGCCCGTTTTAAACAACCGACTTACCTACCTACGGTCGTAAAAGTGTTTAGAAGACATATGAGCTACACGAAATCATCACCTTCTTCTTCAACCAATGCCCCACTGTGCACAGAAGGTAAATGCAACCCTCACTTTTGACGAAGGAATTTGAAAACGTTTCCACTATGGTTTAATAACACGGGCTAACACACAAACAAATTAACTAGAAAATTTCTAAATGTCACTGAAAATTAGAACAGAAAAATCCGAAAAGTAAAGCTATGGCCCGAAATCGAACCCGAATCCTCGTCATTCCGTGACGCGTGCTGTACCCTTAGATATTGGGACCGAGCGCGACTACAGCGCCACGTGACAGGCGGCCATTATGGACAATATTGTCACCGCTGTGAAACAAGAAGTAAGTAAATATTGTGAAAAATATTAATGAAATCTTGTGTTATTTTACTATATTACACAATTTTGGACAATGGTAGTCAGTAAAATTATTGCCAATATTATTAAAATTGTTGTTTTCAGTGAAATTTTAGAGGTTAGGTAACTTACTTTTTTTTTCTTACGGCAAATATCCATTTATTTCTTTGGTCTCGTTTCCACCATGGTCTTGGAAATTGGTAAAATTTACAGTCGCTATTCTTCTTGGTGTTATTACAATTCACAACAACACATCTTACCAGGACCATATTTTTATCTCAAAAACGATTAGAAAATGTTTACTGCAATATGGATTTGACAGCTCAAGTCAGCGACAAAAATGACAATTTTAGCCGTAGCGAGCGCTGTCATCGTTTAGGCTACCCCCTCCACCCGCTTTGCACTCTGCCAATAAATTAACTAGAAGCCTAAACACGGAACAGCTGTTTATGCTAGCAACCTGACAGAGTAACTGTCTTCGAAGTTGACGTCAACACAAAAGAAAGGTATTTTAAAATTGGAAGATTCAAATATTGAAGTAGTTAATATACAAACTATGAACTAAAAGGAGGTTCCAACCCAGCCAGTCGCCAACACTCACAATAGTTTATCACTGAGACGCTAGATCATGAAATTGAATTGAAATTGATCATGAAAATCATGAAATTTCACGCAAAATTTCCGAAAAAATTAGAGATGTGCGCTCAGGTTCGAACCCATGATTCTCTGCTCGAAAAGCATTAGGTCAAACCACTAGGCTAAGCACTAGGCTTTTATATAAATTTCAACACATCAGTACTGGAGTTTTCCAAAAAAAGTCCTCATGATCATTTTTTCCAGAATTTAAATTTTTTGGGTCTTTCTTACTCAGAATCGGTTGTCCGTTCGATTCTCATACAAGAAAAAGTGTGTCCCAGATTTTACTATGGCTTTTTCCCCTCTTCATCACGTTCCATACATTTCTATATTCAATAAAGTGATGCACTGGAATGGACATTTTGGGACACATTTGTTCTTCGAGGATCGATAGGGTAAACGATTCTGAGTAAAAAAAAACTCAAAATAGTTAAATTCTGGAAAAAATGTTCATGTGAACTTTTTTTTGGAAACGCTCACTGACTGGATACCTAAATCCCAAAGACTTTGTGACATCTTTCCACTATATTAACCTGAGGCTCATAATTTGGATCGCAGCAAAGATCATTACTAGTTTGTAGGTAGGACCTTGCGTAGGGTTGCTAGCCGCATCGCCTGTAACATGATTCCCAAGACTCGCCCATTTCGGTGGGCTTTTGCCATCTGCAAGGGCGACTGTATACCTATCTATACATATAGGTTTTTGCAGCCGTTGTCAGGGCCATTATTATGACGACATATGAAATTCGTACGATATCATTATGTATACATATAGTTAGTCTGTTTTTCCAAGCCAGTTTTCTGTGATGTTTGTTTGTGTCCCAGATATAACCCGTCGTGTTATGCAACAGACGCACCTTTCACCGGCGTCAGCTATAATATACTAGTTTTTGACCACTTTAAACATCAGTGACATCAAAGTAAATTCAAGAAAATATATACTTATACATATCATGAGACGATTGACACCAATGGGGGCTAACGTTTCTTTGCTCACAAGTTGGCGCCACTGTTCTTCTTCTTATTTGTGGCGTAATGGCGTATCAAGTCGTTATAGCGACGACAACTTCGCCAATGTCAAAGTAAAAAAAATATAATTAAAAAATCTTGTGACAAAATGTCGGCAACGTTGTATGGTAATGGTCAGAGACGGTCAATGATAGCACTAAGAAACCGCCAGGAAATCATTAGCCGATGCCCAGGGTGCACCCGACCAAGCACTGCAATGCTCTTCCCCCCGGACGGACCCAAAAACGAACCGCAGCTCTTGACCACCCGTGGAGGTAACCCGACTCGCACCCCGTCGCCACTGTTGACTGGACCAGAGGTATAGCTGTCAAAGGCACTTAATAATAATAATAATAAAGATATTTATTGCCACAACACAAAAAAGACATGATACATATTTATCCAAAAAATGCACACAATAATAATTTTGAAAAAAAAAAAAAAAAGAACAACAATATATATACATAACACAATTACACAAAAACAATACACAACAGTTGGTGGCAACAGGCTCAGGCTCAGCATGAGCTGCCAGTTTAGATTTAAAAAGAACAAAAAAAAAAAACTAGCAGCGCTGGTTTTCAGCCTGCGCCCTTCCCACAGCGTGGCAGACACATTCAATTAAAAAGGCCGGGTAGGGCCAACATCAATAACTAATTATTAACTATGAGTCCCTTCGAACCCGAGCCATTAATGGCAATAATAATAATAATAATAAGAAGAAAAAACAAAATATGCATGGCAAAAACCGAAAGCCTTGGTGGTAGGGGCACCAGTGCGGATTCTTTTTTTTTTTGGGGGCTATTTCCATCCGATTTCAGAATCAAGCTGACTTTATAAGATCGGCACCTATCTGTTACTAGCTGTCACGTGATCTTGTTACTATGCGAATTTATGTCGCCAAGCGTCATCTGTTTGAATGATGTGTCTGTACGACTCAATAACAAATTTGTGTCCTAATTTTTAGTGACGTTTAGAAATTTAATACCTATCTAACGGTAAAACCGTAAAAGTAAACATAAAAAAAATGAAGAAGTAAAAATTCTTTATTCTATTCATAGTAACTATGATAAATGAAAACAATCTTATAGATGCATGGTGCATCAAACTGCATTCCGGGAGAACCCGTTCCAGAGGTCACTGATCTTTCTATATTAGGTCTATGATGGCTGGTACCTTAAGCATTATCTAACACTTCTACAGGCCTATTGGGTTACAAATTCGAGTTCGTTGCTCCGCTCGCACTAATAGTCGTTAACATAAGAAAGGGTATGATACAAACGAATTTCAGAACAGCCCCTCTTTGGTCAGCGGTTCAGCACGAATGTTCTGTCTGATCGGATTGCGCATGGCAACATTATAACTTTTTTCTTGTGACAGAGAATAACCGCTTTGAAATGTGAATAAAATGGGTCGTAATCCGATCTCAACAATTAACTATGTGTGACTAAATTACTAACAATACCAATTTAGTCACCGTTAAGTTATTTATTTAATGTTCTTTACATGTTTACAAATCGAAATCGTACGGCAGACTGACTCTAAACTAAATCCTAATATCTTACATACGTCGAATATTTGTCGTTTCACTCACAATATCGTCCGTCACCTTCACACCCTCTTACGTTCCATTCCACAATTATAAATATGACAATGAACAAAAAATTTTACCTTGCTACTCCGCTACTCACGTGCAAGATAACCAAGCCTGTGTGAAATATATATGTTTTTCATGCAAACCCTCCCTCCACTGCTGCCAATAAAACACATATAAATCCCACAAACTTAATTATCCCTTACACCACACAAACACTGACGCGTTTCGATCCCTCTACGGGATCATTATCAAAGTTTAATGAACACAACTGTTACACATGCAAACCAACGTCGTACTGATCTGAAACCGTATTTATAAGCATAATGTACCTTCATTCATATTTTTTGCGTGTGTAACAGTTGTGTTCATTAAACTTTGATAATGATCCCGTAGAGGGATCGAAACGCGTCAGTGTTTGTGTGGTGTAAGGGATAATTAAGTTTGTGGGATTTATATGTGTTTTATTGGCAGCAGTGGAGGGAGGGTTTGCATGAAAAACATATATATTTCACACAGGCTTGGTTATCTTGCACGTGAGTAGTGGAGTAGCAAGGTAAAATTTTTTGTTCATTGAAATGGACCTCCGCAAAGTAACGCCTGATTCAATAAAATAAATATGACACTCTAGTGTTCGTGTGGCCTATAAGTTGGTAGTCCCTTATCATCAAATTATCCAGTTTGTTGTTCATCCTTTCTTTCTTCAAATTTTTAGGCTTTTGATGTAGTTAAAAACATTTCTCTACTTTCTGCGTTGGTTAATTATACCTACCTCGTTAAAGTTAATTATAAGTTTTTAATATATTCCTGTCACGTATTTTCTTGAGTGCATTCAATTATAATTAGATTTTCCACTAATTATTATCAGAATACCTAATTATAATAAACTTATTCCTAAACATAACTATGACATGAGAAAAATAAAGTTTACAATGATCTCTAGAAGGAATGAAATAAAATTTTGTCAATAGACTTCAAAAAAAGGAGGAGGTTTTCAATTCTCCAACCATCTGTATCTGTATTTTTTTGACCGTAAAAAAATAGTTCGGTGTAAACTCCATGTCAATAGAATCCAACTATCTTGTAGATAGCTAATTATACTTATAGCCTGACATGACCACCAGAACGTATACGTCTCTGTTGCAATGAAAAAGAGGATTTTGAATACATTACTAGAGAGGGCTCCCACTCGGTAGACCGACATCGTGAAAGTTGCGGGAAACCGGTGGATGCAGGTGGCGAGTGTTGTTCATTGTGGTGTAAGGCCTTTGTTCAATAGTGGACGCCTTCAGGCTGATGATGACTAGGGAAGTACCGGGAATCTGGAGAGTAAAAAAGGGAGTGTTCCAAATAGACTGGTCTGATCATCCGAAAATCTGGAGATGGCGATCGATACAGCGATCCAGCGTGCGGGAGACTGGAGCGTGAGAGAGATGGTGCATGACGACAAGGTCACGATCCTCAACATTAGGGGAGCGATGAAAGAGAGAGAGACCTCCACAATCGGGTGTCCATGTCAAGCATTAAGTGTCAACGAGATTTGTGAGATTCCATTAAAAATTATTCCACTTTCGTTCATAATCGTGCTCAACGCGGTCTTGTTCTTGTTACGTTAGGTTCTTTCTACCCCGTAAGGGATAAAGACGTGATTTATGTATGTGTGTATGTCTGTATGCGTGTAATAAAGAGGAGACTAGGTACGACAGGTGCGTCCATCAACTTCAAATATCTTGAGCCATCGGCACTAATCCTATTTCACAACAATATCAAGTATTAACAGGTAATGAATAACTGTTATGACATGGCACTAAGACAAAGAGCAATTACGAGAAAAACACGACAATTACCTGCCGGGTCAGGCGCAAGCGCAAGGCGACCGCCATCTTGGATTATACGTCATTAAACTCGTATCGCAGCTAGAGGGTGCGCGAAGATGAAAAACGCGCAAATTACAGAGGTGGTTTAAGGTTTTTTCTAACATACAATGAGATGTTGATGTTGTGTTCCTTAATAGGCTGCGAAGGGACTCGTTTCAGCACGTCTAGCACGAGAGCGCACAAGAGTCGCGTCGCGCGCGAGATAGATTGCCCGTCCTTTTCTTACTGTACCAACATGAAAGAGACGGGTAGTCCAACTCGCGCGCGACGCGATTTTCGTGCGTTCTCGTGCTAGCGGGGCTGGTGCGACTAAACTGGTCTTTAATGGAATTTCATACAATATTATTTCAGTATAAATTCAGTTCTTTCCAAACGATCATCCTCATATGTATGTATGTATGATCATCCGCCCGAACAATTATTCAACCATTATAAAATGTGGGTACTGAGTAGGTACTAATATCAAATAATCCGAATTTTTACTGTCAATAGACGGATTTACACGATTTGCTTACGAAATACCAAATGCCTTATCCTCGCCAGTATCACGGCTAATTATAATTTAAATTCTATACACTTTAAGTTGAAATTAAAAATGTTTTCAACTGGATATAAACCCTTTTGTTCGAGCTATCGTCAATTCAATTAGCAGTCGTGTCACAAGCCAATGCAAATTTGAATAAAAACCTGCGAACACCGTCCAAGTTAAAGACGAAGTCTACGTTGATGACATGCTACTGGCTGCAATAATATTCCAATAATACTTAGTGCTTAGTTAAACGCAATAGTTTGTGAGAACCTTTTTAACTTAACCTTTCAAGCAAAATTGAACGGAAATTAGTAAAATTTGGAACACGATTAGTCTAAGAAATAAATATCTTGGGACAATTTACACCAATTGACCCAGCCCCAAACTAAGCAAAGCTTGTACTATGGGTACCAGGCAACGGATAAACATACTTATATAATGTAGATAAATACATACTTAAATACATACAACATCCATGACTCGGGCACAAACATTCGTATTCATCAACAACTGTCTGCCCCTACCGGGATTCGAACCCAGGACCTCTAGCTTCATAGTCAGGGTCACTAACCACTAGGCTATCCGGTCGTCATTATAGGTAGGTACTTTCATCGGCTAGCTTAGTCTCCACGTCGGATTAGAGAGTTAAGGCCCATTTAGACACATGCAAGTTTCATTACATTGCGGGTTCCCGGGGTAAACCGAATTCAATCGATCTATCAAACTTTGCAATGTAACTATAATGGCATACAATTCTTGCATGTGCCTAAATGGGCCTTGTGCCGGTGGTAGCGATCCGGGGGGATTTTGCACGAGGGGCCCGATTTTTGAAAGCACATGTGTGAAAATACCACTCGAAAGTGGTATAAATCTGTTTATATCTTCTAAACTACAGCTCTTATCAAAGTTTTGACTAGTTCACAAGATTAATGAGAGCTGTAAGTATCTTCTAAGCTACTCTTATTTTAAATTCGGCACAAATTTTCACCACTTTCGAGTGGTATTTTCACATGTGCTTTCAAAAATCGGGCCCCAGGTCTGCCCGCAGCTGTGAAGCCATGGCCGGGAATCGAACTCGGTGCCTCATTCCGTGATAGTATGGCTATTAAACCTCTGCCGTTCATAGCAGGTTTTAACACGTCTATTTATTATATTATAGCCTTTTTTATTCCGAATTCGTTACAATTTCATTTTTGTTGTTGTTATTGTGTTGTTTTTTTTATTATAATTAAATTGTCGCGTAATTCGGCGTGCCTCATGGCATAGGCCTCCTCCGTGTATTGGGTTTGGGCTATAGTTCCCACGCGCGCCCAGTGCAGACTGGGAACTTAACACACACCATTGAATTTCTTCGCAGATGTGTGCAAGGTTTCCTCACGATGTTTTCCTTCACCGAAAAGCTCATGGCAAATTTCAGATGTAATTTTCGCACATAAATTCCGAAAAACTCAGAGGTGCGCGCCCGGGATTTGAACCCACGACGCTCTGCTTGAGACGCCACAGGTCAAACCACTAGGCTACCACGGCTTTAACACGTCTATAGCAGGTTATGAAAATGCAATTTTTAATACTTATTTATGACCGTAAACTTATTGACGTATGGATCTAAAATCATACGAGGCCGGTTGCGCAAGAGAGGCTCAAAGTCGAGTCAAGAGTTTCGCGTATTTTGTACGCAAGCGCGTTAGGATAAAGGTTAGGGTGCGCTTGCGCTTATACCAAATCGATGAACAAGGGGGCGATTATTGAAATCGTATTTGTGATATCACTTGTGTCTATCTAAACTTCACTACATAGTATAAAACAAAGTCGCTTTCTTTGTCCCTATGTCCCTATGTATGCTTATATCTTCGAAACTACACAACGGATTTTGATGCGGTTTTTTTTAATAGATAGAGTGATTCAAGAGGAAGGTTTTTAAGTATAATTCTACGCGCAGACGAAGCTAGTTACTAATATAATAAAGTTGTGTTTGTGAGGTTGTAGGGGGTACTGGATCTACTAAACCTATTTATAAAAATATTTTACCAATAGAAAGAACCATTATTTGTGAGTGTCATAGGCTCTATGCGCGGGCGAAGTCGCGGGCAACAGCTAGTTTGTAATACGTCTAAGGGACGGTTTTACCACTCCCCGTTGAGTTCCAGTTATCTTAAGTGTCAGTTATCTATGTTTCCGTCTCTATTTATTACTATGAAATAGACAGAGACGTCATAGATAACTGACACTTAACGTACCTGGAACTTAACAGAGAGTGGTGGAATACCATCTATGCAAACCATAATATGTTCTTGTGAATAAATGATTGAATTGAATTGACAGGCCCTCAGAGTAGTAGAAAATAACATGCACATACATACTCGTAGATACACAAATCACGTCTTTATCCCTCACGGGGTAGACAGCCTAAGGTAACAGGTATCTACAGGCCACATTTAGTATAATTGTGGGCGTATAGGTGGAAAATGGAATCAAAATAGTGATGAGTTGCTAGCCTCGTCGCTATACATACTAACACGATTCCTATGATTTTCGCCCATTCCCATTGTAGAAAATTACTACTCTTAATCGTTATTTCAACCAGTGGGAGATGTTTTTTAAGCTGCTTATGTAATAATACAGAGATTGTAACTTTGTTTGAGTGATCATTTCGTAAATGTGATAAAAAAATTAGACGTGGCTTTTAGGTCTTGTTACCGGAGGCTCTGTCTACGCCGTAAGGGATTATGACGTGATTTATGTATGTACCTATGTATGCACGTATCGAATGGTATTATCGCGTGAGTTCAATAATCGTCCCCCTAGTTCTGTGTTCTGTCTGAACGTACCTTTATCCGAGGACACGTTAGTTTTAACAAGGTCAAAAAACTTGAATTTTAATCTGACGAATAAAAATCAATAATTATTGTGTTGTGACACTTGCTTTGAATTTCCGATTAAGGGAAGCCTTTATCACGTATCCAAAAAACTGGAGAAGGTATCAAAAAAGTCATCACTATCATCACTATCACTACATAGTATAAAACAAAGTCGCTTTCTCTGTCCCTATGTCCCTATGTATGCTTATATCTTAATACCTAGATAGAGTGATTCAAGAGGAAGGTTTTTATGTATAATTCTACGCAGACGAAGTCGCGGGCAGAAGCTAGTAATTAATTATAGGTAAGACGTCACGTGGATTACATTTTTTTGAAATCTGGCATTAGACACATTGAGATGTCTTCGAGATTTGGGCACGAAGCTGCACGAGGCGAGGGCGAGAGGCGTTTTTTCTTATTTGCCTTTGCCCGTCAAAATTTATACGTCCGTACATACACATACATACACAATTCACGTCTTTATCCCTTACGGGGTAGACAGAGCCTTAGGTAACAGATAGGTACCTACAGGCCACATTTAGCAAGATTGTGGGCGAATAGGTGAAAAATGAAATCAAAATAGTGATGGGTTGCTAGCCTCATCGCCTATAACATGATTCCTATGATTTTCGCCCATTCCCTCGATGGCCTTTTACCATCTGCGCGGGTAGAGAAGCAACTGGTATATTCTATGTTTTTTCTTTGCTCCCAGACCAGCACGGAAGAAATACGTCCGTTACGGTCATAAAAATGCACGTTTGTTTTTATACCTTTCAACATAAGTAAAGACGTGACGGACAAACAGATATGCATTAGTCTTATAAAAATATCAAAATTCAGGCAGTGAGATTGAGGTAAGACAGCCGAGGAAAAATGCTGGCACAAAAAGCGTTACAGCCTTAGTCCTTTGGGTTAGCAACACTGTATAGGGGAAAGTTCGACATCATCAAAATTGGTGACAGATAGAAGCGACATCTATTGATCAGCTACGGATTTACACTTAATAAAAACCTCTTTTTTTTCAGATACTAAAATGGCGATGGCAACTCCTACAGAGCTGCCCGCTGAGCGGGTGAAACAAATGTTCAGTTGGACAACTGCGTGAGTTACTTTTTCATAATATAGATGGCGCTGTTGTTAATTATAAATAGTGTGTAAATCTTTGATTTTAAATGAATATACTTAAATAGTTATCCTATTCTTGAAACGAATAAAATTATTTAGTCATTGGAAATTTAAACCCAATGTAAAAGGTCAATGTAGTTATATATTTTTAAATCACAGATGGCGCTCGCCGTCAGATTAAATAGTTTTTGCTGTTTAATACAACAACACACACAACACAACAACTTATCAGTATTTAAGTATAAGGAAAATTTACTTTCAATTTGACTTTCAATCTTTACCAGCCATTTAAGGTCAGTAAAGCACCATGGCTGTATTTCGCCGGTCCCTCTGAGGTCAGTCTGTCTATAGATCTTATCCGTGGTTTTCCTTCACCAAAAACGAGATTGACACGTTAAAACCGTTGGGGTCGAATGCAAGGCCAGCAAGAGATGCAAATTTCTGTATTAATGTTAATGCCATGCTGATATTAGTTGAACTGCAATTAGATCACAAATGCTTCATTAAAGATAGGTTAATTCAATCAGTGTATGTACTGGTCGATAAAATCTTAGACCAAATAAAAAGATAAGACTGAGTTCTGTGAACGGCATAGCGAGGTTTAAACTACGCCTTGCCACGTGCGCGTGTGCGTGTCTCAGTTTGCTCGGGGAAGTCTAAATGTGTGGAGTACGCGTACGCCCGCAGGAAAGCACATGTGTGAAAATACCACTCGAAAGTGGTGAAACATTCTGCTGAATTTGAAATACGAGTAGCTTAGAACATACTTACGGCTCTCATTAATCTTGTGACCTAGTCAAAAATTTAATTAGAGCTGTAGTTATGAGAATATAAGCTGATTTATACCACTTTCGAGGGATGCGTTTTCATAAATCGGTCCCCAGGATTTCGTCTTGACTTTTTATTTTGTCTGAAGCTATTATGCAGAATTAAGCACTGTTAGTGTGTATGCATGTTTTTATATTTTGAATATACCTAATTGAAGTCTCAAACATTACGTCTCGACGCTCGAAAAGCTTGAAAAGTTCGAATAGAATAAAACCTTTTCAAACTGACCGCAAAAGTGCTGCCGTTGTAATTTTGCAACGCAACTTGGTAATTGTTTGCTTATTACCGCAATAGATGGCGGTACTATGTCTGTAGCGTACGTGTTATTGCAATTTTTCACTATGGATCACACAAACCTGTAAAAACTCAAAAAATAATGACACGATATTTTGACCTTGACTCTGGATTTATTCACGTGTTGATTTTAAAAGTTTGAGCGTTAAGTATAGCTTGGGTGGCTGGTTAAAATACTTTTTAAAGTTATTTTTACTATGAATAGTTTACCTATATATAGAATGTTTTCACAATTTCTTTGCACTTTACTGGCACTGGAAGTATATAACATCCTTCATGATGCAAGCGTTACGAGGCCCGATGACGCAAGAGCCACTTTCGCGTGCGACGCCGGAGCCGGTGTGCAGGCCCGCTAACCCAGATGACTGATACTTGACACGCTGTTGTCGACCTTATTTGCTTTGGCATTAGTTAGTGCTTGTTTGTTTATATTTGGTTTAAATTGGAAATTGATATGCGATTGGGTACGTAAATGGCCGATCCGATTAATTTTATAGCCAAATTATACTTAATTTTACTTTATTTATGTTTATAATATTAAAGATAAACAAACATATCCGTAAATAGTATTACACATCATCAATTAATATTAAATTGCAATTTAACTTCAAATTCCACGCAAGTAAATTAACGAACATCATTAACAATGTACAAAAAAATGTTTTTGTTTTTACATACATACAGCGCCATCTCTCACAGCCGTTGGCAAACTCATATCAAGCGTGCCATCTGTGAGCGAACGTGAATGGAGTTAGCAAATCGTTCAACCAAGCAGTTATGACACTAAAAACTAGATGGCGTTAGTAGTCCTTTGTGTCAGTATGTTTTACGATATTAGAAAACACAGGAAGTTCTTGAAATTTGAATTGAAAACTTGATGTTTTACGACGCGAGTGAGTTATTTCACGACTTCTGTTTAGTAATTTGTTTTACCGTCTTAGAAATAAAGAGGATGTTCTTGACTAGTTTTTTTTTCTAGCTACCTATTTTATTATTTTTCTATATATTTTGTAAAGAACTGATGATGCGAACTACCTCATTCTATTGTCATCGTGTGTGTGTCGGTCCAGTAGATGGAAGAGTCTTTTCAAAAATGTTACCTAACCTTAAATTAATTTTTTATTAACTTTCCTAGACCGGTTTTTAATTCTTTTACGGTGTATTGGGGTAAATTCTATTTTTTTTATGTTAGAGGCCAGACACGAACTAGTGGGTCACCTGCTGTTAAATGATCACCACTGTCCATAGACACCCGCAGCGCTTTACGCGGTGCCAGTGCGTTGTCGGCCCCAAATAAAATAAAAAAAACAAATTGGGGGAATTTCGAAACTCGTGGATATCCACTAAACGGGGAACAATTTTCATAAACTGGCAACGCTTATCTAGAAGCCAAGCGTTGCTAGATTATATAAATAACCCGTAGCTTTATTTTATTACCTAACTCGCTCGCAATCGCCATCGTGTTCACTTTGACAGTTCTTGTATGAATGTGACAGCTGGCTGATTCCGATGCCAATTGTCAGCCCAATTTCGAATTTACCCCAATGCACTATAATTCATTATAGTTAGGCATCTTACACGCTGTGAGTCTGTGGGAACCCAATTTTCCATTTAGAGTAAGAATATACTCTTCCATGCTGGTCTGGGAGTAAAGAAAAAACATAGAATGTACCAGTTGCTTCTCTTCCCGCGCAGATGGTAAAATCCCATCGAGGGAATGGGTGAAAATTTTAGGAACCATGTTATAATTATAAGCGATGCGACTAGCCACCCTTTCCTTTTCCACCTATACGCCGTTAATCATGCTAACGTGGCCTTAAGGTTTTGTTAGCTTAGGCTCTGTCTACCCCGTAAGGGATAAAGACGTGATCATACGTATGTATGTATATTTAGACCGTAGGTATCATAACTTTGCAAACCCAATTCGTTGTCATTGCTTTCGGCTTTATTTTTGCCAATTTACTTTCGCCATTTCAAGGGTTGTCTGAGAGGACGGACCGGTTCCTATAACCTTGGTTAGGCCACTGCTGAACACCCTTGGTGGTCTCTTGGAACTAGTTTTATGAGTATACTAGCTGCTGCCGCGACTTTATACGCGCAGAATTAAATATAGCCATCAGGGATAATGTAGGATTCTAATGGTGTAAGATTTTTTCAAATCGGTTCAGTAGTTCCAGACCCTATTCAATGCAAACAAACAATCAATTTCCTTTTTATAATATGACTAGCTTCTGCTCGCGACTTCGTCCGCGTAGAATTAGGCTTAAGAACTGATGTTGATAGTATATCACTATCACTTCACTATCACTACATAGTATAAAACAAAGTAGCTTTCTCTGTCCCTATATCCCTATGTCCCAATGTCCCCATGTCCCTATGTATGCTTATATCTTCAAAACTACACAACGGATTTTGATGCGGTTTTTTTTAATAGATAGAATGATTCAAGAGGAAGGTTTTTATGTATAATTCTACGCAGACGAAGTCGCGGGCAGAAGCTAGTTCTGCAATAATTTATTAACATCGCGGCTCTAGGCAGGTCGTAGCTTTGACATGTTTATCGCTATCCCGCGGGATTATGCAATTTTCCGGGATAAAAATCCGTCCAGTCATTTCAGCGTGAAGAAGGAACAAACATACACACTCACATCGCCACATCCATGCATCCTCTCAAACTTTCGCATCTATATAAATAAAAATGAATCGTCGAAACGTACGTACGCGCATAACTTCCAAAATGACTGCACCGAATTGGATAAATCTGTTTTAGTTGAGTTTGTTACTGTTTGGACAATACATAGGTACCTATACATGAATCACGTCTTTGTCCCTTACGGCAGGGGTGGCGAACCTTTTTTGGTCGACGTGCCACTTTTTCACAAATAAAGTAATATTTGGCTCTGACCTGTCATCAAAGACCCTGTTGTCTTAAGAGTGTGTTGTTATTTTACCATCATATGACCACTTTTTATTATTGGCGTGCCAAAATTATTTTGAAAACGTGCCAACAGTGGCACGCGTGCCATTGGTTCGCCATCCCTGCCTTACGGGATAGATAGAGCCTAAGGTAACAAGACCTAAAGGCCACGTTTAGCACGATTGTGGGCGTATATATGGAAAGGGGAATCAAAATAGTGACGGCTGGCAAGCCGCATCGCCTATAACGTGATTCCTAAGACTTTTGCCCATTCCCTCGATGGGCTTACACCATCTGTGCGGGAAGAGTTTCTTCTTCGCTTCCAGACAAGCATGGATATTTATCCGTTATTAAAAACACGAACACAACTAGAATTACACGAAACGGCTCATTATTTTAATAATCGTAACATAATTAAGATTGCGTAAAAACCTTGTGTTTTGGAGATATGCCGAGATTCAGTTTTCCGCTTTCTGCGCCTAATACGCGGTCGGCTCTCACTCATTACAATAAATGTTAGGTAACTGTTTCCAGTTTGTGAGAATTTTCCCTTTTTACTACATCTAAAAATGATTTTTTGTAATCATCATCATCATCATGTCAGCCAAAAGACGTCCACTGCTGAACATAGGCCTCCCCCAAGGCTCGCCAAACAGATCGGCCCTGCGCCATCCGCATCCAATGCGTTCGTTTTTGTAATACTCAATTGATTGTTATTGTTTAACTAGCTGTTACCCGCGACTCCGTCCGTGCAGAATTCGCTTATCGCTAACCTTATATCCCTTAGACACTTTTAATCTCGGAAAATTAAAGAGTTCCCTTGGGATAGTCAAAAAACTAACTTACGCAGCTTAGTACACAACAACTTAAGCATCTAATTTAGTAAAATTGGCGTGCTGACAGGCTGTTTATATTGCCGCGGTTACTTTAAACATACATAGGTACATATTAATTAGTTGAAATTTGGTATACAGTTAGTTTCAGTCCCAGGGACGGACATAGAATAGTTTTTATCCCAGAAAACAGCATAGTTCCCGCGGGATAGCGACAAGCGAATTCTGCGCGGACGGAGTCGCGGCAACAGCTAGTTCGAAAATATTTACAGGAATGTCGGTCAAACAAATCAACAAGAGTTCTTGGATCCGTCCGGGGAGAAGAGCAGTGTTTGGTCCGGTGCACCCTGGGCATCGGCTAATGATTTCCTGGCAGTTTCTGAGGGATATCGTTGACCGTTGGCTAAGAACCCGACAGGGGAGGGGGTCTTTGATTACCGTAAACGTTGCCGACATTTTGTCACAAGTTTTTTTTTACCGCACACTCGTCATTTAAACTGGCATTGGCCCAAGCCTTACGGCCGCCATTCAGGAGAGAAGAACATACATATTTACTTGACAGTATGTATGTTCTTAACATAACAGCTCCAAGGCTCGTCATTAAATATAGTATAGTAAATAAGCTTGTACCTAACTACCTCAGCCTTTGCCATACACACTTTGTGAATCTGCCTTTGAAGGTTGAAATTGTTTCCAATCTGCCGTAACATTTAGGGTCACCACCTGTTAAGTTCCAGTTATCTTAGGTGTCAGTTACCTATGATGACGTCTCCGCGTGTTTCAAAGTAATAAATAGAGACGAAACATAGAAAACTGATAGTTGCAATGTAGACATACATACCTACATACATATATCACGTCTTTATAAGGTAAGGTAAACCTTAAGGCCACGTTTAGCATGATCATGGGTGTATAGGTGGGAAGGAGAATCAAAATAGTCATGGGTTGCTAAGCCGCATCGCCTATAACCTGACTCCTAAGATTTTTGCCCGGGTGCTGCAGTGGGGTGGAATCTTGAGACTCAATTTTGAAGCAGATATCGTCATCCGATTGAGCTGAAATTGTGTAAATCAGATGATAAATACAATAACCTGGTAAAAAGATTCTGGTGGTCTATCCAGGACCGTCTCCGCAGGAGGGAACTCTTCAACGGTTGGCCCGATTGACTTGAAATTTGGTTCCCATCATGTAGGACGGATGGCAATGCAAGTACAATCAACAAAAAGTACAAGCAGCCAAAAAGCTTGTATCTGAAATGAAATTTTTAGTTTAAGTCATTTGAATCACACTTCAGAACGTTATTCCTTGTATAAAACACAACATTGTTTTATTTGTAGAAATTTCCACCACAGAAAGAAAGCGTAATGCCTATCATTAACGCGCGCACTCGGTCAACTTAACTGACACCTAACCAGCGGTTATCCGCCAGTTAGTCGCGCTAGCGGTTAACGCGATAGCTGCTGTAATTGACTCCCTTTACCTTGACGGTAATGCCTACGTGGATTCTGATTTCTAATCATTTTTTATCCCTTCCACACTGATCTGGGGAAAAAAAACATAGAAGGTACCAGTAGCTTCACTTCCCGCGTAGATAAAAGCCCATCACACCGGGCATAAATCTTAAGAATCATGTTATAGACGATCCGGCTAGCATCACTATTTTGATTCCCCTTTCCACCTATATGCCCACAATCATGTTAAACTTGGCATTCTTTCTTCTTGTTACCTTAGGCTCTGTCTTCCTAAACCCGGCAAGAGGGCAACGTCGGAATGGTTTTAGTAGGTATGTTCCGGGCCTCCTCGGGCCTTGTAAAGATTTCCACTCTTGGTTTTGTTTTGTATTCATCAAGAAGGGTTTACGAACACATTTGATGTCTGAGGTCCATTACCTTGTTCGTCAACTGTGTTGCCAGCCTAGAGGGCTAAGATAAAATTCCCTATGTGCCGGTAATTTCTCCGGCTATACTCTCCACGCAGGAACACGGCAGCGCATTGCTTGGCAGCAAGATGACGGTAGTCATCCAGACCAAACATAAGATCCTACCACCCGCAAATACGCTTGGCGGACAACCAGAATTTCATTGACTGATCGCCGAGTTGATTCAGTAATTAGAGAGGTCCTTGAAGAAGCAGAACATTATCCTATTCCTAGATTAATAGCAAACTCTAAAAACTTATAACCACAAACGTAGGTTCATAAACGACAGTGGAAATGATACCTTCCGCGGGTTGGCAGTAAAAACAACCATTAAAACCCATAGGAAGTCCGATGCATCAACTAAACGACACTGACACAATGCTGTCACGAGCGTTACGTTTGAATCTGTCTAAAAACTAACATCAACAAATCTACAAGCAACAATATGCCGTAGCATCCACAAAATTGAATCGAGTATCAACCAAGAAAACACTGGCTGGCTACATTCATGATGAACTTATAAAAAAAACTATAATGTAGTTCAACTTCGAGTAAATTGAGTCTAGAGCGAATTCTAATGCTGGCTGGTGAGACGTTTTATTGACAGGTGCCAGTTTCCGCGGGAAATATTCCCGCGTTTTTTAAAACAAAGATGGCGTCGCGATTGCTTCGGTTGCGTCACATGTGTAGTTCCTTGGCTTAGTTGCTTATTCGTTTGTGAAGAATGTCGTTTTAGTTTGTAATTTGGTCTCAATTGACTCTTTCCGTCCTTTGAGTTTGCGATTGTTGGAGATTAAGTTTTAATTTCGAAGGTTTTTGATTATTTATCACAAAACACGACCGCGACAAACAAATTTCGTGTTTCAAAAATACACGTAGCCTTGTGACGTATTGTAGCAATTTTCTGGTATGTACTTACTAAGGATTTAAAGATTACGTATTGTTAACTTGTTTTCTCCAATGTATAATATATTCTCAACAATGTATAGAGACAGGTAGATACATAAAACAAAACGTCAGTTGTTCGTTGTTTATAAACGACCAGCAACCAGGTAGGCTACTCCGAAATTCGATTTTCGAAGTTCGTTTCGTGTTGCTCCGCCCATACTAATCATTAATTTGAGTATGAGAGGGACGGTATGATACAAACTTCGGAAATCGAATCTTGGAGTAGCCCCCCAGTTCGTCCTTGCGAGCAGAGTTTAGTGTTGTCCCACGAAATTGCAGTGCTGTCGATATCGATATACATCGTAATCGTAAAACTGGAGGAATCAAATAAAAAAGTTTTATCTTCCTTTGATGTTTTACGATTGTGCGATTGTATCTTTGTTTATATAATAGTAGCTCGGCTGGATGATGTTTACGATATAGTATCGTAAACAGTGATGTTTACCGTTAACACATCAAGCCGAGTGTAGTCAACAAAGCCGCAACTGAATGATCTCGCTCAACTAATATCACAACAAATTCAGGGTTGAATTTTTAAACGAATCTCGTCCTTGAAGTTTTATTCTCCAAGACTGAGAGACGTGAGACTTTTTCTAATGACATTTGCCTGTAATTATTTATGTAGAGTGAGTAATCGATAATTAGGCTTCTCTCTCTTACAATATGCACAATTGAAAGTTATCCCGAAAAAATCCACGTTTATAATCACGCTGCACTATTTTGATTCCCTTTCCGCCCACAACCATGGTTAGGGTGCGGCTCCACTGAGGCGGAGACGAGCGGAGCGGAGAGGAGACGTGTGGGGATCGACCAATCATATTACATGAAATCCACATCTCGTCTCCGATCTGTAATATGATTGGTCGATCCCCACACGTCTCCTCTCCGCTCCGCTCGTCTCCGCCTCAGTGGAGCCGCAGCCTAAACGTGCCTTTTAGTGGCTTTTGACGTGATTTACGAGTACGTATTGTATGTATTTTTTATCATGTTTATTTAGGTGTTGTATGTTATTGTCGATGTTTTGTGGTGCACTTAAAAAGTTTGAACATGACGTTGCATCGATAAATTGTAAGTATCTGAACAACAAACATCCCTAGGTCTGATGCAGGCTACAAGCGGACTTTGATCTTTCTGTAGATCATTGCACCTCGATACAATAATAACTAGGTACTACTACCTACTTTTAAATATGCTGTGTTCATATTTAGGAATCAATCGAATCTGTCAAACACGTTTTTGATTTATCTTTAGGAATTAGACCAATGCAACATTTCACAAAGCCATCATCATCATCTCCAGCTAATAAACGTCCCAATGCTGGGCACAAGCCTCCTCTCATACTCTAAATATGTATAACTCAAAGGTGACTGACTGACTGACTGACTGACATAGTGATCTATCAACGCACAGCCCAAACCACTGGACGGATCGGGCTGAAATTTGGCATGCAGGTAGATGTTATGACGTAGGCATCCGCTAAGAAAGGATTTTGATCAATTCTACTTACCCCCAAGGGGATAAAATAGGGGATGAAAGTTTGTATGAAACTTTGTCAATTTTAAACCGATCGGGCTGAGACTGCATGCATAAAGCTACTATGACGTAGGCATCCTCTAAGAACGGATTGCGTAATTCCTGCGGGATAGCGATAAACGAATTCTATGCAGACGAAATTGCGGGCAACAGCTAGTAAGACATATAGTTCCCACGCGGCGCCAGTGCCGATTGGGAACTTCACACACACCATTGAATTACAAAGGCATTTTTCACTAAATCTTGATTATCTGCTAATTTTGTATGGTCATGTTCCTCTACTATGGGGTCACTAGCAAACCTGACAACAGTCAAAACACGAAGTTTGACGAGCTACTTTAACCTTTTCCCCGCCACGTCAAATACTTGTAGTCGTCACCCGTACGCCAGACAATATTGCGATGCCTTAAGTTGAACCTAAATCCAATTGAACGAAGGTTGCTTTTGCATTGAAGTAATGGACGTGTATATAGGTCGTTGGCGTTGAACCTGCGGTGCTGATATGTGGCGTTGGCGTCGAAAAGGTTAAAAAAATAGATGCGCTGTACACACTAGCACATAGATTTTAATAACACATAAGATCTCAAGGAATGGTGCAGTATCCGCAAAATAAATACCGTGTATAAAAATACTTCAACAGATGCTTGAAGTTTGAATGAACCCAATAAATGTTTTCTAGCATTTTTTAATTGTAATGTCAATGTTCAAAGCTGTATTAAAAGAGTGACTTTTAATCCAAAATTACGATGAAATTCTTTACGGAAGTACTCAATCAAACCTACCATAACCATGGTTGAAATACTTTGGAGTAATTCTAAATAACCTTGTATAATATTTCCACGTAGGTAGACTGAATTGTGGACTAATGCTATGAACTCCGATTTATATGCTCACCTTGATTGTTTTATACATCAATTATTTGTAGAAAACCAAGGCGTTTATTAGTTCCTTGCGTAATATTAAGCTGCGAACATAAAATAGGGTTATTATAGTATTAAATTGCCTCGGAACAACTTATTGTAATCGCCAGTTAAGTGTTTAAACAAAACGAACTCAAAACGACTGATACGATTGCATTTCTCTTGTTTATTTTGCACAATAAAGAGTTTACATACAATACATACGATTTCATTTAGTAGAAAATTTTGACGCATCAACCTTGCTTGACATCGAAACGCACTTGGTTGTTTTTTTTGCTGCAACAACATTTTGTCAATCGCAAAAAAATCATATAAAACATTTGAAGGGGTGTACTAATCCATCTTCTGAATTGGTCCACATTAATTTTAAAGACGGTGTATTTGCTTAATCATGCTAAACGTGGCTTTAAGGATTTTTTACCTTGGGCTCTGTCTACCCCGTAAGGGATAAAGACGTGATATATGTATGTATGTATTTGCTGTGAACTCTCATGTGTTTTTTGATACTTATTGTATTGTTTATGGTTTTTTATTCGGCCAGTGCGGAATGGACTGTGAAAGTAAACTAGGATTATGAATCAAGCAGGATGGCAACACCGAAGTAAGACAAACAAATAAAAAATAAAAAGCCATAGACAATATAATATCAAAATGAAAGCTGTTCACAACGACATTAAAAAGTTAACGTCAGTAAAAGTTACATCAACGCGCGGTATTCCCGTCGTCTGCTTTGAAAAACTTGACCTCTTGCGTATATTGCAAATGTTAACTGTTTGTTCGCACTTCGTAATATTGTAATAGACACCCACTTAGATAATGACTCGGATCATGGGATAACCTGAAATCATGGAGCGTGGAATTGCGTTGTAGCTTGTAATATAACTATTACATTTGTGAAGTAACTCTGTGAGAAATTGCTTTTTGATTTGGGATCTATACACTATGTAATGTACGTAATGAAATCAATCTATACTTCTATAATAATATTATAGAGGTAAAGTTTGTCACGGACGAAGTCGCGGGCAACAGCTAGCTACCTATATCACGTCTTTATCTCTTACGGGGTGTCTAAGGTAATAAGACCTAAAGGCTTGTTTAGCATGATTGTCGGCGTATAGGTGGAAAGGGGAATCAAAATCTAATATTTTCGACCATTCCCTCGATGGGCTTTTACCAACTCCGCAGGAAAAGAAACAACTGGTACATAAGTTTTTGCTTTGCTCCCAGACCAGCATGGAAGGAAATCGCATAGTATAGTACGAGTAGGTACATACTTAATTACGTAACATTGTATCGTGTATGATACTATGATATAACGAAAAAATATATAATGACAGGTGTCCGTGGTAAAGACGGTCGAAATTTTCCTACACGGTTATTTATAGATGTTCATTCACCGGAAGATTGATTAATAATATTTTAGTTATTAAGGTCGATTGTTTCGTTACCGTACTTAAGCATCTTGTCGCCAATCCTCCTAACTAGTTGACAATGTTCCGAAATTTATAACGCTTTTACGTTAGTCACTAAATAAGTCAGGGCCGGATTTACCATAGAAGCTGAAAAAGCTAAAGCTTAGGACGGCAAAATTAGAGGGGTGGCAAAACTGGCCCAAAAAAAGTTGTAAAAATATTATAGAAAAAAAATGAACGTTATTGTGATCAGTGTATCTAATTTCAAAGGATGAATAGCTCTGGGGCGGCAAAAGTTTAAATCCAGCACTGAATGCTTAATATTCACATCATCATGTCAGCTGGAAGACGTCCACTCCTCGACATAGGCCTCACCAAGGCTCTCGGTCTTGTGCTTTCCTCATCCACCGCGATCCCGCGATCTTAATCAGGGAATCCGGCGCTTGCTTTGTTTTGGCCTCACCCTAACAACTAACCACAAAATAATAAAAAACAACGGCTCACCAATAAAAAAACAGTAGAAAAATGTAGTTAGGTGAAAAAAATAGGCAGATTTCATACTTTTCATCATATTATTAAAACAATCGCCTACTTTTATTAGTTACACAACATGATAAAAAATGAAAATCAAAGTAAAATTATTTTCCACTTTCACCCTCAATTACCCTTTTTTTTCAAAGACCTATCGCTTTATTTTTTAATGATTACAAAAGTATTGTTTAAAATATAAATTAAGGCTACCTTAAAAATAAGTTAATAAAAATAAAACTTAAGCTAAAAAAAATAAATTAAAATAAATTTGGACCCTTAGGTAGGGTGCCCATCACGCAGGCAACATTCCCGCGTTGTATCGCAATTGAGTCTGTGCGAGAAAGCTGCCGGCGCGAGGGTCGTCTGTTGCCTCCCTCAGGCGTTTGCCTGATCTTCAATATTTTCACTCGTTTTCCTTTTTAAAATCATACATTTTTTATATTGTAATAGGCGCTGAACATTAATAGAAAAACAGTAAAAATAAACAACGAAACAGAAAACAGGGGCATCAATGTGCAAACAGCAAATCTACTGTTAAAACAGAAGGGGTTGGTGACATAACACTGCGTGAGTGTCCCGTAAGTTTGTTTGCGTTCGTGTGCTTGGCGTCACTTTGAGAAACTGTCTTGACTTTGTATTCGGTCTAAGAATCATATGTCTTACATTTTTTTCATGTTGTTTACAAGCGCGTTGGCTCAGCAATCATTTTTTAGCCAGTACTTTTCCGTGATATCTTCAGAGGTACATAATTGTTAATAATGCTTGAGTGGCGCAGGTGCGGGGTCGACGACCTTGAGAGATCCTTTGACCACAAACTTTCGTCTCACTTTTTTTAGTCGGTTTTTTAATACCGTTGCCGGTCAGTGGTCAAACGTGGTTTTAATAAGTTATGAAAGGAGATTGAGGTCGAATAATTTTATTTTTTTAAATGATTCGCTATTCGTAGCCGGGGTTTTGGTCGTGTCTTTCCTTTAAGCTTTCTGCGAACACCTCGAACATAATTAATGACATATCCGCGAACTCAAATAAACCATGCTTAGTGTAACTAAGTTTTTATACATAAATCACGTCTTTATCCCTTACGGGGTAGACAGAGCTTAAGGTAACATGACCTAAAGGCTACGTTTAGCATGATTTTGGGCGTATAGGTGGGAAGCGGAATCAACATAGTGATGGGTTGCTAGTCGCATCGCCTAGTAACATGTTTCCTAAGATTTTCACCCATTACGCGGCAAGAGAAACAACTGGTACATTCTATGCTTTTTCTTTACTCCCAGACCAGCATGGAAGCATATCGGTATATGATAAATTAAATAAAAAACTGTTAAGGTTTGAATTGCGTGTACTCTCGCTTAGACGTCACGGAATAGACAAATATAGAAGAGTAACAAAAAGGTAAAGGCACTTGGATTGTACTGCTAACAGTATAGATAGTTAATTATCATTGCGTTGCAGTGAGTAAACCTCGCTTGATTTTTTAAGGAAAATAGAATTGGGTAACATACATACATAATGATAATTCTAATGATAACGACTTTGACGGATTTGTTCCATGGAGATAAAAACTGTCCTAGTTTGGCGTAGGTGAGAAATTAAAAACATCTCGACCACGTTTGCGTTGAAGCTTCAAATCAGCATCATCATTTCCAGCCAATATACACTTCCCACTGCTGGGCACAGGCCTTCTGTCAGTTTCAAATACGATCTAGTAAATCAATTTCATCTAAATCTCCACGCAATCTCATTGTAAGCAATCAGTATCACATCCACGGGAATGTTGAAGGATTGACTTGATATTTCACGACATTTTACAACAAAATCAAAAACAAAATTTTATTTTTGCAAATTGGCCGTCAAGGGCTCTTTTACATGTCTTTTTGAAACTACCAGCGCATTCGGAAAGGCCATCATTGCCAAGAAGAATGCGCCGCAAGAAACTTGGCAGAAAGGCATTTTTTCAAAATAAAATAGGTACAGTAAGAATACTTAAATTCTACTTAAATTAAATACATTTATAAAAGGGATGTATAAGGTCTCCGAGCCTTAAATTATATTTAATCTATAGTAGAGATGTATAAAGTCTCTACTAGTCAATTCTAGACAATCTCTCAAGTTTCACAAGTCTACTAGACAATTATACTATAACTAGCTGTTGCACGCGACTTCGTCCGCGCGGAATTAACGTCACAAACTTATAAACACACTAACTCAAACTTTACCTCCTTATAATATCAATACTTGTTTGTTTACAAAAACGTAAAATGGCTTGGGATGGACAAGGGCGGATGCAGGATTTTTTTCTGTTAAATTAACATACATACACATACATACTTACGGGGTAGACAGAGCCTAAGGTAACAATACCTAAAGGCCACGTTTAGCATGATTGTGGGCGTATAGGTGGAAAGGGGAATCAAAATAGTGATGGGTTGCTAGCCGCATCGCTTTAACATGATTCCTATGCCCATTCCCGGAGGGGGAAGCAACTGGTACATTCTATGTTTTTTCTTTACTCCCAGACCACCATGGAAGGGGCAGCCGTTAAATTAATCTTGAAGTATATACCTACTGTCCACTACACAAAAAACCGAGACTTTGATTAATTCCTCTATTTTCGCATATTTACATATATCTGAGGCGGCCACGGTTCTACCTATTATTTTTATTTTTATATGAGAGGGGGCAAACGAGCAGACGGGTCACCTGATGGAAAGCAATCACCATCGCCCAGGGACACCTGCAAGACCTGAGGAATCACAAGTGCGTTGCCGGCCCTTTGAGGAACAGGAAGGCTCGCTTTTTAAGGATCCCTAAATTGTACCGCTCAGGGAATGCTGCAGCAGGAAGTTGGTTCCAGATCTTTACCGTTCGAGGAAAGAAATTGCGTTTAAAACGCACGCACCTAATTCTGCTTGTTTACACAAATCACGCGTATATCCCTTACGGGATAGACAGAGCCTAAGGAGCAAGACCTAAATACCACGTTTAGCATGATTGTGGGCGTATGGTGGACAGGGGAATCAAAATAGTGATGGGTTGCTATTATAACATGATTCCTAAGATTCTGATCACTATCACTATCACTACATAGTATAAAACAAAGTCGCTTTCTCTGTCCCTATGTCCCTATGTATGCTTATATCTTCAAAACTACACAACGGAATTTGATGCGGTTTTTTTTAAATAGATAGAGTGATTCAAGAGTAAGGTTTTTATGTATAATTCTACGCAGATGAAGTCGCGGGCAGAAGCTAGTAGGTATATTATAAGAAAAATCTCAAAAATTTGAATAATCATTAAGTAATCGTCATTATCGATGCTGCTGTGACTCATCTCGAATGACTTTCATTAAATGACTGAATGCGGCTGGTTTTTACGTACTTTGGACCTCTTACTTGACTTATGATCTCGAAGTTGCTATTGCGATTGCGCAAGCTTTTTGTACTCACAATGATCAATTAAGATATAACTGTTACCGGGGCGGAACATACGGATATGACTCCAAAGAGATATAAATCTTGAAATGAGAAATATTTGTTTATTATTAACCTTTTCGACTCCAACGACACGTATATCAGCACCGCAGGTTCAACGCCGACGACCTATGCGACCATTACTTCAAAGCAAAAGCAACCTTCGTTCAATTGTGTTCAGGTTCAATTTAAGGCATCACAATAAAGAAAAGTCTGGCGTATGGGTGACGTTTTTTGTATTTGACGTGTCGGCGAAAAGGTTAAAAAGGGAACGTTACTTTGTCTGTTTTTTAGTGCATTAGTGCGTTTTGAGATTATCTTAAATTGGTTTGGCTCGTTTGTTCATGACGCCTTTGAATTGTAGGTACAGTTTTCGAATCTTACATTCACAAGCTTTTTAAATTCCCTTTTTAGTGTTTGGAGTATCCGAGTATTTTTATTCTTACTGAACTATTATAAATGTAAAGGAAATTATCTCTCTCTCCGTCCTTTTGTCCGCCTGTTTACTTCATCTTCACGGTAAACCGCTTTACTAATCTTGATGAAATTTGGCAAGAAAAGACTGAACATTAAGGAATAAGATACGTATCTTTATCGCGGAAAGTCTAGTAGTTCCCGCGGGATAGCGATAAAATATTTCTTTGGAGACAATGTCGCGAACGACCATTCATTTAATTAATCAGCTATATTAATAACGCCTTCGTGTCCAAAATATTTACCCGTGGACAACCAGTTTATCCGTAGCATTGTTCAAGAGCTCATAAATTAAGAACTTTGAAACGCTAGCTGGAAATGGTCTCAATAAAACCTAAGCACGCATTGTGTCATACAAAATTGAACTACCCTATTCCTGGTATAATGGAGGGTATGCTCTTTGTAAATGAACAAACAATCGCTTGTAATTAATAAACAAAATCAGGCCACGTCTGAGGCAACGAAAAACCCCGCGAATTAAATCGTTGCCCAAACGGCTTGCGTCACCATCTTAGCACACCGGACTGGCCAGTGAAAAAAAAAACCAGCCATAGACAGTTGGCGAAGGAAGGCGCGCGAGAACAGACGTCAGTTGTCAAAAGCGCGCGCGATTCGACATTCGAATTTTGAGATTTTGATTTTTTTTTATTGTGCTGTGCTGTGTTGTGTTTTGTGCCAGTGTGTATGTTGAGGAAGCTGACGACACTATGCTTATAACGTAAGTTTTTTTGTTTGTTGCCAGTGTCTGTAAAAATTAAACAAAAATGTTAAAAAAAATCTACAACACTTAAATAAAATTATTAACTTATACGACGGCTTGCTTAAGTTATTTTGATTAACTTTAGTTTAGTTTTGTTAGTAAAACTAAATTGTAATGTATTAAAAAAAACCTTTCACGTATAAAATATAATTTTATTAATGAAACTTCTTTATTAATGATCTAGTGAGAAAATGATTTTAATGACACGGTGACCTGGCTCAAATGAGAACGGAAATGTCGAAGGTGACCTAGGTTTAAATTGCTAGGTTAACGGGTAAAAATTCCACAATTATACTAATTAGGTAGTACCTATTCTTCAAGGAATAGAGCTGAGCTAGTTAAGAAACTAAACATACAAAAAAAACTGCACAAAGTAATGCCTTTGTTTCAAGCAATTAAGAGACAACCGGGAAATATCTGCATTACAATGAATAATCTAGGTTCTCGATCTTTCCTTCCTTATGTGAAATTTATTTCAATGCATTAGTCCGTACATCAGTATTAATAATATTAATATGTATAAATTGCGAAAGTAACTGCCTCTAACTGTTTACTAACTACCTCTTCCCCACAAAACGGCTCTACCGGTCTTGATAAAAGGCTCAAAGGTAGTTTGGACGTTGAAGAATGAAATAGGGTAGTTTTCATCCCGGAAATAGCAGACCTCGGTTAGCCGTAAAAAAAATTGCAGACGAAGTCGCGGACACCATCTAGTTTAATATGTAGTAGGTGAATTTACTTTGTATTATCACTACATAGTATAAAACAAAGTCGCTTTCCGCTGTCTGCCTGTCCCTACGGATGCTTAGATCTATAAAACTACGCAAGGGATTTTGATGCGGTTTTTTTAATAGATAGAATGATTCAAGAGGAAGGTATGCAGACGAAGTCACGGGTAGAAGCTAAAGATCAGCCAAACAGACATGTAGGCCAATGTACGGTCTAAAATCGGATTTTAGCCAACAACTAATTACTTTGTAAATAAATGTTGTTGCCCAAGGAGTATCGGCCCAAAGTAGGTGGCAGAGCTTTTCAGCCAGGATACTAAGTATTAAAAGTGCCGACTCAAAGACTATTCAAATCTAAATAATTAAATTCGTCGTCAAATAAAGCTGCCCCTATTTTGTTCCGCCATAAATATTCAGACAAATACTTTGCTCATACTGTCTTCCCCTTAATTTAGGGGGAAATCCCCGAGTGTCCCAGGAAACCCCAGCGAAAGTGTTTATTCAATCTATTCATTAAGCGGATTTTAATTGTAACAAGTTACGAACACGATCTGCGGACTGTTGAGCAATTTTACCGACCGACGCTCGATGAAGTTGAGTCATGCGTTTGCTGTTTGTGGGTCGCCTGCGGTGACGGTGGCGGTGTTTAGTAAATCACTTAGTTGGCTTACTCAGAGACATGAACTAGCTTTGATTATTTAATTAAAAAAACTTCCCAAGTATTAATCGAGTAATCATACGTAAATAAAAAAAACAATTTAATGCCGAAAATTCCCTCATTTTGGAAAAGAGCTTAGACTTCAAACTGCTTGGCCGATTTTAACCAAACAGCAAAGAACCGCGGTATCGGTCCATCCACTTGAGAGCTACAATGCCGCAGACAGTTACACACACACACACACACACACACACACACACACGGAGAGAGACATCGACGTCAATCGCGATGCGGCTAGCAACCCAACACTATTTAGATTCCATTTTTTGCCATCATACGCCCACAATCTTGCTAATCGTAGCCTAGGGCTTGCCACCTTTGGCTCTGTCAACCCCGTAGGGGATAAAGACGTGATGTGTGTATCCTTTTATTTTCTTTATTTCTTTATTTAGAAAAATAATAAACTAAATACAAGGAAATACTTAATAAAAATGATATAAATTCATCTCTACTAAAGTAACAAACGATTAACTCTTAATTGAGTCATCAAAGTATATTATTATGTGGAATTATTGACGTCTAAAAGTCGTAATTTTCTCAATTTATGCATTTACTAACGTACAAGGTGTTAGGTATATAATAGTGCATAATCTTTGACCTGCGTATAGAGGGCACTTGGGACGTTTTGCAGTAAATTTAAACTGTCGAGATAATGTAAATGTTATTTTGCAAAAAAGTCACATTGTTCTTTGTTTTTTAATGTGGTTATTTTAATAAAAAATCGCAGAACATTCCATCCATCCACATGGAGAGGGATAAGGGGGTCCATTAATTACGTGAGGTATTTAGGGGGGGAGGGGGTCGAGCCGAATCTTACTAAATCTCACTTGGGGGAGAGGGGGGGTCTTGGCAAATATCACGTAATTTTTTTTTAGCAGAAAATGGTGTAAAACTGCGTGAAAATTAAGTTAAATTAAAGTTGAATTAATAATTAAAACTACAGCAATATTTGCAAATACTAGTCCTTGCTAGTCTTAAATAAAAGTACCTAATTAAACAAATTGTGTTATGTTTTTTAATAAATCCAATACTTTACACCCAAAGTACAAGTATTGAAAAATCTCACGTGAGATTGGGGTAGGGGGGAGGGGGTCGAGAAAAATCTTACGACATCTCACCAAGGTGGGAGGGGGGGGGGGGGTCAAAAAATCCTTAAGAATGCCTCACGTAATTAATGGACGCCCCCTAACAAGCACATAAAATATAAGTTTGTGAAAAAACTTTGAACTATAGTCTGTCGCTGTTAAAAAACGCAAAAAATCATTGTTCCATTAAATCGACACTATACATAATGTATATAAATTAACTTTTTTTGAATGAAAACTGTTTGTATCTGAGTGTTTTTCATTTCTGTAGGTACATCTTATTTTTTAAGTCATTGTGTTCGTTGTTAGTGTGGTGTGGTATGAGTTGATATTTTTCGATTTTAATTACCTTTTTGCTTTATTGTTATTCATCTTATTTTGATATTCTGTTTTACTATTTTGTCTCACTTTTTGATTCTTTGATTTTTTTCTTAAATCCGCAACACATGTACGAATTTCTATACCTAGTTTTTGAAATTATAAATTAAAACTTTTTTGAAAAATTAAAAAAAACTACTGAATATCACACAACATAAGGCTTACCCTAGTATGAGGATTAGTGTACACTGAATGAAATGTAACTTTAGAATTACGTTTCTCTACAAACAGTTCAACAAAATTTTTTTGCTTTTTTATTTTTATATCTCCATCTGCAGCGGAAAATAAGCAAGCGGGCCATTAGTTTTTGTGTAGGGGAGACCGAGGCGAGTTGAGACAGAGGTGAGTTGACACAAAGCCGATTTCTCTGAACTGTGATAGTTTATCGGGCTGGTAACTTCGCTAATTCGTTGCTCTTTCTACACTCCACAGTTTGTGTGAAGTTGTGACCTCGCTAACTGTCATAGGTGCAGAGAAAAAGGCTATGTATCAACTCACCTCTGTCTCAACTCGCCTCGGTCTCCTTTAACTCTCAATTACAGTGTTGTTACGAGATAGTTCACGCAACAGCCATTCATGTTACTTACTTATTAGCTTAATGAACAAAAGAATTATACTTTTTTTGATTTAGTTTTATCTGTTACACAATATCAAACTCCATCTGTCAAAAAAGTTAGAAAAATAATTACGTTCTCAAATAGCTGAATCTAAAAACTTTCACTGAATGAGCATTTTTTTGAATATTTAAAAAACGAAATCTGCGTTGGTTTACAGATTTCTAGTACGTTTAGAAAACTATCGATGAAATAAAAATTAGAGTAAGAGAGTAGTTATATATACGAGGAAAATATCGTCGATGTTTTAATGGTTAAACGGAAGTGACTATTAATATTATGATATAGTATATTTGAATGTGCAGTTCGATTTGATTCCTAATCCGTGAAGATTCTCACAATAACTATATTTACAATGTCTCACAATGACAATAACATTTCATGAGAAAAGGTTCCACTTTGGGCCACGCTTCATTACATTCGTTAGTAGGTACTTTAGCTAAGTACTTTTGAAAATAAAATAAAAATAGCCCGCATTTTATTGTAAAACGGGAAAAACAAACGAAGGTTATTTGCTAATTTGGACAAAGCATAATTACATAAAGATTTAAGTTTTTGTTCGGATGGTGTTTCTAAAAACCTTGATATAATAATTATTAGGCAAATTACAGTTACTGCGAGCATAACAAATTATACTTATTTATTATGTAAACCGGTAATAATAAATTATATGTTATAAAACACGCGATGTGTTGCAAAAAAACTAAAATTACAGTTTTCTTGTATCATAACACAAGTTACGAAAATAGTTGCGAAAATAAGTTTTATATCTTTAGCACAAACTGTTCGTTAAACTAGTAAGGTCACGAGTAATATTTACGTTTCCGAATAGAAAATTTGTATATTTTATGAAAATCAAGAAAAAAAAATGAAAAATATTTTTAAAAGGAAAACTTCTTTAAGCACAACATTGATTGGAAGTAAAAACTAGCAGAACCTATACAGCACTGCCATAGTACTATAATACGATATGCTTATTAAGAGAACAAGAATTTATAATGCGATACAAGTATTTGGTTGTTACGGCATTGAAAAAGTAAAAGTACAATCTCTGGGAATCCCGAGATTTAAAAAAAGAAGGAAAAATGTTCACGCAGCACGCCTTACTTGCCAGTGTGGTAATGAACAAAAACCCTTTTTTTAACTGAGTACAGTCAAGGTTGTACATATGTATGTTATCAAAACGTCACAAACATCTATACACTTTTATGCCACGAACACAAAGGTAAACAGATCTATATGGGGAGTGTGAATGGTTGCGTTGGGAGGGGAAGGCCTAAGACGGACGTTCCGAGACCAAATAGGAGACGTTTTGGAAAAAGGGCAGGTCAGGAGTACTCAAAACCGACGAGCATGTATGAAGAGATTGATGAATGTGGATGAAGCGAAAGACGTATGTCCAGGATCGTAGCAAGTGGAACAATGTAGTCTCTGCCTACCCCTGTGGGAAAGAGGCGTGTCGGTGACACGTATATTTGCCATGATGGCTGTATCGATATTTATGCCCTCGACTGTATACAACGGACCGACATACGTACTTATTATATTTAAATACATATTCGAATATTCCAGAACAATCATTCATTTTATAATTATTTTTATTAAAATTCTTTAATTATTCGTGTATTTGTGTTCAATTATTTCGTTCAGAATTGGCATTGTTCATTTTTTTTAGTATGCTCCAATTCGAAAACCATTACGAGGAAAACCATCAATTATCCGATTTATCTTGTCCGATTTCAAAAATACTTTATGATTGCAGATATTTTTGTAAAAGTACTTTGAACCTTTGTTTGACCGAACGACCGGGTTTTTAGACAGAATCCAGCATCGAATGTTTGCCACAAAAATAAAAAAAAAAGTTTGGCTATGGCAACTGTCACGTGTCACTGTCAAATCTAACAAAACCATAGACAAAGCCGTTTTTTTTTATAGCCAGCCGAACGAAGGCGATTGGGATTCTGTCTAAATTCACGAATTATCAAACAGCGAAAAATATTTATTATAAATTAACAAAGCTACGTAAAAGCATAATATTCAAATTAGTTGCTTGAAATAGTCCATTTTATCAAATAAAGGTGTTAAAAGCACAGCTTAAAAAAATGAACAATGCCAATTCAGAATTTTCAGTACAAAAGATTTCAACGCGCTAAGTGTTATACGCAAAAAAATACCACTAAGTCAACTTTTTTTTTGCCGATTGATCTTTCTGTTAAGTCCGTCTATGCACATCACTACATAGTATAAAATAAAGTCGCTTTCTCTGTCCCTATGCCCCTATGTCCCTATGTATGCTTAGATCATCAAAACTACACAACGGATTTTGATGCGGTTTTTTTTAATAGATAGAGTGATTCAAGAGGAAGGTTTTTATGTATAATTCTACGTAGACGAAGTCGCGGGCAGAAGCTAGTCAATAAATAAATTAAAATTAATTTTCCTTTGAAACCGTTGAAGTGTAGGAAACAAATGTTCAAATGTGTATTGTTCGGTTTTGGGTCAAGGAATGTTCTCACACTTCACCGATTGTGGATAAGGCATTGTCCAGTCCGTTGTCTAATTACACGTGTATAACTATTAAAAGTAACTATGTATGTGTACACAAAGTAACAAGAGTTATTCAAGATACTCGTATAATTAGGACTATCGTTTCTTTGCTCACCAGTTGGCGCCACTGTTGACTAAGGTCCAGAGGTATAGCTGTCAAAGGCGACTTTGTAAGATCGGCGCCGAAACAAAGTTTCAAATCTTGAATCTCATTAAGTTTACTAATTATAAATTACTATCATATCGAGTAGCTATGCCGCAATGTTGTACAGTTCCGTTTCGTTCGGAAAAAATCCGCTTTCAAAGTGTTCACATTCATCACCAAGTAATCATCACCCGATGGCCCCAACGGAAGACCAGCGCTGGATCTAAGGCCAGCAAATGATGAGTTAGGGCGACTTTGTGACAGTTAATTTATCTGTAGCTTTTTATGTTTTTTAACTACTTCGGTGATGGTCGTAAATAATCTTTTTCTTTCTTTCTTTAAAGGCTACATTTTCGATTCTTCATTTGAATATATTCTCCTTGATAAAACATTCCGTTACCAAATTGTTTATTTTTAGCTGCACTATGTTTATGTTAGATGTGCATTTCTTGCGCGACTTTTTGCTTTATTCTTCATTGTAAAACTGTGTCAGTCAACGTCATTCGAGATCATTGACCCATTTTTTGCGGCCAAACACTGACCAAAACCTCCACGGTTCTCTCTTTCCCTCTCAGATCGTTAGAGAGGGACACAGGCACTTTATTTATGCAAGTCACGATGACTGGGCTGTGAGGTCAATTCAGTTCCCGTTTAAAGCCCTGGAAATTGGACGTTTCGAACTGCATTCATAGACCGAGAGCTGATAGACATTTTAGTAGGCGTTTCAGGCAGCGTAAAAGCATGTGAAATATATATAACTCAAAGGTGACTGACTGAGTGACATAGTGATCTATCAACGCACAGCCCAAACCACTGGACGTATCGGGCTGAAATTTGGCATGCAGGTAGATGTTATGACGTAGGCATCCGCTAAGAAAGGATTTTGATCAATTCTACCCCCAAGGGGATAAAATAGGGGATGAAAGTTTGTATGAAACTTTGTCAATTTTAAACCAATCGGGCTGAGACTTTGCATGCTTAAACCTACTATGACGTAGGCATCCTCTAAGAACGGATTGCGTAATTTCTGCGGGATCGCGATAAACGAATTCTATGCAGACGAAGTTGCGGTCAACAGCTAGTTGTTATCTAAACCAGAAAGATAAACAATCTTGAATGTCTTTTTATTGAAAACTATAATTAAAAATTGGTAACTGAAACATAAAAAAACTATAGCGACACAAATCACTGTATTCTAGGGGTCTTGAATGGTAAGTTTCTGTTATACATTTTGTAAAAGGATTTTTCTATAAAAGAACAAGGGTGTTTTCATACTTTCTATTTTTCTCTTCTTTAGTTTCTATTTCCCTCTGCCGAGGTGTAGAGCTCGTATCAACTCTCCCCACCGACTCAAGTCTAGGGCCTAGGGCAGTGTGCGTGCCCCTCCCATCCCATCCCCAACGAGAGAGAAAGAGAGAGAGTGAGTGAGAGGGGGGGGGAGGGAGAGGAAGAGAGAAATATTTAAACACATTCGATACAAATAGATATATTAAAGAAAGAAACACGATACATTTGAGAAAAATAAAATTGTGACCCAAATAAAAAATAAACACAAAAACATACACTGCGAGGACACGGACGCCAACGCAAAGCACTTCACAAAAAAGCTGTCAAAGAAACGGAAGTATGTAAAACGACGCCAAGACAATTTAGGGGTTTTATTCTAATGTTAGATGGAAACATACACGTATGTCCTGAGGAAAACGGTACGTTTGTACTTGTAGTGAAGCAACATGCGCCGGCGCTGCCAAGGCGAGAGAAAACGATACCGCAATCCCGGATGGCTGCTAGCATGAACGTCGAGTGGTATTTCATTTATACATTATACTTACACGAATAACGAATAGTGGACAACTTACAAAAAATTCGCTCCCATCGTCTGTATTTCCGGATAGATACAACCTAGGGCTCTTCAAGGCTAGAGTGAATAGGCTATTACTGAACCAGTGAGTTACACCTTTGGCACAGTATATATATAAGCTAAAGCAGTAAGGAAACTACGAACAAATCGGTTGAAACGAAACACGCACACAGGCGCGCGCTTTACACGGCCCCTAAGCGGACCTGAGCCTGAGCGGAGTGGACGAGGTCCGCTTAGGGGGCGTGTAAAGCGCGCGCCTGTGTGCGCGTGTTTCGTTTCAACCGATTTGTTCGTAGTTTCCTTACTGCTTTAGCTTATATATATACTGTGCCTTTGGCCTCATCTGCACCTTCCACCAAGTGAGATAGAGGTCAATCACTGGTCAGTTCGAAATAAAAAAAGAAAAAAAAGAAAAAAAAGACTTAGATAGATAGATAGATAAAAACTTTAATCACCACAAAAACATACTTAGTTGCATACAAACAGTGCACAGTGAAAGTTACATAATATTATATCCAACAATTTTATACTCAAAATACGTATTAGCAAAAACACGGGAATTTCGTGTGTACAGCATGCATTTCGCTTGTTCCTCGTATATAACTATTTTACGTAACATGACATTCTAAAGTAAAATAAAGACTATTTCTAAATTAAAACAAACATGTTCGCGACTTACGCCTAAACCTAAATTAATCCAAATGAATCGCCTTACATTGGTTTTACCAGTGCCGGTTACGCAACTTGGTTATGTTCGGGGAACAAGCTGGTTATTTCATCCGGAGAGCGCTGGCATAAAGTCGGACGTCTCAAATAACATTCGGACATTTTTTACAATAAGGCAGTGGTTCTTAACCGGTGGTCTGCGGACCACTGGTGGTCCCTGGAAGCATCTAAAGTGGTCCGCGGGGCCAATCTAATAACTAATTAGATAAGTGACAACCAGCCAATCCGTAAAGGTGCAATTCCGCTAGGGCTGATCGAAGCCATTCATTAGATATGTACCTAGTTACTAGGTGGTCCATGGCAAGACAGAAATTTTGTCAAATGGTCCCTCGTGTCTGAAAGGTTAAGAACCACTGCAATAAGGGTTAGCGTAAATGGTTGCGATTGCAAGGCTGTGTTGTCAAGCTAAAGCGGAATAAATGCCTTTGCATTTAAAACTAGCACAGCTATTTACATTTGTTAGCAAATTATCAATAAAATAACTTGCTTGTCTGCAATCAAGTATTTTTTGTTCATATAAGTTTAAAGCAAAAACAAGTAATTTATTTTTGATTGAGCAGAAAATCTAGACAGTTTTAAAAGTCTGACAAAGTCCATACGTAAAACCGGAAAGACCAGACCCAAGACCTTGTCTCAAAAACTCACAGTAGATGCTCTGTACTAAACTAAATGGGAGACACGAGTTGTCGGGGCGCAAATTCTTAGATGGTAAATACATAAATATACTTTTCGGCAAAAAAACGCGGCCGTCACATATTTATATGCAAATATAAGTTATAACATTTATTTAATTTTTCTCTTGAGACATTCATGATGTTTTATTTATTGCAGTGAACTGAAATTGCATTAAAATAAATACAATAAAAATTAAAAAAATAACTAAATGCTATATACAAAATTAACGCAAACCTAGCCTAACTTAACCTACAAATTAAACACCCCTCCCAGGTGACAGTCACTGCTCATTGTGCCCAGAAGGCTGGCAGCATTGCCGCGTCGAGTCGCGATCCTAATTTTTTGCCCAAAATAGCTGCCAGCCCGCTGGTCACCAGAAGCATCTATCAGGCGCGTAGATATTTCCCTGGAGAGATCTCGCGCGCCTGGGCCCCAAGCCCAAGGTCTTTATTTTATTTGTTTCTTTCCCTTCTGACCCCACTACGGTTAACCTGGGATTTGCCTATATTTTAGTGTTTATTGTTTAAACTATGAAACTAAACGACAGTTAACCATTAACTGTAGTAAAAGTCATACCGCCAGAACATTTTTTATCTATAAAAATCAACATCATCAAAAATCAAATCATGCTAGTCTGGGAGCAAAGAAAATACATAGAATGTACCAGTTGGCTCTCTTCCCGTGCAGGTGGTATAAGCCCATCGAGGGAATGGGCGAAAATCATAGGAATCATTTTATAGGCGATGAGGCTAGCAACCCATCACTATTTTGATTCCATTTTCCACCTATACGCCTTCAACCTTGCTAAATGTGGCCTGTAGGTACCTGTTACCTTAGGCTTTGTCTACCCCGTAAGTGATAAAGACGTGATTTGTCTATGTATGTGTAAAAATCAACTTGTCTCATTTGAAAATATTTTTTTATCGAGACTTGAACCTCAATTTTCTCCCTACTCACCCCGTTTTACTTTATTCAGTGCAGCCAACCAAGCTGAAATATTTCAGGACAATCATAAGACACTGTAAAATTTAACGATACTTCTTCGTGAATTTTGCAAAATATTTACTTTGTATTTCTTTTAACGCGTTGGCGTATAGTTTCATAGCACACGCATGCGCAAAACCAAACAATGAGTTATAAAAACATAACGACGGACAAGATCATGACCCACATCGGTACGTGACATAACCAACTTGCGACAGAGAGGTTATGTGTTTAACACGGTTTTGACACGTTCGGGCGCTAATGAAGGCTGCAGAATCATCCCGTTTGTGAACGCAGTATTAAATCGTCATAATCATCATCTGCAGCTTATGCAGGCTGTTTTAGAATTATTCTAGAATATGTCAGTTTATTTTAACTCTCTTGTAAAACTTTTTCGTTCTAATTCAGAATTCAAAAATTTTATGGTTCGTGTAATATTTCAACACGGTACTGCTCGCCAGTTCTGTTAGCTTGAACTTGGCTTGGCGCGCTACCGCGTGTCTATATCACCATCAATGGAAGCATTTTGTCAACCACAGTTATTTTAAACCCGAAAAACATTTAAATGAGTGTTCAGAACTATCTCAATCACCTGCTGCAGTATTCCAGATTAAAAACAAAATGTTAGCAAAGAAACATTTATTTACACACAAATCACGTCTATATCTCTTACGGGGAAGGAAGAGTCTAAGGTAACAAGACCTAAAGGCCACGTTTAGGTTTAGCATGACTGTAGGCGTATAGGTTATAACACGATTTCTAAGATTTTCATCCGTTCTCGCGTTTGGGGTCTGCGCGGGAAGAGAAGCAACTCTATGTTTTTTCTTTGCTTTTAGAGCAGCATGGAAGGGTTTGTTTACTTACTGAGATATTTTTGTCAAGAGACCTATTAATAAACTCTTCCTACTTCCTTGTTACGTCTAGAATCTTCGATCACTTCACTATTGGCAGCGTAAGGCGACAGAAGACACTCCATTTCACACGACATCGTTCACACAATTTATGTAATCTTCATAGTGTTAGAATTATTTCTCCCATGCTGGTCTGGGAGCTAAGAAAAAACATAGAATTTACCAGTTGCTTCTCTTCCCGCGCATACGGTAAATGCCCATCGAGGGAACGGGCGAAAATCTTGGGAATCATGTAACCCGTCACTATTTCGATTCCCCTTTCCACTTATTGCCCACTTTAGGTCTTGTTACCTTAGGCTCTGTCTACCCCGTAAGGGATAAAGACGTGATTTATGTTTGTATGTTAGAATTATTAGCCTCCAAAGAGGGTACAACACTATAAGTAGTAGAGCTCAACGTAGAACGTTCTCACAGTAAGAGGTAATCGCTTCTTTGTCGGACATTTTTGTTTAAAATGTAATAATGGCTAAGTTGTCTCGGACAAAACACTCTACTCGGACTCGGGCTGTTTCGGTCATTTTCAAGTCCAAATCATCAAAATTAAATGAAGCTTACTGCCGAGGTCTGTGAAGTTGGGAATTGCCTGATGAGGTGAAGAGGCTTGTGAAGAGACGAGTCAGGCAATTCATGTTTCCGTCGAGGAATGTATAGTGCTTTTCTCAAACAATATGAGTAAATAAAAAATAATAAAATAAAACAATGAAAACAATTTTTTCTTATCATTATGTTCTGTTTCACTTTGACCAGTAGAGTCTTTATACATCTCTACTATAGACTACTATAATTTTAGGTACGAACTTAACTTGGGGACCTTATACATCCCTTTTATAAATGTATTTATAAGTTAAGTAGAAATTAAGTAAGTAAATTTATTATATTCTGAAAAAATGACTTTCTGCCAAGTTTCTTGCGCATTCTTCTTGGCAATGACGGTCTTTCTGAACGCGCTGGTAGTTTCAAAAGACATGTAAAAGAGCCCGTGGTGGCCTTTTTGCAAAACAAACTAAATAAATAAATAAAATAACCAATTGACCCAGCCCCAAACTAAGCAAAGCTTGTACTATGGGTACCAGGCAACGGATAAACATACTTATATACATACAACATCCATGACTCGGGAACAAACATTCGTATTCATCTTACAATTGTCTGCCCCTACTGGGATTCGAACCCAGGACCTCTAGCTTCATAGTAAAGCCTAAAGCCTAGTCATTACTAGAAGCAGCAGATACAAACAGACTTAATGTTTCAACTATGCAATAATAACAAGAATATCATATTGTAATGATTATGGTACACAGACTCATCACATATTTGCTGACTCCGTATACTTAAGCTATGTAAACACACGTACATTAAAACAGGGTCAGACATACGTACACACATACATACATACATAAATCACGTCTTTATTATTACATTTAGCATGATTGTGGGCACACAGCCGCATCGCCTACAGCATGATTCCTAAGATCCCATTTCGTCGATGGGCTTTCATCTGCGCGGGAAGAGGGAACTGGTGCATTCTATGTTTTTTCTTAGCTCCCAGACCTGCGTGGAAGGGTTAGGCACTTGCCATATTAACTTAAAATCACATAAAGGTGCGATCACGCCGGTGCGTAAATGACGTTGACGGTGCGCTCACGCAACAAAATGTATGAAAAAACGGTGAGAAAACGTGACGCACGCGACACGTCACTGCGCATACGGCGGTGTGATCGCTCCATTAATCGTGTCAACATGCTGACAAGTTTTAATATATTTTATTTTGTGAAACGTGATACATCTTACCTAGATTCTTTATTACTGCAGCGGATTATACGCGGTAGTTCTTTTTGCGAACTAATGCGTTTTTTTTGTACTCCAGTGTGAAAATAATCGCAGTAGTCCCTTCAAAAGAACAAGTCAAAGGAACTACATCGAATAATCCACTACAGCTTTGACTCTGGGGTCTACCATGACCTCTTAACCTATTCGACGCCAACGGCACATCAGCACCGCAGGTTCAACGCCAACGACCTATATATACGTCCATTACTTCAATGCAAAAGCAACCTTCGTCCAATTGGCTTTAGGTTCAATTAAAGTCATTGGAATAAAGAAGTCTGGCGTATAGGTGACGTGTCTTGTATTTGACGTGCCGGCGAAAAGGTTAATGCGGTTCAATTCCGAACCAAAGTTGGATAGCTCGCTGTCAGATCCATACTAGTGTCAAAAATGACAACTGAATCGTAAAATTGAGTCGGAATTGAATCGGATTAAGACATGGTAAAGCCCCAAGCCTCTTCTAAGAATGCGCTGGTTTGGGCTTTAGTTCCCACGCAGGCCCAGTACTGATTGAAAACTTCCAAACCATTGAATTATTTCGCAAGCGTATGCTCGTATCCTCACGTGTTCCTTCACCGAAAAAAATATGGTAAACTAGCTGTTGCCCGCGACTTTGTCCGCGCAGAATTCGCTTATCGCTATCCCGCAGGAACTATAATGTTTTCTGGGATAAAAACTATCCTATGTCCGTCCCTGGGACTGAAACTAACTGTATACCAAATTTCAACTAATTATGTATGTATGTTTAATGTAACCGCGGCAATTATAAGGTGTCAGCACTCCAATTTTACTAAATTAGATGCTTAAGTTCTAGTTTTTTAACTATCCCACGGGAACTCTTTAACTTTCCGGGATTAAAGTATCTAAAATATTGACTAGGGATTTAAGGTACCACCACGCAAAATTTCATTTAAATCGGTCCAACAGTTTTGGAGATTAGCGAACACAGACATATAGGTAAATGAACACATCCATACATACATACATACAGACAGACAAAAATTATGAAATCTACTTTTTGAGTTTTATTACTCTACCGTAATCGTTAGCACTCTATTTCTGATGAATTTATTTAATTCACAGACGAACTTTCTACTGATTCTACTGATTTATTATATGTACCTATAGATTTGAAAAGTTTTTTCTCATCGCATCCTCCGCTTGAGGCGGTCATCATACCACCAGACTACCATTGCGTGAAAATAATATAAAATCGAAAATGTTGAGTAGCGATCTTTGATGTGGCCTTAGAATTACGAATAAGCGCATTATTCATCAGTCTGTTGTCCAGCCCCGTAAGGAAAACAAAGGAAATGCGCATAGCTGAGTCAACTCGCGATTTATGGACATCTTTTATTGTAAATTGACCGAGCGAAGCGAGAGCGAAACGTATCCGTTATCCGTTTCAGTTTACTTATAAGTTTTCGATCGCAAAATACGCCTCGAAGGCGTTTGCAAATACTAAATTGTTTTACTCATTAAAGGAGCTAGCACACCGCCGCGTATACGCAGTGACGTGTTGTAGGCGTCACGTTTTCTCGCCGTTTTTTCATACATTTTGTTGCGTCAACACACCGTTAACGTCTTTTACGCACCGGTGTGGTGGGACCTTTAACTCATTTATTTTATTACAACCGTGGTATTACAATGTTGGTAACTAATGCTAAAGAAGTTTCACATGGACCCCGGTGGGGTGTAGCGATACAATAGGTAGTACAATAACAATAGGTAAGTAATAGGCATACAGGTTAGGTTGGTTTATTGCCGTTTCGATCCGCAAGCGGCGCTGCCAATTTTTCCGTATAAAGACCAGACAGAATTGATCAGAAATATAAAAACTTTGCGGAAAATTTCGGAACTAACTTCTGAATGGGCTATGTGTTTTTAACTTTATTTTCTTAATTGTATACAATTTGTTTCTAGTTGTGAATGAATTGGCTTCATTGGTACTATAGAAGTAATCTACTCTATAATTTATAGCTGTTGGATCTCCGAAAATAAATAAATAAATAAAAGTTACACACGATACCCATACAGGTTTTTTTAATATTTCTGGTCATGCTTTCTTGAGGTGCTTACTCGAGCGCGTTAGAAACATTTTTCATGACGAAAACTTAAACTAAGGGTGAGGTCAGACGAACGTAACTTTTGAGTTGTAAATCGCGTAAGTTATTGCTGCATTCGGTTTTATACAAGAGGCCTGTTTCGTTCACACGGCGACGCAAAATGAGTTGGACTTTTGCATCCAGCAAAAATAACGACACGCAACTCTTAAAATGACGCTCATCTGTCTCACCCTAAGGGGCTAACTTGGGTAGTTAGTTTAGTGTAGTTTATTGTTCGTTCAATATAAAAAAAATTCGTTTACATAAAATGTCAAGCAAATATCATTCATTTTGAAGTAGTCAGAAAATTATGCTAAATGTCGCAAAAATAAAGAACAACAATACAATAAAAATAGAATGTCAAATGTCACAAAATCATACATAAGTAAAGAATAAAAAATATTACGAAAAAAAAGAGAATGCTTCGTATGACCGGCTGTCCGACTGTCTGTTCTTATCAGGTCGTATGTGACTGTTCTTCATGAATTTTTGTAAGCCGCCAGGCAATGCTTGGCGTCAGATGCTGGTAGCGATCCGGATAGACCTTGCGCAAGATTCCACGTCGTTCCGCTTATGCAGTGGTAAGACCGTTAAAAATTCACTTATGGAATATCCGTCCATTGCTTGAGGCAAAGAAGCTCCTGTACTTGGCCAAACTTGTACGAATTTAACCATATATGAAAAATTAATGCAACTTTCTCCATTAACTCGCGAACCTGTGAAATAGCGGTATCAGGTTTGTGACATAATACATATAAAAATTGCCGGCCAACTGTGTCACTGTGCCACTACACATCCGAAGTTGCGCAAGCGACCTTTCGCGTTGAGGCCAATGTTGGCCACAATAGCCAAGCTTTTGCCAAGTAAGGATATATAAACTCCCACGTCAAAGAGTAGGTTTAAGAAAGGGCGCCATTTTTTATTGCTTGGACTTGGCAACGATTTTCTTTGTAAATATTTAGTTTATCTCACATTCTCAATTCATGTAAGAGTTCAGCTCGGACAGTATTAAATTCCACCAAAAAAGTATTATGAACTAAAGGCCAAATTCTTCTGTGATACAGTAAGTGAACACAGAAAATGAGCCAAGTCTGCCACTGAATGTTAACAACTGAATCCGTCTTATACGAATAAACATTTCGTGTGACTCCAGAGTTAACAAGTTTAGTTTGACCTGGCAGTTTCATAACACAAAGTTGTAATGTGTTACTATGTATCCATAGAAGTGTGAAGCGGAACTATTTACCTCTATTATACTCAACGTAAAAAAATATGAATAAAAAAATTTAAAACATTGTCAAGGATAAATATACATCGCTAAAACACAAGCAAGAAAAAAACTTTTCTATGATTGAGACAATTTTACATAATTCCTAAAAGAGAGGCCTCTGACCTTAAAACCATGATGTCAAGTGTATATACGTTTGCCAAACATTGGCCATATGTGGTCAAATTTTAGCGGATACCATTGGCTCCAACGTTGGCTTACTTGGCGGGAGTAGGCCAACACACGTAATCGCACGTCCTAGTTATATTTGGCGAACAGCCTTGATTGTTGTATAATTATATTCGTTTTATTTGAACAAGGCTTTGTTCTGAGTATCATCAAGGTATAATAACACAATTTGTGGTCAACGAAGTAAAATGCTTACATAAGTAGCTTGGTTTACTCGCCTCAGACGAACGTGGTAGAGTGTAGTAATAAGAAGGTAGTGCATAGATGTTGAGTATAGTAGACGGACAATGCAAGAGAAAGCGCGATAAAGCTTATACGACATACACACACACAAATCACGTCTATATCCCTTACGGGGTAGACAGAACCTGAGGTAACAAGACCTAAAGGCCACGTTTAGCATGATTGTAGGCGTATAGGTGGAAAGGGGAATCAAAATAGTGATGGGTTGCTAGCCGCATTGCCTATAACATGATTCCTAAGAATTTCGCCCATTCCCTCGATGGGCTTTTACCATCTGCGCAGGACGAGAAGCAACTGATAGATAATATGTAAGCAAGTATTTATCCAAAGAGAACTCGCACCTTACGCCTGTAAAGAGAGCATAAATGTCGATACAGCCGTCATGTCAAATTGATGTGTCACCGACCTTACTTTTTGTGGCATACAAGTGTACAGATGTTTTTGATGTCTTGGCAACGTAAGTGCACATATTTATGCCCTTGACTGTACTTTCCACTTCCTAGAATAATTAGATAGTTACATAACGTATAGGTGTACGGAACATCGGGCCCAAGGTTCCACGTGACTTAACACGTGAGCTGCTCGCTTAACACGTTCACTGCTCGCGACCTCCGAACAATTCTTTCACATACTCATCACTCAGCACTCATCACAATTAGGGCTTGTTTCACCACTCTCTGTTAAGTGTCAGTTATTTATGATTCCGTCTCTATTTATTATCATGAAACAGACAGACTTCATCATAGATAACTGGAACTTAACAGAACTAAAACTAAATTTAAAAGATAGGCAGTTTAATAAATTTGCAGAAGAAAAGTTTTGATTTTGCACGATATCAGCTCAGATACCTGCTCAGATCTGTTCTGTTCTCCAGTCCATTATGGTTGCCTGGTAGAGATCGCTCAGTAGCGATAAGGCCGCCTATTGTTACCTTGTAATATTCTGTATACCTTTTGTCTGTTTTGGTTGTTATATGTGGTGTTCAATAAAGAGTTATTTTATTGTATTGTATTGATATCTGCGAACAAAGAAAATATTGTTAAACTTAATGCCTGTTAAGCTTATTGTTTGTGGCATAAAGGTGTATAGATGTTCTTGACGTCTCCGTAGCGTACATATATTTATGCCCTCGACTAACAGTCGAACCATTTCATTCCCGACCCACCGTAGAACATTCTCACAGTAAACGTCGCATGATTTTATTTGTCAATTCAATGTGACGCCACTATGACGTTTTGCGAAAGGGTTCCACAGTGGCTCTGGCTCCTATTTCACCAAAGCGACAATTGTCGGTGACAAGTGACAATTCTGTTAACATTACCAACTCGACGGGAATCTACGCCGGTTGGCTTCATATTGACCACGCATTGCAATTCGAATTGTCACTTGTCACCGATAATTTTCGAATTGGTGGTTACCTACGTTAGGTACATATATTTATGCCCTTACATTGGTCGCCAGCCAAGCCAAGCCAAGTAAGAACTACAGCGTACTGCGAAGTTTAAGATGTATTTTCTACTAGCTGTTGTATGTTAGCTACCTATAATCTATCGTATGTTCCAAATTTCATCCAGACCTGTCCAGCCGTTCTGGCGTGAAAGAGTAACAATCATCCATCCATCCATCCATCGCGTTTCTCATTAATCGTCGGACAAATGCCTGGAGATCAGCTAAAGGTTTCTCTCGTCATAAGTACTTTGTGACCTCAGAGCATAAAGTAAGCAACGCGCACATCTTTACGAAGGTCGGGAGGGCGCAGCCTTGCTGCTTGACGTGCTCGGAAGTGTATTATGTGAATTTATTATGGCTTAATTTGTTGCCATTGTCATGGGTGTTAGAATTTGCGATAAAATTTGGAAAATTTATAGGTATTCTTTGAATTGGCATTGTTCATTTTTTTTAGTATGCTCCAATTCGAAAACCATTTCGAGGAAAACCATCAATTATCCGATTTATCTTGTCCGATTTCAAAAATACTTTATGATTGCAGATATTTTTGTAAAAGTACTTTGAACCTTCGTTTGACCGAACGACCGGGTTTTTAGACAGAATCCAGCATCGAATGTTTGCCACAAAAGTGAAAAAAAAAGTTTGGCTACGGCAACTGTCACGTGTCACTGTCAAATCTAACAAAACCATAGACAAGGCCGTTTTTTTTATAGCCAGCCGAACGAAGGCGATCGGGATTCTGTCTAAATTCACAAATTATGAAACAGCGAAAAAATATTTATTATTAATTAACAAAGCTACGTAAAAGCATAATATTCAAATTAGTTGCTTGAAATAGTCCATTTTATCAAATAAAGGTGTTAAAAGCACAGCTTAAAAAAATGAACAATGCCAATTATTCCCCGATCACTATCTGCTGAATCGTAAACTTTTTGTGTGGCTTAAGTACGGCAAAGAAACTGAGTCCGGTGCCACCGTAGAACTTTGTCACTGTAAATATCATAATGATTGACCGTATACACCTGCCGAAGGAATTATTGCGGAATTGTATGACGGGGTGCGAGTCGGTTTACCTCCACGTGTGGTCAAGAGCTGCGGTTCGTTTTTGGATCCGTCCGGGGAGAGCAGTGCTTGGTCCGGTGCACTCTGGGCATCGGCTAATGATTTCCTGGCAGTGTCTGAGGGGAGGGATATCATTGACCGTTGGCTAAGAGCCCGACAGGGGGAAGGGAATCTTGTGGCAAAAATGACGGCAACGGCAACACGGTCAAAAGACCCCCTCCCCCTGTCGGGCTCATAGCCAACGGATAACGATATCCCTCAGAATCTGCCAGGAAATCACTAACTGATGCCCAGGGTGCACCGGACCAAGCACTGCTCTTCCCCCCGGACGGATCCAAAAACGAACCGCAGCTCTTGACCACACGCGGAGGTAACCCGACTCGCACCCCCCTTGGCACGTTGTAAAGTTTAATGTCGATAAAACGTATCTGTCAACTTGACAATTTGATTTAAGAGACATATTAACCACTACATAGTATAAAACAAACTCGCTCTCCGCTGTCTATCAGTCTCTATGTATGTTTAGATCTTTATGCTTAAATAGAATTTGATGCGGTTTTTTTAAATAGATAGGGTGATTCAAGAGGAAGGTTTATACGTATAAAAAATACTGATTGCTCCCGTGCGAAGACGGGGCGGGTCGCTAGTAAAGTATAATGTCGATAAATCGTGGCTGTCAACTTGAAAATTCAACTTCCCAGTAAGTGACACGTTCATTTGATACGTAACTGTAGTAAAGTTGCCGTGTTTTTCCTACTCTGTTCTAAGAAATAAATCTTCCCACATTATCGCATTTACTAGGCGAAATATCCGATGTTTGCGGTTACATTTGTCTAATAAATTGCCAGGTTGTTAGTGAAATGACGCAGGCTCGGCCGACTAGTTCCTTCTACGTGTATTTATTATACTAATAGTGTGATAAGGGAACGTGCTGGTGTGAAAGAGGATATAGTGACTAGGATAGAAAAACGTATGCTTAGTTGGTTTGGTCACGTGGAGCGGATGGATGAAAGTAGACTAACTAAACAGATCTATATGGGGAGTGTGAATGGTAACGTTAGGAGGGGAAGGCCTAGACGGACGTTTCGAGACCAAATAGGAGACGTTTTGGAAAAAGGTCAGGTCAGGAGTACCCGAAACCGACGAGCATGTATGAAGAGATTAATGAATGTGGATGAAGCGAAAGAAGTATGTCAGGATCGTAGCAAGTGGAACAAAGTAGTATCTGCCTACCCCTGTGGGAAAGAGGCGTGACGGTATGTATGTATGTATGTATGTATGTATTATACTAACATTTTATGTACGAGCTTCGATATCGACCTGTTACAACGATATCGGACGCGATAACTTGAAACCGAGTTTCATCGACAAACGTTTGATCAAATGCGTCTTTCGACAACTATTTATTTGCACAAACAACCAGAACACAAAGTAAGCAACGCGATTAGTTTTATTTTTTAAGTTTACGAATTAGCAGAGAATAAAGTTACCTATTCAATGGTTTTCGATTTTTCAAATTTTTGCTTTGTAATTTTATTTTTGTCTGGTTCACGGTGGATGCAAGCCGCTTCCAACCGAGACAACTGGTCTATGGGGGCCTATGTCCTATAGCTGATATGATGATGATGATGAATTCTATATTAGCTATATTCTAAATTACCTTATGAAAACGTTAAGTCTGAACTTGGGAAACATTACAATTGAAACAAACACTTTTGAAAAGCAGTATTTGAGTGCTTAGTATATTTATCTAGTGCTAACTCGGACTTGCCGAGTGCCGCACTTAGGATCACAGCTACACGATAATTCTATTCATTGCTTAGCGCCAAATTTTTGACACAAAAACGTCACCAACGTGCATTAACCTTTTTGACGTCAACGACACATCAGTTGCTTCAATGCAAAAGCAGCCTTCGTGCAATTAGGTTTAGGTTCAACTTGAGGCATCGCAATAAAGAAGTCGACGTCTCTTGTATTTGACGTGGCGAAAAGGTTAACATCTCATAACAGACGTCTAGATTTTTAAATCACAATTAAATGCCCTCTTTTCGGGGATCAGTCGGATAACTTGACGTTGACCTTTTTTTATTTTGATTTTATTCAACAGACTAAGAAGACTCGCCTACCTGATAGGGTAAATCTGATTTAAAACATCATTTATTATTATTAAAATTCATTCTTGCCTATTTTCGCTATATATTGTCACGTGTGTATTTGCCTGTGGCTTTGTATCTCTCAAGCTGATGGACCGATTTGAATGCGGTATTTTTCATTGTAAAGCCAATTCCCTTGCGGTAGTTCTTAGCCACGTCTGGTAATAATTGGTCCAGCAGTTTAAAAAATATCTTAGCGTAAGCCTATTTTGGCATAAAAGATAATTAAATACATTCGTACTGTCACGCCTCTTTCCCATAGAGGTAGGCAGAGACTACTTTGTTCAACTTGCTACGATCCTGACATACTTTCGCTTCATCCACATTCATCATCTTCATACATGCTCGTCGGTTTCGGCTCCTGACCTGACCTTTTTCCAAAACGTCTCCTATTTGGTCTCGGAACGTCCGCCGCTTTCCCCTCCCATTATTATTAATTGCGTATCGCGTGGGGGGTTTTCATTTTTGTATTTAGTGCTATTATAATGAAAGAACACGCAGTATCAGATCAAACCTGTGATTTGTACAATAGTATCATGCCTGCGTAAAGACAGTGGTACCTAACGTCGGTGCACGCGCAGCCTTGCGCCTTTCCCGTGCGGATGGATGCGCTTGCGACACGAGGACTGACGTTCTAGTAGGTTGACTCATGTACAGTCGAAGGCATAAGCATCGATACAGCCATCCTGTCAAATATATGTGTCCCCGACCATATTGTTTGTGGCTTAAAAGTGTACAGATATTTTTGACGTCTTGGTAACTTACATATATTTATGCCCATACAGTCGAACCATTTCATTCCTGACCCACCGTAGAACGTTCTCACAGTAAACGTCGCGTGATTTTCCTTGTCAATTTAATGTGACGTCACCATGACATTTTGTGAAAGGGTTCCACAGTGGCTCTGGCGCCTATTTCACCAAAGCGACAATTGTCGGTGAAAGTGACAATTCGAATTGCAATACGTGGTCAATATGAAGCCAACCGGCGAAGATTCTCGTCGAGTTTGCAATGTAAACACAATTGGCATTGTTCATTTTTTTTAAGCTGTGCTTATAACACCTTTATTTGTTAAAATGGACTATTTCAAGCAACTAATTTGAATATTATGCTTTTACGTAGCTTTGTTAATTAATAATAAATATTTTTTCGCTGTTTGATAATTCGTGAATTTAGACAGAATCGCCTTCGTTCGGCTGGCTATAAAAAAACGGCTTTGTCTATGGTTTTGTAGATTTGACAGTGACACGTGACAGTTGCCGTAGCCAAACTTTTTTTTTCATTTTTGTGGCAAACATTCGATGCTGGATTCTGAGATATCTCTATTGTGGCCTGTCCCCACAGTACACGAGAAACTATGCGATCGGTGCAAAATCATTAGCTATATACGTATCTTTATCAATCATTATAACTATCTACTAGTCATACACATACTCTATACATATGGAAAATTTCAGTACAATAATATTTAATTCCATGTATAAGAACTAACTTAAGTACATAGAGACAACTGCCATTATAAAGCCAGCGTCACACGAGCACTGCCTTGACTATTATCTTTCCACCTATACGCCCACAATCATGCCAAATGTCACCTGTAGATCTTGTTACTTTAGGCTCTGTCTACCCCGTAAGAGATAAAGTCGTGATTTGTGTATGATTGTATTACAACAGTAAATAAAAACCCTCGGAAGTCTGACGCGGGTGGAACCCCTCGTACACACTAGGGTGCAAGGGTGCAAGGGTAGGTTACGGTTACAACCCGCAGATGTGTACCCGGCTTTAATGTGAATAAAAAGTCTAAGAACCCTTACACACTGCTCGAACGAACGAATATCGAAATCGTTAGTGTGCAAGGGCCCTAAGTTACACACACTCGCAAGTGCGGACGTCATAACCATCAACCATTACTTTCGAAGGAATTCAAAGATGGCCGACGCACGCAACTGTCATTGTGTTTAATGGGAGGGAAGATTGACTATTTTTCTAATACTTAATGTAAGATATTAGATAAATGTGAGATGACGTTCATAAATATAATGAAAAAATTGCTACAATATTGTAACAATGTCTATTTGTTACCTCTTCATGACAAGTGACGAACCTATACGGTTCTTACGTTGTGGTGTAAATTAGGCTACTTTCTATTCTGGGAAATGGTAATTCCTGCGGGATAGCGATCGAATAAGCTAGCTAGTATTCGATAAAGTTCTATCTATCTATCTGTAAGTATTATGAACGTATTTTATAGACGTCAACCGTGAGTAAACTACATATATTATGCTAACGTGAAGAGTACGTTTGACTTTAAAGGTAGATAATATTAAGGACATGTGTCATACTCGCGTATGTTATTCAAAGTCTTTGCTATTTCTAGAAGTATCTTCATAAAATGCCAAGTCATCCAAACGAGGCAGATAATTAATATATGCAAAAAGAGGCTGTTTACTTACAGGTTACAATAAACAACGAAGATTCTGAAAAAGTGGGTAGGTATGTGTCTAAAAGAGCAATCGCACAAAACCGTGAGACTCCGTAATTTGTCGACAAAAAGCCCTGTAGGCTTATTGTCTAACTCACTCGTTTATTTTGACAGTTCATGTATGGGCTGACAATTGGCATCGGAATCAGCTAGCTGTCACATTCATACAAGAACTGTCAAAATGAACACGATGGCGATTGCGAGCGAGTTAGGTAATAAGCCTTCAGGTAACAGGGACCTCAAGAAAGTTAGCAATTTTACTGTTTCATCATCATCATCATCACTCCATAGTATAAAACAATGTCGCTGTCGCTGTCTGGCCGTCCCTATGTATGCTTAAATCTTTAAAACTACGCAACGGATTTTGAAGCGGTTTTTTAATAGATAGAGTGATTCAAGAGGAAGGTTTATACGTATAATACATGCATAATATTGTAGAGAAACACTGATTAACCCGTGAAGCCGGGGGGGTCGCTAGTGTTCTATATACCTCATACTTTAAATTTGAATCTAATTTGTTTGGCAAGAACGTCGGTGGAGTATAAAAAAAAGGATACGGGTGCGACCGCGGATAGGACCCGTAGTACAGTTAAACTTGTTTTGAAGGCAACCTGTTCCAAACCGCTTTGCATCTATCAGATGCTTTTAAAAGTTAGAATTTTATAGACTGTCTTAAAATTTATCCGGAATAGATACTTTTGTATGTGATTGGTTTAATTTGATTGAAGGGTTAGTTCGCTGTTTAACGTTCTTCAGGCTTCTTTACGCCTCTGAAAGATCAGGCCCATAGAAATACTTATATCACCTATTACTAATAGAGCTTTTAAAAAAAAAAGTCTAGGTACGTGTTTGTCATGCAAGAAAGATGTGTCCCAGATTTTACTATAGATTTTTTCCTGTTTGTCACGTTCCGAACATATAAAAAAACGACGAACAAAAAGTGACGAACTGGAATGAAAGTTTTGGAACACATTTTGTTCCTGTAGAAAGATTGATAGAGTCAACGATTCTGAGTAAGGAAAACCCAAAATGATCAAATTGGCATTGTTCATTTTTTTTAAGCCGTGCTTTTAACACCTTTATTTGATAAAATGGACTATTTCAAGCAACTAATTTGAATATTATGCTTTTACGTAGCTTTGTTAATTAATAATAAATATTTTTTCGCTGTTTGATAATTCGTGAATTTAGACAGAATCCCAATCGCCTTCGTTCGGCTGGCTATAAAAAAACGGCTTTGTCTATGGTTTTGTTAGATTTGACAGTGACACGTGACAGTTGCCGTAGCCAAACTTTTTTTTTCATTTTTGTGGCAAACATTCGATGCTGGATTCTGTCTAAAAACCCGGTCGTTCGGTCAAACAAAGGTTCAAAGTACTTTTACAAAAATATCTGCAATCATAAAGTATTTTTGAAATCGGACAAGATAAATCGGATAATTGATGGTTTTCCTCGAAATGGTTTTCGAATTGGAGCATACTAAAAAAAATGAACAATGCCAATTCTGGAAAAATGTTCATGTAGAGTTTTTTTTGAAAAGCTATCAATAACGTCTGCTATGATTAAAAGTAATTAAAACTAAGTTAAATCGCTGTCCATGACAACAGAAGAAAGAGAAAGCGAACGAACCGTATCAGCGGTGCCGCTCTATTTGCTGCCCGATGAAACAGCTTGCGGCACGTCGGAAGCAAACGATCAATGTGTTACGGTTACTAGACCAAGTGTAGAACAATTTGGCAACAGAAAAAATAGACGTGGTGGCCTAACGGTTTGACCTATGGCCTCCCAAGCTGAACGTTTAGAGTTCAAACCCCGGCTCGCCCGTGATTTTCTAAATTTAAGTTTGAAATTTACTAAGAATTTTTCGGTGAAGGAAAACATTCGATGGTGTGTGTGAAGGTCTCTATCCGCATTGAGCCGGCATGGGAATTATAGCCCAAGCTCCTCAAATTGGGGCTGTTCCCCCAGCAGTAGTGGAATTTAATGTATAATTATTGTAGGTAGTAATAGCAAAACCAGTCCTAAAGAAGGTGATATCGTAGGTAAAGGTCACATAAACTCACAAGATTGTTCAAATATAGAAGTAAAGAAGACAATAAAAGACTAAAATAAAGAGATAATACATGGAAAAAATCACGAAAAAAAGCCAAAATTCAACATATTGCTGGCCTTGGAAGCATATGTCAGTCTTCCGTTGAATACTACTATTATTACTGTATGTTAATTTCGTGCAAAGTCGACCACGGAATTCCTGTACCACCCAAAAGTTCATTGTCAGTTGGACAGCTTTAAATATTAAAAACTACTTTCACTTACTTACAAGTCAGTGATAAACAACCTGAAATCAGTGCTGCAGGTGTCTAACACCTCAGCGTAATGCTGAGCCAGCGACCGTTTCACTTTTGCGAAGACTCACAACGCTGATGATCTATTTTTCATGTCTATGTTTTTTTTTGTTATACCTTGTTTATTTTCTATAAAATTGTGTATATATTATCTTATATTTGTGTCTTGCAAAAAGGAATAAATGTCTTCTTTCTTTCTTTCTTTAGCTGTACAGCTCATTACAGTAACCAAAAACCAGCTGTAATCGTAGCTACAGCTCGTTACAGTAACCAAAAACCAGCTGTAATCGCAGCTACAGCTCGTTACAGTAACCAAAAACCAGCTGTAATCGTAGCTACAGCTCGTTACAGTAACCAAAAACCAGCTGTAATCGTAGCTATAGCTCATTACAGTAACCAAAAACCAGCTGTAATCGCAGCTACAGCTCGTTACAGTAACCAAAAACCAGCTATAATCGCAGCTACAGCTCGTTACAGTAACCAAAAACCAGCTGTAATCGTAGCTACAGGTCATTACAGTAACCAAAAACCAGCTGTAATCGTTGTTACTGCTCTTTACAGTAACCAAAAACCAGCTGTAATCGTAGCTACAGCTCGTTACAGTAACCAAAAACCAGCTGTAATCGTAGCTATAGCTCATTACAGTAACCAAAAACCAGCTGTAATCACAGCTACAGCTCGTTACAGTAACCAAAAACCAGCTGTAATCGTTGTTACTGCTCTTTACAGTAACCAAAACCAACTGTAATCGTAGCTACAGCTCGTTGTAGTAACCAAATACCCTCGTGCAGTGGCTTTCCGCTCCCGGCAGACTCGTAAGCCACGCCCACACTATGGTTTTTGATTCTGAAACACAACAGTTATAATGAACAAAAAATATTTACCTTGCTACTCCGCTACTCACTCAGTGATGGGGTGCTAGCCGCAACGCCTATAACATGATTCCTAAGACTTTCGCCCATTCCCTCGATGTTACCATTGGCGCGGGAAGAGAAGCAACTGGTAAATTCTATGTTCGCGAAAGTTCGTAAATATGGTTTTTTTTTTATTTATTTTTTTATATTAAAACCGACAAACGGGCATGCGGTGCACCTGATGGTAAGTGATCACCGCCGCCCATGGACAACTACAGCACCAATGGGACTGCTAGCGCGTTGCCGGCCTTGTAAGAAATGGTACACTCGCCTCTTGAAGGTACCCATGTCATAGCCAGTTGGAAATACCCCAGCCGCCAGCCCATTCCAAATTTTGCACGTACGGGGCAAGAAAGACCGCTTGAATTGCACGGTGTTGGAGCACCAACTATCGAGGTGATGGTGGTGGAAACTACTTTTACGTCGAGTAGAACGGTGATGGAACTTGGCAGCTGGAACAAGGTTAAAAAGTTCAACGGAGCACTCCCCATTATAGATCCTGTAGAACACGCAAAGAGAACTTATGTCTCTGCGAAGAGGAAGACGGTCTAGTTTCATAGAGAGCATAGGGTCACCAATGATGCGACACGCCCTGCGTTGTAAGCGATCAAATGGTAGGAGCTGGTATTGTGGGGCCCCACATGGATGGATGGATGTTACTCTTTCACGCCAGAACGGCGGGACAGATCTGGATAAAATTTGGAACATAGATTATAGTCTGGAATAACACATAGGCTACTTTTCATCACGGAATATTGCGTAATTCTTGCGGGATAGCGATAAACGGATTCTATTCAGACGAAGTTGCGGGCAACAGCTAGTATGGCTATATTTTACGGTGCTATTATATCATATATGTATCGACATCTTATAGCTGTGATGCAACACGGCATGAATGATTTGGTTACATCCGTCTGAGGCAATGGGATCTTTCAAGAGTATAATTATGTTATTAATGAATGTTACGTCTACCTCACTGTCATCAACTAATTAATATACGAGTCATTGTGAATGTGTGATATAATTTGATGTAGTTTCGTCACAGGGGACCGAAGAACCGACAGCTTTCTCGAACAAAGATAAAGTAGCTATTCAAAGAAGGAACGCTGCTAGTAGCTTCAAAAGATTACTCCATAGAACCTTTTTATGACATGTTTTGGGACTACATAGTTTTATTCATACATACATACATATATATATCACGTCAGACTCGTAGACAGAGTTTAAGGTAACAAAACCTTAAGGCCACGTTTAGCATGATTGAGGGCGTATAGGTGGAAAGGGGTGTCAAAAATGTCTAAACGTGACATACAATGGTATTATTAATTCTGTGCAAAAAAAACTATTTAATTTCAAACGTAAATTTTCTCCACAATTAAATAAACAGGGCGTTACCGAGATGTCGATTGTTAGTATATGTATAACGACATCGGAAACCGACGCTTACGTGTATTTTTTTTGCAATCTTCGTCAATACTAACAAAATGACGGAAGATTTATACAAACAATGTTTTGATGTAAAAACGTTATTTGCATTCATTGGCTCTTGTTCTTTTTTGGGTGTAAATTATTCATACGTAGTGACGTGGGTGGGTTAATTATACAGATTTAGAGACAAAGACCAACCGGAAATACTTTTAAATTCTAAAATCTAAAATCCTCTTTATTTAAAAATTGATACTTACTTTTTCATTTAATATTTACTAGCGACCCGCCCCGGCTTCGCACGGTATATTATGCATGTATTATACAAACCGTCCTCTTGAATCACTCTATCTATTAAAAAAAACCGCATCAAAATCCGTTGTGTGGTTTTGAAGATATAAGCATACATCGGGACATGGGGACAGAAAAAGTGACTTTGTTTTATAATATGTAGTGATGATGATGATGTATTCCTTTAGAGTCTCGTGTTAAACAAAATGTACTTAACCCTTAGATTAAAAATGTGGACTATACGATACATGATTTAAGACTACTTTTTGCCGGGGCTTCGCACCCGCTGCATTTTTTTTTCTCAAAATTTTGTTTTATACAAACCTTGTCCAAACAGTAACAAATATAGCTAAAAAAGAATTATCCAATTCGATGCAGACGTTTGGAAATTCCGCGCGTACATACATTTCGACGATTCATTTTTATTTATATAGATTTTTAGGATTCTTACGGAGGTTTGAAACCTATAAGGTTTAGATGAGTGTTTTATTTTTGCAATTTTCAGGCATTTTACATCAAAAAATTAGTTTACCCCGTAATTTATCCCGTTTATTTTTGAATTTTACATTCCTAATAAATGAGACCTTTAAGTAAATGTATACCTTCCACTCCATTTATAAAAGCAATTTTAGATCAAAAGTCAACCATTTTAGCCTCTAACCATGCTGGTCAATACCTATAAATCCAATTTTCTATTAGACCTACAAAGCTAATCGTATCGAGTCAGTGACGAAATTCCAGACGTAACAAATTCATTCCGTCTACATTGCACTTGCCAAGGTCGCCACAAGAGCGAGGGAGACGGGTACATTCCTAATTGCTACGCCTCGTAATTTATCGTAATCGTAATTTCGCCACTGCGACCGTGAGCGATATGTCAAAACGTTCCTTACGGCGGCTGAATACGAATTCCTATGCCTTTTGAATTAAAAGCAGTCAGCCTACAAACTTATCAAGATAAGCGGTGAGAAATGGAACCAACCTTTTTACTTATGAATCGCTATATTTTTCATAGATGGTGGCGACACTATGACTATGTAAGCTTAAGTTTGTGGTGCCACAGACTAGACTAGACTGTCATTGTTATAAAAGGGTTAGGTTTTAAAACGCGTTCAAGTATTTGTCTTATGGCTTCACCATATGATTTAAATTCGTAAGTTTAGTGCGTGATTTATTTGCTCTTTGTTTTTAAATAGCGACGATATTATAAATCGTTCTTGTTTCAAAATGAGGATCAGACGGCCTTTGTCAATTCCAACTCAGTTCAGGTTTTAGCTACTGTATAGATTTAGGCGTCACTTTGCTACTCCACGGTATAGTGAGGTCAAAACATGCAAAACAGTCATGTTTCCGTCAAGTCCCATTCATGCAGTCAATGTTTAAGTAAACAATGACAACACAAAACAAAAAACAACGGAAAAACAACCGAATTGACAATCAGAACCACCACCAACACAGAATATTTCGGACATGAGTTTCATCTCTCTCCGAGGCATCCTCAGCGGATGTTGACGCTCCGACGAACGGTCGAAGAATCCCTTCCTTTCTTCCAAAAGGAGAACACACAAACCTGCACACATCTACGATTATATTGGTGTGTGTGAAGCTCCCAATCCGTACTGGGCCCGCGTAGAACTAGCCCAAACCCTCTCATTCTGAGAGGAGGCCTGTGCCCAGCAGTGGGAAGTATTAAGGCTGGACATGATGATGAATAAACATTAACAGAGGTATTCTTTAAAACTAACCACTCGGTTGCAGCCATCCGGTACTAATGCTTAAACCTTATGTTCACACATGTTTTTTACCCGTTTTATCTTCCATGCTGGTCTGGGAGCAAAGAAAAAACATAGAATGTACCAATTGCTTCTTTACCCGCGCAGATGGTAAAAGCCCATCGACGGAATGGGCGAAAATCATAGGAATCATGTTATAGGCGATGAGACTAGCAACCCATCACTATTTTGATTCCATTTTTTTTTCCACCTATACGCCCACAATCTTGCTAAATGTGGCCTGTAGGTACCTGTTACCTTAGGCCCTGTCTACCCCGTAAGGGATAAATACGTGATTTGTGTATGTATGTAGTTTTTGTAATTGTATTTTAAAAGTATGTTTGTTTTGTTTACAGAGAGACCTCGCCTCCGTCGCCCAACGGCGACGCGAAGGATTCCAAGATGAGCCAGATCCAGTTCTCTGTGCCCTTCGATAAGGAGAACGCGGTCAGTATCATCATCATCATCTTCATCATCATCATCGTCTTCACCATCACCATCATCATCATCATCGTCATCATCACTCTCATTATTATCGTCTATTTGCTAACCACCTAATTTCTCTCCTTTTTGGTCACCGTCACTACATAATTATAAAACAAAGTCCTCAGCCGCGTCTGTTTGTCCGTCTTGTGGTTTTCACCCTACCCTACCCTTACGGGTACCCTTGCGGGGTAGACAGAGCCTAAGGTAACGAGACCGAAAGGCCACGTTTAGCATGATTGTAGGTAGTAAGTGGTAAGGGGAATCAAAATAGTAATGATTCCTATGCCCATTCTCTCGATGGACTTTTACCAGAGAGAAGAGAAGCAACTGGTACATTTTATGTTTTCACCAGTAGATAGAGTTGTTATAATTAATATAATTTGTTAAGGTTATGTGTAAATTGGTCAAAATATGTCGAGAATCGGCATTTTTCGTTTTTTTAAGCTGTGCTTTTAACACCTTTTTTTGATAAAATGGACTATTTCAGGCAACTAATTTGAATATTATGCTTTTACGTAGCTTTGTTAATTAATAATAAATATTTTTTCGCTGTTTGATAATTCGTGAATTTAGACAGAATCCCAATCGTCTTCGTTCAGCCATTAAAAAACGGCTTTGTCTATGGTTTTATCGATACGTCAATGTCATAGATCTGTGAATGTGTGTGTGAAGGCTCAACCAACGTTCTTGTGTTTGTAGATTTGACAGTGACAGGTGACAGGTGCCATAGTCAAACTTTTTTTTTTCATTTTTGTGGCAAACATTCGATGCTTGTTTCTGTCTAAAAACCGGGTCGTTAAGTCAAACAAAGGTTAAAAGTACTTTTACAAAAATATCTGCAATCATAAAGTATTTTTGAAATCGGACAAGATAAATCGGATAGTTGATGGTTTTCCTCGAAATGGTTTTCGAATTGGAGCATATTAAAAAAAATGAACAATGCCAATTGTTGGAAGTGTCGGGAAAAGCCTTGTCTGTTTTTTTTTATCTCAAATTCGATATTATTTATTTTTAAGACTAGCGATCCACCCAACTTTACATGGGTTATCAAACTATACCCTATCACCGTGTTAAAATCCGTGCCGTAGTTTAAAAGATCTGAGCAGACATACAAACATACAATACATGTGGACAGACTGCGGAAAGTGATATATAAAGTAAATAATACGCGCGCGTTGAAGTCTTTTTACTGAAACTTTACAAAGTCAAGTCAAGGTCATTTGAACCAAATGACAAATTGTTTAAAAAACTTAGCTTTTAAGTAATAAATTAAGATGGCTGCATTGGCGGATAGACTTCGCTTAGTTTTTGCCTGCATTTTTTTTGTTAAATTCAATTTATTATCTAGTGCAGCACAAGGAAAAAAAGGCTCCTGTACACGTTGAATTTTGTACGAACTTGATCTAACGCTAGAAATAAAACGTTACACAAACACTAGAACAGTATCTTTATTTTTAAAGTATTAATATTGAAATAAACGCGGACATATTTAACAAAAATTAATTATAAATATCACAGGGTAAAATCCGTATGTCCAATTTCCGGTACGGCGGTAATAGGGTTATTATGTCTCAAATAAGGAAGCCAAAATTAAGGAGGCCTACAAGGGCTTTTTGAATTTAGAAAAGTAAAGGTAGGGAGAATTCCGGCTGAACTGCACACTATTAAGGAAGTCGAGGCACGTATTAAGGTAATAGGATCGAGATAATTTTCGCTATGCATACGTGATAGTTTTGTGCGCACAATACCAATAACGTGTTAAAAAAAATAAATCACCTAGTGCAAAGGCAAGTCAGACACCTAAGCGTAAATTCGCTATAGTTAACTTAATAAATATGCAGTTGTACAATAACCTTTGGAAACCTTGGGAGGAACGGTTTTTTTAAAAGAGAATTAATGGGATGAATACACGGAATGTAACACGAAGCTCGTCGTCTATGCGCTCCTGGCGTAAACTCCGGGTCGTACAATCGAACCTCGTCGGTCGTCACGTACTCTCGTAGAGTTGAACGTTTTCGCACTCAGCACGCAGCAAATCCCGGGAACCTCAGTCCACGAGTAAATTTATTAAAATACTCTCCGTGTGGAAAAAGCTGGAAATAAAACTTACAATGAAAAATAATGCCTGAACGCGCACAACCCTAAACGAATAGACACCAAAACAGCATACATACCCGAAATGGAAAAATCCGGCTTCAAGACCACGATTTGTGGTATCTCAGTATCTTAAAAAAACTCAGCACCAACGAATATATCAAGCGGTTTTATGAGCACTCCGCACCACAAAAACAAGCCTCCGGAACTTGAGGAAAAAAATCACTACTCGGAGTATCTTGTTCGGCCTGGGTAAATATTTCCCTCACAGCAGGAGAATCAGATCTGAATGACTTTTTTCCTTAATGTCAGTTCTGAATTTTTGATACCGAACACCAATTTTAAAATTCAAACGAATCTGCTCAAAAGAATGATTAATAACCAGTATGAACGGCGGAAAAAGGTTACTAACAAAATAATAAATAAAAAAGGCTAAATCACCATGCAGCAAAAATAATGCTGCAGACATCCCCCTACCAAAAGAAATTTAAAATCTAAATCAAGAGAGAACACTGACATTCAAATACCATGAAGTTGTAAAAATTTGACAACCCTAATCAATAATGTTTTGTCAACCCTGAATATCCAAAACCTAAACAGCCCTACTACAAGCTTGACGAAACTCCAAAGCGTAAGCCGAAAAGGATATCACCGCAACATCTATAATGAAATCGCAATGTAAATTACCACTGAGTTAAAACAAAAATCACGATACCCTAATATGTACCGATACCCACTTGAAATCAAAATGTTCCTAGAAACTTGGATTGGAAGAATGCGGAAACCTAAAAACAAATAAAACAACTCAAACAAGCCGCTGAAACTACTGGACAATAATAGCTATAACCATTATTGAACGTTAGAAAAGCTAACTCACATCCCCACACACAATCGCACCATAAAACAAAACAACCGCATATCTAACTGAAAGACTTAACCCAATACCGTACGAACCAAAATGAACCTTACGCATAATGACTAATTAAAAGTTGCGCCATCTATCAATACACCGAAGCACTAACTACTGGCCATTGAAACAAAGTGAAGCTCAAACTGACAAAAAAACTGTCACATGAAGACTTCAACTAGCCAACGCCACCTATAAATAATATTAAGAACAAACTTCACGACGCCATCTATGTGACAAAGCCTGAACCAACACCCTCTGTCAGAGATAAAATTTCAGAACAGAATTTAAAACGCCCCCTATTGGTGAAACTACGAGACCTCATATATACAGTCAACTTCACAAAATTGAACGCACTGACGCAAGTACTGTAAACGACACGCATTTATAATATAATTAACCTAAAGACTTAGGCTAGCTTAAGTTCCTAACTAACGAAGCACGAAAACTGGATACGGACGCGACGAAGTTTGAGGCGGCTCTACCACAACTTGAAGCGAACCAAAATACCAGAACGTGGTCATCGTAAAACGTAACCTAAACAATCTAAAAATATACAACGAATGAATATAATAGGTTGAAGATAATTACACGAGTCCTGGCAAGTCCGACTCTTGTCAAATCCACAAAACTCGAGTCAGACCCAGCGCCAGTTTAACACCTATGCCTATGGTACAGTCGGCGAAAAAAACGTCCACCACATGATAAGGCGAAATAACGTCGAAACTGGGAAAAAAGGAAAAGGTAGATACAGTCAGACTGGAAAAAATCGTGACAACCTCTGGTACAGTCGGCGAAAAAAAACGACCACCACATGATAAGGCGAAATAACGTCGAAACTGGGAAAAAAGGAAAAGGTAGATACAGTCAGACTGGAAAAATCGTGACAACCTCTGGTACAGTCGGCAAAAAAACGACCACCACAAGATAAAGCGAAATAGTGTATAAACTAGGAGAAAGATAGGTATAGTCAGCCTGGAAAAATCGTGACAACCTCTGGGAACAAAGAAACGATGCATATACGTCTTTTAGAGAAAACATCACACGTTTAAAGATCCACTTATATTTAGCGGATAAACACGCGTATTTTTATGAAAGCGTCGTCAGGGCTCGAGAACCCATAACACGTTTAAAAAATCCACTTATATTTAGTGGGTAAACACGCGTATTTTATGAAAGCGTCGTCAGGGCTCGAGAACCCATAACACGTTTAAAGATCCACTTATATTTAGTGGATAAACACGCGTATTTTAATGAACGCGTCGTCAGGGCTCGAGAACCCATAACACGTTTAAAGATCCACTTATATTTAGTGGATAAACACGCGTATTTTCTCAAAGTGTCGTCAAAAACGATGCACCAGCGTCTTTAGAAGAGAAAAAAAGGAATAAGGTGCATTAACTGCTGAATGACTGGAGACCAGAAAAGAATATCCTACAAGATAGCGTATAGGAAAAGAAAAAAGGTATGACGAACGATCCGCCTTCCTACATCAAATGGTTGGAGGTCAGAAAAGGATAGGACGAATAGGATACCGGAAAAGAATAGGACGGACGATGCACCTTTCGGCATTTAGGGGAAAAATTATATATCAGTGAAATGAAGTACATTATTCGTCGAATGAGAGACCGGAAAAAATAGGACGGACGATGCGTCTTTCGGAATTTAGGGGGGAAAATTTATATATTAAATAAATCTCCATACCACAATAGAATAGCATTATTTTAAAATGTCTTTCACGTGATAAGTACCAATGTGTGGAGAGACTAAATTCCTACGCCATACAACCTGACCAACTTCAAACAAAACAGGAATACGATTTCGGTTGTAGTAACGGGCGTTTCGCACGAAGGCTTGCGTCAACGCGTCGGCCACTTTTGCGTAAACTTCCCGTAACGATCTGAGGTTTTCCGCACGATCGTTCCGACTGTTATCCAACCCAGGGTTAACAGTCTGAACTCTTCTGCGATTACAGAGAACATCAACCTCACGTCCGTATATAAGGAAATTAGGGGTATAATTTGTAGCCAAATTAACGCAAGAGTTTAAATATAAGGCAACCTTAGGAAGTTGCCTGGCCCAAGTACGGTTATCATCAGTCACAAGTATACTTAAAGTAGTGACCACAGTTTGATTAAATTTCTCAGCTACGTTCGCATTCGGACTATAGTAGGGAGTGAAAATAGGTGACGAAACATGATACGCCCTAAGGAAATCTTCAAATTGACGACTCCTAAACACAGTAGCGTTATCACATAGGACGTTGAGTGGAGTTCCATATCTCAAAATTACCTCAGACTCTAATGCGTGTGTAATTGACTTTGCATCGGACTTCTTCAAAGGTGCTAACCAAACGAACTTCGAAAAGACATCTACCATCGTGAGAATATACTTGTACCCGTAATATGCGGTAGGTAAAGGACCAACCAAATCGATTGAAAGCAAATCAAGAGGAGCACTTACGGCACGCGGATATAACTGTTGTCCTCTTGGCTGAGTGTTAGCGATCTTAAAAGATTTGCAAATCTGACACAATGAGAGACGTGAAGCAATATCTTTGTACATGTTAGGCCAATAATACAGATCTCGTGTCTTAAAATAAGTTTTCATAATTCCAGGATGGACATTAGGAAATTCATTGTGGATTTCGTCTATCGCTTCGCTCGTTTTAGAAGCAGGCAAAACTATCTTCCAAGGGTCATCAACAAGTGGGTTATCTACCGACACCCTGCGGAGTAAAATACCATTGCGCAAAGAATACGCCGGAAAAAGTTGTGGAGTAGACGAAACACCTGAATACACTCTCTCATACCAAGGATCACCAGTAGGGACCTGACCCCGTTCAAAGGCGATAAGGGACACTTGGGGCCTAGATAACACGTCTGGTACAACATTTTGAACGCCCTTTCGATGCTCTAGTTCAAAATTGTACTGGGAAAGGATAGTAGACCAACGAGCTAACCGACCTGTTGGGTTATCTAAAGTTAGGAGCCACTTTAAGGCGATATGGTCTGTGATGATCTTAAATTTTACGCCATCTAAATAACCACGAAAGTGTTTTACGGAATCCAGCACAGCTAAAAGTTCACGCTCCGTGGTGCTATAATTACGTTCTGCCTTAGAGAAAAGACGGGAAAAATATGCGATCGGGTGTTCGATACCGTCAAAAACCTGTACCAAGACCGATCCGAGTCCGACTTGGCTAGCATCACACTGCAAAATAAACGGCTTCGTAAAGTCCGGACAAGCCATAACCGGTGACTCAATAAGAACCTGCTTCAACCTTAAAAAGGCGGCTTCCGCGCTGTCATTCCATTCAATAGGATCTTTTCCTTTCTTCTTGCCAATCAGAGCTGTCAAAGGCGAGATGATTGTAGAGAAATTGTCGACGAATCTACGGTAGTAAGAACACAGACCGAGAAAAGCTCGTAATGACTTCGCTGTAGTCGGAGCCGGGTAATCGCCGATTGCCTCCAATTTCTTTGGATCCGTTTGCAATCCCTTCTCATTAACAATGTAACCTAGATACCTCAATTCGGATTTACAAAATTCACACTTCTTTAGATTGACTGAAAGACCTGCATCCATAAGACGATCCCGTACCTTGCCGATAAGCTTGAGATGACTATCAAAATCACGAGAGACGAGGATCAAATCATCGACATAGCCAAATACGAAGTCCTCCGAATCATGAGTGTATTCAAAATTAACTATCATGTCTGTAAGACGTTGCATTTCGGACGCCGCATTTGTTAGACCAAAAGGCATTCGGACAAACTCAAATAAACCACGCTGTGGTACTATAAAAGCGGTTTTCTCACAGCTGGCTTCATCTGCCAAAGGAATCTGCCAGAAAGCACTACGAAAATCTAATGAAGTCAAATACTTCGCCCCGCGGAGATTATCCAAAATATCCTGAATTCTTGGTAACGGGTACGAATCACGAATAGTGACGTTGTTCAACCGACGACTATCAACGCAAAAACGAACTGAACCGTCTTTCTTTGTCACCATTACGACAGGGCTCGCCCACGGCGACCTAGATGGCCGAATAACACCTACCTCCAACATCTTATCAATCTCCTCATTTAAAACTTTCAACTTAACCGGTGACAGAGGATAATATCTTTGACGGACGGGAGGTCCTACCGTTTCAATCTTATGTGACAGCCATTTAGTACATCCGAGACCAATCTTATCAGAAGAAATAGCGGAAAAATCGTCAATAACTTTCTGAAGTTTGACCTCTTGTTCTGGTGTGAGAACTTCACGAGGATGGATATAACGAACTTCACTAGAATCAATGGACTTGTCCACCAGTGTCGGAGCCTTTGGCACAAAAAGCTTGCCGCTCTTGTCGCCAGCGAAAAACTGACTTAAAACCGACGTGAGACCAAAATAATTCCAAAACTCAATCCCTAAAATGAATTGAGTTGGTAAACCAGAACCAACAAGGCAGGGGTGAGGAGAAGACGAACCATTAAAAAAAATTGGAATATCCACACCACCCAGAATTTTAATAGGACTGTTATCAGCGGAAACAACTGAAGGCTGAATTTTCGAACTATATTTCAAACCGAGTTGATTTAGCAAGGAGACATCGACGAGTGACATCTGAGCACCAGAGTCAAGAAGTGCTTTTACTTTACAACCAGCTGCTGTGATTTCGATAAAGAGACGATTGTCAGGTGAATCGTTTACGACTAGAGGTGACACGGTTGAGCCGAGCCGTATAACCTCGTCGCTTAGTTTTTTGAAGAAGAGGGGTTACATTGGGGGCAATTTCGAGTAGATACCCCTATGCGTTTACAGTTGAAGCATACGATACCAGGAAGTTTCGGACATCCCCGATAATCGTGTCCAAATTCATCGCACTTCAAACACTTGGGATAAGTTTCGGTGCTAACAGGTGACACAACGACGGGACAAGTAGACTTATACTGAAAAGTTTCAAAATTTCTAGCAATTTCCAGGAGGGAATCCATATCTTTCACGATATTCGTAGCCAGACATGGGTGGTAACGCGCATGCAATCCGTACTTAACGATCGTTAACAAATCGTCCTCGTCAATCGGAGAACGTAATTTAGCATTTAGATCACGGATTTCGATGACAAAATCAACGACAGTCTGATCGTTACGTTGCTTCAGCGCACGCAATTGTCGCTCAACCTTAAAGTCGTAGTCGACGGTATCAAAGGTACGCAAGAACGCCGATTTGAGACTAGCGAAAGTCAAACCCGGAAAACGGATAGCCCTAAAATATTTAAGCGCACTCCCGGAAAGAAGTTCGTGAAAGCGAATAACTACATAAGCGGGACTGACTCCGCGAGCGATGCCTTCCTCCTCGACGCGTGTAAAAAACTCACGGACGCATGAATCCCCCGAAAAAGTAAGATTCCATTTGGTAAGCGACTCGGACTTTGCAGTGGCAGGATAGCATCCAGACGCTTTGGCATTCAAGGCTGTTGGTTGATCCGGCACCGAAGCGTGAGTGGAAAGATTTTTGACAGCGGTTGTTTGTTCAGAAGTTGGCAGGATGGGGACATTCGGAGCAGAATTAACGCGACGCGGGAATGGTCGCGGTGTGATGAAGGGGTTTGCTGGTGGCCTAAGCGGAGTGTCGCCGATCGATATATCCTCAAAACTATCCATTACAACGATATCTAAAATACGACCAAATTATTGAAACAACAAGGACGATATGTAAAAGAAAGCTAACAGACTTACCTTGTAGTTCCCTAAGACTACGGGTACTAACTAAGGTAGTAGGCTAGGAAAGAAAATAACACGGGATAGGTTGAGTAGGAGTAAAATAATAAGACGTAATTAATTTGTAAAAAATTACACAATTTTATAATTAAAAAAATTTGACGCAGAGAATAAAAATATAGATAGAAGTTCACGAAACAATGTCACACAGCTATGCAAATGTCGATCCACTTGGAGATGGGCAGGCACGAATGAATCTGAAAGCAAAACTAAAAGAATTAAAATGATGACCGAGGAACGGTCACCCTCCCCTTACAAAAAATATTTTAAAAATATATTTGCTTCACAACAAATTAAATTAAAATAAAAAATTACTTACGTTCGGGCGCCATTTTGCAGCACAAGGAAAAAAAGGCTCCTGTACACGTTGAATTTTGTACGAACTTGATCTAACGCTAGAAATAAAACGTTACACAAACACTAGAACAGTATCTTTATTTTTAAAGTATTAATATTGAAATAAACGCGGACATATTTAACAAAAATTATATAAAATTATAATTATAAATATCACAGGGTAAAATCCGTATGTCCAATTTCCGGTACGGCGGTAATAGGGTTATTATGTCTCAAATAAGGAAGCCAAAATTAAGGAGGCCTACAAGGGCTTTTTGAATTTAGAAAAGTAAAGGTAGGGAGAATTCCGGCTGAACTGCACACTATTAAGGAAGTCGAGGCACGTATTAAGGTAATAGGATCGAGATAATTTTCGCTATGCATACGTGATAGTTTTGTGCGCACAATACCAATAACGTGTTAAAAAAAATAAATCACCTAGTGCAAAGGCAAGTCAGACACCTAAGCGTAAATTCGCTATAGTTAACTTAATAAATATGCAGTTGTACAATAACCTTTGGAAACCTTGGGAGGAACGGTTTTTTTAAAAGAGAATTAATGGGATGAATACACGGAATGTAACACGAAGCTCGTCGTCTATGCGCTCCTGGCGTAAACTCCGGGTCGTACAATCGAACCTCGTCGGTCGTCACGTACTCTCGTAGAGTTGAACGTTTTCGCACTCAGCACGCAGCAAATCCCGGGAACCTCAGTCCACGAGTAAATTTATTAAAATACTCTCCGTGTGGAAAAAGCTGGAAATAAAACTTACAATGAAAAATAATGCCTGAACGCGCACAACCCTAAACGAATAGACACCAAAACAGCATACATACCCGAAATGGAAAAATCCGGCTTCAAGACCACGATTTGTGGTATCTCAGTATCTTAAAAAAACTCAGCACCAACGAATATATCAAGCGGTTTTATGAGCACTCCGCACCACAAAAACAAGCCTCCGGAACTTGAGGAAAAAAATCACTACTCGGAGTATCTTGTTCGGCCTGGGTAAATATTTCCCTCACAGCAGGAGAATCAGATCTGAATGACTTTTTTCCTTAATGTCAGTTCTGAATTTTTGATACCGAACACCAATTTTAAAATTCAAACGAATCTGCTCAAAAGAATGATTAATAACCAGTATGAACGGCGGAAAAAGGTTACTAACAAAATAATAAATAAAAAAGGCTAAATCACCATGCAGCAAAAATAATGCTGCACTAGGTAATATAAGTAATACCTATTATAAATGCCAACGTGTTCAAGTTTTGACGTCAGTATGGTTCGAAGAATTTGGATAAAATTTGGCATGCAGATTGCAGATATTTTATAATATACATACATCTCACGTATTTATCCCTTACGCGGAAGAGCCCAAGGGAACAAGACCTAAAGACCACGTTTAGCATTATTGTGGATGTATGGATGGAAAGCGGAATCAAAATAATGATGGGTTGCTAGCCACATCGCCTATAACATGATTCCAAAGATTTTCGCCCATGCCCTCGGTGGGCTTTTACCATCTGCACGGGAAGAGAAGCAACTGGTACATTCTATGTTTTTTCTTTGCTCCCAGACCAGTATGGAAGTTTATAAATATAGACGGTATCATAGATAACTGACACTTAAGATAACCGGAACTTAACAGAGAGTGGTGAGACAGGCCCTTAGTTTAGTACCTAATGTTATTAAATGGGAGCCCTTCGTTTGGTCGAACAATTGTTTGGTCTAATCTAATGTTTGTTCGAATGATTGTTTGGTCTAAAATTTCTCCAGCTGAAACTGAAAATATTTCAACAATTATTTTACATAGTTTTTGTAGAATGAGTTGGGTTGGATTAGGTTTATTTTATAATTTTGCTGTGAAGTCGATGGTTTCAGTATAAATTCAGTTTAGACCAAACGATCATTCGACCAAACAATTATTCGACCATCCGATATAGACCTGTTATTAGATTCATATTTTTAATAGAATCAATTATTTGTCAGATTTGTAAAAAAACCCTAAGATTCACTGGAAGATATTAAAAAGTCATTTACATTATTTAGTTCCGTTTTCCAGTAATTGTGTGACGCAGGCGTCGTCTTATGACGTCAAACAAACAAAAAGAATCTAATATTTAAGTTTTGATCAAAAAAGCGGCCTAAACGCATTCGCGTTGAAACTTTTAATTAAACTAAATATTTATTCAAAATTTTGCCAAAGAAGAAAAGTGATTCGTCAATGGTATCGCCGTCTCTTTCTAACACTAAAACTAGAGAGAGACAGTTTCATCTAACGGACGTCAACGGGTCACAGAACCGAAAAGCAAAATAACATGTTGAAAAATCATTTATTCGTTGTAAATAAAACAAGTTTTGTTTATGAACGTGTTTCGTTTGTCTTTGATTAATACATTCAAATTGATTTATAAACGGGTTTTCGAAGCAAGCTTCGTTGTTCCTTTTTTATTTTGTGTCTTTTTTATTATTTCTCTAATCAAAATTAATTATACATAATATTCAAAGTTGTTGATTAGATAGGGGACGATTTGAATTTAAATGAATTTGAGATTTTTTTTTTATCAAACTTCGTAAATTCCCTAATTCTCTCCTTTGAGTAATACTTTATGCTCCTATTACTTCTATTAGGAACACAAAAAAAATAGTAAAAAATAGTAGCTATGTGTACGATAAAACATCCATTCTCTATAGCTTCACTATCACCACTACATCACTACATAGTATAAAATAAAGTCGCTTCCTCTGTCCCTATTTCCCTATGTCCCTATGTCCCTATGTATGCTTATATCTTAAAAACTACACAACGGATTTTGATGCGGTTTTTTTAATAGATAGAGTGATTCAAGAGGAAGGTTTTTATGTATAATTCTACGCAGACGAAGTCGCGGGCAGAAGCTAGTATACTTATAAGTATATGTGTTATTCTTATTCGCCCGTTGCCTAATACTTCTAGTTCAAGCCTTGCCTAGTTTTGCGGGTGGTAGGGCCTTGTGCAAGGTCCGTCCGGATCGCTACCACCATCTTACTCGCTAATCCTGCCGCTAAGTAGCAGTGCTTGCACTGCTGCGTTCCGGTGTGGAGAGTAAGACAGCCGGGGAAATTACGGGCACAAGAGGCATTTCATCTTAGTCCTCTAGGTTGGCAACGCATCTGCAATCCCTCCGGGGTTGCGGGTGTCTATAGGCAGTGGTGATCACTTACCATCAGGTGACCCACTTGCTCGTTTGCCTTCCTATTCATATAAAAAAAAAAAAAGTTTGGGACTACTGTGACTTGGTCAATGGGACTTATCTGTCCCACGACATTTTATTTATTTAATTCACCTGCTAATTGGTCGCGGTCGTTTTAATTAATTGCCCTCATTGTTTCCTTGGCGCCTTTAAAGTTTTCCTCTTCCCGAGAACTTCCTTCCTCTTCGAATTCTCGATATTGATGACTGTTTCTATTATAATGAATCATTAGTAATTAGGTAGCTACTTAAACTGTCGCCAACTTATTTTTCTGCGTACCTATTGGTTGTCTGGTAGAGATCGCTATTAAGCGATAAGACCGCCTATTGTCTACTTTGTTCTTTGATTCTGTATTGTTTTGTACTGATTTGTGGTATTGAATAAAGAGTATTTGTATTGTATTTGTAGGTATTTGTTTTCAAATTATCCGTTTATCGCTTTAATCTAAATGACCTAACCAAAAAAAAACATTTTATATCAATGCTTTTTTGCTGACTGTACTTGCATTGTCATCTTTCCTACATATGTGAACCATTTCAAGTCAAATGGACCAACCGTTGAAGAGTTCCCTCCTGCGGCTGGACCACCAGAATTCTACTACCAGATTATTGTCTTGTCGTCTGACTTACACAAGTATGCAAAATTTCAGCTCAATCGGATGAATTGAGCTTCAAAATTGCGTCGTAAGATTCTACCCGGACAAACATACATTCGTTGCAAGTTAATATAAAGCTTATAATAATAAAAAGTACGAGTATCCGTTTCTTAAGTTTTGCGTGAAAAAGTAATAAACATCCAAACGTCTATACAAGCCTTTGTATTTATAATATTAGTAGGATAAATTACAGATAATTTTCCGATAGTTTCCGACAGTTTCCGAGATTCTTCGTGTGTGCCCAATGTGTCCCACGAATCTAACGTCCCAGATCCACGATTTTTTTATTATTATTCTTGTTTTGTTCCAGATGTGGCACAAGCAGCAGCACGCGGTATGCGTGCGGCACGCGTTCAAGCACTACGGCTCCAACAAGCGGCCAAACCACGTGCTCAGCAACCTCAACATGACCGTAGCAAAGGGGACCATGTAAGTTACACAGTACGGCAGTATTCCATGTTCTAAAATGACTGGTTCGCAAATTTTAATTCTATAAACCTGTTAATTAAAAGAATGACCATTGAGACCGTAGCCATAGCAACGAGTGACAAGAAAATTGATCCACTCTACATTATCATATTCCAAACGAGGTGGGGCAATTGGATATCAAGGAAGGTTTATATACTCGTAAATGTCGATTTACATGTTTATTACAACGAAATAGATTTACAGTGCTCTGGGTTTAATTTTATGATCTTAGTGACAAGTAATTCCAATAATGAATATATTGTGATTTAATTAAAGTTGAAAATGTAAAACTCTATTTACTATAGCATAGGTTCCCACATTTTCACGGATTCCTCTCCTTCGACCTTCTCCGGTTACCTTTAACTCCTTGTGATGTCGGTACCACATCGGGAACCTATGAACTAAGTTACAGTACCTTTGGTACGTTCGGTACACGTGTACTTGCTCGGTACAGGGTAAACGTTTTTACATAGCACAGAAGACAGATACCAAATAATGCATTATGCATTATTAAACGCAAGAATGCTTACCACAAGTCAAACGATGAACCTTTGTATTGGTTATGACTAAAACCTTGATTCACGGATTCCTGGAATTTGGCCTCTTATATTTTAAAAAGATAAATCCGCCTTTATGCATGTATTTCAGTGTTTATCTGTGTGTGTGTGTGTGTGTGTGTGTGTGTGTGTGTGTGTGTGTCATATTCATATTGTCTAATTCAGCATTCCTTTCTGGCAAACGTTTAGTAGAAAGAGCAGAGAAGGTTCTTCTTCTTCCATGCCGGCCTGGCAGCGAAGAAAAAACTTAGAATGTACATGTTGCTTCTCTTCCCGCGCATATAATAAAAGCCCATCGGGGGAATGGGCGAAAATATTAGAACATCATGTTATAGGCGATGCTCCTAGCACATCCCTACATTTATTCCTCTTTCCACCTATACACCCAAAATCACGCTAAACGTGGCCTTCAGGTCTTACCAGCTCTGTCTACCTCGTAAGGGATAAAGACATTAATGGCATGTAGTATTTATAAAAACCCCAGATTAGACACAGTCTACTTTCAATTGTTTTTAAATGCAAGAGCAAAATTACAACCATTTAAACTATCCGCCTTAATCCGCGAATCCCCTCTCCCCGCTACTCCCATAGACTAGCCACAAAAAAATTTTTTTTAATTGTAGGCGACGCACCTATTTAGGCAGCCACGTTTTTATTAAACTATTATATTTTGGCACTGGCCACAAATAAAGTTAATTGCACGCAGCGCTAAAAGAAAACAAAAACAAAAGATAGTCGTGTCATTGCTCTTGTCAGCGCTGCGTGTTGAATTTTTACTATAATTTAAATTGTTTAATTTTACTACTTTCTACAGTCTACATTGATTATAATCCTACATACATATATTCAGAGAGAGACGGCGAATATGACTTCAGGTCATTCACTCGCATTCCTGCCTTTGCTGACCATTTAGGTCGCTTGTTTAAACCTGAAGGCTATCCGCCAAGGGCATCTAACAAAGGCTCATTAACCTCTTGATAACTTCAGTCTCCAAACAGCCTATTGTGAAGAAGGTACAGTGCGATATTAAAAAAGACCTTCGGGTATTACTATCGCACTCACTCTTATGGGTTTGATACTAATAAGAAAAGATAAGAGTTCACGGAAGATACGCTGAATTGTTGCTTGTTTTAATTGGCATAAAGTTCCGTTCTCTTCTTAAGGGATAAAGACGTGATTTGTGTATGTATGAATGAGTTCCTCCAAGATTTGGAGCGTCGATATTTGTTCCTGTGGCCAAAGTTGGGGGGTTTTCTGATTGTAGTGTGGTCAAGGAACAAACATTGCCATTTGCAGTGGCTTTGTCCGCTGCCGCATCTGGAGTTGCTTCAGATGTTGCGACTAAACGCGAAATGGCGACGGTTTCATATAAACTTTAATCAAGCGTGATTGTAGATAAACGCAAACCCATTTAGCTTAAAAAGTCATCTGTTATTGGAATAGTGAAATTTTCCGTTCGATTTCAGTCTTATCTTTCGCTAGCCAGACTAGCAATAAAATTATCTAGCATAAGCATAGTGACTATCTGACTACTTTTGGGGTCAATATTAACTATGTTATGTACTTACATACATACATACCGTCACACCTCTTTCCCAGAGGGCTAGGCAGAGACTACTTGTTCCACTTGTTACGATCCTGACATACTTCTTTCGCTTCATACATGCTCGTCGGTTTCGGGTACGTCTGACCTGACCTTTTTCCAAAACGTCTCCTATTTGGTCTCGGAATGTCCGTCTAGACCTTCTCCTCCCAACGCCACCATTCACACTCCCCAGCATATAGATCTGAATAGTTAGTCTACTTTCATCCATCTGCTCTACGTGACCAAACCTGCTAAGCATTTCTATCCTAGTCACTATATCCTCTTTCACACCCGTACGTTCCCTTATCACACTATTCCTTATTCTCTCATATGCTCTCATTTCTACTGCATTTATTCTACTTTCATGCTTCTTTTGTTATACCCAAGTTTCGCTACCGTACATTATTAGAACAAGCACCCCTCTGTGGACAGCCAGACGCGCCTTCTTCGACACCTTCTCTCTGCTCAGCCCACAAAGGCGCGCAAATGTATAGGTATTTATTTATTAGTTACATGGATAGTTATAGTTTTCGATACTTCATCGATCTTTATATTTACTGCTTTACAACTAGCATTTTTAATACGTAAATTACAGCTAACATCAGGATCATGATCAAGATCACGTATTCGAAAATGGGTCGTAAATTTGCATTTAAATTGTGTCCGTTACTCAATCTATCACTAATGGAATAAACTATTAGCTAGTCATGCATGATACCCTTGTAAGTAGGCACAGAAGTCAAACTATATTGTAGTAAAATCCATACGATCTAATAATACTAATGAATGTAATAATTAGTTACAAACTTTGGAAAACGTTATAAAACTAACCTACCTAACGTAGTTCACGCTATACGGTGATTTATCTACATACCTACTGTTGTTAGAGAAAAGATCCAGCGCGTTTTTATCATTATACACTTTGCTGCATGAGTTAACACAACGGCAGTTAAAACTTCTACGGTTTTTATTCGCTACTTTCTTTAAACAGTAATTAAAAAATACATATCTATAAAAGCAAATTGTATTGTATTGTTAGTAAATTGAAAAACAAACAGTAGGCTAGCCAAATGATGAGCTAGTGAAATGATTCGTTCATCAAAATGTTGGTTGGTGAAATGATTAGGATCCGAACACAAACCGAGTAGTGTTAAGTAATACGCACCTTTAACCATGTGGTTCTAGCTAGGTAGTCTCCGGTCTATTCATCCAAAACATTTGACAGATGCATTATTTCACAAATTCATTTCTAAACACTTTATCTGCTAATTCGTAATTTTTCTAAGAAATGCGAGACCTACTTGACTGGCTTTTATTCGCTTAGGTCAGATTAATAATTTTTCAAAAATCTAATACCACATACCTTTAAGTGGGTATTAGCGTTAGCAGATAAAACTGGTTCGCCAAATGAAGAGTTTGTGAAATGATAAGCCCATTCACCAGTCGCCGTATTACGACAGCAACATTGGTCACACTGTAATCATTATTATTGTTATAGTTGCTCTAAATGATTCCGTAACTTAGCATTATTGTTGTGCCGTTAGATCACTAGGTATAAGCTGTGACTAGAAAGTTCTAGATACTCGATACTGTACAAATAGTACTATAATAGTTTAGAACAATGGCCTAAAGGAATGCAGTTTTAGAGTTAACAATAAGTAGGTATGCACAGTACTGTGGGTGTGTACCTGTACTTATTCAAAGAGGTTTTATCTATACTAATACTAGCTTCTGCCCGCGACAACGTCTGCGTAGAATTAGATTTAGGAACTGATTGATGTTGATAGTATATTCTATGCTATCTAATAATTATATGCATGCATTGCGACTCTAGGCCTTCCACATGTTTATCGCTATCCCGCGGGAACTGTGCAATTTTCCTCGATAAGAAGTAGCCTATGTTTTAATCTAGGTTACCAGCTATCTCCGTTCCAAATTTGATCCAAATCCGTCCAGTCGTTTTAGTGTGAAGAAGGAACTAACATACACACTCACATAGTCACATCCATCCATCCATCCATCATAAGTAGGATTATAGAGATAAGGTTTATGATGTTGTAGGAGGTATTCTCATATCTGAATCTATTGGACCGATTATAAAAATCTTGTACCAATAGAAAGCTACATAGGATTATTTTTATCTCGGAAAATAGCATAGTTCCCGCGGGATAGCGATAAGAGAATCCTCCGTAGAGGGAGTCGTGGGCAACAGCCTGTTTTTGATAATGGCTTTCACCCTTGCTGTAACTATTTTAGCCAGGCATATACAACATAGACTTATTTTTTACCGGATATAGGCCGCGATCACCTTTAATGAGCTCTCGATGGTCATAGATAAACGCCGTCTTATTTCCTAGAAAATTTTAAAGTGTAATTAAATGTGAATCATTTAGATGTTGTTGTTAAGCTGACTGTTAAGAGGCTAGTCTGTTTTACAGGAAAGTACTTACGTAAATATTACCTATTTATGATCTGTTCACTCTTAAAGGTAAATTTCGGAGCGCCTTATCACTGTAAAACCTGTAAAACTAGTGCTTGCGGACATTTTAATGTGCGTAACTGACTAAGGCAACTTTGGACAACATTCATTTTACACATACATACATACATAGACATGTTTACATATCTTATGATTGTACGAGTCTTATACCACTGCTTTTAGAAGGTATCATTTTAAGTTATTTTTATGCTACTGCCTAATAAAAGGAAGCACTTTCATTCTTAGGGTGGTAACGGAATTTTATGGCCGATTCCATGATAAGATGATTCATATGGATTCTGTGAACAAAAAACGAGTTGTCAGTTCAATTTTGTTTGCTATGGATTCAACATGACTTTAACAGATTTCTGGGATTACCTACGTGTAATAAGTTTATCTTGTTAGATTAATATTTGTTGCGGTTTGCGAATAAATATCACGTTGACTAATGTTGCCACTGAACTCGTCGAGTAAATAAATATGTGTCACTGTAGATATTCCAAAGAACATCTCAAGTCGATTCTGCGATTTGTCAAACTTGACTAAGGCCAAAGGAAAAATCAGTGTCACATCTTTATTTCTGTCTATTAATGGCGTCACGATTTTACATACATACATACATACATACATACATACATACCGTCACGCCTCTTTCCCACAGGGGTAGCAGACTACTTTGTTCCACTCGCTACGATTCTGGCATACTTCTTTTGCTTCATCCACATTCATCAATCTCTTCATACATGCTCATCGGTCATGATTTTATGGGGCAGAAATAGATGTGTCAAGTTTGTGATATTTTATAAAAAAGTCGATACCAATACTAGAAATTTATAAAAGGCAATGCTTCAATTTTTTTCTTAGATTCGGCTAAGAGAGCTAAACTGTTCCAAGGGTACTGCCCTCTTGTAAAGACAGGCATGTTCAGGTTGATTCTTCCAAGCCATATCTAACCTGCTTCGAATGGTTGGATTCACTTGATATTTGCTACACACATACACGATAGGCAACAAAGCAAGTACAGTCAACAAAGAGTTTTTATCAAAAATAGATTTTCCTTATGAGTTTAGTACAGATGAGTTTCACTTCGTGTCAACTCGTGTCTCGCTCTGGAAACGGCCTAGCATTTCATCCGATCTTATCCTTGCTCGTGAGGAAATCTGACCACATTACAACTACGTTCAATTTCATCACAAACACGAACTACAACCAACCATATTACAATCAGCTAGACATCAACTTCCAACGGAAAATTACAGCCGTTCAACAAAGTTATAAATACGCTTTTGACAATTGAAAACGGTCTTTTTATAGCGGTAGTAAGAGGCATAGCAACTTTGAATGTGTAGTGGTGTTGTTTTGAACGTAAACGGCTTGTTTCGTAAGCCGACTCGTCCGCGTGCGCTTAAGTAATGGTCGTTGCAAGTTGCAATCGAATTGTGAGTTAGATTTTGAATAAGTTCTGTGGGCGTTGTGGGTTATTAAGTTACGAAGGACCCGACGATGCTAGTTTTCTGGTCTATATTCCTCACGGGGCAGACAAATGTTACGAGACCTAAAGGGCCAGTATTAGCATGATTGTGGGCGTAGATGGAAAGGGGAATCAAAATAGTGACTAGTTGTAGTCGCATCGCCTATAACATGATTCCTGAGATTTTCGCCTATTCCCTTGATGAGCTTTGTCATCTGCGCGGGAAGGGAAGCTGCTGGTACATTCAATGTTTTTTTTGCTCCCAGACCAGCATAAAAGCAAAGGTCCCTATTATAGGATTCTCGGCGGACTTTGTTTTCTAGCTGGTACGTTTGTATGTGTTCTTTCGTATAGAATAGTCGAGGTCAACAAAACATGTTTTTCTTACTCGTGGTCATTCATTCTTAATTAAGGTGTTTTGCTCTTCGCATTCTGATAAAATCTAATCATGGCTAGCACAAATGTGCGTAGGAGCTGTGTCGTGCGCGAGATGGACTACTCGTCTATTTCTGCTGATGGTTCTAGTCTAAGATCCGAACCTAAGTCGACCTTCACCAAGCTGATAATAGAATGAAACATATTTTATAATAAATTTAGTATATTAGAAAATATAATAAAAATAAGTTGGCTAAAAAAATCCTGGACAATTGGAAATTTAAATATGGGTAAGGATTTAGCGCGCCTTATGATTATAGGCCAGAAATTCTACAACTGTAAAGCCTGAACAGTACAAGAATTTACATAGAATTTGGAATTAGAAAGAGGTACAAGTAAGGAGAAAATTTTGAGAACATCTTACAGAGGTAACGTAACTAAATCGCTCTTTGAGGTAATGAGGAGTTGCAGGATTAAAAAGAATGCCGTAGAACATTTTAATGGTTTTACTTTAAGAAAGATGTCTATTGAAGGTTTTATGCTAAGGCCTTTTTCTATCTATCCTTGGGAAAGCCTATGTCCAGCTCAGATAGCACGAGAGCCGTTCTCTTACCGTACTTAGTGTACGTCTTCCACCATGATGATGATATATCTCTTGTTTCTCCTCAGATACGGTCTCCTGGGCGCGTCAGGGTGCGGCAAGACCACGCTCCTGTCGTGCATCGTGGGGCGCCGCAAGATGAACAACGGAGAGATCTGGGTGCTGGGCGGCAAGCCCGGGACTAAAGGTAAAGTCTCCATCTGCCCATACTATACTAGATACTGAATAATCAATACTAATCACTATATTCTACTAGCTGCTCCCCGCGGCTTCGCCTCCTTTACACTTTTTTCTAAAAAAAATCATCATTAAAACAATCCGTGGAACTTCAGGAATGTATGAAAAAAGAATTGCCTAATTGGTCCAGCCGTTCTCAAATTTTGCGCTTAGCAACATTCATTTTTAGGGTTCTGTCAACAACTAACCCTTATGGTTTCGCTACGTCCGTCCATCTTTGCCTCATTTTTTTTAGTAATTTACCTCTTTACATTTAAATCGCTAAACTGATTTAGTTGGATTTTTACACCTCCATTTCAGGTGCCATGGCAAAATCTTACCTAACCGACCATTTCCGCCACAGGTTCTGGTGTGCCAGGCAAGCGAGTTGGCTACATGCCACAAGAAATCGCTCTGTACGGGGAGTTCACTATCCGGGAGACCATGATGTACTTCGGGTGGATCTTCGGCATGGAAACCAGGGAGATCGTGGAGCGGCTACGGTTTCTGCTTGAGTTCCTCGACCTCCCCAGCGAAAACCGCATGGTTAAAAACCTCAGGTAAGTCTTAACTATCTTCCATGCTGGTCTGGGAGCAAAAAAGAAACTTTTCTTTCCAAGCAGATAGTAAAATCCCAGGGAATCTGCGAAATTCGTAGGATTCATGTTATAGAGGCGATGGGGCTAGCGACCCATTTTACTTTCCACTTTTCACCTATACGCCCACATGCTAAACGTGGTCTTTAGGTATTGTTACCGTAGGCTCTGTCTACCCCGTAAGGGATAAAAACATGATTTATGTATGTATATAAGTCTTAACAATGGGGTAGGATCCAATCATTTCTCTGACCAACATTTGACAAATTCATCATTTCACAAGCTTTTTATCATTTCACTTGTCATTCAAGTGACACTGAACTCAACAAAATAATCCGTCAACCTTGCTGTATAATTAGCATGCGTGGCTTGTCAGTTATTGTTAATTATGAGATTATTATGAAATCTAAACTAATATTACAAAGAGGTAAAATTTGTGAGTTCGTGATGTTGTAGGGGGGAATCTCTTGATCTATTGAACCAAGTTTAATAATGCTTTTAGTAACAGAAAACCACTTTATTCGTGAGTGTCACAGGCGGTGTGACCTTTGACACCAGTATTATTATCTGCTAATTCGTTACCTTTAAAATAAATCTAAAAATGAAGTGGCTTACGTTAGGTTAAGTTAGTTTTGTAACCTTTTTTTAATAGGTATTTAAAACATGGGTACCGTTGGTTTGGTTGGTTGCTATGGGTGGTATAGCACGCATCACGGAATGACGAGGATCCGGGTTCGATTCCCGATCATAGATTTACTTTTCGGATTTTTCTATTTGTGTTCTAATTTTCTGTGTCGTTTACAAATTTAATATTGGTTTGCCAAATGATAAATTTGTGAAATGTTGGTCAGAGAAATGATAGCTTACTTTTCTGATTTTTCTGTGTTAGTTGTCGGTATCGTTCATAAATTAGTCAATGTTTATTTAATAGGATTCAAAAACGAATTAAAAACGAAACTAGAACTATAATCTTAAAATAAAATAATTAAAAAAGTAGTTGGCAAAATATCAAACGTACCTACATTGAAACTTGATATTGTTTTCATTGCGCACTACATTTTTAACTTAATCATCGATTCTGAAACCACAATGACATTTGTTTATGTTTACGTGAATAAAAAGTAAAACACAGGCATTAAGAACAAAACCATTTATGAAGTAACTAGCGGCATAATAGGCAGGTAATTGTTTGTGTTTAAAACAAATTGTGAGAATATTTTCTGCAATTCTATACTTTTTGTTTTGGTCGTTGTTGCTCGCAAGATCTAGTATTAGTAGGTTTTACATGCTTAATAGGCATGCGTTTGATCACAATTTTTTGATCTTTGGTTTGTTATTTTTGTATACACCCCGAAAAGCAGAATAAGTAGTAAAAAAATATATGAAATTAACGAAAAAAGAAGAAATATTTCGTAATTTCACTCAGACACTGTAGGCTTATTGTCTAACTCTCTCGCAATCGCCATCGTGTTCATGTTGACAGTTCTTGTATAAATGTGACAGCTAGCTGATTCCGATGCCAATTGTCAGCCCATACATGAACTGTCAAAATGAACACGATGGCGATTGCGAGCGAGTTAGATAATTTTTTTAAGTATATCGCGCCATTGGTGCGCCATTTTGATTTACTCATTGTAATTCTATAAACAAATCCGTTCAAAAAATCAATTACTGGAAGTAATGTGGAAGAGGAAGGTATATGAGAGGGGGAAAACACTAGGCAAATATAACGAGACCTCCAGCGATAAATATATTTGTTTACAATACAAATTGATCTTGGATGCGAGCTCAAGGTTCTCGCTGTACAAGGAAGCCATTAAAGGCTTTCATGGCAGCATTGTGACCCTTATTCGACAACATCATAACCTTAGATAACTTATTTATTATTACAAAATGAGTTTTCGTTAGAAATACATTTTAATAGGTACATCCTTTTTGTTGAAAGTAGGTACGTACAGCCGAGGGCATAGATATCGGTACAGCCATACATACATACCGTCACGCCTCTTTCCCACAGGGGTAGGCAGAGACTACTTTATCCCACTTGCTACGATCCTGACATATTTCTTTCGCTTCATCCACAGTCATCAATCTCTTCATACATGCTCGTCGGTTTCGGGTACTCCTGACCTGACCTTTTTCCAAAACGTCTCCTATTTGGTCTCGGATCCGCTCTACATGCCCAAACCAACTAAGCATACTTTTTTCTATCCTAGTCACTATATCCTCTTTCACACCAGCACGTTCCCTTATCACACTGTTCCTGATTCTATCTTTCAGTGATACACCTTCCATACTCCTTAACGCTCTCATTTCTACTGCATTTATTCTACCATCATCTCAAATATATGTGTCACCGACCTTATTGTTCGTGGCATACCTAAAGGTGTACCTATAGATGTTTTGGACGTCTTGGTAACGTACATATATTTATGCCCTTGACTGTACTTTTATTAATGCTGCTATAAACACGTAATTAATATCTTGAAAATGTTAAGCTTACTTTTGTGATTATAGGCTTTTATAATAGCGCTTTCAGAATAAGAACCATTGCTAAGAAGAAAGCTCCGCAAAAAACTTGGTACAAAGCCATTTATACAAAAAAACTAACAGGTTGCATTCAGCCACATAACCATTAAAAAAAAAACAATTTGCAATGATTTAGTATACAAATCATTCGGTAAAAATATTCCATACACAAATCATATCGAATCATTGGAAGTACCTACTTGGAAGTGGATAAAAATCGAAAAATCTTGTAGCAAGATTTGATACCGTTTATTAGTTAGTCCGTTTATTAGTTACGAGTATTCTTCGCCCGTGATGAAGGACACCGGATTGACCCAAACATGTCTGGCCAACTTCTACAATAAATTCCGAGAATGACCAGTTTTTTGATGATATCGTTTATTGAATTGAAGACGAAAATAACTTTGACAATAAAATACGTAATGCAGATAAACTGAATGAATTAGCGCCCTGTATCTAATAGAGCAGTGACATAGATAATTTAGCGATTGTAGTATCAACGGGAAACCCGAAACAAAAATTAATTTAAGGAGTATATGTCTTCTCGTCTTTTTTAAGGAGTTACTCATACATAAATCTTGGCTTTATCCCTTACAGAGCCTTAGGTAACAAGACCTAAAAGCCGCGTTTATCAGGAAAGGGGAATCAAAGTAGTGATGTGATCCTAGCCGCATAGCCCATAAAATAAACCCTATAAGATTTTCGCTCCTCCTTCGATGGGCTTTTACCATCTACGCGGGAAGAGAAACAACATGGAACTTATGTAGAGATGCATAAAAAAACTGAGAACAAGACCTTGATGTACAGAACACAAATAGCCAGAGAATTCTGAGACGAGAAGCTATAAAATATAAACAGATATAGCTAAACGATAAGTTGGAATCTGTATTTACTGTTAGCGTTAAACAATGGATGATCGATCAACAATAAACAATAACATCGCTAAAGCAAACGTTCGGGCTGCAAATATGAATGCCATTTTATTATGTATAAATGCAACGGCAAATGGGCAAACTGCCAGCTATACAAGGTTTAGCTAATGTCTAATACAAATGTGTTTAATGTACAGACAACAGACGTAAAGCATTTTAAACGTCGGCCATTTTTAGACATACCGTTAACTGGGGGGTAACTTTGATCGTTTTAAAATTGCTTTAAAATCGATAGTGTCCATACGCGGTGAATATTTGGCATGTAGACGTAAAAAAGATCGATAAAGACATCGATTGCAAGCAGTAAACGCAAATAAAAATTAATGATTTTGTAGGTATCGTTCAGGGAAGGTTTGAAGAAAATGTGGCTCGCACCATCTTCTTAAATTAATGGAAATATTCCTTTGTTTATTGTGTTCTTTATTTATTTATATTATGTAGTATATTTTTTGATGTATATTATAGATAGTATAAAGTAGTTTATTGACTGGTAGGTTTTAGGAGTTTATGTATTATATTCGGTAAAGTTATGTATTGTGGCTCTCAGTGTTTGCAATTTTTAAACTCACTCGTTCATCCCTAATATCATACTCCTCTCATCCACTCAAAGGTTGACTGGAAGAGATCCCTTAAAGGGATAAGTCCGCTTTGTGCATGTATCTCAGTGTTTGTGTATTTGTCTTGTTCATTTTACACAATAAAGAGTTTACATACATACATTATAACTGCTTTTTAAAAACAGCCCGTAAATCAAAATCTACTTACTTACTGGCCTTTATGATGGATACTGTAGCCAGATTTGCGGTACTTAGCGTAGTGTAATTCTACCGCGTAAATTATAACCGTGAAGTAATTTGAGCGCGGCGAATGAACCGCGAATGTAACAGCTTTTAACATTTCATTCATTTCGTTCGGTCATCGGTCGTTCGGTATCGACAGCGAAAGTGGATGACATAAGACTTTAAGACAGTTGTTGCCAACTTATAACCGAACCACTTTGTTTTTTTTTTATAGTGGGGATCACAATATACAATACAGTACAATACAATGACTTTATTGAACACTACATAATCAAGAATCAAGAAAACAGATTACAAAATAACATAACCTAAAACTTTCATTTTAGATACAAGCTTTTTTGTTGAATGTACTTGCATTCTATGCTGGTCTGGGAGCAAAGAAAAAACGTAGAATGCACCAGTAAAAGCCCATCGAGGGAATGGGCGAAAATCATAAGAATCATGTTATAGGCGATGAAGCTAGCAACTCATCACTATTTTGATTCCATTTTCCACTTATACGCCCATAATCTTACTAAATGTGGCCTGTAGGTACCTGTTACCTTAGGCTCTGTCTACCCCGTAAGGGACAAAGATCTGATTTGTGTATGTATATGTATGTATGTACTTGCATTGTCATCTGTGTAACATTTGTGTACCAAATTTCAAGTCAATCGGACCAACCGTTGCGTTGAAGAGTTCCCTCCTGCGGAGACGGTCCGAAATCCGAAAATAAACTTTGATTGAACAGTCTTCTGCACAAGTTCAGGATCCTAGGTCTATTATGGCACAAAGCATACACAAGTATCACAACTTTCAATCCACAGTTTAAGTCAATTTTTTTTTATGTTAGAGAGGCCAGATAAACGAACTAGTGGGTCACCTGATTTGAAATGATCACCACTGTCCATAGACACCCGCAGCGCTTTACGCGGGGCCAGAATTATGGCCTTACCGTGCCTCGCGACTGTTCGCGAACCAAATTTTGACTGCGTAACATTGGTGGTCCGCGGACCGCTGGTTGGGAACCACTGCTAAGAGACGCTGCGGTTCAATTACGTTCTTCTTACGGTTGGATCTCAATTAGTTTAATTGTGCGTTTTAAGGTTTTGGGGCATGTATTGTTTGCGTCACGTTACTACAAAACGATTATGCGATCTTGCGATATTTAGACAAAAGGATTTGGAATGCGGAAAAGGGAAACAAGTTTAGCTTGTACTAGCTAACAGTGGCGTGGCGCCCATAGAACTCAATTGCCACCGGCTTGCCTATTTCAAGGCAGTTGGGCACTTTTATTGTGCAGAATTAGAGGAAGAGGCTAATCAAATTCCCCTCGGCATGCCTTCTATATACATGAAGCCACGCTACTGCTAGCTATAGCCCGCGACTTCCTCCCAGCATTATATACAGCCTATATGACACTCAAATAAATTGACTTTCTATTGGTAAAAGATCGACCCCCATCCAGGAAAATCCCGCGACCTTAGCCAATCCATCTTGGGACCTTCCTACGCTAAAAACTAAACAGACACCTTCTAGGCAAAACGTGTACCGTCTTAGGCCTCATCTTCCCCTTCCATCAAGCGAGATTAAGTCAAACGTAAACCTGTTTTATGTTAAAAAAACAGGGTCTATATTATCTCGTAAAATTGAAGTTCCGAATGTACGATTTGCCATAATTTTCGAGTCATAAATCATAAAGCGTTTTATTTCTGAAACAGTAAGTTAATATTTTTAGAATTGGTGGTAAACTAACCTAACCTACTACATTCTGATAACTTCCAAAATATCTGAAAAATGCACGATTTAATGTGTTAAACATGACCAAAAACATTATGACGAACTATTATTATGACCAATGAAAATAATGGGGCCAAAAGAGACCCGTTCTCAAACACTAGGCTATCTGGTCTTCAAATAAATACCTACCTACACACACACACACACATTAACCACGTCTTGATCCCTCACGGGGTAAATAGAGCCCCGATGTAAATGTAAATTGTAACTGTATGTTTTTTCCAGCGGGGGACAGCAGCGGCGCGTGTCGTTCGCGGTGGCGCTGATGCACGACCCTGAGCTGCTGATCCTGGACGAGCCCACAGTGGGCGTGGACCCGCTGCTGCGCCAGTCCATCTGGACGCACCTGGTGCGCATCACCAGCTCGGGCGACAAGACCGTCATCATCACCACGCATTACATCGAGGAGGCGCGGCAGGCACACTGCGTGAGTTCACCACTCTACTTTTTGTTCTACTCATTGGCTTCTAGAATTAATAACAAGTGGAAGGCCGAGGAGGATAAATTCAATTTCTAAATGTCAGTGAAAATTAGAACACATAAAATCCGAAAAGTAAAGCTATGGCCGGGAACTGAACCCGGATCCTCATCATTCCGCGACGCGTGCAATACCCCTACACCACCCATAGCAAGTAGAAGTAAAGCTATGGCCGAGAATCGAACCCGGATCCTCGTAATTCCGTGACGCGTGCTATACCCCTACAACACCCATAGCAGGTGGGTCTTCGAATTCTACTTAGACTTTTGCTATGGGTGGTGTAGGGGTATAGCACGCGTCGCGGAATGACGAGGATCCGGGTTCGATTTCCGGCCATAGCTTTACTTTTCGGATTTTTCTATGTGTTCTAATTTTCAATGACATTTAGAAATTTAATTTCTGACGGTAAAACCGTAAAAGTAAACACAAAAATCAAGAAATTAAAATTCTTGATTAATTTGATAGTGAGGATAAATTCAGTTTAGGTTCGCCCGCTACCAGATCCATACTAAAAAGACCCCTAGATCATAATCAAGTGAACATTTGTCTAAAAGATACAAGTTTGATATCATCAAGCACATTACTAGAATCGATACCACCCATGAAAAGGACACTATCCGAATCGTGAAACCGGTATTACAAGGACGATATTAAATACATGGAATCTTGATTTCGATAAGTTATGTTAATTCACACATTGACATGTAAATGAGACAAACATAGGCGCGTGGACTTATTTTTTAGAAGATTTAGTGGCGCAAATTATAACACTATATTGCCTATCTTAGAGATTAGCGCAAACGAATGCTGTCAGTTTTTACAGTAACTAAACGTCTAGCACGAAAGCGTACAAAAGTCGCGCCGCACGCGAGATATATTGCCCGTCTTTTTCTTACTATTAGTTCTTGAAAGAGATGGGTAGACGTAGAGGTTGGATAGGGTTAGAGGTTGGATAGTTTCGCTCACTCTGATGGTTTTGGTTGAATCGACTGATCGTACCCGAAATCCGGAGGCTGTTGTAGGAGGTCACGGACTGTACAGCCAAGCACATAAATATGTAGGTATGTGGTACATTGGTACATTACCAAGACATAAATTTTAAATTCCCCGTCATTAAAATTACAAAAACTTTGAGACGTAGTATTTAAGGAGCTCCTTGATACTGCCCAAAACCCAGCAGAACGCGCTCGTTTTTTGGCTGTATCTCAATATGAATCTGGACTTTGGCTACATGCACTTCCATCCAAAAACATTGGCACCCTTTGATTCTTCTGGTGACCTGCTAGCAGCTATTTTGGGCAAAGAATTAGCCTCGCGATTCAACGCGGCAACGCTGCCAGCCTTCTGGATACAATGAGCAGTGGCAGTGACCTGGGAGGGGTGTTTTATTTGTAGTTTAAGTTAGGCTAGATTTAGGTGAATTTTGTACATAGTATTTAGTTATTTTTTTAATTTTTAATGTACAGTTTTAATGCAATTTATGTTTACTACGATCAATGTTTACATTAATGTAAAAAAAGAATTGAGCTAACAGTAAGGATGTTAAATTTCTAAATGTCAGTGAAAATTAGAACACATAGAAAAATCCGAAAAGTAAAGCTATGGCCGGGAATCGAACCCGGATCCTCGTCATTCCGTGACGCGTGCTATACCCCTACACCACCCATAGCAGGTGGGTATTCTCCGAATTTTTCCAGTAAGGATGTTGGCTGTATCGATATTCATGGCCTCGGCTATACGTATTTTGTTAACGGTGTCCCTACTCACGTGCCTTCGTTGTTGCCACGCCACCTCTAAGATTGGCTACAAGCCATCTTCGAGCGTCAAACTGACTAGGAACCTAAGTGGTCGCCAAGGCCGTAATCGGTTGTAAGGATCATCATCATGATCATCAAACTAACATACTGAATCTTCTGCTCCAGATTGGTCTAATGCGCAGCGGCAGACTGCTGGCCGAGGAGTCACCGCAAGCGCTGCTGACCATGTACAACTGTCTCTCCTTAGAAGACGTGTTCCTCAAGCTGTCCAGGAAGCAAGGTAAGCTAACATTCGCAGTATAGCTCGCGTCATGTAAAAAGAACGCTGGAAGAAAGTGGAGCGGGGGTGCTTGCGCATAGGTACACTATGAGCAGAGGGGGGTCCTCTACTTCCTTCCAGCGTTCTTTTTACGTGACTCGACCTATACCTATAATATATACACTTTTTTTGTCCCATTGCTGGGCAAAAGCCTCCCCTTATTTCCGCCACTCGTCCAGGACTCGTCCCTGTCAAGAGGATGCTCACAAGGATTCCTGCCCTTCCATCCTCATCATCTTAATGGTTGGCAGTCAAGCACCGTGCGTTTTAAACGCAATTTCTTTCCTCGTACGACAAAGATCTGGAACCAACTTCCTGCTGCATCATTCCCTGAGCGGTACAGTTTAGGGATCTTTAAAAAGCGAGCCTTCCTGTTCTTGAAAGGGCCGGCAACGCACCTGTGATTCCCCAAGTCTTGCAAGTGTCCCTGGGCGATGGTGATTACTTTCCATCAGGTGACCCGTCTGCTCGTTTGCCCCCTCTTATATAAAAAAAAGGAGCATCTCCTCTCTCCTCTCTCCGCTCTCTCCTCTGGTCTGCCGCTGCGATGGCCATCCCACGGGGCCCAATGGTTAGTTTACTTGAAATCATCAAATAATCATCATACATACATACACAAATACAAATCACGTCTTTATCCCTTATGGGGTAGACAGAGCCTAAGATAACTAGACCTACAGGCCAAGTTTAGCAAGACTGTGGGCGTATAGGTGGAAAGTGGAATCTTCATCATATCCAACCTATGTAGATCCCACTGCTGAGGCTTGAACTATTTATATTTTATTTACGTATAGGTTTATGGTTTATGTATATTTTATCTGTGTATCGTTTCGTGAGTCACAGACGGTTCTGGCTGAAAATCAGTGCTGCAGGTGTCTAACACCTCAGCGTAATGCTGAGCCAGCAACCGTTTTACTTTTGCGAAGACACACAACGCTGATTGTAGCGTCTATGTTTTTTGTTTTTTATACAAAATTGTGTATGTGCTCTTATATTTTTGTGTCTTGGGAAAACGAATGACTTCTTTCTTTCTTAATTTCTTTATAATTATGGTTCACACGCGGGCCGTCCATCAGCTCTGGAGTGTAAGGTTGGCGTAAGGTGCTTTTATTATCTCAACTAGTTATACAGGTTTTATTTTCTAAACGACACTGAAAAATAGAACACATAGAAAAATCAAAAAAGTAAAGCTATGGCCGGGAATCGAAACCGGATCCTCGTCATTCCGTGACGCGTGCTATACCCCTACACCACCCATAGCAGGTGGGTAAGCCTTCGAATTTTTACATCCGTTACTAGCTGTCACGTGACCTTGTTACTATGCGATTTTTGTCGCTAAGCGTCATCTGTTTGAATGACGTGTCTGTACGACACAATTACAAACTCCCGTGGAACATGCTACTGCTCACCAGGGAGTTATACGGGTGTCAATGATGTAAACTTTTTTATTAATTACTAGCTTCTGCCCGCGACTTCGTTTGCGTAGAATTATTCATAAAACCTTCCTCTTGAATTACTCTATCTATTAAAAAAAACCGCATCAAAATCCGTTGTGTAGTTTTGAAGATATAAGCATACATAGGGACATAGGGACAGAGAAAGCGACTTTGTTTTATACTATGTAGTGATCTCGACGTTGCGGATGATGGATGCTGGTCTAGGAGTAGAGAAAAAACATAGAATTTACCAGTTGCTTCTCTTCCCGCGCAGATGATAAAAGCCCATCGAGGGAATGGGCAACAGTCTCAGGAATCATGTATAGGCGACGCGGCTAGCAACCCATCCAACCACCCAATAAACGTGGCCTTAAGGTTTTGTTACCTTAGACTCTGTCTACCCCGTATGGGATAAAGACGTGATATATGTATGTATGTATGCGGACACGCTAGGTCCATGGTCTCGAAGGGACTGGAGCGGGTATCCTCAGCAGTTGGTTGACTGAGCACGATTAAAATGGTAAGCTTCAATATGCTAGTGTTCGACATTGTTTAGCAGAATTGGCGAAATGTCGATAACTGGATGACGTCACGCTTTGCGACTGCTGCATTGTCTGTTAATTATAATAATATGCTGACGACAATCCTAAATGGTTGGGCGTATGACGTAGATTCTAGTACATCGTTTATAAAAGACTTAGCTTTTGCCCGCGACTTCGTCCGCGCAGACATACCCCATACATCCACTCATGTGCCAAGTATAAGGTTTTTATTTCCTATCCCGTGGGAAATTCGGAAAATCCCTTCTTAGAGCACCTACGGGATCCTCTAGGAATGTTATCTACTAATTAGTGTTAATTATTAACTTCGTCTTTTTATCCCATGGGAAATTCGAAGAATTCCTTTATAGCGCCGCACCTTTATACTGAGCAAGGAATAATATGTAGGCGCCAAATGTGCCACTTGGTTAGACCAACTCGGAAACTTTACAATTTTTCCAATACGTAATTTTGTGATTTTGTTTCTTCCATGCTGGTCTGGGAGTAAAGAAAAAACATAGAATGTACCAGTTGCTTCTCTACCCGCGCAGATGGTAAAAGCCCATCGAGGGAATGGGCGAAAATCATAGGAATCTTATTATAGGCGATGAGGCTAGCAACCCATCACTATTTTGATCCTTTTTCCACCTATACGCCCACAATTTTGCTAAATGTGGCCTGTAGGTCTTGTTACCTTAGGCTCTGTCTACCCCGTAAGGGATAAAGACGTGATTTGTGTATGTATGTATGTATGTAATTTTGTGAATCCGTAATCGCGGAGTTGCAAAGGCTAATAGTTTAATTTAACGAAAGTCAAACTATTGGTAGACTAGCTGTTGCCCGCAATTTCGTCTGCATAGAATTCGTTTATCGCTATCCCGCAGGAATTACGCAATTTTCCGGGATAAAAAGTAGCCTATGTGTTATTCCAGACTATCTATCTATGTTCCAAATTTCATCCAGATCTGTCCAGCCGTTCTGGCGTGACAGAGTAACAAACATCCAAACATACTCACAAACTTTCACATTTATAATATTAGTAGGAAGTAGGATATTGCCAGGAACATTGCATCCTGTGGGAACTTTGCACTTTCCCGAGATAAAAATTAGTCTACGCTAATCAAATTTAAAAACGTTGTTTTATATTTCAAGAGATCCCTACGCGAAAAACAGGCGATTAATCTCTTCAGTGGCGTAACTATAACGTCTGGGGCCCGCGGCAAATTCGTCAGATGGGGCTCCTTCCTCAATATAAAGAAGTGCATCAGCGTCCCTTCTGTGCTCTAAACCAAGCCAGTTCGGGGCCACCCCTGCCACCCTATAGTTACGCCACTGAATCTTTTAGTTCATTGCTAGGCCTATGAATAAATGTTTGCATACATATCATGTTTAAAAAACGCTAGAAACCTGATGTTTTCTTGTGAGAAGCGTTCAATGGTCTTCGATGTTTGTTTTAACATTTAACACGTTCGCTCACATTCCGTGTTGCGACATTATAGGTACCTAGTGGCGTAGACGTGACGGTGTCGCGACATATCCGCAATCGTACATTAAAATCTATAGATATTCGTGTATTACTTGAAATAATGCTTATTAGCATTAGTCATACGCTCCTATGGTGCAATATCGACACTTTTGCTATAGTTCGTCCAATCATTTATTTTCTCGATGACAGCTCCCGTAGAATGTAACTGCGCTTTTTACGCAAAAATTAACTTTTAAATGCGAGGTATAAAAAATATAACAACTGCCTAATTTTGTTCCTTGATCTCATATAATATTCATCTAAGACAAATTGAGTCCATATATGCAGTGATATTTTTTTAAAGTGCGATAAACAATAAACATTTTCATAAAGTTAAATTGTAATCCCATAGAATGTAACTTTATGAAAACGTTTATTGTTTATCGCACTTTAAAAAAATATCACTGCATATATGGACTCAATTTGTCTTAGATGAATATTATATGAGATCAAGGAACAAAATTAGGCAGTTGTCATATTTTTTATACCTCGCATTTAAAAGTTAATTTTTGCGTAAAAAGCGCAGTTACATTCTACGGGAGCTGTCATCGAGAAAATAAATGATTGGACGAACTATAAAGAAAAACATTTTTCAAAGCATTTATTATTCGATAGGTATACTTACTTTACTTTAGGCGCGTAATAGCAAACTTTGCTCAATTCAATTCAATTCATCATCTTCTTCTTTTTTAAAATGGCCCCATCCATCGATGCCATGATTTCGCCAATGTCAAAGTAATAAATACAGTATTCGAAACTCTTGTGACAAAAATGTCGGCAACGTTGTACGGTAGAACACGATCAAAAGACCCCTCACCCCCGTCGGGCTCATAGCCAACGGATAACGATATCCCTCAGAATCTGCCAGGAAATCATTAACCGATGCCCAGGGTGCACCGGACCAAGCACTGCTAGTTTCTGTTTTAGGTGATGAGATTTAAATAAATAAGTCATGGGACAAAATGGTTCTGGGCAAAGCATAAAGATACATATGTAGATAAATACATATTAAACATCCAAGAACGAATATGCAAAGTTTACATTATATCTACCCTGACCGGATCGAATCTGGGACCGTTAGCTTCGTAGCCAGGTTCTGCAACCACTACGCTATCCGTTTTATTCACTCGACGCTGTGTTCCATGTTTCTTTGCAACCTCCTCGTCACATTTACCTGAACCTTTATTAAACTGAAACACAACTCAATTACTCGAATTGTTGTGACTGTAGCATTTCTTAACGATAGGCTGATTTCTGAACCATTGTATTGGCCAACCTTGTATTGTGATGTAGTGTCACGCGATTGTATCAAATGTTAACGTCATAAGTAGCAATTTACCGCGAAAAGTCCGCTTCCTGGCCAGGGGAAGAAGTAGAATTGTATACCTCGGGCGGTAAAAGAAAGCCTTAGGTCGCATGTTTGTCGCCCTCGCCTTTGGCTCGTGCGACTAATTCCTGCGATCTGAGACATTCGTTATTTCACCACCCTCGGAATGCACAAAAGTTCATCGTCAGTTTGTTGAGCCACTTGCCATTGTGGTGATCCGCCATATTACAAAATGCCTGGCCGTTTTGGTCGTTTTGCAATGCGGCGGTTCAACAATTAGCCGAATTCAATGCGGCTGAATGCAAAAGCGCCGTATGTATAACGCCGAATACATTCGGCGCCGTACGTTCTGCAACACGGCTAGCCGTAATGTAATACAACGAGTCATTAGCCGCCGCTTTGACAGTTTTTAGTTCAGTCGACGGAGCTCCGCTTCGCTTTGCTCCTATTTCGGCTTAGTTTGGGCCTTCGGCCCTGACGCAATTCTAACCTAACCTGACTTATGTAAAAATCCATCTTTATTTCTTATTCGGTGATAGCAGTACGATGCGGCTAAACGTAGACCGCCTTATTCGTTAGTCCTTAGACCTCTGTAACGCTGTAACTGGCGTCACTGAAAATCAGCGTCACGACATTATCCTGGATGTTATCGTGACGCAGCTGAGTGGCGGCCATTTGGCTGGTTGCAATGAGTATCCATGTACAATATTCTGTTTGTGTTTCTGTATCAGCTAATAAAGTTTTCTTATTCTTATTCTAATAATGACAATCCGGCTAATCGTTGACCCGCCGCATTGCAAAACGGCCCTGTCATTCAAAACGGCTAGCCGTAATGTAATACGGCGGCGCACTACAATCCGCCTGCGACATATTTTATGTAGAATTTAATTTCTGAACCATCGAGGAACCTCTTCACATAAAACATCATAGTGACATCTCATTACTTAACAAGTAAAATCGGTACGACGCTTACTACAAAAAGGTTCTACGGTGGGTTGCGGATTAAATTCCTTGACTGTATACATATACACATGTCATATGTAACTTAAACCGAATTTAGAATGGAGGAAAATATAACATAGAAATGAAGTGAAAGTACGTTGCGCGTTTCAAGAATAGCATAACACGTTTAATAGCGGTTTGAATACTGACCTTATTGCGATGGATTAGAAATTAAATTGGAGTGAGCGTGCTTTTTGCATAGGTCGTTATTGTCTTAGCGATTTGGTTTGCGCAGGCGCATTGAATCGGTTTGTCGCGTTGTAATCGACGTTGTATAACAGAATGAGAGGTCAACTTAGGAATGTTAGGTCGGTGGGGAGAGGCTATTAGAGATCTCTCTACCGTCAAATGTTTGGGGAGCGAAGTGCGAAATAATTCTTTCGGACTCTCTTAAAAGAGTTAGAAGTTGTATTTATGCTTCAGCATTTATTTTTTCCTTCTCCAAATCTCCAATGGGTCACGCACCTGCTTTTCAGAAGTCCGTGTTTCCACACTTCACAGCTGTCTGTCTCCACATTGGGATCACGTTGAGTGATGTACATATTTTTTTAAAAACTTAATGTGCCAATGTGTTTTTTTTTTCAGATAAATATTATACCACGGTTTTTTTCAAACCATTAAGTCTAACACGGATTTTTTCATCTCGTCTACACTGCATACACGTCCAACGAAAACTGTGTCATTTAAAACTATATCAGTAACTTAAGTTGTCTTTCCAGGTCAATCCAACCAAGTGGCGGAGCTGAACGTGTCCGGCGGAGGCCTAGGGCTCAACAAGATGTCCAAGCGCGAGGAGGCGCCCTACGCCACCGACGATCCCCAGGCCAAGGGTCTGTACTTCTGCCAGAGCAAGGAAGTGCTGATCGGAGAAGCGGCTATTTCCAATGGCGACGTAAGACAATAAACAATACATATAATAGAAAATAGAAAGATAAATAAATAAATAAAAAAATTAATATCTTGGTACAAATTACACCAATTAACCCAGCCCCAAACTAAGCAAAGCTTGTGCTATGGGTACCAGCAACGGATAAACATACTTATATAATGTAGATAAATACATACTTAAATACATACAACATCCATGGATCGAGTCATGACTCGGGTACAAACATTCGTATTTATCATACAACTGTCTGCCCCTACCGGGATTCGAACCCAGGACCTCTAGTTTCATAGTCAGGGTCACTAACCACTAGGCTATCCGGTCGTCTTCTTCGTCGTCGTCTAAAGATATAATTTTTTGACATGCGGATTTTACCTCTTTCTTTTTTCATATTTATTTGAATCGTTTTATCATTTATAAAGCTCCTTGACATAAAAAATAGCTAATTTAAATTTAATTTAATGAATACTATAAAATTGCATGATTTACATTATTATAATATTACATATTGACATTTAAATTGATATTAGATTAAGTGATAAATTGTTATTGTGTGCCCTTGCAGGGCGTCATGGACTGACCAATCATTTGTAACATCTGTTAATATAATGTACATGACATTACAATGTAATAATAAATAAATAAATAAAGAGTTAGTCTCTTTTATAAAGGTAGGCAGATATCTGGGTACAGTCCACCAACTTACCTAACCTACCTAACTGCGTGTGATCAAGAGCTGCGGTTCGTTTTTGGATCCGTCCGGGGGGAAGAGCAGTGCTTGGTCCTGTGCACCCTGGGCATCGATTAATGATGTCCTGGCAATTTCTGAGGGATATCATTGTCCGTTGGCTACGAACCCGGAAGAAGGGGTCTTTTACCCATGTTACCGTACAACGTTGCCGACATTTTGTCACAAGATTTTTGAATATGTTTTTATTACTATTAACATTGGCGAAGTCGTTGTAGTGATACCCTGATGCGCCACAAATAAGTAAGAAGAAGAATAGAGAAATAAAATTATTTACTACTAGCGGTTGCCCGCGGCTTCGCCCCCGTTCTTTTTTTTAATGGCAACACATTGGTAGTTTTTATTTTAATTTAATTACTGCGATGAGTTACAATACCTATACTCCTTGGTATATCTCGGGGTATCTAGGGTTGCCCGTCAGCAGGGTTGCCAAGTTTTTGATTTTTATTTCTCAATCAAGTCTAATTTCACTTAGTTTACTGCAGTCGTAGGTTCGACTTGATATTTGGGACTGACGTAGATTGGATGACAATACAAATGCAGTCACCAAAAATAGCTTTTATTAATTATCTGTATGTTTGATCTTTTCTCTTCCAGCTGCCTGGCAAACTGCACCAATCCAAGGCTCCCCAATTCGACCTATGCGAAGAGCTTTTCAACGTAAGTTATTTATTTTTTATTTTTATACGCATGTTCTGCTCTGTTTGGCCTCATGGATCCCTAGAAAGTAGGGAGCCTAAAATCATCTATCTAATCAGCCCACATCCACCCACTGCTGAGTACAGGCCTCTTCATTTTCACGGCGCTTTGCCCGGTCCCGTGCCAGTCTCATCCACAGTTTTCCAGCCGAATGACAGATGTCATCTGACCAACGGGCTGATGGTCTGCCCACTGACCTTCGACTCATTCTTGGCCACCACTCTGTGACCGCCTTCGACCATCTGTCGTCGTTCCGTCTTGCCAAGTGCCCCCCCCCCCCCCATCGCCACTTCAACTGCGTTATCTTAGTTCCGACATCCACAACTCTTCGGACTTCGGATCTCTCAGAATTTCGGAATCATACCACCGATACATGCCACATTAATTGCCTATTTCACCACTCTCTGTTAAGTTCCAATTATCTATGATTCCGTCTCTATTTAATACTACGAAACAGACACAGACATCAAAAAAGAAGAAGAGAAGCCCAAAGTTATACCTCCAATACATGCTACATTATAACGCAATGGCAACCACAATTGTATTCATCCAAAAGTCTTGCAAAATGAGCAATTTCCTATGTTTATATAAAAAATAATTATGACCAGACTTGGTTCAGCAATGGCTAGCACGAGTGCGCGAGAGAAACTACCCATCACTTTCTAGAGTTAACAGTAAAAAAGAGATGTAGTCTATCTCGCGCGCTCTCCTGCTAACTGTCGCGAATGTGTGAGCGGCTTAAGTTGCTTGGCGACGGTTGTTTATAATAAAAATCTCGTTGAGAATTTGCTTTTTCATATGGCGACCGTGACAGGACGATTAAAAGTGGTGCGTCTTGGAATGGATAACCTGATAATTTATGTGCAAGTTAAAATGGGTGACATGAATCACAGGGCATACATTGTTAGGTCGCGTATTCCATTCCAGGCGGTACATTGAAAGAAAGAAAGACAGAATGAAAGAAGAGGATTCATTCGCGTTTGTAAAACACACAAATATGAGAACACATATAATTTTACAGAAAAGACACAAAAGACAGACATGTAAATGGATCATCAGTTACTCGTTGAAGTTACTGGTACAAGAGGTATTCTATCCCTCCCCTCTAGGCTGGCAGCGCATCTGCAATCTAGTGTTACGGGTGTCCATGGATGGTGGTGCTGGTTTACCATCAAGTGACCCACTAGCTCTTTTGCCTCCTTTGTCAAATAAAGAAGGTACCATTGGTGTCACCGGTTTGTCACATGTAAACCTTGTGCTTTCCAGCTGACCTCCCGCGGCAAGATCAAGGCGCTGATACAGAAGAACTTCCTGAGGATGTGGCGCAACATCGGCGTGATGCTCTTCATCTTCGTGCTCCCGGTCATGCAGGTCATACTGTTCTGCCTCGCGATTGGCCGAGACCCTTCCGGACTGAGGCTGGTTAGTACTGATTTACTATATCTAAGTAAATGGCTATAAAATTATGGCAACACACACACACAAATCACGTCTTCATCTCTTATGGGGTAGACAGAGCCTAAGGTAACAGGTACCTACAGGTCACATTTAGCAAGATTGTGAGCGTGTAGGTGGAAAATGGATATCAAAATAGTGATGGGTTGCTAGCCTCATCGCCTATAACATGATTCCTATTATGATCGCCCATTCCCTCGCTGGGTTTTTACCATCTGTGCGGGTAGAGAAGCAACTGGTACATTCTATGTTTTTTCTTGGCTCCCAGACGCTGGAAGATACATGGAAGATAAATGGAAGATACATGAAGAATTATGGCAACACATCTGAGTTTTTCGTCATATACCATTACTAGAGCGTTTTCCAAGAAATAATCCACAAACATGATAATTTTTTCCAGAATTTAACAATTTAAGTTTTTCTTACGCAGAATAGTTTACCCTATCGATCCTTGTACTGAATCTTTCAAACAAACAATCAAATCTTTCCTCTTTATAATATTAGTATAGATAAAATATCAAATTCAACCTCCCCAGGCTATAGTGAACAACGACGTGAACATCTACGATGGCTACTGCCCGTACAACTCCTCCTGCTCCATGAAGAACCTCTCCTGCCGGTACCTGGACCATCTGAAGAACGGCTCCATCATCAAGGAGTACTACGCAGACCTCAGCTCGGCGCTGGACGCGGTCAGGGACGGGGACGCGTGGGGAGCGATATACTTCAACGAGAACTATACGGACTCGCTGGTTGCGAGATTGGCTTTGGGTAAGAAAATACATACATACAAAAGAAAGTCGTGTTAGTTACACTATTTATAACTCAAGAACGGCTGAACCGATTTGGCTGGAAATTGGTGTGGAGGTAGCTTAGACCCAGGAAACGGACATAGAATACTTTTTATTCCGATTTTCCTGCAGGATTGGAAAATCCCGAAATGTTGTTCCAATAAAGCTACAGACATTAAATTTGGCATACGTACATAATATCATTCCTTGATTAGTATAAAGGTGCGCTATAAAGGAACTTTTCAAATTTCCCATGGGATAAAAAGATGAGTTAAATAATTAAGACACTAATTAGTACCTAGATAATATTCCTAGAAGATCACGTAGGTGCTCTAAGAAGATTTTTGAATTTCCCACGGGATAGGAATTAAAAACCTTATAGGTACTTGGAGACATGAGTGGATGTATGGGTATGTCGTCACGTCACTCTGACGTTATATGCGCGGACGAAGTCGCGGGCAAAAGCTAGTATAGATATATAGTTCGAAGAGTATGTACGTTGAAGTGGCAATGGGCAGGACATCGCTCGTAGAACAGACAACCGTTGGGGGAGAAAAGTTCTCGAGTGGTGACCACGAACCGGAAGACGCAGTGTTGGCAGGCCTCCCACTAGGTGGCGAGGTGGCGTTCTAAGAGGGAGGGCATTGTTCAACAGTGGACGTCTTCTGGCTGATCATGATGATGACATAAATCAAATCACGTCTTTATCCCTTACGTAGACATAGCCCTACTTCTGTGTGTAACACCATCTTACTCGCTAATCCTGCCGCTAAGTAGCAGTGCTTGCACTGCTGTGTTCCGGTGAGGAGAGTAAGACAGCCGGGGAAATTACGGGCACAAGAGGCATTTCATCTTAGTCCTCTAGGTTGGCAACGCACCTGCAATCCCTCCGGGGTTGCGGGTGTCTATGGGCAGTGGTGATCACTTACCATCCGGTGACCCACTTGCTCGTTTGCCTTCCTATTAAAATAAAAAAAAAAAAAAAAAAAAACAGAGTTGTAAATAATTCCGCAGAGGGATCGAAACGCGTCAGTGTTTTGTGTGGTAGGGATAATAAAGTTTGTAGGATTTATGTGTTTTATGTGGCAGTAGTGGAGGGATTGCATGTTAAAGCATATATGTGATATATGTCATATATGTGTGAGTTACACCTTTGGCCTCATCTGCACCTTCCACCAAGTGAGATAGAGGCCAATCACTGGTCAGTTCGTAGTAAAAAATATATATATATATATATATATCGCACAGCCTTGGCTATCTTCCACGTAAGTAGCGATGTAGAAAGGTGAATATTTTTTTGTTCTTTAAAAATATAGGGCTGTTTTAGCCGGTTGCCCAAAAGGAGGATTATGTTTTTATCATGTTATGTTATGTGTTTTCAGCGGACACGGCTGACGAGGAAACGATAGAGTCTTCGGAGGTGCAGGTGTGGCTGGACATGTCCAACCAGCAGATCGGGCTCATGCTGAACAGAGACATACAGTTCTCTTACCGGGACTTCGCTAAGGTAAGAAAGAGAGAAAACACATTATAAATACTCTTTATAACACCACTAATCAGTACAGAACAGTAGAGAAACAAAGAACAAGGTTGACAGTAGGCGGTCTTATCACTTAATTTAATAGCGATCTCTACCAGACAACCAATAACAGAAATAAATAAGTTGGAGACAGTTTAAGTGGCGGTGGAAACAAATAGACAGGAGAAAAGCAGGGATAATAAACAATACTAACATAAACTAGCGACCCGCCCCGACTTCGCACGGGTGCAACCAGTGTTTCTCTACTATATTATGCATGTATTATACATTATAAACCGTCCTCTTGAATAACTATCTATTACAAAAAACGTACCTACCCAATAAAATCCGTTGCGTAGTTTTAAAGATCTAAGCTACATAGGGACAGACAGACAGCGGAAAGAGACTTTGTTTTAGTGATAGAACCATATTACCATAAAACATTATATACACACAAATAACGTCTATATCCCTTACGGGGTAGACAGAGCCTAAGGTAAAATACTGTGGGCATATAGGTGGAAAGTGTAATCAAAATAATCATGTGGTTGCTACACGTCGTCTTTAACGTGGTTCCTAAGATTTTCGCCCATTCCCTCGATGGGATTTTACCATCTGCGCGGGAAGAGAAGAAACTGGTAAATTTTATGTTTTTTCTTTACTCCCAGACCAGCATGGGAAGTAATATTATATTATATGACCTTGACTTTACAACGTATTTAAATGTTTAACTAGCTGTTGCCCGCAACTTCGTCTGCATAGAATTCGTTTATCGCTATCCCGCAGGAATTACGCAATTTTCCGGGATAAAAAGTAGCCAATGTGTTATTCCAGACTATAATTTATGTTCCAAATTTCATCCAGATCTGTCCAGTCGTTCTTGCGTGAAATAGTAACAGACATCCAAACATCCATACTCACAAACTTTCACATTTATAATATTAGTAGGATTCTGTTCTTTCAAGCAAGTAATGCTGTAATGTTTTGTTCCAGGATTTGTTGGAGACGTGCGACTACAACCCGAAGGTCGGCGACATCCCGATCGAGTTCAAGGAGCCCATCTACGGAGACAACAACCCCTCGTTCACGGACTTCGTGGCGCCCGGCGTTATTCTCACGTGAGTCATCCAATGTCACCCGTGGCCGTATCGCGAAGCTACAAGTTACAACTTTACAAGTCTGATACATACTAAAATCAGCCTTTGTTCCCTTACGGGGTAGACAGAGCCTGAACAAGACCCAAAGGCCACGATTAGCATGATTTTACCATAAAACATTATATACACACAAATGACGTCTATATCCCTTACGGGGTAGACAGAGCCTAAGGTAAAAGGCTGTGGGCGTATAGGTGGTAAGGGGCATCAAAATAATGATGTGGTTGCTACACATCGTCTTTAACATGGTTCCTAAGATTTTCGCCTATTCCCTCGATGGGCTTTTAGGCTATTATTATTATTTTAATACAAAAATAGGTAGGTTAGGTATCACCAAAATACCCAGAATGAGGTCCGCCCTTGGGCGGAGCTCTGTTGAAAACCAAGTGGACAAAATGTAGGTGGACCACGACACATAGCCGGGGATTTTACCATCTGCGCGGAAAGAGAAGCAACTGGTACATTCTATGTTTTCTCTCTGCTCCCAGACCAGCATGGAAGTTAAAAGTCTAAACTTCCAAACTTTATTTTGCAAACAGTCCGCCAAGGGCTCTTTTTCGTGTCTTTTTTAAACTACCAGCGCATTCGGAAAGACCATCATTGCAAAAAAAATTAGTCGCAAGAAACTTGGAGATAAATTTAGCTAAAAGACCCATTCTTCCCGCAGGATCGTGTTCTTCTTGGCGGTGGCCCTCACATCCTCAGCTCTCATAGTGGAGCGCATGGAGGGCCTCCTCGACCGCTCGTGGGTGGCGGGCGTGTCGCCCGGCGAGATCCTGTTCTCCCACGTGGTCACGCAGTTCGTGGTGATGGTCGGCCAGACGGTGCTGGTGCTCGTCTTCATGATCCTGGTCTTCGGGGTGAAGTGCAACGGGAACATTGCCTACGTGGTTATGCTGACGTTATTGCAGGGTAAGATATTGATAGTACCCGACGTATATAGATAGGCGCTGTATGTTTTACGATGGTGTCTGTGTGTGTTTGCGGCGTCTTAGCTCTTTTCCAAAATACATACATACATACATACATACATACATACATAAATCACGTCTTTATCCCTTACGTGGTAGACAGAGCCTAAGGTGACGAGACCTAAAGACCCAGTTTAGCATGATTGTAAGCGTATGGATGGAAAGGGGAATCAAAACAGTGATGGGTTGCTAGCCACATCGCCTATAACATGATCCCTGAGATTTTCGCCCAATCCCTCGATGGGCTTATGCCATCTGCGCGGGAAGAGAAGCAACTGGTACATTGCTTCCAAAATGATGTTGCATTTTTGACAAGATTTTTTTTTTATTTACGTATGATGTACTCGTATTAAGGTGCTTCTTATCCACTAGAGGCTGCCTCGAACCTAGGCTGCCTCTAGTGGATAAGAAGCACCTTTATTCGATGAATGCAATACAATACAATACAATAACTCTTTATTGAACACCACATGTAACAACCAAAACAAAAAAAGGTATACAGAATATTACAAGGTAACAATAGGCGGCCTTATCGTTACAGAGCGACCTCTAGATCTGCGTGCGTGCGTGGATGCGTGGGAGTTTTTAATTTAATTTTATAAAAAAAACGTTATATTTCCTTGCAGGTCTTTGCGGCATGTGTTTCGGCTTCGTGATATCAGCTGCCTGCGAGCTGGAGCGCAACGCCATCCAACTGGCCCTGGGCTCCTTCTACCCTACCCTCCTCCTCTCCGGAGTCATCTGGCCCATCGAGGGTATGCCCTGGATTCTTCGCTACGTCTCCCTCTGCCTACCCTTGACTCTCGCAACCACGTCGCTCCGCTCTATTCTGACCAGAGGCTGGCCGCTATCCGACCCCGAGGTATACATGGGATTCATAGCGACCCTCCTATGGATCGCCGGTTTCCTGGTAGTGACGCTGACGATATTGAGATTTAAACGTGGGTAGGATGGAATTTGGAGCATACCGCTCCTCTTGTAAGCTCTTTATGTCAACGAGATCTATGTACTGCGGGAATGTAAACTAGCGTAGTTCAAGTTAACATTGTAAAGGCGCTTTTTAGTTATCACATTTTTTTACATGGCAACAATTTGTTTCCTCTTTCTATCTGTTGTGCTCTTTCGTTCGAGACTTGCAATCGAGTTGGATCTCGGTGGCGTCGAGAGTTGACAGACGTCTTAGGGTATCGAATAGTCACTGGTGTAGGGAGAAGGGGTGCCGTCCGCTGTCACTTTTTCGCCCCGAATACTGACTTTAAGCAAACGTTTTTTTAAGCTCGGCACAATATAGTGTTGCCACTCGAAAATTACTTTTTTTTTAATTAGTGTTGCCTGTGTAAATGACTTAAAAATGACATTTAATATATTTTCTAGTACTTAATTATTGGATTTTTCAAACGTTTGCATGCGTCTCTTTTCCCGTGCGGGGTTCTATTTGCTCAATCTGAACAAACTGACTTACTTAGTCCATAGCTAATGACTGTTAGTCAAATGTAAATATTAGTGTATTTATAAATTTAGTTTTTAAGTACGTAGGTACTCTAGGGTTATTCGGGAATGTTAGCAATAATACATTAGTCGCGCTTCGTGGGGTTTTGATGCTTTTCTCTGCGATTGTCCATGATGGGTGATGAAAAGTTTGTTGAAAAGTGATGAAGCGGGCGAATGCGTTCAATAAAGGTGATCGGCCGGGCCAATCACATATTAAAAAGAAAGATGTTCGCTCGTCTTTGACACTAGACATAACTTGATTGTCCGTTAATATTGATCATCATTCTATATCATGGGCAGTTGTATGGATGGGCCGTTACATTGGGCTTTCTTCTTAGGACTTCTGTTGAGATACCTGATTAAATGTGTTACCATAGATTAGGATGGTGCCATAGACAATAGTGATTGTACACCCAAGGATTGATTAATGAATTGGATCTATTTATTCTTGCTTTGCCGTGCTGAATGCGCCATCTTGGATCTATAATTTAATCTTACAGTTTTATGATTCATGGTTAATTAAATAATTATGTCAGACATGTTTTCTACGGGAAGAAGGCGATTAAAGTTTCGACGTTTGTATAGTGCGTGCATCGTCGTAACGCATCTTAACCGCCATGTCCTGTGTGTTACGAATATATTCGCCAACCAAAACCATTAACATACTTCCCCGCGAGTTGCGGTGTGGTCGCGAAAAGTAAGATAATTGGTTTGAGTTTATCGGCGCATTCGTTGTTTTGTTACACACGGGACACGGCGTTTGAGACGCTTCGCGGGCTTAGCGGTCTGTATCTAGTAAAAGGCATGTCAAATGAAATATATAAATACGACGTGGACAATTTGATAGCTTTACAGAGTGAGTAATTGTAATATTAGTTTTAGTTGTACAGTAAGTTAGTTTATCTGTTTTTGTATTGACTTCAGCAGGTTTTGACAGTTGTGTGGTGTTGCATGTGTGGAAATATCTTTTTTAATGCGGTTTTTAGGTTAAGGCGCCTTATATGATAGTGTACGGATTCTTAAGACCTGGACGAGTTAAGTGGACTGTGATTATTTTTGCTAACATTGACATTTTTGTAATGATAATTATACAATTATACTGTACCAAATAAAATGGTGTTTCTTTTATTATTTTAAGCCAATCTTGACAAAATGTTAAAAAAGCATGTGACTGACTCATCAACGCTGTGCCCAAACTTTGGGCCAAGAAAGCGACTTTCGGACAAAGGCGAATAATAACTAGTGTCTTATGAAACAATAATGTTTGGACTTTTTAGGTAGCTTACGAAAACAATATTTTTTAAAAAACGGCAGCCCTACACTTTTCGCTTTTTTGGAAAACGAGCAAAATGCTCAACAAATTACTTGAGAATAGACAAACGTGGGTAAGACCTCAAGGCGTCTCAACACTCATCCCGTGTGTTACGAATATGCCCATGAACCAAAATATAACTTCCCGTTAGCGCATATATAGGCTACAAGCAGTCACTTTGTCTTCACCAAGAGAGCCACCAGGGAAGCCAATCTTACAAAAGGACATAAATAAAAAAAAAATTATTTGAAATTGTGCTAAAACGTTATTTACATTTTTAGTTTTTCTAATACTTACTGTAACTAGCTAAAGTTACTTTACTCCTGTTTATTGAGTAAACCTTTTTTGTACAGTCAGCATCAGAAGTTGGTAAACAGTGTAAGAGCTCAAAATGATGACACGCTACTCTATCGCCAAGGTAAATAATGTGTGTACATCATTTTGAGCTCTTCAACTGTTTATCAACTTCAGATGCTGACTGTACCCTCAGTCAGGTTGCCACGTGACAGGCCCAGCCTAGTGTGAGAGCATTGGCAAGAGTATATTTTACTTTCAATAAACCATCTTTACTTTATTTTAACGAACAAGTTCATGGACACATTTTTCGTAACACACAGGAAGCGTTTAGACGCTCGACTTATAAGTACATGTGTACAAACAGGGGTAATAAAAACAATTAAAAATAAAAGAGAACAATATAATTAATGCAAAACAACAAATGCACTTACATTTCATAATAATAGTCACAAGATCTTCATTACATAAAAACAATTACTTTGTTAAAATCTCGCTCAACGCTTTCTTTTTCTTTTGTCCTTTGTCGAACTTGTGTTTCTGTAAAAAAAAAACATAAAACATTAGTAGAGTTATTGATAACTAGAGCAGGGTTCGAGTGGAAGAGAGGTAGATGCATCACAAGCCGAACGCTTAGGCCGATCGTGCCTCTCTATCGCTTGCTCCGCGCTCTCGCTTGCACGCTCTGACGTCACGCCAAACACTTTTTCGTGCGTGCAGCCGGTGTTCATCGATTTATAAACCTGACATGGCTGCCAAAGTTCAGTCAACAACTCTCCCCTACATTTCGCCTACAGTTGCTTTTTATTTTTAATGTTGACTTATGTCATGAATAACCGAACATACTTACTGTCATGCATGCCGTAGCATTGAGGCGAAATTGTTTACGACCACCAACCTTCCTTTGTCCCTTTCATTTGCAGAAAGTGCAACAGAGAGAACGCTATATTAATTCTTTATCTTGGACATGGTACAGTACGCACTCAAAAAATGCCCTAAGTTCACTATTCGCTATAAAGAAACCATAAGTACCTTCTTTTTCTCAGCAGTCATGCCAACGAACTCTTTCCTAGCCTTCTTCTCGCGGGGGGCCTGCTCCCCGTCGCGAGCCACCTTGCTGGGAGGACCGCCCCCCTCCTGTAACAAATATAAAATTTATACATATCTGTACATATAATAAAACAATACAAAACAATATTTTGATGTAGCTCCATTTCGAAAAATGGATGTGAATGGTTTTTAGAATTTTGTTTGTCAAAAAAGTTGGTCTGATGGTCTTTCCGAACACACCATTTATAAAAAGAGTCACGTAAAAAAAATATGTGTACACCTCAATTTGATAACCTTCTACATTATTTTTTTTCGTCGGTTAAAAAGAGCCCTTCGCGTACTTAAATAATTAATTATTTTGATTTTTACATATACACACTCGTAAATCTGACGAAAGGCATCAAAACGTACCTGACTCTTTCTCTTGTTCATAACTCTCCTGTAAGCGCCTTCTTTCTGTCCTTCTCCCTCTTGCCTTCCACCTTTATTCCCTTGGAAATCACCTTGACCTTGTCCTTGGAAACCTCTTTGTCTGTTCCCTTGACTGACTTTGTTTTTACCCTGAAAACCTTGTCTGTTAGGCCCTTGTCTATTCTGGGGACCTTGTCTATTTTGGGGACCTTGTCTATTCTGGGGACCTTGTCTATTCTGGGGACCTTGTCTATTCGGGGGACCTTGTCTATTCTGGTAGCCTTGTCTATTCGGAGGGCCTTGTCTATTGTGGGGGCCTTGTCTGTTCGGGGGGCCCTGTCTATTGGAGGTGCCTTGGAACTTTCCTTTCTTATTAGCCTGGGGTTTCGTTGCTAGTGTGCATCGCTTCACGCGCATAATTCTGTTTTTAATTGTTAGATCTTCATCAGTCAACGCCAGAGCTAGCTCCACGCCATCTTTTGAACGGAAATTGACATAACCAAAACCTGAAATTAAAAAAAAAATACTAAAAATTTTGAAAAAGGTGTTTATTCAATACCACCAATTGGCATTGTTCATTTTTTTAAGCTGTGCTTTTAACACCTTTATTTGATAAAATGGACTATTTCAAGCAACTAATTTGAATATTATGCTTTTACGTAGCTTTGTTAATTAAAAATAAATATTTTTTCGTTGTTTGATAATTCGTGAATTTAGACAGAATCCCAATCGCCTTCGATCGGCTGGCTATAAAAAAAACGGCTTTGTCTATGGTTTTGTAGATTTGACAGTGACACGTGACAGTTGCCGTAGCCAAACTTTTTTTTTTCATTTTTGTGGCAAACATTCGATGCTGGATTCTGTCTAAAAACCCGGTCGTTCGGTCAAACAAAGGTTCAAAGTACTTTTACAAAAACATCTGCAATCATAAAGTATTTTTGAAATCGGACAATATAAATCGGATAATTGATGGTTTTCCTCGAAATGGTTTTCGAATTGGAGCATACTAAAAAAAATGAACAATGCCAATTATTGGACTAGCAGAAGTGACATTGAATATTTGATAAAGAAAATAATCCCTCGTTGTTGCGGATGTCCATGGGTGTTAGTGCACGTTCGCTCACCGTCGGGTGAGCTGCTCTTATTTCACATACATACATCACGTCTTTATCCCTTACGAGGTAGACAGACCCTAAGATAACAATACCTAAAGACCACGTTTAGCATGATTGTTGGCATATAGGTAGAAAATGGAATCAAAATAAGGTGTGTGAGGATCTGGGTTCGATTAGCGGCCATAGCTTTACTTTTTGGATTTTTTTATGTGTTCTAATTTTCAGTATCGTTTAGAAATTAAATTTGATTGACTTTATAGACACCAAGTTAAAGATTTCCCAACCTTTCCCGGCGTTGGTCTTCTTATCCCTCACGATCCTGACGCTCTCGATCTCCCCGCACTGCTGGAACTTCTCCCGCAGCCCCTCGTCCTCCAGCCCGAACGGCACGTTCCCCACAAACACCGAGCATCGGGGGTCGTGCTCAGCACCCGTGCTGCCGCTGCGAGTCACCCGGAGATGGTTGTTGTTCAGGAGCGTGTTGTTCTCGGCAAGAGCCTGCGGGACACATCAAAGCATATTTAAAGGAGACGCCCATCTATACCCACTATTTTAACCTCGTAAGGCCCAAGATATTTTTAGGAGGTTTATTACTGTACAGTCAGCGTCATATAGTAAGTAGCAGTCAAGATCATCTTTTCCTTGGAAACACCCAAAATGGTCATTAACAGTGACTCAACCAAAGCGGTCAAATTGTTCGGGACATCCATCGTGCACAAATATACCGCAACACGCACATCGCCAAATACTTCGTAACTATTTTCCTAGTCTGCGGTGTTCCATACTTTTGGATACTTTGGCTGCTACGCTACCAGTGGCGGTTTGGAAGTTACGGTACTAATGTCGGCTTGAATGTTACTAAGTATTTGGCGATGTGCGTGCTCCGGTATATTTGTGCACGATGGATGTCCCGAACAATTTGACCGCTTTGGTTGAGTTGAGTCACTGTTAATGACCATTTTGGGTGTTTCCAAGTAAATGATGATCTTGACTGCTACTTACTATATGACGCTGACTGCATCAAAATCAAAATTTATTTCGCAAATAGACCGCCAAGGACTCTTTTACACGATTTTTCGGAAAGACCATCCTTGCCAAGAAGAACGCGCCGCAAGAAACTTGGCAGAAAGTCATAGGCATGCAGTGTACTGATTTAAGGTAATAATTACTAGCCGCCCAGACCTTTCAAATATGAAAACGGCATATTTAGGTAAGTATTGTATTGTACTGTACCCTGCTTTTGGAACCTTGGGCCACTAATTAATAAATTTCGATATTTGCATTGGATGGAAGGACTACATTTCGCATTCCTAAAAATAGGGCCTTGCGAGGATAAAGCTGAAGAATTTAATGGTTTGTTTGAATGCGCTAATCTCAGGAACTATTGGTCCGATTTGAAAAACACAAAATTTGGAGGACCGCGGTCCGCCTGTTGCTGACTGTTGCTATAAACCATCACGCTACGAACAAAATGCGCAGAGTATACAAGAAAAATATGGAAAATTATTCCTTTTAAGAGCTTCCATTGCGTGCGCTGTGTAAACGGTTAAGTTCAGACGAACTTAACCGCCGTAATTTGGTTATCCAAGACAAATGAGTAATGTAAAACTAATTTCAACATGAACACTATTTTTGAGGGGTAAATTAGAAAACAAAACAAGTTTTGCAAATACCCATAGCTCGACCAAGACATCGCCAAAACAGATACGGACATAGAACAAGATTCAATAGTTGTAATATTGTATCTAAGATTATGATTATTTATTCAAGGATATTTTCACAGTTGCATTTCTGTCATAGTTCGGGTACCAAATTGGAATAGTTATGTGATGACTTGTCTGATCCAAGTTATGCAAATTACCTACAACTACGGCTTGTATGTATGTATATCTCTTTTTTGTACACAAAACACATTCAATTTGGTTGCAGTTAGTATCCGAAGAAATATAGTAATTATCTACAACTCACCGCTTCTATACAGCGAGGATTGTTGAACTTGACATAGACATTGACGGTACTTCTCTCCGGGTGCAGTTCCTGCTTGATCACCGCCAGCTTCGGAGTTACGCTGGGATCTTTTACCGGGACAGTGCGGATTCTAGAATAATCATAATTTTTTTGTGTGACATTTTATTTTATCAGAAACATATTGTGTGTCACTGTGAAAGAGGGTGGATCAAGTATATCTTGCTGTTATGGGACACCATCAACAAAGGGACAAAAGTAGTACAGTTTGTTAGAAGAAATGTTGTGTCTCATTATACTAACATGCTTAATAGATGACCAACTATGCTTAATAAATGACCAACTATGTTTGGCAAATCTTAAACCTGTAAACTTATGCTTAAAGTGTGAGCAAGGAGCATGTAACCATAGCAACAAGTGGCAGGAATAAGTTGATCCACCCAAAGAGCATTATGCTCATGAGCTTCTTCTAAAAACATACACTTGCTTTTCTGGCTGCTTGTTTTTTAGAAAATTTACCACGAGGGATTTATTAATGAATTTATGTATTTACCTGACACTTTCAATTTCTCCGTATACACTAAATATTTTCTTTATTTCTTTTTTGCACTTCTTGCTAAACGGCACATTGCCTACAAAGAGTGTCCTCTTAATTTCTTCTTCTGTATTAACCTCTTTAGGTGCCTCTGTTTCCGGCTTTGTTTCCTTCTCCTTTTTCTTAGGTTTTGGAGCTTCTTCCTCATCAGAACTGTCATCTGCTGCAGCAGCTGAATTTTCTAGAACTCTTTTGTTACTTTCTTCTGTCTCTGACTCAATTTCATCGTCAGATTCATGCTCAGAATCCGTATCTTTGTCAGTTATAGCATTGGGGTTGACTTTGATCTTCTTTCTACTCTTTTTAGGGCTGCTTTCTGCATCTTCATCATCATCATTGTCTTCTTCAACTTCCTGCTGTGATTGCTCACTTACAGACTTCTTGCGCTTCCTATTCTTCTTTTTACTAGGGCTTATTGATGTCTTCTCATTGTTTTCAGTTACATTTACATCATCTGTAGATTGTTCAGTTGCATCTGGTGTTACTTTTTCTGCATTGTCTTCATCAGGTTTTTGCTGAATTTGTTTGTTTTTAGACTTATTGCGACGTCTATTCTTCTTTTTAGGGTTTGCTGTGTCACTTGTCCTGTTTTCAGTAGTAACTTGCTGTACAGTTGCTTTAAGTTTTGCTGCTTGGGAGATATTTTCAACTACTGATTTAGCCTGCTGCTTGTTTTTAGACTTATTACGCTTTTTCATCTTGTTATTAGGGTTTGCTTTTTCATTTGTATTACTTTCAATATTAGTAGGTTTTTCAGCTACCTCAGGTTCTGTACTTTGAGAGTTTTTCCTATTTTTTTTGTTCTTCTTTGGACTTGCACAAATGAGTGTGCTTGCATACACAGTTTCTTCATTATTCTGTGTGCTATCATGTGGTATTTCTGAAACTGAATCTTTTTTCTGTTTCTTCTTTTTTGTAGGTGTCCCTTCACCTTCATTAGATTCCACAGCAGTTGCTGTACTCTCGTTATTATCCATGTTTTTCTGCTGTTTCTTCTTTTTCTTAGGCGTTAATTCGTTTGCGTTAACATTTTCCTTTCCAGGACTGTTAAGATCGCCGTTTTGAATATTTTTCTGAGGTGAAGGTGATATTTTTGACTTACCAGGCTTGACTCTAGGAGTTTTAGCGGCTTCTACACTTTTATCATGGCTCGTATTTGCTTCTAGTTCCTTTTTCAAATGTTTTTTCACCTTTTCGGCCTTGGGGCTAGTGACACTTGAATTGCCTTCGTTTTCGGCGGTCACGTCCAAATCTGGGTTCTGGAATATCCTTTTAGGAGACTTTTTAACTATGGCTTTCTTCTTCTGCATCGTTGGCGAGAGGAAAATGGATCTGTCGTCTACAAATTCACTCTTTGGCGTGACATTAGGTGACTGCATGTGTTTAATAGGAGTTAGAGCTCTTTTAGCAAGTTTTGGCCGATTTGGAGTCACATTTCCAGATAGAAGAGCAGCAACATTGCCCACGACGTAATCCATGGTGACGACGCACCATTAAATACAACGCTTTGACTTTGTTTTAAATATTCACACAAGTTCATAACCTCATTGAACGCACGTTTTGACACAATTGTCACATCTGTCAGTCACTCGTTTCCTGTTTGACATTTGACAGTAAACCAAAGTTGCCATCATCAACCCAAGCAGTATATTTATTTCCCTTAAATGTGGGAGTACACATGTGTTCGTGCTCGTAAGTGAAATAAATGAAAATCTTTATTATAGCTTGTAGGTAATAGTTTTGATATACGTAGTAAATACATAAACTGGTCACTTGCCTTACTGCTCGACAGCGTTTCTTTCTCGGCACATGTGCTAAAGTGTTTAGAGAAAGATCAAGTAACATGTTTCCACTTTTTTTAGTAAATTTAAGTTCCAATATGTAGAAAAAGGGAACTATACGGCCTTGACATTAAAAAATTACTATTTTCTTCTGTTTCTTTAGTACCATTCTACTATTCAACCTTAAAAACTAATTACTGTTTTATTTATTTTGAAGTGTGCGAATTTTATAATATAAGTTACATACGGTTCTCTTAGTTCTTCTTTTACTTGACTTACCAGTAAAAGTAAAACCCATTTAAAACTTTTTATAATGAGTGGTTTAGGACTTTTTTTTGTTTAAATTCATTCTTAACTATTTACACAGATTAGAATGGTTTCACATCTTAAAAGATTTTCATTTGTTTCATTTACTTTCTGTGGCCAAGAACCCACAATTTTTTTTGTGTATCAATATGAAAATGAAAGTAAGTAGTTTAAACCAAAAATATCATCATTTTTGTGTTTTTTTTCATTACTATTTAATTTTCTGTGCAACAAATCTAATAAAATTAGTTTCAAAAATTAAACAGTATTCACAAAAAAAGTGAAGGCTTCAACATCACTTTTTTATGAATAGTCTCGCCTGTGGTCTCGTCGTGGTCTAATTTATTTAGGCAGTAAACACGCGAATATGTATGCAGCATAAGGATTATTGCAATGACAACATTTTTTTGTGTTGCTACGTCAAATAAAAAGATTTCGTTTGAGTAAAATTATATTTTTCTTTCGTCGTGGTGCACTGTAGATTGTGTATTGTTTTCAATTTAATTTATGTGGTAAGTATATATTTTTCATACTGTATTGTACACTTGTTATATCTTATTAATCGTTACTTTTGACTTTGTTCGATAAATGGGAGAAATATTATTATGTGGTGCATAGCAACATTAATTTATAGTTTTGTCGAACGATGCGGTTAAGCGACGCTTTTTCGTTAATTATCCGTTTTGTTTGATAGTTACGCGCCTTATCTAGGTGAAAACAATTTCAGTGTTACAATAAGTGTGTGTGCGGATTGTTTACAGTCAAAATCGTGAGTATTTTGTTGTTTTTCCTCATCTTTCTTAGAAAAAAACCTATGGTGCGCCATTGCCGCCGCCCGCCATTCCTTCAATTATGTTTTTATCCAATTAATTCGAAACACTGGTGGCTACCGATGAAAGCATTGCGTTAATACCTTAATTCACGTATTTGTTGTTTTCTTTGTTAGTTAATAAATAAACTCGCTTTTATGCTATCAGGTGTAATCTAGGTTAGGAATTCCATTCTATCTGAATCTAAACACTTCTCGTGTTACATGAGTTTACTATGCTTTTATATCTCTAGAAACCCGATATATACGCTAACCTTGCTATTTCTATACGCCCCATGCACTTCACAACCTGTATTTCTACAGTTAAGCGGCTTAAACCAACTTGCTATGATCCGTAGCGAAAAAACTAGGAAGTAATTTGGTTCAGAGTAGGTGTGTTTTTTTACGGTTTCGGCGACCTTCCTTAGATTCGCGAGCGTCATTTGGCAAATCACATTTTGTATTTATGTAAATGCTCTATACATATATTAAGATTAAATTATTGCATAGTTTATTTCATTATTTATGTTTCCAAAATGATGAAATATAGCTGCATCTATAGTTATTTTGTTGCATTATCGAGATCATTACAATGTCTGCGACATAATGACTGTGATATGAATACAATTTAATTGGTTTAGAAGCCTACTAGATCATTTTGAATTAGAATGTGTTTCAATTAAGATAGGGTTGCCATCTCTAAAATTTGGAAAACAGGACAAGACGCGTGAAAACCCCGGATTTTAGAGTCCGAAAGCCGGACATGTCAACAAGATCGTGACGGGAGGGGTGGGGGAACAGTGAAATAGTGCGTGTCTCGCGGGCGGCCCAATTTTTTTTTATTTATTTAATTTTTAAAACCCGGTCTACAAATGAAACCTTCTCCGGACGCTCCCCGGACGCCCTCTAAACTAGGACAAATCCGGGGAAACCCGGACGGATGGCAACCTTAAATTAAGAGAGCAGAGTGGATGATGTGCTGTAAATACTAAATGGATCTAAAATAAAGTTAAAAACCATTTCATGATCTCCGATCTAGTTTAATAATGCTAGTCTGTTTGTCTTATGTCAGCATTTCCTTTGCAATCTTTATATTTATTTGATGAGAGATTTTTGATGATTCATTAGTTACATGTTTTTTAACAAATCATTATTGTGTCGTACAGACACATTCAAAACAAATGACGCTTGTCATGTAACAGCTAGTAACAGATAGGAAAATTTGAAGGCTTACCAACCTGGTATAGGGGTATAGCACGCGTCACGGAATGATGAAGATCCAGGCTCGATTCCCACCCATAGCTTCTTTTCGGATTTTTCTAATTTTCAGCCTCATTTAGAAATTCTGGAATCTGATAAAATAGTAGGTATGTAGGTAACTTAATAATTTTGAGTGTGTTTTGGTGGTGTAAATACTGTAAACGTTCATCAGTCATCTGGTGGTATCCAGAGAGGCTCTGTATAAGGGAGAGTTTTATGTAGTTTTCATTACGGACCTAGTTCGGTTTTGGTGTACATTAATATAATAATAATATAGCCTTTTTATTCCGAATTCGCTACAATTTCATTTTTTTTGTTGTTCTGTTGTTGTTGTTTTATTATTAAATTGTCGCGTAATTCGGCGTGCCTCATGGCATAGGCCTCCTCCGTGTACATTAGCAACATTAAAATATAGATACAAAGTAATGTATTGTGGCGAAGGACACAGTTAAATTTACCATTAAGTGATGCATTTTGTTTTTTGGAGAAGTTCAGTCAAGGGCATAATAATATGTATGTTACCAAGACGTCAAAAACATCTACATATCCACCATTATTCCAAACATGGTCGGTGACATATATTTGACATGATGGGTGTACCAATATTTATGCCGTCAACAGTTCATTAAACTGATCATTTCCAACCATAGTTGGTAGAAGAAGTAGATAATCTTTATCTTCCGCCTTATGTATGTTATCAGTCACAGGTACATGTTTATTTACTCTCAGATAAACCTGCCAAAAGTATGGGTAAAGAATACCTAAGATTATTATTCCTTTGATAACATTTTAAGGTGCGATCTTAGAGAGGTTATTCAGCTCTCAATGTGGTCAAGTGATTGTTTTTTATGTGATATCCTTAATGATCAATTAATTGCTCTTAAGTTATTCAAATATTTTTGAAATAAAACTATTATAAGACAGACCAAGGGCGGAACCAGGTTTTTTTTAAGGGGGAGGCAAATGGGCAAAAAAAACTATAACTGCCGAAATAAACGAAAAGTATGTCCACAGTACACAAAAATACATAAAATACATGTCTCATGCATTTGTGTTCATGGTTGGTAGTCCATTCAAGTTTACAGTGAGATGGAACAGATTGGTTCCAAATAGGAACTCACCTCAACTACAAATAGGAAATCCATGTACTTTATTCCATAAGTAGCTTTTGCCCATGACTTTGTCCGTTATTATTTCTGGTGAAGCTCTTGCTTCTTACCCTTGACCCTGATATAAAATCACCAGGGATGGTAAAATGCGAGCAAAATTTATTGAAGTACCAGGCAATAACAGTAAACTGAGTATCAGAGTCTGCCTAATTTCATCAGTAAAATAATTAAAAAAAAAATCATAAAATATTCTTGCAAATTGGCAGCCAAGGGCTCTTATTCATGTCTTTTTTGAAACTACCAGCATTCGGAAAGAACGTCATCGCCAAGAAGAATGCGCCGCAAGAAACTTGGCAGAAAGTATTTTTTTCAAAATAAAATACATTAAGCTACTATACAATACTTAAATCCTACTTAAATGAAATCCATTTATAAAAGGGGTGTAGGTATAAGGTTCCCGAGCCTTATATTACAGCCTATAGTAGAGATGTATTTAGTTAATCAATTTAGAACCATGCCAACCCTAACTGGTTATCATACGTCATTTAAAAAAAAAGTGCATAGTTAAGTTTTCTTTAATTAAACCCCTTAACTATGTACAATTTTTTGAACACCAGATTTCTTATACCACTGAATTCCATAGCTTCTTTTATTAAAAACCAAACCCAATTTATTACAGCACAAGGGTTGAGTTTCTCGATACCTTAAAACCTTTGTTCACTGCACATGAATGCACCAGTGGTTTTCACGCATCAGATGATGCAAGGGCCTGCATTATGGCTCTATAGGTCTATAATAAAGAACTTTGGTTTATATTGTAACACTTGTTTATATACTTCCATGCTGGTCTGTACCAGTTGCTTTTCTTCCCGCGCAAATGGTAAAAACCCATTGAGGGAATGGGCGAAATTCTTAGGAATCATGTTATAGGCGATGCGGCTAGCATTCTTTAGCTTTCCACCTATACGCGTACAATCATGCTAAACGAGGCCTTAAGGTCTTGTTACTTCAGGCTCTGTCTACCCCGTAAGGGATATTGACGTGATTTGTGTATGTATGTTTATGGATATTGTGATGCAGTTGTATACTCTTAGGGGCTGTGTCACCACTCGCTGTAAAGTTCCTGTTATCTTAAGTGTCTGTTATCTATGATTCCCTCTCTATTTCTTACTATGAAACAGACAGAGACAACATCATAGATAACCAATAATTAAGATAACTAGAACCTAACAGAGTTGTGAGTAAGGCCTTTAGACAATCAATAGAAAGTATTAATGATTTCTTTATTGCTTTAATTAAAGGTTATTTATCTATCAAATAATATAAAAAAAAATTATAACTATGGAATTCATATAGGAGTGTTTTTTGATGTTACATACATGACGGATCTGTCTTTGTAATCATTGTCTAATTAGTAGTTGAAAATTCCTATATTTTCCATAATTCTTGACTATTATTAAATATTCTTGACGTCAAAAATTCCCACAGTAACAAAGTCACGTGACAGCTCGTCAAAATCGAAGGCTCACCCACCTGCTATGGGTGGTGTAGGGGTATAGCACCGCGTCACGGAATGACGAGGATCCGGGTTCGATTCCCGGCCCTAGCTTTACTTTTCGGATTTTCTGTTCTAATTTTCAGTCTCGTTTAGAAATTTAATATTATTCTTGTTTTCAATTTTTATCATCACAATATTTTCAAATTTTGTTAAGAAAATTAATAAAACAAAATTTAGTTTCCTTTAACTAATGAGCACTAAGATTATGTATGTCAAGATACATACACAAGAGATTTCTCTCCGCAACTTCCGCGGGGGTCAAACCTCTCATACATAATACATGGCGTGGCATAGACTTGCAAATATCCCAGCACTTGGCTAGCGTGAGGCTGAGGGCTTTTGTAAGGCAAATGTATGTATTGCTATTTGCTTGCTTTTCTTAGTGCAAATTCTTACTATACCTATGTATAGTAAGCTACAGTTGCGTGGCGTCAGTATATCGGAAGGCAAGCCGAAGGCACAGTATATATATAAGCTAAAGCAGTAAGGAAACTACGAACAAATCGGTTGAAACGAAACACGCACACAGGCGCGCGCTTTACACGGCCCCTAAGCGGACCTGAGCCTGAGCGGAGTGGACGAGGTCCGCTTAGGGGCCGTGTAAAGCGCGCGCCTGTGTGCGTGTTTCGTTTCAACCGATTTGTTCGTAGTTTCCTTACTGCTTTAGCTTATATATATACTGTGCCGAAGGGCATTTAACTAGCCTTTTCCTATAATTCTGCACGTCTAGCACGGGAGCGCAAAAGAGTCGCATCGCGCGCGAGATAGGTTGCCCGTCTTTTTCTTACTGTTCATCCCAGAAAGAGACGGGTAGTCTATCTCGCGTGCGACGCGACTCGCGCGCTCGCGTGCTAGCCGGGCTGCGCAATAAAAGTGCCCAACTGCCTTAAAATAGGCAAGCCGGTGGGGATCGAGTTCTATGGACGCCACGCCACTGGTATGCTAAGGCATCTACAATGTCTACTATTAGACTATTACCATATTTACCACTAGCGGTTGCGGAGTCATCAAAATCCATTGCGTAGTTTTAAAGATCTAAGGATACACAGGGACAGACAGACAGCGGCAAGCGACTTTGTTTTATAAGCCCCCGTAAGTGAAAAAGACGTGATATAAGTATGTATGTGTGTATGTATGTACAGTTCTTAAATAATACAGAGGTACCATTCGAGGCGTTGTCAATTCTCTATGCGACACACGTTCAATACCGAATGTTTGTATAGTATGTTTAGCATGGTTCCTGTTCCCTTATAGCTCGCCGCTATTGTTCTGAGTACTGTATGCAAGCGGAGCCTGTGCTAGGCTTGGCATTTCCTGTCAACTGCTGTACAAGTGGGAGGGTAACCTTGAAAATAAGGTTTTTATTTATTGCCAGTAGGTATAAGGTTTTTATTTAAAAACGAAATAAAATACATTTATATGACGCATATAGGACAACAACAGCGTAAACTAAATATAAACAATACAAAAAAATGAAAAATAACAATTAATGTGTCGCTGTCCAACGTCAAAAAAGTTGGTTGGTTGTATTTATTATATAGTATATTTGTTTTTATTTGGTATGTAAAGTAGAAGGTTAGATTTTGTCATATGTCGGTGACAATTGTCAAGTTGGTTAAATAGGCGCCAGGCGTGATTGACTCATGACTATTAAGTATTAACAAAAACAACCGAATTGAGAACCTCCTTTTTTTGATGTCCGTTAAAAGGAGTTTTTAGAGCTTTTGCCACTACTTTAAAACTCACCACAAAGCCATCATTCTGTTACATCAAAAACTATGAACGTATAATGATTCGAAGATCTATTGATAAATGTGTAGAGCGATCCGTCATCGTCTTTGGCTTGGCGCTCGCCACGGGTCGTTGCTCTTTGTTTTTAACAATAGCTCTCTCATTAGTAGCTTTAATTTTAGGGAGGGTCGTCAAATTATCGCTGTGTAGTGCTCTAGTGCTACGGTCGAGTGGATTTACAAATAGTTCAATCAAACAAAAAAAAAAACAAAAATGTATTATTGCAAATTGGCCGCAAAGGGCTCTTTTACATGTCTTTTTTGAAACTACCAGCGCATTCGGAAAGACCATCATTGCCAAGAAGAATGCGCCGCAAGAAACATGGCAGAAAGTTATTTTTTCAAAATATAAAACAACAATACTTAAATTAAATACATTTATAAAAGGAATGTATAAGGTCCCCGCGCCTTAAATTATATTAATCTATAGTAGAGATGTATAAAGTTTCTACTAGTCATTGATTTGGTATACCATGTTGTGTAAATATCGTTCTTTCCATGCTGGTCTGGGAGCAAAGAAAAACCATAGAATGTACCAGTTGCTTTTCTTCCCGCGCATATTGTGAAAGCCCATCGAGGGAATGGGCGAAAATCTTAGGAATCATGTTATAGGCGATGCGGCTAGAAATTCATCACTATTATGATTCTCCTCCACCTATACGCCCACAGTAAACGTGGCTTTTAGGTCTTGTTACTTTAGGCTCTCTCTACCCCGTAAGGGATAAGACTGGGTTTATGTATGCATGTAAATATCGTAATATTCACAGCTAGCTGTTGCCCGCGAAGGGGGACAATTTATCGCTTAACCGCGGGAACTGCGCAGTTTTCCGGGATAAAAAGTAGCCTTTGTGATAAAAAAATGCATCACAATGCCACGTAGTCAACGATGTAGTTGTATCACTGTAGCAGCTGCATTCTGCATTGTTCCATTAGAGTTGTGGTTTCTTATCACTCGACCCTTTAAGTACAGAACATACAGACACCTACACAAATCACGTCTTTATCCCTTACGGGGCAAACAGAGCCTAAGGTGGCAAGACCTGGAAACGCTTAGTTAGATTGTGGGCGGTTAGATGGCAAAAAATGGAATCAAAATAGTGATGGGTTGCTAGCCGCATCGCCTATAACATGATTCCTGTGAGTTTCGCCCATTCCCTCGATCGGCTTTTACCATTTGCACGGGAAGAGAAGCAACTGGTGCATTCTATGTTTTTTTCTTTGCTCCCAGACCAGCGTCAAATGTATCGGTATACGAGCATTAATTAAATATAGTATTTCCTTCATCAATATTGAGAATCGTTAAATGATTAATTGATACAGAATAATACGATTTTCGCCCATTTCTTCGATGGACTTTTACCATATGCGCAGGAACAGAAATAACTGGCATTTTCTATGTTTTTTTCTTTGCCCAGCTTGAAAGTAACTAAATGCATATTAAATGATATTCCCACTCTATTATAGGTTGTATGCCGCTCTGACTAATTCTTCACTTTCGTTCAAGTAGAAAAGAGATTTATTTGCATTTTTATCATTCTATGTTTATCTGAAATGTCAGACAAGACAACCAATCACTTACTTTGTTATGGTGACAATAATCTCGAGGTGTATTCTAAGCTGGTGATAAATAATGGGGAATGTATGGCATGGTTGGTATTTTTAAAATGTTTGGCCCAAAATAAGTTGACAGTAGATGCGATATAGATACGATGATATTTTGGTAGCTCGGATTCGAATTTGCTAATTAGATAAGGCTGTATTAAACTCAATTAATTACATTACCATTGTTAATTTAAACTTTAACAAATGCACGTTATGATGGTACAAATTAGAGCACTAGTATAATAAGTCTAATCTGGCCAATTTAGGTATGTAAGTTAGTTTTATTCAACACTATAGCTTCTGCCCGCGACTTCGTCTGCGTAGAATTGTACATAAAAACCTTCCTCTTGAATCACTTTATCTATTAAAAAAAATCACATCAAAATCCGATGCGTAGATTTATAGATCTATGCATACATAGCTACAGACAGACAGGAAAGCGACTTTTTTATACTATGTAGTGAAGTTGTGTGACACTTCAAAATATAATGTAGGTAAGTTCGATTCTTTAAAAAAACAAACATTTTAACAAAAAAAAACCGACTTCACTACGCACTAAAAAGAAAAAAATAATTGCATAATATTCTTCTACAACTTAATAATTAACTTACTTTTTCTACTTATCAATATATAGGTACGATCTAATGTTGTTACAATTATTGTTATTTCTGGAGTCGGTGTCAGCCAACGTACGCTTGTAACTACATACATAGTTACAGGTGAGATGTGCTTGTGTATAAAAGGGGTACGTATTAAAATACATAAAGTTTAAAATGTATAATGGGTTAAAATACATAATGGTTTATAATATATAATGCGATTTTCTCAGAAAGTTACAAATTAACAGGATTGTTATAAAACAAACGTAACCTAACCTAAACCAATCTATAGATTACGATATCAAAAAAGTTCATTTAGCTAATAGTTTTACAGAAAATTGCGTTATACATTTTGAACCATTATGTATTTTAACCCATTATACATTTTAAACTTTATGTATTCTGATCCGCTCCCGTATAAAAGTTAATTTGTGAAAAAGTATTTGTTAAAGTATTCTCGTATTATTGTTGCTGGGTATATTGTAGTGTTTCCTTGGCTGACACCGACTACAAAAATAACAATAATTGTAACAACATTAGATCGTACCTATATATTGATAAGTAGAAAAAGTAAGTTAATTATTAAGTTGTAGAAGAATATTATGCAATTATTTTTTTCTTTTTAGTGCGTAGTGAAGTCGGTTTTTTTTTGTTAAAATGTTTGTTTATTTTTTTAATTTTTAGTGAATCTGAAGAACACGTAACACTTTTTTCTGAATATGGGTAGACCTACTAAACGTGCTGCCATTTCAATTTGGTCCAGTTCTGACAATGGCACCCCTGAAAAAACCGTATAAGTCTGAAATTAGCATTATTAAGTATCTATGTGTGCGACAAATCGTCCGTTTCATTTAAACGGCGCTGTCATATGAGCAGCACGTTTAGTAGGTCTACCCATATTTAGAAAAAAATGTTAGTGTACTTCAGATTCACTAAAAATGTATTAAATATTATAAATAATATAAGTCGGTTTTTTTTGTTAAAATTTTTGTTTATTTTTTGATTTTTAGTGAATCTGAAGTACACTAACATTTTTTTCTGAATATGGGTAGACCAACTAAACGTGCTGCTCATATGACAGCGCCGTTTAAATGAAACTGACGATTTGTCGTACACATACTTAATGCAATGCTAAATGGAGGTCTAAAGGAGAGGCCTACGTCCAGCAGTGGACTTGTAATGGCTGAGATGATGATGATGACTTAATGCTAATTTCAGACTTATATGGTTTTCTCATGGGTGCCATTGTCAGAACTGGACTAAATTGAAATGGGACCACACGGTAAGCACCAGCTTTCAAATAAAAAAAGAATCATTAAAATCGCTTCGCCCAGTCGAAAGTTATGAGGTAACAAACATAAAAAAAAAAAAAAAAAAAATACAGACGAATTGAGAACCTCCTCCTTTTTTTGAAGTCGGTTAAAAAATCGCAAAATTTCATCATTTTAATCAGTGAAAATGCCCAAAAAGCTTTTCAATTAAAAAATGTTCTAATTGGATCAGAACAAATTTCAAGGTCAAGTTCCTCAGTCCACACTACGTAGAAGTATTAATATAAAGCAAAAATATAATTTATTACTATTGAGCACTTGTCTCTTGGAGAATCTCTCGGCGTCGAGATTTCCAATGAACCTACTTAAGACCTGTCTTCCGTATACACTCGATTTCTATTTATACGCAGTTCATAATGCTATGAGAGGGCCCTTAGCGATAATGCGCTTGCGCTTGTCAGTATGAGCGTGAAGTGCCGCCTGAGGGACAGGCGGTAGCGGAACACAGTATATATGTATGTATGTATTTTATTGTGAAAAAACTGAGTCACGTACCTCTGTGGAACCTTTTATTACAATTTTGCCATAAAGTCTTTGGCGGGTATGGTAAGTCAGTATGACATTTTCAGTGAAATAACGTCATAGTGGTACGCGATTCAGTTTCTTTCGCTGTAGGTACATAAATCACATGAAAACAGTAAATACAGGACAAAACAATTTCACAAAGGCGATCTTATCCCTAAAGCCGGAATGAATTCATTGAGATGATTATATGGTAACCCAGCCTAGCTCTTTCGTTTTAGGCCACCGCCGAAACCATTAGATGTCAATGTGTGCGTTCAGGTTCAATGACCCGCCGTTCTAACGTACGTCTTGTCGGTTTATTAATTGTATGTACCATGAGGAAACAAAATACCAATTCTTTTTTTTTTAAGTACCTAACTACTACAATTTAAAGCATCTGCTGGGAAGAAATAGTAGTGGAGTAATGACATATCCGCGCGTGTATCGAATGACGTTTTTTAATACAGTTGCGAAAAAAAAATACAACACGGAATAAAGCAAGTTCTAACTTTAGCAGTAATTTTCATTGACAAATTAAATGCGTTTTTGCTAGCTTTCATATTTTTATAAGGCAATGGCTTTTGGTATTCAGCCAACTCAATGAAAGATATTTTTCCAAACACATTTTTTTATAAGACTACTATTATTACTAGTATCATTTAAATAGTATAAACACAAAAACTACTGTTTCCTTTAGAACCTTAAAAACCTTCCACTTTGACAGGCGTTTCGGCAGCTATTCGCACGCTATTCCGTTCCATTCAGACACCTTGATAAGAACTGTTTTTAGGAATTCAATATTTAAAAATAATGATATAATTTTACATTAATAATAGGTTCTTAGTTTTATTACGTCTAGGTACAAACTAACATTATAATAACTCTTCAGTAAGTAGTCAGTTCAGGTTCATAAGTTACTAACTAATATTAATATATCTGTAAAGTAAAAATATATATTGAGCAAAAGAAGTAAGAACATTACAATTGTACACTATCCCTAAATACTATTGGCTATGTTTTATCCCGAGAAAGCGCAAAGTTCCCGCGCCGGAGACGAATTTGTTAGTAACATTTAGTTCATAATAATAAACTAGCTCTCAGTGTCGTCCTTATCCATTTGTGTCATTCTCATTTTTATGCATTCGTTCACTTCCATGAATGTCACTACCGTGGATGTAATAGTACTCTTTCGAATATTTTGAAAACATGCTGATTCCCATTTACATAACACTGGTTTGATCACTTTGATCAGAATTTTTTACGCAATCTGAAATCAATGCAAGATGACAAGGTCGGTCAGACCATCTTGACTGTTACTTTCGCTTCTCCGACCCTGACAATGACCTTGATGAAGCTTATCACATGTTGCGCGGGCGGAGTTAATAACGTACGGTCGAAGATACTGAATCACGTACCTAGAACCTTTTCTCATGTAGTTTCGCAATAATTTGCTAGGCATGTATGGTAACTCATTATGACATTTGCAGTGAAAAGGTTCCACAGTGGTTTCACTGTACACGTCGAACGAGTCCCTCGGCTTCTTTTGTTATTTTTACCGGCACTGCCATCTTTGCTTAGCTATTACTAATTTAATGATGCAGCTCGCACTAATTTGTGTTGGAATCTATAACTTAAAGCCACATCCGCGGTCCGGATTCAAATATTTTGGAAACCTGAACAATTTAAATGGATACGTCGATGATATGTTATTGAGAGACTTGTAATGCAGCGAAGCTTTAAACCAGTCTCAAGCATCTCAAAACAGAGCCAGTTGTAAATTCTGCCCAGTTAGTCATAGAAACCAGTTTCTGAATACAGTTTGTTATCGAAAGGTCTGTTATTCCGCATGGCCTGAATTATTAACAGAAATTCCGTCAGCAAAATACCTAGATAAAATAAATTTGGATTTTTTTTAGCAAATTTTTGTTAATATCAATTAAGATTGCGACAGGTGAATTTTTACCCTCTTGCTCATAAACGCTCTGTAGGCTTCTGCTAACTTAGCAATCGTTTGTCCTTTTATTTACCAATACACAAAAAAAAAACGTTATTAAAGCATTAGGCACATACAAGTATTAGGTAAATAGGACAGGAGACTCAGCAGGCATGCTGGTGTTCAGTCTTCATCCTGATTAAAAACTAACTTAAAATCGAACTAAGCAAACGTAAGGAAGGTTCGCTGCCAAAACGACAAATGACGAAATAACTTCTTTCTGGTTCTAATTTACATCATTAGGTAAGGTTTTATCTGTCACATTGAAATTTACCTTTCACAGATAAGGACAAACGATTGCTAAGTTACCAGAAGTTTATAGAGCGTTTATGAGTAAGGTGGTATATAGCTAACTTAATTAGAAGTAGTAGTTCGCAAAATGTAAAAGAAAATCTTCTTTCCAGGATAAGTATGAGTCAAATGGTGACACGAAAACGGACAGGTGGCGATGAAAAAGAAAAGGTGAATAGGCATAAGACTAACAGAAACTTGTAATAGATTATAATAATAACGTCGTCAATCTTGGATCCCGAACTAACCATTAACCAACAAAACAAGATATTAATAGATATTATCCTTTTTTACTCGATGCGGCAAAGCCAAAAAGATGTTGCAATTCCACAGTCGTATGTTTACATGTTTCTGTTTACGTATATTCCGCCATAGCGTCGGAAATTTTCCACGTTTTGATCAGTGATGTGTCATCGATTTGTTATCACCGTGATGTCCACAGGCGATACTATTTGGATCCCCCAGATCAGGGTCTAGGTGACATAGGCTTAGGGTAAACTATATGCGAACAAAATCATTATGATGGACTTAGACCAATAACCGAATGAGAAAAAGATACTAGCGTGCGATATGTATGAGGCATCATTAGATAAATCTTCAAATGATCTTGATGTTTCTTTGAAAATTTTTAGTTGAAATAAATTTTTCGCCAGTTTTGAGCTCCGAAATCGTGAAAATTGTGTACCGTTTGGTACTGTTAAAGTATTTAAGCTTATTTTAACAAATTTAAGTGGTTAACTCCTTATTGCTTTCAACAATTAATAAAATGCAATATTGGACGGAGTGTCGTCCAAAAGCGTACTTACCATAAAATAGGATCTCTTTCAGTAAAAACAATCCAACCAATTTTCTTTATTTCGGTTCACAGAGACAATCAGACAGTCCAGTAAAAGAAATGAAAAAGAAAATGGCCGCCAACGCTGAAAAAGAAAAGAACGCTGCAGAAAAAGTCACAGAAAAGAACCCAGAGAAACCAGCAGATAAGCCGGCTGACAAACCTGCAGATAAACCCGCTGACAAGAATGATAAACAGAGACCAGCTGATAAGGCGCCTGAGAAACTGCCAGAGAAAAAAGTGGAAAAACCTGTAGAAAAGAAATCTGATGCACAAAATGAGAAGAAAAAGGAAGATAGCAGTAAAGGGGAGAGCAGTACAAAAGTAAGTCAACTTAATGATAATTCGGATAGTTTCCTTCTTACATGTTTTTGGTTTTATTCTTTCGACTTAGACAAACTCACATTTTTTATGTTAAGGCTGTCGATTGTTAATAGTAGATTCTGAAATTTGACGTTAACATTTTTTCAGTCTAACTGAAAATGTAAAATGCATAAATATGTTCTTATTTATAAATGTAATACAGTATTTCGTAATTGCTTACTGAAACGACATCTGTGCAAATACTGCTCGAAAATGTTTAAAAAATATATTTTAATAAGAGGAGTATAAAACAACAGCTCTTAATTAGTTTTGTGAACTGGTCGAAAATTATTATGAGCCGCAACTTTGTGGCAATACACAGATGTTTACCAATTGCGAGTGGTATTTTTACAGATGTGACTTCAAAAGACTTAATCCTGGCCTGTATCTATTCAATCGGTGATATTACCATGGTAGCCTCGAATCACATTTCCCCCTATAAAAATTCCAGACAGACAAACCCGACCAAAAAAAAACCGACACGCGCGACAAGCCGAAACAAAACGGTAGCAGCAACGGTGTGAACGGAACGGTGAGTGGCGGCGGCGACTCCGACTCTGACGAGCTAGTCATCGACGAGAATGACGAGAATGACGAGATATTCCCCGAGCTGGCGTACGACGACTCGGATGTCGAGTGGGAGCCCGGCATGGACGTGTGCCCCAGCCGGAGCCTCACGCGCCGCTCGCAGGTACTCCTGCCGTGACCCGATATTCGCCTTAGTGTAAGGCCTGGCCCCTATTTCACAAACGCGACAATAATCGGTGACATGTGACAATTCTGTTTACATTATAAAATCGACGAGAATCTACAGATTGCATTTAGAATAGTCAATGGTCACCGGCAAAAAGTCGAGTTGGTGGAATAGAGGCCTGAGTGGCTCGTTTGCTCGGCGGGCAGGGCATGGCTCTGCGGCGTACAGTCAGGACGCTTGTGTTTAATATGAACGCCGTATGCTCTGTATTCTGTACGCTCCGCTCGAGTGTCCACTCAGGCCGAACGCTTATTTAGGTGGTCTTTGGGAGTGAGGGGTACAAGCGGGCGAAACACTAACTTTAATTATTGAGCGCGGGAGTGTTTCTTAATGATATTTTTATTATTATAACCCCGGATGGCAGGTAGATTAAAAAACGTTAGCCAATGTTTGTGCTGTTGTTGCCCGAGGTGCAGTACTTAAATGCTACTCTTACCCCCATAAGGCTCTCTGCCAAAAGGGAATCGTATCGCTTTAGCATACGAGATTATATCCCGTGAGATGATTGAATGTGGTTTTTTACAGAGACATGGGGGGTTTTTCAATCAATTAAAGTTGGTGACCATGAGTCATATTTTGGTGGCTTTTGGGAAAGACTGATAGAAATGGTGACGAGTGGAGAGGGTTAGTTTGGATTTTGCTAGAACTAGGGAATATGGTTTTGAGCTAATATTATAATTGTCTGGTGAAAATAACTTGAGGTTTGGTGGTCTACCAAATAAAGAAATATAGTCAGATCTCTTTCAGAGATGGTTTTGTGCGAAGCATGTTCTATCGACCGTAAAACTGTCTGTGTATCATTACACAGAACAATGAGACCCGTATATTTATTCTTTGGGTCATGTTTTGCAATTCGAATTTAATTTTGACTTTTATTTTTGATTCTTCTGTCGGTCGGATTGACTTGAAATTTCGTATACGTATCAGGACGGATGACAATCCAAGTACAGTCGACAGAAGCTTGCATTAAAAAAGTTTTTTTTTTGTCGACTAATGCTTTCTGGTGTTAGGGTGTGTCTGGGATTTTGGTTGTGGCTTTCAAATAAGATTAAAGTGTTGTTTCATAATGTTAATGAAGTACATTGAGCAAACATACATGGGTTTTTTTTGGCATGGGTTTTACCTAGAATAAGGAATAAGGATTAATATCATAGTAGAACACCACTATTTTGATTCCCCTTTGCATCCTTACGCCCACAATCATACTAAACGTGGTCTTTAGGACTTGATTTATGTATGTACTAGCTTCTGCCCGCGACTCCGTCTGCGTAGAATTGTACATAAAACCTTCCTCTTGAATCACTCTATCTATAAAACAAACCGCATCAAAATCCGTTGTGTAGTTTTGAAGATATAAGCATACATAGGGACATAGGGACAGAGAAAGCGACCTTGTTTTATACTATGTAGTGATAGTGATGTATCATAGTAGAAACATTATTTTTCACAATGGTTATAACATGTTACTTAAGGTTAAGGAAAATATGTTGCATAATAATAATGTCATGGTTTTCCGGCATTCTGCAATATCTGATGAAAATGGACAGTACCAATTTTACTAGGCCCATTTAGTTATTGTAGTTGGATTATTACAACAATTTGCCTAGTTTTCTCTGTTTGTTTTAGTATCCAGTAAAGTTCGTAGCATGAATCGTGAGCAGGAAACCTCTTCAGTAATTTATTGAATGGGAACGAGAGTAAATAAACAAGGCAATATTAAAGCGGGTTCTTGTATAGCTCTGTCTCTCTCTTACATCTCTATCTTTACGGCATTTATTTATTAGTCTAAGCTCTAAGGCTATGGTCAGTGATACAAGACATCTTAAAATGATACTGAAATATTTCAGTACTTAGCTGGTTAGGATAGTTTCTTTAGACATTCCTGTTAAGGTATTCCATTATGAATATTTTATTCAAAATCAAGTCAATGCAATTATACTTACATACACATTACCCAGTGTTGCATCAACGCAGTGTTGGCAGGCCTCCCAAAGTTGCGGGAAACCGGTGGATGCAGGTGGCGAGTTGTCGTTCATTATGGTGTGCTAAGGAGGAGGCCTTTGTTCAATATTGGACGTCTTTAGGCTAATGATGATGATGATGACACATAAACAAACACAAATCACGTCTATATCCCATACGGGGTAAACAGAGCCTAAGGTCGAACTAAAAGCCTCCTCGTTTAGCATCATTGATGATATACACATACATACATAAGTCATGTCTTCTCTTACGATACGACCGATTCGTCAACCACAGACTGTTAAAAAAATCCAGGAATCATTTACAGGGGTGTTCAAGTTATACTAGATAACCTAGACTTCTAAAGAATTCCACATTTTTATAAGACAGTGTATAAACTCTGCGCTCTCGTCTCGTGCCGCGCACAGCGCCCCCTATCGCCCCTCCCAGATAACATACTAACATGTGAATGTTGCCGTGAAGGTGAAAGCGACGCGCACGCCGGAGACACCGCGGCCCGCGTCCGACAAACAGCCGGAGGCCGGCGCCGGCGACGAAGTAAGTTGTGCCAGGCCAAGAACCTAACTAGTTACAGATTTTGCGAAAAGTTGAGAAATTTCCGGAAACTTCTGGAAAATTGAGGCAGATTTTTTTTTTCACATTGGAAATGAGTTTCCGGTTAAAAGTTTGAGAATTTTCCTAAATTTTCCTATGTGTAATTTCCTGACAATTTTACCATTATTTATGGAAACTATATATCGCCACAGTACAGTTGGGGTTACTCTAGTTAGTTCGATCATTTTTACGAGCGGTTGAGATTTTATGGGTGGAAAAATCGGAGATTCAGATTACAGTTACAGATTTTGCGAAGATTTTCCGAAAAGTTGAGAAATTTCCGGAAATTTCTAGAAAATGACGCTGGTACAGCCTTTTGTTTTCGTATTAGAAATGGGTTTCCGGGTAGAAGTTTGAGAATTTTCCTAAATTTTCCCATGTAGAATTTCCTGGAATTTTTATCATTTAAGAAACTTTATATCGTCACTTGGGGTTATACTCTAGTTAGATCAGTGTTCGATCATTTTTACAAGCAGTTGAGGTTTTATAGGTGGAGAAATCGGAAATTGAGATATCTACTCTAATACTTATACTTGACTGTAGTCGTATGTATATGTATGTCTGATAACTCTTTATTACAACTGTTAATTAAGTAACAGTACAATAAAATAGTAATAAGAGATATTTTCCATCAAGCTTAGATCGAGAGAGGACTCATCAACTCAAACGCTGAATCAATTTTGATTAAAAGTAGATAAGACCTTGAAGAAGAACAAGGAATGCTTTTTATCCCACAAAATTGCGTAGTACTCGCGTAGGAATAGTCGATTGGACTTTAAACTACCCTTATTGGATTAGTCCCTTCGTAAAATAATGAATAGTTTTTTCTACCATGTAAAAGACTATTGTATGTAAATTTTGGACCATTGCAAATTTTCACACAAACCGAGTCACGTGCATTCTCATTAACTTTCTACTAACCACCTAAACACATAAACAATTTAAATATCCCACGTTTAATACTAAAAAGATACAACTCGAAATTGACAAAGTTTGAATACACACTTTACTGCAAAAGAATAGGGTTGAGTTTGCAAATTTAACAATGTCAATTTATTTATTTTTGTGCGACATATTTGAGAGTTCCTCGTGTAAGCATTGACCTAGTTTGAAATGTGCAGTTTTGTTTTTCTGATTTGTTCAAGTGAATTTATGTTGACATTTGTTCTTTGTTCGTCTCAAGGATGCAGGAATTTAAATAAATGGGCGTTAAATGAAATAGTCTGTCTAAATTGAATGCACACTTCATTATTTAATTCATTTGCTTTAGTTTTTGCAATCAAGTAAAGAAACAAACAGGCCCCAATCAATTTAGGTTTGTGTTTAGGCTTTCTTACCTTTCCGTACCGAAATTAATACCAAATACTGAGGTCTGCCGTCGCATGGAGCTGTGAAAAAATCAATTGCCCATCTGTCTGTCTAACAAAAATCAAAAATGTTTATTTGCTGTATAAAATGACCTCGCACTCCCTGCATTTTGCTTAGGAGCAGTGCTCTGCCAAAACCGCATTCTATATTATTATCCATTTGTCGAATCTGTACGAAACCCTCGGTGGGCGAGTCCGACTCGCACTTGGCCGGTTTTTTGTTTAAACAACATGGTTTAATGCTGCAACTGTGTCTTACTAACTTTCCCAATAATGTTCTACTTCAGGTTTGCTTGCTTGTAAATCTGCTTTGGGTACTAAAACACTACACAGAATTCTCACCAAAAGAATTTTCAGTAAACCATTTTTTAACTTAAAATCTCTAATCAGTTCTATAATTCCAGTCAAAGGATTCCAAGGTTCTGAAGCTTAACCAGGAGTCGAAGACCAGCGACTCGCCGAAACCGGATACCAGGAAAGCGGAACCGAAACCGGATGCCAAGAAGGCGGAGAAAGCGGAAACGAAGAAAGCGGAAGCGCCGAAAACCGACGCCAAGCAGGAGTCTCCCAAAGTTGATGCTAAGAAGACGGAAACTAAGGAGTCGCCTAAAGAGGTCAAAGAAGCTAAAGATGCTAAAGAGTCGCCGAAGAAGGAAGGAGGGAAAGAAGACAAGTCGGACAAAGTGGAAATCGAGGTGGTGGTTGACATTGAACATAGTTCTGGTAAGTTTAACATGATTTGCTGCTTTATTGGATTGTATATACCATGGGCCCGAGGAACCCGACATTTAACCACAGATTCTTGAGCCTATTTGGAGTAAATAAAGTGGTATGTAGTCTAATAACGCGTGATTTTCAAGATGTATATTCGTTATTTAAAAAAAACTAAAAGTAATGATGATCGTTCCGAAAGCGCTGGTAGTTTAAATAAAAAATAAGTAGAAGAGCCCTTGGTGGCCTTGTAAAAATAAACCTTTGGTTTTTTGCGTTTTCCACCACTTTGTTGTGAACTGAACTCGGTGCGAAAGTAGACGACGTAGTTAGCCGTTCAGCCACTATCTTTTACGGTGTCCCGCAAGGTAGTGTTCTCGGTCCCACACTATTCTTCATTTATAAAGTTCCTGATATTTTGTTTAAAGAGTCGGAAATCTGTGGTAACTGTCTCTCTTTGTTATTTAAGCACAGATAAAATCATAAATGTCTAATACATAATCACTACATAGTATAAAACAAAGTCGCTTTCCGCTGTCTGTCTGTCTGTCCCGATGTATGCTTAGATCTTTAAAACTCTGCAACAGATGTTGATACGATTTTTTGGAATAGATAAGAGTGATTCAAGAGGAAGGTTTATATGCATAATATACCGTGCGAAGCCGGGGCAGGTAGCTGTATTACCTATAACAGGAACTTAAAAGAGAATGGTGTAACAGGCCCTTTATAAAGATTCAATGACATGGATCAAACGGTCAATATTATCGGGATACTAGTATGTCAATATAGGATCGTGGATTTCAAAACAACCGGTTCGGATATGAATCGCGATATGCGTGAATCACGCGATAATATTGACGGTTTACTCCATGCCAATGCGATCCCTGTCCGTAAGCTTTCAACTTACGCAATGCTCGGTGGTGTATCCAGACCCTTCGGAGTCCCGCAAGCCGGACACGAACTTCTCCAAGTCGCGCGTGAAGGTGTCACCGTACCGCCGCAGCCTGCGGCTCGCCGATCAGACCACCAGCTCGGTCACCGCCAACTACACAGGTATCATCATCATACATTCAAGATTTCTTCCATGCTTTTTCTTGCATGCTGGTCTGGGAGTAAAGAGAAAACATAGAATTTACCAGTTGCTTCTCTTGGTAAAAGCCCATCGAGGGAATGGGCGAAGGTCTTAGGAATCATGTTAACGGCGATGCGGCTAGCAAACCCATCACTATTTTGATTCCCTTTCCAGCTATACGCCCTTAATCATGCTAAACGTGGCATTTTGTTAACTTGGGCTCTGTCTACCCCGTAAGGGTCAAAGACGTGATATATGTATGTATGTACATTTAAAATTTTAGAAGACATTGGAACGCATCAACGCTCAAAGGGCATCCATTGTGTGAAATGTTTTGAGGGGCAGAGGGTCGAGCCGAATCTCATGCTATTTCATGTGGAAAGAGGCTGTCTGCATTTTTTTTTTCGTATGGGAGAATTTACATTAAAATGAGTAGATAGCCTAACAACTTGATATTTGGCAGTGAGAGGGTGTTAGTACAAACAGCTTACATATGACAATAGTGTGCGTACATCATGTATAGCAGTCATGTAAACAACCAATTTCAAAATATTATTTGTTTCTTTGTCCTTTTGGTGACGTGAATATTTTATTGCATTCAGAATATTTTCTCTTGCAACTTTGGAATTTGTGTGGTTATAACGTTTGTAATTACGAAATATTTTCTTTGATGATTCCACGTCTGTTATCGGAGAATATTCCTTGGCAGTAAAATAAATCGGTACCACAGAAACCGCAACATGGCGGAGGCGCAGAAAGTAACGGCCATCATTGTCCATTGCAGGCAACAACACAACAATGGAGATGGACATAACGGAGTCGTCCTCCATCTTAGAGGGCACGCTCGACGACAGCTCGTACCTCGGCGGCTTGCGCGGCATCCGCGGCCGCCGCAGCTACAAGCTGCTCCCGGAGGTGACGCTGCGCCATGCGTCCGCCAACCGCAGCCAGCGCTCCGCCGCCAGCGTCACAGGTACCACTAGTGTCATAGGTGCCGCCACTAGCGTCACAGGTGTCACCACTAGCATCACAGGTGTCACCACTAGCATCACAGGTGTCACCACTAGCGTCACAGGTACCACCACTAGCGTCACAGGTGTCACCACTAGCGTCACAAGTGCCAACACTAGCGTGGCAGGTGCCACCACTAGCGTCACAAATGACATCCTAATTAATAAGCGATTGATATACTACTGGATTTACGAGTTTGTGGTAAACTTGCAAGTCTGTTATTAAAAAAAAGAAAAAAAAAACATGTTATTATTGAATCTTCTCACATAATTTCATGAGAATCGGTTGAGAGATCTACGTGTACCAAACAAGTAAATCGCAAAATAGCAAAAATTAGTTTTTTTTATTCAGTTTGAATTCCGCCAACATATATCCATTTTTAACTATAATAATGTTCTTTTATTTATGTTTCGTGATAGAAACAGTATAACGTAGGTCTTTTTGTAACAGCGGACGCAAAACCTAGAATTTAAAAAAAAGTTTTAAATTTAGTAAAAATGACGTAAGGCGTTTATGACATAAATAAAACTGAATAATTATGGGATCTCTGTTAAACTTAGAGTATTTTTAAAATTTTAATTTTCATTTTACTCGTTCTCAGTATCGGAGCACTCGTCCCGGCCGACCGGCACGGTTGTTGGCCGGAAGCGCAAGCCGGACGGGGACGTGTCCCTGGGCGTAGAGGCCGACGAGCTGCTGCTGGCGGGCGCCGGCAAGCGCCAGCGTCTGCTGGACCGCATCGCGCGCCCTTTCCGCCGCGGAGCTGCGCCTGTACTGAGGGACAGCGAGGTGAGCGGGGACGATTACACGGAATTTAGGGGGATTAGGGTCGATGTGTACAAGCTTAGGGGGAATAATGGTTAAAAAGTACAAGATTAGGGGGTATAAGGGTTAAAGAGTACAAGATTAGGGGGTATAAGGGTTGATGTGTACAAGTTTAGGGGGAATAATGGTTAAAAATTCCAAGATTAGGGGGTATAAGGGTTGATGTGTACAAGAGGGGAATAATGGTTAAAGAGTACAAGATTAGGGGGTATAAAGGTTGAGGTGTACATGATTAAGGGGAGAATTGCACAAGATTTAGGGGGATTAAGAGATGAATCGTTCAAGATTTATAAGGGATTAAGGGTAGAAAACTACAAGATCTAAGGGGATCAAGGGTAGAAAAGTGCAAAATTTAAGGGGATGGATTGAAGTGTACAAGATTAGGGGGATTGAGGGTTGAAGAGTAAAAAATGTAGAGGATTTTAAGGAAAGGTGTAGAAAATTAGGGAAATTTATGTTTAATCAGTACTAGATTTAGGGGATTAAGGGAAGAAGTGTATATGATTAGGGGAATTAATGTTTAATCTGTACAAGATTTACGGGTATCAAGGATAGAGTATTACAAGATTTAGGGGGATCAAAAGTTAAATAGAATAAAATTGAGGGGGGATTAAGAGTCGAAGAGTCCAAGATAAAGGAGGATTTAGTGTTGAATTAAAAAAAAAAGCAGTTAGGAAGAATCGCTGTCACAGGCGTCTCACCTTTTTTCTAATAGTTGCGTTAAACATAGTGCTGTTTCCAGATCGTGGGCATCAACACGGACCTGCCGCTGACGGCGCCCGTGGCCGCCCCCGCCCGCGCCCCCGCAGCGCTCAAGGCGCCCGCCGCCCCCGCCACCCCCCCCCACCCCCCCCACCCCCGACGACGCAAAGCGCTGCGTCCTCATGTAAGTCCCACACTCTGGGTTACAACATCATTGTTGACAGTACGCTGTTAAGACGTCTAGTGTAGCGATGCAGTACCAAAGTGGGTGTCCGATTTGATCGATAGACGTATGACAAACTATACATTTGACATACCCTTTCGTAGCTATACCGTAAAGTTATTTAAAAATCGTAATATGTGTGGGTGTGGTTCACATTAGGTTGGGTATGTATCATAAGTTTTCAAAAAGTTTGTAAAAATAAATGTTTGTCAAATGAAGTGTTTGTCAAACGATGCATTCGATGAAACGTATGTCGGTGAAACATTAGTGAACCGAAAAAGTGAAGCGTTACTACTACCTACTTAATCGATGATTTTCTACTTTGTTAATACATATTTTAAATTAGTATCAGACTTGCCTTACAATTTGAATACTTATTGTTGCCTTGAACTGTGTTGTCCTCACTTATTGCGAAAATTTGAATTTGATTTTACTACAGTATGTTGAACCCAGAGATAAGCAGTATAAAAAAGGGTCATTTGCAAGAAGATCAATTTGTACAGTAAAAATAAGCAGCTTTAAATGAAACACAATTTTAAAATGAGTATGGTTCAAGTGAACGCTAATACTTAAAAAAAAGTCTATTGTCATGGTACAAAGATCGACGAAAATAATTAACAATGGCAACAAACAAATTAACAACTACCGAACTTACCAAAAATGCTGCTTGTTGATTTTGTTGTCAAGTCGGTTAATTATGACGTGATTAACCAATTCAAATGTCCAAAAACAGATGGCAATTACAGCAGGATAGGCTAGAAGCCACCAGTCATGGACATGGACCCCTTTAAATTAAGAATGAAGTGTCCATTACTGGGTGCCGCCACAAAAAGTGTCAAAATAAAGAATGTTAGGGGGAGGGGGTTACATGTACTGTGAAATAAACATTTAAAATCAACTTAACAAAATCAATTGATCTTCCTGCAAGCGATTTGTGAAATCTATAATTAAAATTGTAAATATTAGAGAGTAGATATAGTTTCGTATAGAGTATATGAATCAAAGACGAATATATAGGATAGTTGGTATTTGTATGGAATTTGATGGAATCACGGATTTGTATATCCATGAATTTTGGAAAGCAATGTGCATATTGTGCATTAGATAATGTTTATTATGTTTCAGGATATTAGCTATGTTATTAATTCTCTTAGTCATAAAAAGTTTGTCACTTACGGGGAAGACAGAGCCTAAGGTAACAGGTACCTACAGGCCACATTATGCAAGATTGAGGGCGTATAGGTGGAAAATGGAATCAAAATAGTTGCCTTGTTTGTTAATTTGTACGTAATTGCAAGTGCGGTTTGTGGTGTCTGCCGTCCCACTCATACTATTAGTGTTTAATGGGAGAGTGAAAGAGACGGTATGAGACGAACTGCACAAGAAAAAGAGACAAAATAATAAAGGTAAACTTTTTGTGAATTAGAGGTTTATTAACAAATTATCACGTGATTTGATATAGATTGTGTTCTGAAATTAATTTGCTACAGAATTAAAATTTGAAAAACATTTTTTTTTATGAAATGATGCATTTAACGTAGTGTTTTCATGTTGCAATACAAATTAGGATTATGTTTCGGATTGTTTTTTTTTATGTCTGGATTGTGTTTTAGTCTATCAATATATGCCTTGCGATACGTTCTAAGCTGGCAACGCAGCAATCCTCTAGTGTTGCTGGTGTTCATTGGTGGTGCTCGCTTGCCATCAGGTGACCCACTTGCTCGTTTGCCTTCCTTGTATAAAATAGCCAAAGAGATACTGTTGCGCACAAAGTTGTACCAATTAAGAGTTTTTTTTGCTAAACTAAAAAAGGTAACGGGTAATAAAGACACAGTAATATTGAATTAAAAGCAATTTTGTTAATGTTCCATTGCATTGTGATCTTTAGTGAGAATTGCACCCAGTTACTGTAACCATGACTGATGATTTTAACGTAAATTTGACTTATGAAATTCACGTAGAAATTGTTGGTTATTAAAGTTTTTGTTGTAACTTGGTCCAACTCACATTTAGGCTTATTGTCAAACTCGCTCGCAATCGCCATCGTGTTCATTTTGACAGTTCACTTATGGGCTGACAATTGGCATCGGCATCAGCTAGCTGTCACGTTCATACATGAACTGTCAAAATGTGACGATGGCGATTGCGAGCGAGTTAGACAATAAGCCTACTGGTTGTTAATGATAGATTATGACACAACTCAAAACCTAGCCATGTACAGTCAACCTTTGTTTCCCGGGCTACCATAGAACCTTATCAATCTCATAGTTCTTCTTCTTTTAATGTGGCCCCATCGATCGATACGATGATTTCGCCAATGTCAAAGTAATAAATACAGTATTCAAAAATCTTGTGACAAAAATGTCGGCAACGTTGTACGGTAGAACACGGTCAAAAGACCCCCCTGTCGGGCTCTTAGCCACCGGATAATGATATCCCTCAGAATCTGCACAGAAATCATTAACCGATGCCCAGGGTGCACCGGACCAAGGACTGCTCTTAACCTCGGACGGATGCAATAACGAACCGCAGCTCTTGACCACACGCGGAGGTAACCCAACTCGCACCCTCATCATAGTTAAAGATATACTTATTTGCTGAGGTAAATGACATTTTGACTAGGTTCTGTAGTGGCCTTGGAATTAGATTTGTTGATTGTACAGTCGCCATCAGTTTGTCGTTGCTGTCTAGGTGATTAGAAATATCTGAACACGGTCTTACGCCTTTGAAAATACGGTCGTGTTTAGTTATATTAGCCTAGACAGCTCCGATGTATGTGATATCGACTGTACAGTCAGCGTCATATAGTATGAAACATCCAGTGACCTAAAAGTATAGTACGTACTATTTCTATTGTGTACAGTTTGACAACAAATATAATGCGCATCGGCAGTATTCGTTTGCGCAGAGAAGCGCACACCAGTTTCCGATGGTAGCCGAACGTGTAAATAATCTATATTGAACTTTATTTGCAAGCGCAACTGGCAGAGTATTGCTTGCGTTGCATTCTTAGCTCTGTCCCGCTTACACGATTTTGCCATTGTTGGTACGAAATCGATCGACCAATAACAGCGCCAGAGTTTCCCGCGCTACTAAAATTGGTATACTGCGCAGGTACATCGTGGAGCATTATTTTTGTTGTCAAACTGTACCGAACTATTTGGCTGACTTGGATGTTTCAAACTATTATGACGGTGAGTGTACACAGCAGAGGCGTGGCGTCAAATATATCAGAAGGCAAGCCGAAGGGAATTTAACTAGCCTTTACCTCTAATTCTGTACAATAAAGTGCCCAACTGCCTTAAAATAGGCAGGCCGGTGGGAATCGAGTTCTATGGACGCCACGCCACTGATACACGGATATGTGGCAATTTTAATCGCACGACGTAATTTTGTGTTTTACTTTGTGACTTGTAAGGGACGTGTTGCAAACTGACGTGACTTATAACATTGATAATTGTTAAATAGTACACCGCCTTGCAAAAAAAACGGGCACCCATGAATTTTATGTGCATAAAGTTTACTTTCTAAGCTTTAATGCCTAAAAATCTGAAAAACCTTTGGTGCCCGATTTTTTGCAAAGTTGTGTATAAGGGCCAGTTTCACCACTCTCTGTTAAGTTCCAGTTATCTTAAGTGTCAGTTATCTATGATTCCCTCTCTATTTATTACTACGAAACAGACAGAGACGCCATCATAGATAACTGGAACTTAAGAGAAAGAAACAGGCCCTTAAAGTAGGATTTATTCCTGTATTCCTGTATGTATATTGTTTCTCGCTAATTTAGCTATTTTCCGGGATGAAAAGTAGCCTATGTGCTGTTCTAGGCTATAATTTATATCTGTGCCAAATTTCATCCATAGATCTGTTAAGCCGTTATGGCGTGATTGAGTAATAAACACTCATTCGATCAAACTTTTGCATTTGTATTAAATAAAGTAAAATGTGTAAGATTTAACTTGTACTATTTGCATTCAATTTGTATTGTTTGATTCCCGTGGGAATTTCTAATTGTCAATGGGAATTTTACACTTATTAAAAACAATTTAAGTATAGCTTATTGTTCTTAGTGATTCATTTAAGAAAATGAATAATATAGATGACGCTTTTACCTTAACATTGTTTGGTTGTATCTTTTCCTTATGTTAATTTGTGGCCAGTATTGTGGATTCTATTTCTACCCGCCAATGGAAGTACTTCGTTTCATTGATTATTATTATTTTGTCCTAAATAATGTTGCAAACTGTTTTTTGCATTTAGTGTTGTAGGCGTCCAATAGCTGCTGGAACTTTCTAGAATCAGGCAACATACATGACTCTTGTCCACCGAATTGATGTTAAAAATAATTAAGGTAATTTGAGTCTTATTTGGTTTGTAACACGTCCGAATTTAGATTAAGCGTCCCTGTACATAGTATGTTTGGGTCTTGAAGATTATTAATAGGCTAGGAGCACTGCAAGTCTCGCTCTAACATGAGGGATGAGAGCGGGACAGGTATACTATAGTGTGCATAGCCACTGTTTTAACACTTAACATGGAATCAATAGTTCTTGTTGAACAAATCATGTTCGAAAACGTTTATTTTTGTGCATTTTTACAATAAAGTATAGAAAGTATATTTGCTGTTTTATTTTGTTGCGTACATACATAAATCACGTCTTTATCCCTTACGGGGTAGACAGAGCGTAAGGTAACAAGACCTAAAGGCCACGTTTAACATGATCGTGGGCGTACAGGTGGAAAGAGGAATTGAAGTAGTGATGGGTTGTTTAGACCGACCGCTTAAATGAGTCCTCGCCCTCGCGGGGTAGGCGACCGCGGGGGCCGGGAGGTGCGGGGTCAGGCGCACTACCCGCCCGCACCCGCTCTCGGTCCCCTTTGTCGTCCTACCTCGCGCCCCTTTTTTTTATTTAAAGTAAAGTAAAAAGTAAAAAAGTCTTTATTTATAATATGCAAAAGGTTACAACATGTTTGTACGGCAGCCTCCGCACTAGACTCAGGGCCTGTGTCGCGGAGACTAGAGACAGTTATAACAATAAGGGACTAACATAAAAATACGAAATAATTTGTGTGTGTGTGTGTGTGTGTGTGTGTGTGTGTGTGTGAGTGGTATGTGAGTGTAATGTGAGTGTTAGTGCATTTAATTACAGGCTATAAGAATATTTTCGGTTTCGTCATGGTTGATTTAACGTGGAAAATGCGCCTTATGCATTCCCGCGCTCGGGGCAGCAACGGGGGTATGACGGGCTCTCCAGCTCGCCGCTGCCTTCCCTGTGGAAGGAGGGGCCTACCGTCTAAAAACACACGTTCCCTCCTGGCCATGAACTGTGGGCGTTACGGGAGCACTATGGTGTCACCGCGACGTCCACTGGCCGCCCCGGGATGAGGCAGATGGCAACGGCACCGTTGAGTGCGGGTTCCGGATTTACCTCGCCCCCTACCCGCGCTTGCGAGGACTCAATTAAACGGTCGGTCTCCGCGGTGCGGTGCGGTGCGGTGCGGTGCGGTGCGGTTATCCGCATCGCCTTTAATATAATAATAATATTGCACGTCTTTATCGCTACCTATCGAAGCTTTGGCAGAGCGAGATGGCGAGATGACTTCGACGCATATCAAGTAGTGGCAGGAGCTTGCCTTCGACCGGGGCGAGTGGCGGAAATAAGGGGAAGCTTTTGCCCAGCAGTGGGACACTGAACTGGGCTAATATAATATATACATACATACACAAATCACGTCTATATCCCTTACAGGGTAGACAGCCTGAGGTAACATAACCTAAAGGCCACGTTTAGCATGATTGTAGGCGTATACGTGGAAAAAGGAATCAAGATAGTGATGGGTTGCTAGCCGCATCGCCTATAACATGTTTCCTAAGAATTTTGCCCATTCCCTTGATGGGCTAACCATAAGCGCGGGACAAGAAGCAACTGGTACATTCTATGTTTTTCCTTTGCTCTCAGACCAGCATGGAAGTATAATATAATAAGTATATTGCATGTGTCAATAAATAAAAAGAGCTTGTAGATCATACTAACATTCCACCTTACTTCCATTATGGTCTCCCGGCAAAGTAAAAACATGGAATGTACCAGTTGCTTCTCTCCGCGCAGGCACCCCATTTTTGAATGCACATCACTCGAAAGTGGTATAAATCAGCTTATATCTCCAAAACTACAGCTCTAATCGAAATTTTGACTAGTTCACAAGATTAATGAGAGCTGTATCTTCTAAGCTACTTGTATTTCAAATTCAGCTCAATCTTTCACCATTTTCGAGTGGTATTTTCACACATGTGCTTTCAAAAATCGGGCCCCTGAACGTAATAGCCCATCGAGGAATAGGGCAAAAGTTACTTCCAGTAACGTTACTGAATATAGCGCCATAGAAACTGCGCCTTGAAATGTCATAGAATATTTATCTTATATTGTGTGTAGTTTTATTGATACTAAATTAGTTGTTTATGTGATTGATACATAATGAGAGGCATTATAACACTAGTGTGGTTTATGAAACGAAGCGAACTTGTCACAGACAGTTGTTACACAATACACAAATCACTTCTTTATCCCTTACGAGGTAGACAGAGCCTAAGGGGACAAAACCTACAGGCCACGTTTATCAAGATTGTTGATTGATAGATGGAAAATGGAATCAAAATAGCAATGGGTTGCTAGCCGCATCGCCTATAACATGATTCCTATGATTTTCGCCCATTCCCTCGATGGGATTTTACCATCTGCCCGAGAAGAGAAGCAACTGGTACATTCTATGCTTGTCCTTTGCTCCCAGACCAGCATGGAAAACTAAATATAGTGTCATAAAAACTGCGTCTTGAAATGTCATAGTTATAGAATATTTATCGTCTATTGTGTGTAGTTTTAATACAACTAAATAAGTTGTTTATGTGACTGTTGCATAATGAGAGGCATTAAAACACTAGTGTGCTTTATGAAACGAAGCGGACTTGTCACAGACAATTTGTTGAGTTACTGAAATATTGGTTTCGAAATTTTTTCACCATTATTCCCATTCCTTTCCATCCATACGCCCATAATCACGCTAAACGTGGCCTTTATCTTGTTACCTGTTTACCCCGTAAGGGATAAAGACGTGGTTTATGTATATGTATATGAAATTTCTTCGGATTATCACCGCCTAAAATTCTTCTAGCAGTTACTAGGCAAGTCTAACGACAGCAAACAGAATTCAAACCTGTTTGGAAGCGAACCCGCGACCCCGCAGTGCCCGCAGCGCACACATTACGTAAGCGCTGAGATAACCAACGAAAGTATCCCACTGACTGGTTGGACATCGATGAAATCATAAAATTAGCCACAAGTTCATTATTACGGTTCATTATTAGGCACTTAAGCGTCTAGGTGAACGAAACACGCATGTACTCTGAACAACGTTTATTGCAGAACTGACTTATGATAACAGATGCATGGTTTTCTACCCGCACTTCGAAATATACTTAACTAGCTGTTGCCCGCAACTTCTTCTGCAAAGAATTCGTTTATCGCTATACCGCAGGAATTACGCAATTTTCCGGGATAAAAAGTAGCCTATGTGTTATTCCAGACTATAATCTATCTATGTTTCAAATTTCATCCAGATCTGTCCAGCCGTTCTGGCGTGAAAGAGTAACAAACATCCAAACATACTCACAAACTTTCACATTTATAATATTAGTAGGATAGTAGGATATTAACAGCTACCTTCAATCTACTAACTAATACATATATGCTACACAGGGTTCCATACCTAAAGTGTAAAAACCCTTTTAATAAGACTCCACTGTCCGTCAGTCTGTCTCTGTCACCAGGGACCCGATTTTTGAAAGCACATCGCTCGAAAGTGGCGTAAATCTGTTTATATCTTCAAAACTACAGCTCTAACCAAATTTTTGACTAGTTCACAAGATTAATGAGAGCCGTAAGTGTCTTCTAGGTTACTCGTATTTCAAATTCAGCCCAATTTTTCACCACTTTCGAGTGGTTATTTCACACATGTGCTTTCAAAAATCGAGCCCCTGGCTGTATCTCTAGAAACGTGATAGCTAGACGGTTCAAATTGTCACAGAAATCTACTACAAACGGAATATTTTGTCTACGTAAGTAACCAATATAAAATGACCTCATACTGCCTACATTTTGCTTACGGGCAGGGCACACTGGATTTTATATTCACTTGCCGTCTACGAATAATAATAAGTAAGCGGACTAATCGCGTGCAAGTATTGTCTGTGTAGTGACAGGTGTTACGTTTGCATTGCTGTTAGTTTTTTTTTTTTTTTTTTTATATGAATAGGAAGGCAAACGAGCAAGTGGGTCACCTGATGGTAAGTGATCACCACTGCCCATAGACACCCGCAACCCCGGAGGGATTGCAGATGCGTTGCCAACCTAGAGGACTAAGATGAAATGCCTCTTGTGCCCGTAATTTCCCCGGCTGTCTTACTCTCCACACCGGAACACAACAGTGCAAGCACTGCTACTTAGCGGCAGGATTAGCGAGTAAGATGGTGGTAGCGATCCGGACGGACCTTGCACAAGGCCCTACCAATATGTATGTAATTTGTGTGCGTAAGTGGAATGACAATCGAAGCGGCAACTGTTAGGGAATTACGCTTCTTGACTTATTATTATTCGTAGCTTGCCGCATTGGTCCACCAGTCCGCTCGCACTTGGCCGGTGTTTGAGATACGGAATCACAAAACCAAACGGTGCAGCATTTTTCAGCGCGATTCAAACTACAGACTATCAAGCACATGGCCGCGCAGTCTGGTCCACTTTCGACGCCGTCACAGAGGCTACACACTAATTGTTACTCTACACTCGGCAGCTATTGTTATCAGCACCATCGAGCCTATAACCAATAGAGTCTTTTATTTAAATTAAACAAAAACGCCTGCCATGCAGTAGGCTTATCACCTAACTCGCTCGCAACCGCCATCGTGTTCATTTTGACAGTTCTTGTATGAATGTGACAGCTAGTTGATTCCGATGCCAATTGTCAGCCCATACATGAACTGTCAAAATGAACACGATGGCGATTGCGAGCGAGTTAGGTAATAAGCCTACTGGTCTGGGAGTAAAGAAAAATATAGAATTTACCCGTTGCTTTTCTTTGGCGGTAAAAGCCCATCGAGTGAATGGGTAAAAGTCTTAGGAATCATGTTGTGCGATGCGGCTAGCAACCCATCACTATTTTGATTTCCCTTTCCACCTATACACCCTTAATCATGCTAAACGTAGCCTTAAGGTTTTGTTGCCTTAGGCTCTGTCTATAAAGACGTGATATATGCACGAATGTATGTAGGTACAAAAACGTCTAGAATGCGTTGGCAAAAATGGCCAAATGAGTATGGAAAATTTGGCAGCGCCACGTTAGCGTATGCACTGTTCTGGAGTATTTCCCAAAAAAATCATTTGCAGTCTTTACAATTTTATGTTGTTTCTTCTCAGAATCACAAATCTTTCAATATTTTATTTTATTGAATCAGGCGTTACTTTGCGGAGGTCCATTTCAATGAACAAAACATTTTTACCTTGCTACTCCGCTACTCACGTGCAAGATAACCAAGCCTGTGTGAAATATATATGTTTTTCATGCAACCCCTCCCTCTCCCTCTTTCAATGTTAAGGGGACAAAATATTGTCCCTACGTTTTTTCTTATTGTGTTACCATTTTCCATACTATGTATGGCGTAACGGAAAGGAAGAATATGAAAAATGTACGACAATTGGCATTGTTCATTTTTTTTAAGCTGTGCTTTTAACACCTTTATTTGATAAAATGGAGTATTTCAAGCAACTAATTTGAATATTATGCTTTTACGTAGCTTTGTTAATTAATAATAAATATTTTTTCGCTGTTTGATAATTCGTGAATTTAGACAGAACCCCAATCGCCTTTGTTCGGCTGGCTATAAAAAAAAACGGCTTTGTCTATGGTTTTGTAGATTTGACAGTGACACGTGACAGTTGCCGTAGCCAAACTTTTTTTTTTCAATTTTTTGGCAAACATTCGATGCTGGATTCTGTCTAAAAACCCGGTCGTTCGGTCAAACAAAGGTTCAAAGTACTTTTACAAAAATATCTGCAATCATAAAGTGTTTTTGAAATCGGACCAGATAAATCGGATAATTGATGGTTTTCCTCGAAATGGTTTTCGAATTGGAGCATACTAAAAAAAATGAACAATGCCAATTCCGGGTCATTTTTTCTCCTACAGGGACCGTGATTCTGAGTGGAAAGCATGGATTGCGATCTAAATATTATCGCGTGATTCAGATATCGCGATCCATGTCATTAATATTTATGCGTATCGCAGCGAATCCAGTTGTTTTGAAATCCACGGTCCTAATAATATAATAATAATAATATCTTGGGACAATTGACACCAATTGACCTAGCCCCAAACTAAGCAAAGCTTGTAATATGGGCACTAGACAACGGATAAACATACTTATATGGATAAATACATACTTAAATACATATTAAACATCCAAGACTCGAGAACAAACATTCGTATTTTTCATACAAATATCTGCCCCGACCGGGGATCGAACCCGGGACCTCAAGCTTCATAGTCAGGTTCTCTAACCACTGGGTCGTCCGGTCCTACATTTGACATAGCAGTATCACGATAATACTGACAATCTGATCCATGCCAACCAAATGACATTCAACTCTTCTTCTCTCCTTAATGGCGGCCGTAAGGCTTGGGCCAATGTCAGTGCGGTAAAAATATAATTCAAAAATCTTGTGACAAAATGTCGGCAACGTTGTACGGTAATGGTCAAAGTGGTCCCCGCCTGTCGGGCTCTTAGCCAACGGTAAATGATATCCCTCAGAAACTGCCAGGAAATCATTAGCCGATGCCCAGGGTGCACCGGACCAAGCACTGCTCTTCCCCCCGGACGGATCCAAAAACGAACCGCAGCTCTTGACCACGCGTGGAGGTAACCCGACTCGCACCCCAACTCTATCGGTTCCATTCTCGGTGTCAACCAGTGTCAAATATTACGTTTGTCCCGTTACCTACTTCATATTATGTATGAATGTACAAATAATATTTTTTGGAACACTGATTTGACATAGGTACTGAAGTTTTTTCTTGTACAACGAAATAGTAATTACTTCCATACAAATTGCTTCTCTGCCCGCGCAGATGGTAAAAGCCCGTCGAGGGAAATGGGCGAAAATCTCAGGAATCATGTTATAGGCGATGCGGCTAGCAATCCATCACTAGTATAGTCCCCTTTCCACCTACGCCCACAATCATGCTAAACGTGGCCTTTAGGTCTTGTTGCCTTAGGCTCCGTCTACCCTGTAAGGGATAAAAACATGACGTATGTAAAGTATTTAATTATTTAAATGACTCGACTGAATCATCAACGTTTGCATCATTTACCTTGAATGATTTCCCTAAATGAAACTTAATATATATAGACTTGGCTCAAAGGGCCTAGTAGGTATATCCAGGTCATAAAATCTTTAAAAAAAAAAGCTTATGACGGTTCCCGCTGTCGCCGTCGTCACCGCGTCGTGACGTGGTCGTGACGGCGTCGTATCGCGATATATAACTAGCGAGAGGCTCCCCGGACTAAACAAGACTCACTGCCAGTCTGCAGACGGATGTCGTCCGTGCGCTACTTGCACGGTAAGTACATTGCTTTTAACCGACTATAAAAAAAGGAGTTTAATGAGACTTCTCTTTGTGTGTGTTTTTTTGTTTTCGCCGAGTGCGAAATTTTTTTTTTGTAATGTAGCTTTTAAAACTTGTAATGTTTTTGTGTGTAATTCTTTAAGTGTAACACTTTTAGTGGTCAGATTGGGTGGCAGTGCAAATGCTGGCAACAAAGACACGGCCAGAAAAAAATCATAAAAAAAATATATACAAATTTTGATCAGTTCATCAGTCATTTTTTTGCAACTATTTACAATGAAACTTATCGATTAATTTAACAAAACTTTTGATGTTAGCTAATCCTGCCTACGTTATATATAGTCGAATTTACAAAAGTTTTCTGTATGCGATAGCATAAAGGGATAGCATAAATAATGTAAAAATTCCAAAAAGTATCCGATGTTTTTGGTTCATTGTTTTCAAAAAGTTTTCCACAAATTTTATAGACTTGATCTTTTTATAGTAGATACTTTATAGGTTAAATAGCTACATTTAATTACATTTTCAACATGAAACTACCGTGAGACTCAATCGTGAAAAGAAAGAAGGACTACGAAATAGTCCGAAACATGTCGAGCATCACTCGACTTTTTATACGTGAGTTATCCGTTTATGTGTAATTTTAATTACATTTTTGAATATTTAAAAAAAACTACACATTTTTATAAAAACAGTAAAAACCGGACAAGCGTATCCAACTCAAGCACAAAGGGTTCCTTTCTATGCCCTTTAATTCACGACTAGTATGTTTCTAATCGTCATAATCAATAATAATGAACAAAAAACACTTACACCTTACTACTCTGCTACTTACGTGCAAGACAGCTAAGCCTGTGCGAAATATGTTTTTTGTTCATTGAAATGGACCTCCGCAAAGTATCGCCTGATTCAATGGAATAGGTAGTCATAATCATACATATCCCTTGCAAATTGAAGTGTCGTACTCAATACAGTTTAAAAGATCGACGAAAGAGAGTCGTATGAGAGACCAGTGGTGGATTTACCATAAGGCTGAGAAGGCTCGAGCCTAGGGCGGCAGATTTTGGGGGCGGCAAATTTGGGATTATGTCCGCGGACCCTTAGGGTAGGTACAGAACCCTGTTAAGACGGGCCCAGTGTACGGGCCCTCCCCTGCTTGGCGCAGTCCTGGGGGAAGCCGGGGCCACCGGGGGGGCGTCCGTGGTGAAACCCTAGTGGCATCCCACAGCGTCCCCATCACACCGGATTGAGGTAAAGCCGGAGAGTTTTTAGTTCGGGTATACCCCTCCGGAGGGGAGTCCCACATAACCCTAGACATCTCCGTGCCTAGGGCATCCATAAAGATTTCCTCTCCGTTCCAAAAAAAAAGGTACAGAACCCTATAACGAGGTATATATTTACGTGCAACCGTTTAAGTGTGTTTATTGTTCAGACATACTTACCTAGGCTATTACTCATGAGTGCTGTAGTTTACTTAAATACTTTGCTAAATAACTCAAGTCAGTGACTTAGCTCATGCGTCTTTTTTAAGCTACCAGTACCAGCGCATTCGGAAAGATCATTATTGCCAAGAAGAATGCGCCGCAAGTACCTTGGCAGAAAGTATTTTTTTCAAAACAAATAGTTTGGTACAGATGCAATAAAAATTCTACTTAACCAATTGGAAACATTTTTCAACGTCAATTTAAAAAAATCTTGAAAAACATACCACTCAAACAACCTCGAACATAGTGCATTGGGGTACATAATCTAGCAACCCTTACCTAGAAGCTCCAATGTCTTTGGCTTCTAGATAAGCGTTGCCAGTTTATGGAATTGTTCCCCGTTTAGCGGATATCCACGATTTTCGAAATTCGCCTAATTTCGAATTTACCCCAATGCACGTTATACGAGTTTGATTTTAACCCGCTGTATTCTAAAATGCATTTTAAATGTTCACGTTAACAGCATCGATGCAATGACCGGCATCATTCCACCGTGTCTAAACTCTCGCCGCCAACCTGACAAAAAGCGCAACAAAAGTATTTGGTTCTTTTTAATATGTCCATGTTTTCTGTGCATGCTTCATTTACAGAACTATGCCTTTAGCTTTCGCGTAATAAGTTTTTAAATATATATCTTGGGACCAAATTACACCAATAAACCCAGCCCCAAACTAAGCAAACCCATAGGGGTACCAGGCAACGGATAAACATACTTATGTAATGTTGATAAATACATAATTAAATACATACAACATCCATGACTGGGGCGCAAACATTCGTATTCATCATACAACTGTCTGCCCCACCGGGATTCGAACCCGGGACCTCTAGCTTCATAGTCAGGGTCACTAGCCACTAGGCTATCCGGTCGTCGTTTTTGACAGCAAAGGTTTACTTCCATGCTGGTCTGGGAGCAAAGGAAAAACATAGAATGTACCAGTTGCTTATCTCTGGTAAAAGCCCATCGGGGGATTGGGCGAAAATCTAAGGGATCATGTTTTATGGGCGAAGTGGCTGGCAACCCATCACTGTTTTGATTCCCCTTTCCATCCCTACGCCCACGATCACGCTAAACGTGGTCTTTAGGTCTTGTTACCTTAGGCTCTGTCTACCCGTAAGGGATAACGACGTGATTTATGTATGTATGTATGTATGTATGTATGTTCAAAGGCAGGACTAAAATTGAATCAAAATGTTTAATGAATCTCTGTCTAACTATCCCAACCACCTGCTGAAGTAAATATCACACACACATACACACAAATCACGTCTTTATCCCTTACGGGGTAGACAGAGCCTAAGGTAACAAGACCTAAAGGCCACATTTAGCAAGATTTTTGGCGTATAGGTAGAAAACGGAATCAATTTTTTTTGCATAATCAATAATTGTGGTATAACGAAGGTGTGTGAAAATGTACACTAGCTAGGCTTAATTCTCAAGGTCTCAAGCCAATAATCGAAGGTCGTGGGCAACAATTAAATCCAATACAATTTGTCATGAAAATTAACAATTGCGAACGTTAAATTGAAAATTTTTAAAAAAGAGTTCGACGAAGAAATATATGTCTCGGCGCCCAATATCATTTCTTTGCTTTCGGTATCGAGACTAGGTCCTGGTAAGGGTGCGCTGGAGCTTCACACAGAGCTCAGCAAGAGATTGAGAGAGGCAACAGGGCGACCCTCGCGCCGGCAGCCTTCTCGCGCAAAGAATCGCAATCGCAGTTCAGCGCGGGAATGCTGCTTGCGTGATGGGCACCCTGCCAAGAGGCCCACCTCTTTTTTATAATTAACTAGCTTCTGCCCGCGACTTCGTCTGCGTAGAATTATGCATAAAAACCTTCCTCTTGAATCACTCTATCTATTAAAAAAACCGCATCAAAATCCGTTGTGTAGTTTTGAAGATATAAGCATACATAGGGACATAGGGACAGAGAAAGCGACTTTGTTTTATATTATGTAGTGATTTTAAAGTTTATTTAGTTATTTTAATTTAATAGTTGTTCTAGTTTTGTATTTACATTTTAAGTATCTGATTTTTCATACTTACATGAAATAAACAACTCATTTCATCGGTAAAAAAGAATAAAGAGTTTGTTTTGGAACACACTTATTGAATAGGTACTGTGTATAATTATTTGTATTCTACTATGTACCTATCATTATTTTGATAACAATAAGTCCGAGTATAATAGGTATTATGAGAAACTTTAACAATTAATACTTCGGTATGATCTGTTCTTAAATAAGTACCGAATACCTTATTTATAATACACTAGTTCTTACCCACGGCTCCGTCTGCGCATTCGCTTATCACTATCCCGCAGGAACCATGCAATTTTCCGGGATAAACTTTACTCCCATGGAAGAATCACACAAAATGCTAAACGTGGCCTATAGGTCTTGTTACCTTATGTTCTGTCTACCCCGTAAGGGATGAAAACGTGATTTATGTATGTATGTATTTATGTATAACTAAAACATGTATTTTCTTCCACGCTGGTCTGCGAGTAGAGAAAAAAATTGCGCAGATGGTAAAAGCCCATCGAGGGAATGGGCGAAAATTTTAGGAATCATGTCATAGGCGATGCGGCTAGCAACCCCTCACTACTTTGATTCCCCTTTCCACCTATACGCCCACGATCATGCTAAACGTGGCCTTAAGGTTTTGTTACCCTAGGCTCTGTCCCGTAAGGGATAGCGACGTGATATATGTAGGTTTGTATGTATTTAAATGCTTCATTTTAAGAAAACATGTGTTATTCTTGTTTTATTTTGATCGTAGACAAGATTTTGGCTGCATGAGGATAAACCTCCAAACCTCGTCGCCGTGACAAAAAGTATCAGAGTTGTTGACCAGAATATTTTTGCATACATAATTAAAGTTCGACCAATACCTGAAGACCGGTTTAACCGTTGTAACTTATTGACGAAATATGTACCGGTTGCGTGACTAATTCAAACAATTTAGTTTGTCTTTAAACAAAATTAAAGGTATAATTTCTTCTTCAAAAGCAATGAGCTCTTGCCCGTTGGGCGTAGAGGTGGAAAGCGGAATCAAAATAGTAACGGGTTGCTAGCCGCATTGCCTAGAACAATGATTTCTATGATTTTCGCCCATTCCCTCGATGGGTTTTTACCATTTGCGCGGGAAGAGAAGCAACTGGTACATCCTATGTTTTTTCTTTGCTCCCAGACCAGCATGGAAGTAAAAAAGAAATAAATAAATACTGAAAATACTATAGTGAACCCCCTGTAGAGCCAACCAAGGATTTAGCATTTCATTTGCGGTTAAGTAAATAGAGAGATTTGTAGTTTACTTGTCTGTTAGAAAACATTGCCTGCCAAGTTTCTTGCGCCGCATTCTTGGCAATTTGCGGAGTTATGCGGCCGGTTTGCAAAAACACAAATTGAAACTGCTTAGCGGCAGGATTAGCGAGTAAGACGGCAGCGATCCGGGCCGAATAGTACAGCGAGAAAGAAAGAAATAGGTAGGTACCTAGCTATAATATACACTCACTAGCTGCTACCCGCGACTTCGTCTGCAAAAAAATTGTTTTTCGCTATCCCGCGGGAACTGCAATTTTCCGGGATAAAAAATACCCAATGTACTATAACTTAGGGTATCAGCCATCTCCGTTCCAAATTTTATCCAAATCCATTCAGTAGTTTTACGTGAAGGAGTAACAAACATCCATCCATCCAATACTTACAAACTTTCCCGTTTATAATATTAGTAAGATAAGATTCATAAACAAATGATTACCTATCACAAAACAATCTAGTTGCACTATTCAGTTCAACTAGATTTCACATTGTAATCACATTGTAATACTATCGCGCTGTAGCGCGATAGTATTTAAAAAGACCGTCGGATCTGTCTTGCTGTCTCCCTGACTCGGCCGATTCAAGTGTCAAACCCATAAGACTGAGTGTGACAGAAAGACTAATAGGCTAACTCGATCCTCTTGCTCTCCGCAGAGACGTTGGCTCCCTTTGCGTGTTTTATAAGTTCTACAACGGGGAATGCTCTGAGGAACTCTTTGACCTCATTCCAGCTGCGGGGTTGCATTACAAGTCCACCCGTCGTAAGCGTTCATTCCATCGACATCATGTTGATGAATGGCAGTCTTCGACGGTGCGGTTTAATCGATCTTTTTTGCCACGAACTTGCAAAATCTGAAACGAGCTTCCCGCTGAGGTCTTCCCGTCGAGTTACGACCTGGGTGCCTTTAAGAGGCGAGTGTACAATTTTCTGCAAGGCCGACAACGCACTGGCATCGCGTAAAGCGCTGCGGGTGTCTATGGACAATTGGACAGTGGTGATCATTTACCATCAGGTGACCCACTAGTTCGTTTGTCTGGCCTCTCTAACATAAAAAAGGCATTCTAAGAGCTCAAGGACTGTAGCTAGGTTTAAACCTATTCAAACTTTTTCTTTAACGTTTCTCATACTTATCCAGATTCAGTGTTGCCACTCGAAAAAAATAAAATGACAGTTCCCTTTGACCGATGATATATTGTGACTGCGATGTTTGTTTTGCAAGATATCGGCCTACCTGATTTATTTAATGATTTATTTCGTACATATTTACTTAAAGTTTATAATTTGTGTAAATTATAATGTTTTATTCACGCCATTTGGCTTCTTCCATTTGAGGGTAGGTGAGTCTCTTCGTGACAAATATAACCTATAGCTTTATTTAAATTCAATGTGAGAGAATCGGCGTGTAGGAGGTTTTGTTGTGCTTCATATTGGTAAGGTGAATGGACCATGTATTATATCGTACATACATACTTATACAATAATTGTGATGGCTTTAGGTACCTACCCATTTAAATCGATTGTACCTAAATACTTAATTTGCATCTACAAACCAGCAAAGGCTCGATTCGAGTGAGATGTCTTGCGTCAGAAATCTTACATTAAAGATTCTTATGCAAACCTATTAATCACATCTTTATTCCTTACGGATTGGAAAGGCTATGGTAATATCACCTAAAGACTACGTTTTGCGTGATTGAGGGCGTATAGGTGGAAAGGGGTAACAAAACATCAGGGGACAAAAGGGGAATCAATTCGTAAAGTGCCTTTAAAAACCATGCCAGGGGTTACTTATAGTCGGATTCAGGGATCTGTTTAATGTGTTCAACATATTTACGTATTATATTTACCATTGTGCTCAACACAATTAGACTTTGTTTTCTTGTCATATTAAGCTTAGAGAGGTCCATGGACATTTTGAAATGAGTGGTCCGTAACCGCAATAAGCAAGAAATACTGATCTAGTTACGCCCTAATTATAAACTAACTAGACTTTTAACATCAGCGATGTATTTAGTAGTTAACATACACACATACATACATACACAAATGACGTCTTTATCCCTTACGGGGTAGACTGAGCCTAAGATGACAAGACGTAGGCCACGTTTAGCAAGATTGTGGGCGTAGATATAGATGGCAAAAAATGGGAAGAGGATTCGTAATTACCTAAGTAGAATTTAATTATTGTATGTACAGTCAATGGCATAAATATATGTAAGTTACCGTGACGTTAAAAATCTATACACCTTGTCACAAACAAATCAAACAATAAGGTCGGCGACACATACATTTGGCATGATGGCTGTACAGATATATGCCCTCGGCTGTACCTTTTTGTTTAAAAAAAGAGTTTCTGCCAAGTTTCTTGCGGCGCATTCGTCTTGGTATAATGAAGACTTGGCTGTATGGTGCAAAACCTTCGCCTATTCCCTTGCGGAATGAATTTTAAAAACAACAAACAGCATTCGTCTTGGCAATTAGGTCTTTACGAATGCGCTGGTAGTTCCAAAAAAATATTTAAAAGAGCACTTGGCGCCGCGGACTATTTGTTAAACAAAGCTTTTGATTTTGAAAAAGTCGACAACGATGCATGGCTCCATTGACCAACGTTAGTCATATCAATGCATTCATTTGCGGCGTATATTTTGATAACTTTAAACGTGGTTCGTGTCTCCTTGTAAACACGAAAGATACTTATTGTAAACTGAAGAGAAAGCGAACGGCGAACGTAACTAAGTACGTAAAAGTGAGCGTCGGTCGATGATGCCCGTGGACATAACCATTTTAATTATCCTTATACAATCACTAAGCAATTGGACTAGTAGTCGACCGCAACTATACTTACTACTTAAAAGTAATTAAAATATGTTTTTCTTAAGTCCAACATAAATGAAGTCGCATCCAAAATATTTCACCTTAATATGACCTGAACCTGTTTGTGTGCCTGTTTCGAGTTCGAAAATAGCCTTTTGCAGCTTTTAAATTCTTCTTTTAATTTTTAATTTTATTTACATACACAATTTTTAATGTACAATACAATTTTTAATTTTATTTACATCTTTCCTCGCACGGTAAAGATCTGGAACCAACTTCCTGCTGCAGCATTCCCTGAGCGGTACAATTTAGGGATCTTTAAAAAGAGCCTTCCTGTTCCTCAAAGTGCCGGCAACGCACTTGTGATTCCCCAGGTCATGCAGGTGTCCCTGGGCGATGGTGATTGCTTTCCATCAGGTGACCCGTCTGCTCGTTTTCCCCCTCTTGTATATAAAAAAAAACACGTCTATATCCCTTACGGGGGACAGAGCCTAGGGTTAAAGGCCACGTGTAGCATGATTGCGGGCGTACCTATAGGTGGAAAGATGGGTTGCTATCGCCTATAATTAACATGATTCCTAATATTTTTGTTCGTTCCCTCGATGGGCTTTTACCAAACTGTGGTCTGGAAGCAAAGAAAAAACATAGAATGTACCAGACACTTCTCTTACCGTGCAGATAATAAGCACAACGAGGGAATGGGCGGAAATATTTAAGAATCATGCTAGGCGATTCGGCTAGCAACCCATCACTATTTTAATCCTTTCCACCTGTACGCCCACAATCATGCTAAACATGGCCTCGTTGTTTGTCTACTCCGTAAGGGATAAAGACGTGACTTGTGTATGTAAATAAAATTAAAAGGAGAATTTTAAAGTTGCAAAATGCTATTTTCGAACTCGAAGCAGGCTGACAAACAGGTTCGGGTCATATTAAGGTGAAATATTTTGGATGCGACATCATTTGGTGTTGGATTCAAGGAAAACATATTTGATAACTTTTGAATCCACAAGACTGTCAATAAAGCTTATAAATTACTATTGTTTCTGCCCGCGACTTCGTCCGCGTAGAATTAGCAATTTTCCATGATAAAAAGTAGCCTGTTTTAATCTAAGGTAGTACCAGCTATCCCCATTCCAGATTTGTTCCAAATCCGTCCAGTAGTTTCAGCGAACAATCATCTGGATCTATTTGGCTAATTTTGATTTTGAATTATTTGTGGAAGTCTAAAAGGTTTAAACGGGAAGAAAATATTGAAAGTTAGAACAAAAATAGAACGGGAGCGAAGCCGCGGGCAACAGCTAGTAGGTAAGTAATAAAAATCTAGCCTTGGCCACAAGACGCGTTCAACAATTCCAATCATCACTTATCGATCCCACTTGCCCGTATCTCGTGGTTTATATAATCGCTTATTTACATGATTGTTTATTTACCTGCTATGTGCTAAACATGTGACCGTGACCCGGCTCCGCTCGGCCGACGCTGAAAGCCGGCGGCCTTATGACAAATGGCAGTGCTATTATCTGCTGATACATGGGTCGGAATCCTACAATATTATAAATGCGAAAGTTAAAAGTAAGAAGAAGGAAGAGGGCGCTAGTGTAGCCGCTCTTACATTTTGTTGGTGTTTCTTTGAGCGTAAGTTGTCCCAAATGGCCTGCAATGTAACGTATGCTGTGTCTCCCTCTTCCAGCCACAATGTTCCGGCTGTCCTGCTTGCTGGCGGCGCTGCAGCTGTCCCTGTGCGCCGAGTACCTCCTGCCAGGAGACGTGGTGCCGCACCACTACGACCTGTCGCTGCTCTATGACGTCGACCCGGCCACCAACTACAGCTTCTTTGCCAACGTCGACATATTGGTGAGTTGTGAATCACTACATAGTATAAAACAAAGTCGCTTTTTCTGTCCCCAAGTCCGTTTGTATGCTTATATCTTCAAAACTACACAACGGATTTTGATGCAGGTTTTTTTAATAGATAGAGTGATTCAAGAGGAAGGTTTATATGTATAATACATGCATAATATACCGAGCGAAGCCGGGGCGGGTCGCTAGTATAAAATAATCAAATAAAGCAGTGTTTTTCAAACTTTTTCACAATACTATCCCCTAGTATGAGAAAATATTTCGCGAACCACCCCCCCGCCCTTACTTTTTTATGTAGGTATTTTGTTTATGTTACAAATATTCAATTAATACGACACGTTTATGCATTTGTAGCAACTTTTTTTTGATGAGGTAGTTTCCGCGACCTCTCGCGACCACCTTGTCGAGGCTTTGCGACCCCCCAGGGGGTCGCAACACACAGTTTGAAAAACACTGAAATAGAGAAACAATGAGGATTCATGGTCCGGGAGCAAATAAACACGTAGAATGTCCACTGTTTCTTTTCCCGCGCAGCCATAAGAGCCCATGGGCGAAAAACTTAGGAATCATGTTATAGGCCAGTGGTTCTTAACCGGTGGTCCGCGGACCACTGGTGGTCCCTGGAAGCATCCAAAATGGTCCGCGGGGCCAATCTAATAAATAATTGGACAAGTGACAACCAGACACAAAGCGTGAATGTGCAATTCCATCCATTGGAGCCGATCGAAGCCATACATTAGATTTTTTTGTAGTTACTTAGGTGGTCCTTGGCAAGACAAAAATTTAGTCAAATGGTCCCTCATGTCTGAAAGGTTAAGAACCACTGTTATAGGCGATGCGGCTAGCCACCCACCACTATTTGCTTACTTGTCGTATAAAAAAAACATCGCTAAGTTTAATCGCCATTCCTGTTACAACGAGGTCCGTCATTATCGGTTTTGCTGCACGGTATTTAGCGATACGTATTACGGAGAATGAATAAATGTTAATAATGTTTTTGTTTATTTTTATAAACAAACCTGATGAGAAACGTTGATATTAAAAATAACTGTACGCTTCTAATCAGCTTATACACAAATCAAACTCGAGATCGAGACAAGTAAGAGCGAGACAAAACAAACAGTACCTAAATACCAATCCTTATACTAAGTAAGTTTAAAGTAAGTAAGTTTCTTCCATGCTGGTTTGGGAGTAAAGAAAAAACATAGAATTCACCAGTTGCTTCTCTTCCCGGGCAGATAGTAAAAGCCCATCGAGGGAATGGGCGAGAGTCTTAGGAATCATGTTATTGGCGATGCGGCTAGCAACCCATCACTGTTTTGATTTCCCTTTCCAGCTATACGCCCTTAATCATGCTAAACGTGGCCTTAAGGTTTGTTACCTTAAGCTCTGTCTACCCCGTAAGGGATAAAGACGTGATTTATGTATGTATGTATACTAAGTAACTATTATAAATGTGCAAGTTTGTATGGATGTTTGTTACTCCTTCACGCCAGAACGGCTGAACTGATCTATGTAATACATGTTGGCACAAACACAGAGATAGATTAGCCTGGAATGAGACATAGGCTACTTTTTTATCTCGGAAAGTTATGTAGTTACGCGTAATAGCGATAAATTAATTCTTTGCAGACGAAGTCGCGAGCAAAAGCTGCTAAAAATTAATTTTTCTTTGACTTGAGACTCGTGACGAATTATATAATTAAATTGATTAAGTTTAATCAACTCACCCGCGTTTATTTTTATTTAATGCACACTAAAGCTATTTCTGATAAAATTAATTAGTTTAGGTTAAATTAATTTAATTAGTTACAGATTTTAGACAATTTGAAATAGTTTCACACCGTCATAACATGTTTTTTTCGGCTTAACACATTATAAAGCGGGCATTTACCTCTACAACAAGCCATGAATGCGGTTTCATTTTAAACTGTTTATTTCTGGAGGATTACTCATATCTAAAATTAAAGATAATTGCCTTCCAGTGGTGTTCGTTTTTTTCCACCCTCTATTATTGTATCTAGATGATGAATATGTTGGCAATGATACGTTACAAAATCAAAAAATCAAAAATAAAATGTCACTTTTGCAAATTGGCCGCCAAGGGCTCTTTTACATGTCCTATTTTTTAAACTACCAGCGCATTCGGAAAGACCATCATTGCCAAGAAGAATGCGCCGCAAGAAACATGGCAGAAAGTCATTTTTTTTCAATATAAAATACAGTGACAATACTTGAATTGTACTTAAATACATTTATACACACACACACACACACACACACACACAAATCACGTCCTTATCCCTTACGGGGTAGACAGAGCCTAAGGTAACAATACCTACGGGCCACGTTTAGCAAGATTGTGAGCGTATAGGTGGAAAATGGAATGCTAGTTGCTAGCCGCATCGCCTACAACATGATTCCTATTTTCGCCCATTCCCTCGATGGGCTTTTACCATCTGCGCGGGAAGAGAAGCAACTGGTACATTCTATGTTTTTTCTTTGCTCCCAGACCAGCATGGAAGTTTATAAAAGCGATGTATAAGGTCCCCGAGCCTTAAATTATAGTCTATAGTAGAGATGTATAAAGTTTCCACTAGTCAAAGTAAAACAAAGTAGATATAAAAAAGGAAAAAGAAAAAAAAACAATAAAAATAATTGAAACTCAGTGGAGGTGTAAAACGCCCCCAGACGACTTTTGCTTTTTAGGTCATGATGCTTTTCTTATACCTTTAATCTCCGTAAAAAGCCGGTGACATTGTACTTGGCCGTCACACAGTCGTTGCAAAGTTAAGGCAAGAGGAAAACGGTTAGTTCGTCAACAAGTCGGCAGTGACTGGCATACATAAGTAGTGTCTGTGGGGACATCATGCTATAATAAGACCTCTCTATGTTCATGTTTGTGTCTATAAATTCTGTATACACATATATACAGGGTGTCCCAGAAAGTAGAGTCAAGCGAAAGTCCTGACGTAGAGCAACTCAAGGGGCATCCGAATCACCCCCATGTATGTTCCGCGATTTTTCGTAGTTTAGGAGTTATGGTCTTTTTTCACATTTTCTATTAATCTACGACCACGGAGACAGTTTTGCTCACTCTGACTGCAATAATAGAGATAATTGAGTGTTTGCTCTTTAACGAGTAGCTGAATACGTGCATGTATTTCATTTAAAAACAAAACAACATCGTTGACCGTTTGGGCCAAAAAAAATATCGAATCACAAAAAGTTACTAAATTTTGACTGTAGTTCAGACTTTGAAGGCCGATTACAAAAAAAACTAGCATAACTTTTTTTTTTCAAACCATGTTTAAAACTGCCTTATTTTATTAATCGTTGTCGTTATTGTCCTGTAGTCCCATCGAATAGGTATATAGTTCCGAAGTGACCTGTAAACGCCCCCATTATGTATTGGAGTTGTCTTCTGCTGAGTGTCCAAATAAAGACAAAGCCTAAGTTTACGAGACCTGAATGTTTCTGTGATATTTCGCTCCCAAGGTGCTAAATGCTTCACAGTATGAAGAGTAACTATCCAAGCATCAGATTTTTTCAGGTGCTAACCATTGCATTGACTCAACCTTGGCAGTGTCTGCTAACAGCGCCGGTGTTTTTGTGCGGCCCGATCATTTATCGATATCGACAATAGTTTCACTTCAACACAATGTAGCGTATGTAGGTTGCTTTCCATTTGATTTTGGTCCTTTGTTGCTAAACTGTGACGAGGTCGGGTTAGGCTATGTAAAAATCGGCCAAGTGCGAGTCGGACACGCGAAAGAAAGGTTCCTACCTGCACAATTGTCAAGCCGCGTCTATTTTAGCTTTTTTACATAGGTACACATACATGCTTCCATGCTGGTCTGCAATGGGAGCAAAGAAAAAACATAGAATTTACCAGTTGCTTCTCTTCCCGCGCAAATGGTAGAAGCCCATCGAGGGAATGGGCGAATGTCATAGGAATCATGTTATGGGCGATGAGGCTGGCAACCCATCACTATTTTGATTCCACTTTCCACCTCTACGCCCTCAGTGTCTTGCTAAACGTGGCCTGTAGGCCTTGTTGCCTTAGGCTCTGTCTACCCCGTAAGGGATGAAGACGTGATTTGTGTATGTGTGTGCATGTATATATACATACATAAAAGCCCATCGAGGAATGGGCGAAAGTCTTAGCAATTGTTATGGGCGATGCGGCTAGCAACCCATCACTATTTTGATTTCCTTTCCAGCTATACGCCCTTTATCATGCTAAGCGTGGCCTTAAAGTTTTGTTACCTTAGGCTCTGTCTACCCTGTAAGGGATAAAGACGTGATTTATGTATAAGAAACAGGCGGGTGGCGGAGCGGGTTGTGATCTGATGGTGGACGCTGCCACCCATGGGAACCAGCAACCCTATGACAGGCGCTAATCCTTTGCCACCTCTGCCTTTAAGGGAACAACAAACGCTATTTAGAACCGTTTCACAATACTAACTTACTCAATCCCTCCACAGTTAACAGCGAAAAAAGCGACATCAAAAATAGTCCTCCACGCGCAAGACTTCAGCATTGCGAGCGACAAGGTTCTGATCACCAGCGATGCCAACACGTTCAGTGTCCCCGATGTTCGGATCAATGACACGTACAACTTCCTCACTCTCACCCTCTCCCGGCCTCTGGAAGAGGGAGAAAACTACACGCTGACCATCCCTTTCTACGGCAACCTGAAGAGTGGGTTGGATGGAGTGTATATTAGCAACTATGTTAATAAGAAGACCAAGGAGAAAGAGTGAGTTATTCCTATCTCATCACCTCATATCTATATGTCCGAATTTCATATGCCGTAATTTAACGTTTACCATAGCTATTAATGATCATAACTATTTGCCGTAACTATTTTTTTAAGAAATAAGAAACGTTTATTGTGTAAAACCGTGTACAGTTGTGATAACATGATTTTTATAAGGTTTAACAGTTTGTCCGTTTTGGAGGTACAATATTTAGGTACCTAATAATTTATAATAATAACTATTATTATAAATTATTTCTATAATTTTAATAATTGGTACAAAAATATTCATTTAGATTATAAAAGCACATACAAAGTAAAAAATTCTTAAGTTGATTTTATATTTAGTACCATCTAAAGATTTTATACACTCGGGCAAATGATTATAAATCTTTACACCGTTTACATAGGCGCTCTTTTTATGTATATAGCTAGAAGGTCGGACTGTACACATATCATATTTATATTGCGATCGTAATTTTTTTTTCAAGTCGCTTTTCTTTGTAAAATACTCATTATGTTCTTGAACAAACAAGCAAATTTCAAGTATACCTACATATGCATGTGAAACCGTAACAAACAAACTTACATTCGCATTTATAATATTAGTAGGATAAATAATTAGATTAGGTTAACTTTATAGCAATTTTGAACGATCAACAGTTAAAGAGAAAAAAGAGTTGTGGCGAACTGTGAATTGTTGTTTAGTATTTGCTCGAGGCAGCCAGTTCGGGGCCCCGTAGAGCTAGGAGCCCGTGGCACTTTGTCAGTCCTGCCACATTAGTACCTAACGCCTTGTTTTCCGACGTCCCCAGGCACCTGATCGCGACGCAGTTCGAGGCCATCTCCGCCCGCAAGGGCTTCCCCTGCTTCGACGAGCCGATGTACAAGGCCACCTTCCGCATCACCATCGGCCATCACCGCGCCTTCACCGCCATCACCAACATGCCTGTTCAGAACACCTCGGACACTAAGTAAGGTTATTCTGGAGAGTAGAGTAAGAAACTTTATTTCACCACAGAAGTTACAAAGTGCATAACAAGAATACATTGTTACATAGAGATAGGTAGATGACATTTTATGCGGTAAGTGAAACAGCGGCCTTCGCACTAGACTCAGGGTCTGTATCGCGAGTGCCAAGTGAAGTAATTAAAACACAAGAATAATTAGAAAGTGTGTGTGTGTGTGTGTATGTGTGTGTATGTGTGTGCGTGTGTGTGCGTGTGTGCATGTGTGTGTGGCTACACATTACCATTAGTAAGTGCCTGTCAGGAGATCTTCAGACCTATCTTGGTAATTTATATTTGCTAGACAAAGTTCTCCATTCGAAATCATTTTATTTTATCTCCCTAATGCTGCTCTGGGAGCAAAGATAAAACGTGGAATGTGCCAGCCGCTTCTCTTCACGTGCAGATGGTAAAAGCCCGTCGAAGGCGAAGGTAGAACTTATTCCTCTTAATTAAATAATAACCACTGTTTTACAAGCTTTTATTTGACTTGCAATGTATGTATTTATTTGTAGGTATATTCGTTTGGGTGGAATCTTACAACTCAATTTTGTAAATTTGTGTAAATCGGATGACAATACAATAATCAGGCAGTATAATTTTGGTGGTCAGTCAGGACCGTCTCCGCAGGAGGGAACTCTTCAACGGTTGGTAGGACTGACTTGAAATTTGGTACACATCATGTAGGACAGGTGACAATGCAAGACAGTCAGCGAAAAAGCTAGTATTCAAAATGGTTTTTTTGACAAAAGGTTTAATAATTCTTATTCTTCTTTTAGTGCACTGGAAAGATTCTGGCCGTGGACAACAGTTGCCAACAAATTCAAGTAAGTACATACATACATACACAAATCACGTCTTTATCCCTTACGGGGTAGACACAGCCTAAGGTAACAGATACCTACAGGCCACAAGTAAGTAAAATAAAAATAAAAAAAGAGGATAAAATAACAACTAGGTATACATAAATACCAATGTTTACCGTTTCACTATTGAGCATTTTACAAGCAAACCGCTAAATCGATCTTGATTAAATTGGTCATGGACAATAAATATCATGCAATATCAATTATTCACCAGAACAGATGCAGCTTATTTTTGCATTCGTTAAAAAGCGCATGCAAAGTGTGTAGCGTTGCCTTCCCGCGCCTTCCCTCTACCTACCTTGCCGACCCCCCACAGCACGCCACTGCCTTAGGCACCCCCTGTGATATTAGTTAAATCAGTTTAAAAAATTCAAAATTCAAAATATCTTTATTCAGTTTAGGCTGTACAAGCACTTATGAATGTCAACAAAAAATCTACCACCGGTTCGGAAAACCCCTGTTGAGAAGAATCCGGCGAGAAACTCAACAGTGTATTTTGTTTCTCTTTTCGATCATTCCTCTCACTTCACCTGCCCCTCCAGGAAATCGCAGCAGGACTTCGTCTGGGACCACTACAGCAACTCGGTGCCGATGTCCACTTACCTTGTGGCGTGGGTGATCTCCAAGTTCCTGGCTGTCGAGAGCCCGCCCGAACTCTCCGACACCAAGTTCAAGATCTGGGCGAGAGCTGACGCCATCGACCAGGTGGGCATTTGGAGAAACACCTTTTAGGACTTCGCACTTGCAGTTAATAAAATAATTCTGCTATCGCCTTTTATGTTTTCCTCTGCTTCTGCTAGGTGTTTGGACCATCCCGGGGGGATATAATGGACTAAACCTTGTTTTCTTCTTCCAGGCAGAATACGCGTCGTCCACCGGCCCGAAGGTCCTCTCGCACTTTGAGAAATGGTTCGGCGTGAAGTTCCCCCTACCCAAGCAGGACATGGTGGCCATCCCCGACTTCGCAGCCGGTGCCATGGAGAACTGGGGGCTCATCACCTACAGGGAGACGGCTCTGCTCTATGACAAGGAGCAGTCCTCCTTCTTGAACAAGGAACGAGTTGCTGAGGTAAGGATGGAAGGCTTGGAATAAGGAATAAGATAGCCACGTTTGGTAAAGTATACCTAGCACAATTTTGAATTAAAATTCGAGGGAGTATTCTTCGAAAATAACTACAAACAGGAAGGCAAAAGCAAGGCAAATAGAAGGAAGTAGAAGCAGAGAGATCAAACACACTGCCAATTGTACATTGGTTTTCGATTAACTTGCTAATAAAAATGTGAACATGTGTCTTCTATATTGCATAACGACTAAATAAATGTATTAGTAGACAGAGGTGGTTCAAAGGTGAATACCTAACCTAGATTCCGATTTAGATTATTTAATCATTCATTAAAAATTACGTCATAAATTGTACATTGTCAAGCTAGGAGAATTTAGATTGAAATCGTCAAGAGTAAATAAAATCACTACATAGTATAAAACAAAGTCGCTTTCCGCTGTCTGTCTGTCTGTCCTTATGTACGCTTAGAACTTTAAAATTACGAAACGGATTTTGATGCAGTTTTTTTAATAGATAGAGTGATTCAAGAAGAAGGTTTATATGTATAATTCTACGCAGATGAAATCGCGGGCAGAAGCTAGTTAAATAATAACACTTTTTCTTTCTTTCTCACTTGAATATTACAAAAATGACAAAATAAAAAACAATTAGGTACAATTAAATTAGTTCTCGTCTACAGAATCCCTCTTTCAGCTTTCTCTCGTCTCTATATTCTTCATAATTCCCAATTACACATTACTCCGTCCCTCAGGTGATAGCCCACGAGCTGGCCCACCAATGGTTCGGGAACCTGGTGACCATGAAGTGGTGGTCAGACCTGTGGTTGAACGAGGGCTTCGCCACGTTCGCGGCGTCCGTCGGCGTGGCGGCCGTGGAGCCCCACTGGAAGGCCGAGGAGGGCTACGCGGTCGACAACATCCTGTCCGTGCTGAGCCTGGACGCGCTCGAGTCTTCGCACCCGGTAAGTGCCAGAACACCGGAGAACTTACTGACGCACTTGGCACCACGCATTCACCATTCCTTTCTGTCAAACGGTAAAGGATGAGGATAGAAAGTGATGGTAAATGTATTCGCGAGCACCCGTGCGCTAGACAAAAGGCTAGGGATCTTGTGATTGATGATACTGACTGTGACGCGTGTTGAGCAGCGACCTTTCAATAATATCGGGACGTCTGTTGAACGTCCCGAATTTATTGAAAAGTCGCTGCTTATATTTATGACGAGTTGCGTGTTCTGATGTTATTACTTATCGTGTAGCGAATTTATTGAAATTTTATGTTGCCCCGAAATATTCGAGGACCTCGCCCGCTACTATATATCTGATGAGGACTGTGCCTTATAAAGTCTTTACCTACTTTTGTTTGTAAGTATAGAAGGGTCAAAAGTGGCACCAAGTGGTTCGTGTAATATTGCACTCGGCGCTGGCTAGCCAGTTCCTTTGCTTGAACTTGGCTTGGCACGCTGCCGCGTGTCTAGCTCCGTTGTGTGCAAGGTCCAGCTTTGCTTAGTTTAACGTATCAAGTGTGATACATGGTTATATAATGGCAATCAATAGAAAATATTATTAAAACGTTTCTGGTCGGGCTAGTGTTACAAATCTCGGAAGTTATGTGCAGCCTTTATCAACCGTCTCGTTCTTCTCCAGGTGTCCGTCCCTATCGACGACCCGAAGCGCATCTCGGAGATCTTCGACGAGATCTCGTACCGCAAGGGCTCTGCCCTCATCCGCATGATGACCATGTTCCTCGGAGAAGACGTGTTCAGGAAGGCTATCAACAAGTAAGTTGCTTGTTAATCTACAAATATAAATCACGTCCTTATCCCTGACGTAGACAGAGCCTAAGGTAACAAGACATGCTATGTTTAGCATGATTGTAGGCGTATAGGTGGAAATTGTGATAGGTACTCTATTCAAAATGTATATGCAAGCAGCAAGATCGATGTATTAGTGTTAACAATTGTTGATGAACCTTAAATAAATAAATAAAAATAAAAAGGGAAGTCAAAATAGTGATAGGTTGCTACCCGCATCACTTATAACATGATTTTTAAGATTTTTGTTAAAAAGTGATCTCCTTCGTGAAATTATCGCTAATATGGATTATTTGGCGATGAATGTGAACGCTTTGAAAGCGGTTTTTTTTTCGAGCAAAACGGAACTGCACAACATTGCGGCATTACTACTCGATATGATGATAGTTTATAATTAATAAACTTAATGCGATTCAAGATTTAAAACTTTGTTGCGACGCCGATCTTATAAAGTCGCCTTTGACAGCTATACCTCTGGACCTTAGTCAACAGTGGCGCCAACTGGTGAGCAAAGAAACGATAGTCCCCATTGGCGTAAAATGTCCCGTGAATACACTATATCATTATTATCATTAACGCATCCAAAATTTTCCAGTTACCTAGTAAAACACTCCTACCACAATGCCGAACAAGACGACCTGTGGCATGAGCTGACGCTTGTCAACCAAGAGCACGGCGGCTTGACGAGGAACGTCACCGTCAAGACTGTCATGGACACCTGGACCAAGCAGACGGGGTATCCGCTACTCACTGTTACCAGGGATTACAGTGGGAAGACGCTCACCATCACCCAGGTTAGTTGGTAAAAGTCACCGGTTCTTGCCAGTTTGGTATTCTCAATCATTTATTCTAAGCCCAATAAGTATACAGGTGGAAATACTATCCAGTTTCTTAGATGCTTACCCCCTTATTCATAAACGCTCTATAGGCTTCTGCTAACTTAGCAATCGTTTGTCCTTATCTGTGAAAGGTAAATGTCAAAGTGACAGTATGGTGAAAGAGGTCAGCTCCGCTGGCAAATATGTACGAGAACTCATTCGCCATCTCGTTCAGAATGAACGTAATCCTTCGCGGCTGCTTCGACCAATCAGTGGCCCGATCTTCATTAGTAGACCGGGGTAGTGTTGCTGCTCCTCTAAATATAATTTGCCGGAATGAGTGGCGCTTCTGACGCCACACAAGCTTCAAGAACAAGTGCCTAGCGCCACCTAGGTATCGATACTGTACGTAGGAATCATCTTAATGTCAATCCATATGTGTATTTTATGTGAGATCTATATCTTTTTAACTTTGGTATAAATTTCCAACAGAGATTGATTAGAGCGAAACGGGTAAGTAAGTACTTTAATTTTATTCTTGTGAGGTATCCGTCCGAATCGGTACCACCACCTTACTCGCCTTTACTGCCGATAAGCAGCGCTTGCTTTGCTGTGTTTGTGTTCCGGCGTGGAGAGTAGGACAGTGGAATTACTGGTGCTTAAGGTCATTTTATCTGGGTCCTCTAGCAACGCATCTGTAACTTTTCAATGTTCTAGACAATGTTATCCTCTAAATAGTTGGTTATAGTGATGCGTTTTTTTCTTTTTAACCAACGACGTAAAAAGGGGTGTTTTAATTTTGACGTCGATGTCTGTGTGCGTGTGTGTATATCTTTTTGCGGCATCGTAACACTCAAACGGATGGAGCGATTTCGATGCGGTTTTTTTTATTCGAAAGCCAGTTTCCTTGCGGTTGTTCTTAACCATGTTTGATAAAAATCAGTCCAACGGTTTGAAGAGTATCAGCTCTTTTCCAAAATGATGTAAGGCATTTTTGGCATAAAATTCAATTATTTCTTTATTTACGTATGATTATTTGATTAATGCGGGGGGGGGGGGGGCAAAGCAAAGTAATTTATTTTAACGCTTGTTTTTGTGTTTGTATTGTTTTTTGTGTACTCGTTTGTTTTTGTACTCAGTGCTTTGATGTAAGAGATGTTGAGTAAGTATTTATGAACAGATAAATAGGTAAATAAAATAAATAAATTTTACTCAACTTAAGTATGCTAGCAAGCTGAGGAATATTCTCAATTTAGTTAGAGTCGATAAAAATAGAATAGAGACTTGTGTACCTTCACTGGTATATTTAAGTTTTTTTATACTTACATTAATACTTTATTTTAAGTTTTATCTGTAAGTATATGTACGTTACCAAGACGTCAAAAACATCTATACACCTTTGTCACTATTCAAACCGTCAATCAATTAAAAAAATTGCCAAACATGTACTTTTGCGGTGGTTTCATACCACTTCTATTGGTCATCTACTCTACTAAGCATTTTACTATAATGAGACACAACATTTCTTCTAACAAATTGTACTACATTTGTCCCCTCGCTGATGAGACAGAATAACAACAAGAAATAGTTGATCCGCACAAATAAAATCAGACAACCCGCTTGTTAGTTTTCCTTAAAAATCCTGTTTTCTCCAACTTCGACTATTGTGCTCCAGAAACGCTACCTCAACGGGGGTGCGCAGACAGCTTCGTCTCCATCCTGGTGGGTTCCCCTGAACGTGCTCTGCGAGAACGAAGTGGGCAAGAAGCCGGAGCCAGTGCAGTGGCTGGCGGCGGACGAGGGAGTGCTGGCGGAGCACAAGTACGCGCATGGCTCAAGTCCCGACCAGTGGGTGCTGTTCAACGGGGATATGATCGGTCAGTGGCAGAGGAGGGAGGAAGAGAGTAAAGGAGTAGGGGGAGAGTTTATGTACTAGAGTAGGGTCGTAGGAAGCGATAGAAGAGAGCTCGCTAAGCGTGGTAAAAATGATAAGACGATAAAAAGTGAACAAAGACTCAGTTTCGGTACAGTCTTTCTTTTTCACAAACAGTTTACTTGTTGCAGATAACTTTGATCATTATGAAAGGGTAATGAAAAATAATAAACGCCAATTTGGCCCATCAACTCATACGTAGTTATATTTTTTACAAACTTTTCTTTGTAATGTTTCGATATGTATTTTGATATGAATATCGTCAAGAGAGCGCTATCGTGATTTATACTTATTATTGGACACCAAAAAAGCTGTCATAACTATTAATTATAGACGATTCGGTTAACAGCCCATCACTATATTTTGAGTTCCCTTTCCACATATACGCCCGCAAAGGGGGCGTTCAAGTATTACGTAAGCGTTTGAGGGGGGCGGGGGGTCTTTGCTTTGCTTATTTTTGATGACATGGGGGGTCGATATGGTGATTACGTCAGCAGTTTCGATTCGGACTGCTGCTCACAAATCAATAAAAAACAGAATCCATTAAAAGAAAAATGCATATACGGTACCAATGATTACGTAAGCATGGGAGGGGGGGGGGGGGGGGTAAGAGGTTTGCTTACTTTTGCTGACAAGGGTAGGGGGAGGTAGATATTTGTAAAAAATCTGCTTACGTAATACTTGAATGGCCCCAAACGTGCTAAGCGTGGCATTTAGGTCTTGTTGCCTTGGACTGTCTGCCCCGTAAAAAAAGTTTTCAGTTAATATCTTTTCTAGCTAAAGCTTTCTGTTTGTCCAGCGCCGTATCGTGTGAACTACGATGCGCGTAACTGGCGCCTCCTAGCGGAGACTGTGAACAGCGAGCGCTACACGAGCATTCCCACGCTCAGTCGTGTGCAGCTGCTCAGCGATGCGCTTGCGCTGGCCTGGACCAACCGGCTGGACTACGGACACGCGCTGCAGTGAGTAACAGAGTACAAGCCACTGTTAGAAAGAGGAGTAAGGAGCTAGGGGAATAGGGAGTGCGGCTTTGAATGAGTAACAGCGTTTGGAAGTTGTTACTTTGTGTATGAATGGGTATAGCAGATGCAGGGAACAGGGCCAAATGAATTGAGCTGTCAGCGTGTGTCTTCCAAGGTCATTCAAGAAGTCATTTAAATGAATTGATACAAAGATTCCTAGTTTTATCACCGCGCCACCTAGGCGGATATCTAAGAACTAATTACTAAAGCATGAGACTAATTGACAGCTAACTCCCATCCTCTTGCAATGATCTATCGTATAAGCCATCTAGTTTGTATAAAATATACTAGATGGCGCTGTCAGAAAGTGACAGAAGTAAGGATGTAAGAGCGTCTAGGAGTAAGGGATTAACAACGTAAAGGAGTAAGGTAAGAGCGTAAAGGAGTAAGGTACTCGAGCGTGCACACGATCAGTCGTGTGCAGCTACCACTAGGCCTGGACCAACCGGCTGGACTACGGACACGCGTTGCAATGAGTAGCAGAGGGTACAAGCTAGTGTTAGGAAGGGAAGTAAGTACCTTAGCTAAGGGAATAGGCAGTGCAGCTTTAAATGGATATGAATCTCTCAGTAAGAGTGTAAGAGCAAAAGAGGTGTAGCAACCCTACCGCTACCTAGTCATCGTAGACGTCACACGTGTTCTTCATCGCGACAACAAAGTTTACCATCATCATCATTATCATCTCCAGTCTATATACGTCCGACTACAAGGCACAGGCTTCCTCTCGGAACGAGAGGGCTTGGGCTATAGTTCCCACGAGGGTCCATTGTCCACGAGGGTCGGGAACTTCGCACTCACCATTGAATTGTTTCGCATCAGCCTGGAGAGATCTCTCTATTGTGGCTTTTCATACTCGTAGCACTTCACATGCCAAACGGCTTTGTTCTTTCTTGTAGCAACTTTTTCATTCCAGAATCGTCAACTACCTGAGCCGCGAGAAGGAACAGCTTCCTCTCACCACCGGCCTCTCAGGCCTGGCCAAGATCGAGAACGTGCTGAAGCGGAGCCCTGAGTACGGTGCATTCCAGAAGTTCGTGAGGAATCTCATCGCAGACACCTACCAGAGCGTGGGGGGGCTGTCGCAGAAGAGGATCGTCAATGGAGATGACCTGAACAGCGTTAAGATGCAGGTGGGGTTGAAGTGGCTTCTAAGGAATAATGGGGAAATGTGAAGGAGTTATAACCAAAGTCTTGCTTCTGTGGAATGCTGTAGTAGATTTATAGTAGTCTACTGTTAAAAAAGCTTTAGATATTGAAGTACTGGTAGATAACGATCAGATATTATCAGCCTAATCCATGTCTTGTGTAAATATAAATCTCTGTCTTCCTCAGCTCATAATCTTGCTAAACGTGGCCTGTAGGTCTGGTCACCCCGTAAGGGATAAAGACGTGATTTATATGTGTATGTAAATTTCTTCTAACCAACTGTACTTTCCACCCACATACATACACGTTTTTGATGATGTTCTGATGTCGGCTGGCTCCAGGTCCTGACGAGCAGCTGGGCGTGCCGCATGAAGGTGCCCGGCTGCGAGGAGAACGCCATCGAGCTGTTCCAGCAGTGGATGGACTCCGACACGCCCGACGAAGATAACCCGTGAGTTTTACCAAAACTAGGAAATACGATGAGCTCTAAACCAATTTGGCTAATTTTGCTTAGATGCAAGGCTCTGTTAACACTGGATCTGTATTCACTTGCCGAATTTTTACGGAAGCCTCTGTGCGCGAGAACTGCTCACCGCGGACGAGAGATGGCGCTGTTGTTAACGATAGATCTAAGCGTTATTCATTTCCATGCTGGTTTGGGAGTAAAGAAAAACATAGAATACCAGTTGTTTCTCTTCTCGCGCAGATAGTAAAAAGCTCATCGAGGGAATGGTCGAAAATATTAGGAATCATGTTATAGCCGATACGGGTAGCAACCCATCACTATTTTGAAAATGAAAATTTATTTTTGCATATGGCCCTCCAAGGGCTTATTTACATGTCTTTTTGAAACTACCAACGCATTCGGAAAGGCCATCATTGCCAAGAAGAATGCGCCGCAAGAAACTTGGCAGAAAATCATTTCGATTCCCCTTTCCACCTACACGCCCACAATCATGCTAAACGTGGCCTTCAAGTCTTGTTACCCCGTAAGGCAGGGTTTCTTAAACTTTTTGCAGTCACGGACCACTTTCACAATTTAAACAACTTCACGGACCCCTCTCAAAAAATATTTTAGGGAAATAATAAAAAGCCTTATTTAAATAAAAAAAAATCTTTTATTGCTAGTTTCGCTTATATATATAGTTACCTTTTTGTTTTCTGTTGTTATTTATGTACCTATTTAGTTTAACATTCGATTCGATTCGCCCGACGACGACGATGCGTCTCGTCAAGTTTACGACACAATTTCCTAATAAATATGATTACATTTAACTGACCTACTGCGGACCCCTGATAGACATGCCACGGACCCCTAAGGGGTCCGTGGACCACACTTTAAGAAACCCTGCCGTAAGGAATAAACACGTATGTCACTTATACTGCGCACTCAAGATCATAGATGGCGCTGTTGTCAACGATAGATCTAAGAGTATTTGTTTGCGCAGCATCCCGCTGGACCTGCGCCGCACGGTGTACTGCGTGGCGATGTCGCGCGGCAGCGTGGCGCACTGGCGCTTCCTGCTGTCGCGCAAGCAGCGCGCCAACGTCGCCGCCGCCTCCGACACCATCCTGCGCGCGCTCGCCTGCACCAGGGAGGTCTGGATACTGCACCAGTGAGTCGCGGGAGAGCCGCTTCATGTCCTTAAAAAGATTTAATTTAGTTTCACCTGTTCCGTTGTCTGTAATCAAATGTTGCAAATTTTGACTCACTTACTTATGGTACAAGAGCACGCGAGAGACTATCTGTCTCTTTCTAGAACGAACAGTAAGGAAAAGACTGGTAGTCTATATCGCGCGTATTTGTGCTAGCCGTGGTTAATTCCGGTGAAAATACAATAATTTTGAAGTGAAATTCTGAAACTTGACCACTGGTTTCCTCTCCGCGAATCTTCAACGGTTTGTCCGATTTCCGTTCATAATAATAAATGTTTAACGGTCACGTTCTTTGAAGTATTATGAATATTAACTTTTTTTTGCTGTAGTAAAACGTTTTCCCCCACACTACCTGGGAAAGCCGTCTTTTATCCTTTAAAACAAGCCGGTAGAAACGCGTTTTATACACTTGTGGGGAAAGTAATTTCACCTTGGAGCGTGTTTAAGTAGCTTTTGACAGATAACAAAACGTAAAACGCTCATAATCATGGTTCGTTCGATATTAATCAAATTATCCACTTTTCCCCCCCGGACCACCGCAAGGTGTAAACGTGCCTTAGTGCCCTGTATTTAATTGCTTTTTTTAATTTATTATAATTTAAATATTCATTAAATTAATGAGTGAAAATAGGAGTGCATAAGTCGCGTGTTAGTCGCCGTAACCTGTGCACACTTGTCGATTTCGCGAGCTTCTGTTCTGTGGTCCTGGTACATAACAGGCAGACAAAGCTGTCGTGATTCGCTACGCCTCCGCCGTGTCTGCTACGACGCGTCTTGCTACGAATGCTACGAGTGCTACGAGTGCTACGAGCTGTGTTGCCGTCTCTTCTATCTCGATACTGCGGGTAGTGTGTGAGTGCGGGAGAATCGGTTGCTGCGCTCATCCGCTGGATTTTCTGATAGCCTGGTACACTGTGTTTTGGTTGTAACTGTGCTGTGCACTGTATGAGCTGCAGTGCGGTACTACGGCGGCGACGAGTGAGTGCGATCGCGAAGTTTGCGGTTCAGGCGACTGTCGCGTGTATCTGCCGCATCTGCGAACGTTGTTGGCTGTGGCGTGGTAACGCAATTGCGTGGCTTGGCACTCTTGGCAGGGCTATTTTATTTATTTTTGCTGTTTTTGCTATTCGTGAAAGCATGAGTAAAAATTTGAATAATAGTATGGTGTGTGGCGCTTGCTGTGCGGAGCTAATGGTGGGCGAAGAATATTTGCAATGCATGGTGGAGACATGCGGCAAATCTTACCATTACGCATGTAATAATAAAACCCTTTCGGAAGTCGAGAAGGGCTCCTGGGTCTGTTGTGAGTGTGTCTGTGCTGCCAAGAAAGGCGGCAGGAACTGCGACACACCGGTTGGAACTCCGGCTAGTGTAAAGAATGTGACGCGAAGAAATCCCCCCTCAGGCGCGCGCTCGCCGAATCCTCAGCGTGGCCCAGAGTCGATAATTTTAAAATCTGGATTTGAGGGAAAACCGGATTTTGCAATCCCTAGCCCAGAAACTGTGGTGTCCATGCCGATGCCGTCCTCGCTGGAACTTCAGCTGCTTCGGGAGCAGATAACTTTTTTGACGGAACAACTCGCCGATGCTGTCGCAACTATAGGCCGGTACCATTCGGCTCTTACCTTATCTACAATTAAGGTTGAGGCCGTCAGTGTGAGATTGACTGAACTGGAGCTGTCCATCATGTCTCGAAACCCCTCTGTTGTGACGTCCTCGCCTACACTGTATAGCGATATTGCGAAATTCGGTGAGACGTCCAATACTTGTGCTTCTAAGTCTGGCCCTTCTGCGGATGGCAATGGCGATTGTGAGCGGGCCGGTAATGATAGCGACACCCCTGTAACCCAACTGGATAACGCTGTTTCCTATGTTCCTGGGGGCGCCGACTCTGGCAGTCCCGTAGGCGGTGCATCGTCAGCCGATGGTTGTGGTTCGCGGGAGGAGACCGCAAGGGAGGCCCAAACGGGGAGACAGAGACGACTCACTTCTACACGGTGCACTGCGGGCCCCAACGTAACCTCCCTTAAAGCCGTCGAGCAGCGTAAGCACATTCATTTGTGGAATATGGTGTCTAGTGCCGATGACGTTAGGGATTACTTACTAAGTTTATGCCCCAATGGTGTATGTACTGTGGAGCAGCTGAAGTCTAGGGGGGACTACAAATCCTACAAGCTTGGGGGGGTCCCGGCCATTTTCTTTGAAAAATGCCTTTCTGCAGATGTGTGGCCTGAAAATGCCATGGTTAGGAAGTGGTCGTTTCGAGGACAAAGTGTCAAGCAGCGAGCAGGGCGTGACGGTGGTGTCGCGTGATAGTTCCACTGGCTCGTCACTTGTCGTCACGTATCAGAATGTCAGAGGCCTTAATACCAAATTGAAAAGTTTTAGACAGACGGTTCTTGCTCTTGAGAGTGATCTCATCGGTGTTACCGAAACTTGGCTCTCCGAATCGGTGGAGGACTCAGAGCTGGTGGGAAATGAGTGGACCGTGCTGCGCCGAGACCGTGCCTCTGGGCGACAGGGCGGAGGCGTGCTGTTGGCAGCGCGACCGGGCGTCGCTCTCCGTCGCAGGCCTGAGTTTGAGACTGCTGACGGTGAGGACCTCTGGGCATCTCTGGTAGTGCGTGAAACCGTTTGCCATGTGTGTGTAGTTTACATTCCACCTAACGCGCCTGATGGTGTTTATATGCGATTCTTCCATAGGGTTGAGTCTTTCATTGAGTCTGTTAATGGAGTTGTATTGATTATTGGTGATTTAAATATGAACCCTAAGTACACTTCATCTAGCATCCTAAGTTATTTTTGTTATTTTACTTCTGTTTGTAATCTGATAGACAAGAATGAAGTTTTGAATGCGTTTGGAGGAGTGTTGGATGTGGTGCTGATTCGTGAGCAATCCTGCGGTGCAAAGGTCATTGACACGGGGGACGATGGATTGGTTCCTCATCGTGACCCATATCACCCACCTCTTGGAATCTCAGTACCCCTTGGGAACGCTCATCTCTATCCGGTTTTTCTGGAACCTAGTAATGTTGACTCTAGTCGTGACTGGAACTTTACTAAGGGCGACTATTATCTTCTGCACCAATTATTTTCCGAAGTGTCATGGATGGAGGTTCTCGAGTCCGGCGATGTTAGCACTGCTGTGGAGATGTTCTACCAAGTAGTTTACAGTATTTTTGACGAATGCATACCCAGAAAAACGAGGCCTAATTCTCCAAGAAGGCGTTATCCGGTCTGGTTTACATCTGACATAATCTTGGATATTACACGGAAAGCTAGAGCTCATCGAGACTGGAAACACTCTGGAGACCGAGCAGTGTATGCTACTTTTGCCGGTCTTAGAACAGATCTCAAGGCGCGAATATCACTTGCTTATGATCGCTATATCAGTGATATTCAAAATAAACTCACGTGCAATCCTCGCGCTTTCTGGCAACACGTAGGTAACTTAAAATCTAAGGGTGGTTTCGAGTCGTGTGTCACCTACGAAGGAAAAGAATTTGAGGGTAGTGCGATGGCTCAGGCGTTCGCTGATTTTTTCTCCTCGGTGTTTTTACCTAATAGGCCTCTCTTAGATTACAAAAGGATCATTCGGGAAGACCGCTCCAAAAACGCGAACTATGTCCATATTAAAAATATTACGTTTCTGGATATAGAAGCTGGTATTAACCGATTAAAGCCTCAAAGCGCTTCTGGTCCTGACAATATTCCGGCATTCATTTTGAAAGGATGCAAAGAATGGCTTATAACACCGCTTCTTCATATTTTCAACTTAGCTCTAAATACTGGCGAATACCCTTATCAATGGAAGGTGACCCGGGTGAGACCTGTTCCCAAATCCGGTGATGTGGGTAAAGTTGAGGATCATAGGCCCATTGCAATCCTGTCTTCGATAGCCAAGCTATTTGAGTCCATCATAGATCGGATTTTAGCCCCTCAATTAAGGCCACTACTCTGTGATGCTCAGCATGGCTTTAGGTCTAGGCGCTCAGTAGAGACAAATCTTTTGACCCTGGTTGATTCCATTTCGGAACATTTGGACAAAGGAATTCAGGTTGATGTGCTGTACTTCGACTTCAAAAAAGCCTTTGATCGTGTAGATAACGATGTTCTATTGGGTAAATTGTGCAGTGTTGGTCTTTCGCCAAAACTACTCAAGTTCTTTGCCAGCTATTTGCGTGACAGGCAGCAGTACGTGCAGCACGGATGCTTTGTATCAAAGCCTTATCATACTCGTTCTGGAGTCAGCCAGGGCTCGATTTTGGGCCCGTTGCTCTTTGGAGTTATGGTCGATGATCTGGCCTCTGTGCCTAAATGCGCTCGATGCTTGCTTTATGCCGATGACCTGAAGCTGATTTATGGCGTGCAGAATATCTCAGATTGTGTATCCTTGCAACGCGACATTAATCAAGTGTACCAGTGGAGTATCAACAACAGACTCCTTTTTAATGCTGCGAAATGTGCGCTCATAACGTTCAGTAGGGCCCGCTATCCAATATTCAATAATTATTGCCTTGGTCCTGAAACTATTGCTCGAGTTGACTCTATACGAGATTTGGGAGTTATCCTGGACACGAGCCTTAACTTCCACGAGCACATTAATGGGCTCGCACTTAATTGCTATAGGAGGCTGGGGTTTGTCATTCGAAACGCTAGAGACTTTGTTGACGTCAGGGCCATAAAGCTCTTATATACTGCGCTTATCAGAAGCAAGCTTGAGGCAGCCTGCGTTGTTTGGAACCCTCATGAGGCATCATACATCTTGCTACTGGAGAGAGTACAAAAAGCTTTCCTGCGTTTTCTGTACAAAAAAATGTACGGGTATTACCCATTTTTATACCCAACAAATTTTTTGTTGGGCGTCCTGGGGTTTAACTCATTAGAGGTGAGGCGAGATTACAGACTGATTACCGTGGCCAGTAGTATTTTACGTGGTGACTCTGACTGTCCTGAACTGGTTGCTCAGTTGTTGCGTCTGTACGTTCCCTCTCCATCTAAATTTTTATTTCGACCACGTAGTCGTCACTTATTGGCTGCGCCAGCTGCGCGAACTGTGTCTCGCCGGAACTCTCCTCTGGTTCGAGCTTTGCACCGCATAAATTCGCTCCTCGAGTCGGCACCAAACTGTGATGTGTTCGCAAGCAGATGGATGGATGTGTGTGTTGAGTGTTTGAAGTTCTGCGAGATGACGGATGAGCGGCCTTCTTCTGTAAAATTCTAGTTTAAGTTTCTCTTATTTTTGTATGCATTTTTGTATTTTGTAAGATTTAGTTTCACAGTGCCTTGGTGTTACTGTCATACTGTGAAATTTAATGAAATAAATAAAAAAAAAATAAAAAATAAAAAAAATCATTCAATAAATGGTTTGAGAATTTAATAAAAAATACCAAATTTAGCTTTATTTAACACTGCGCAGTGAGATGAAGTTTTGTGTTACACATATTTTACTTCTCGAGTATTGAAACACTTGCTACGCTCAGGATTCTATTATAGAACCACTCACTTCGCTTGCTCGTGTTTCAATTCCACACTCGCGGGTAAAATACAACTTCGCACCCTTGTATAACAAATAACTATTCCTCGAAACCTGCTTATGGAACTTCAATTTCAGAGATATAGGTGTTGTCAGCTTCCTGACCGCGTTAAATAATCTTCTGTGTGGGATGCGTCAAGTGGCGTAACTATAACGTCTGGGGCTGGCAAATTCGTCGGATGGGGCTCCTTCCTCAATATAAAGAAGTGCATCAGCGTCCCTTCTGTGCTCTAAACCAAGCCAGTTCGGGGCCACGTAGAGCTAGAGGCCCCTGGCAACCCTATAGTTACGCCACTGGATGCGTCTTGGATTCATGTGCCTGTCTTGTTCCAGGTATTTGGAGTGGGCGATCACGGACGGCTCGGAGGTGCGCAAGCAGGACGCGGCGGCGGTGATCGCGGCCGTCACGCGCTCCACGGTCGGCTTCTACGTGGCGCGGGACTTCATCTACAACCGCATCGACGATATCAGCCGCGCGTGAGTCTCTAGCGTCAACCAGCGCGGCACGCGCGTGATAAGCTTCCGTCTCTTTCTTACTGTTCTGCCTAGAACGAGACGGGTGTCTGGGCGCGCGTAACAGACGACCGCTCGTCTCAACGCGGCACTCGCGACTGACGGCACCGCAAGGTCCGCTTAGGGTCCTTGCAGAAGCGCGCGTCTATGTGTGCGTTCGTTTCGACCGTTTTGTTCGTAGTTTCCTTACTGCTCTAGCTTATATATATACTGTGGCTAGAGCGAGAGCTGTGTCACGCGCGTGATAAGCTTCCCGTCTCTTTCTTACTGTTCTGCCTAGAACGAGACGCGTGTTCATCTCGTGCGACAGCTTTCGCGCGACTCTTGCTAGCCGTGCTTTATTTATCAAGAACCAACAGTTTTCGATATCGATTACATTACAAAATAACAACAAAGAGCCATTTACAAGATCTCACGGATAGCAATAAAATACTTTTTCTCAAAAATCGTCATTGTTAACTACATATCAGAACAAGAAGTTAATTGTTCACGTAGAGAGGATGGATGAAAGTAGACTAACTAAACAGATCTATATTGAGTGTAAATGGTTGCCTTGGGAAGGGAAGGCCTAGACGGTCGTTCCGAGATCAAATAGGAGGCGTTTTGGAAAAATATTAGGCCAGGAGTACCCGAAACCGGCGAGCTTGTATGAAGAGATTGATGAATGTGGATGAAGCGACGGAGGTATATCAGGATAGTAGCAAGTGGAACAAAGTAGTCTCTGCCTAGTGCCTACCCCTGTGGGAAAGAGGCGTGACGGTATGTTAGTATGTGTAGCTATTTGAGATTCCTGACGAGTTCTTCATTTTTCAGGTTCCAAGGCCAAAACAGAAGGCTCGGGCAGCTCGTGAAAAGTCTGTTGGATCAGTTCACCACGCAGCAGGAGCTCGATGAGGTAAAGGCTATCCTCTTTATTCATAAACGCTCTACAGGCTTCTGATAACTCAGCAATCTTCTTCTTCTTTTTTTAATATGGCCCCATTGATCAATGCGATGATTTCGCCAATGTCAAAGTAATAAATACGGTATTCAAAAATCTTGTGACAAAAATGTCGGCAACGTTGTACGGTAGAACACGGTCAAAAGACCCCTCCCCCCTGTCGGGCTCTTAGCCAACGGATAACGATATCCCCCAGACTCTCCTCCAGGAAATCATTAACCGATGCCCAGGGTGCACCGGCCCAAGGAAAAAGGCCTGTCCCGCAGAGTGACACTACACACTTTACTAATATAAGCAGTGCAAGGGCTAAAAGTTAGGGCACCCATATAACAAAAACAGATAAAGGCATTCGAGCACAAAAACACAAAAGCACAAGTTGCAACACAAATTAAGGCCCCGAGAATCACCATAGCGGAAGGGTATACTCGATGTTAGTTTAACATAAAGTATCAATGGATAGGTGTGTGTGTATTGTGTACGTGTGTGTGTAAATAGATAGATTACCATGAGCATCACTGCATCATCTTTTGTATTTATTAACAATGAACAAAAAATTTTTACCTTGCTATTCCGCTACTCACGTGCAAGATAACCAAGCCTGTGCGAAATATATATGTTTTTCATGCAAACCCTCCCTCCACTGCTGCCAATAAAACACATATAAATCCCACAAACTTAATTATCCCTTACACCACACAACCACTGACGCGTTTCGATCCCTCTACGGGATCATTATCAAAGTTTAATGAACACAACTGTTACACATGCAAACCAACGTCGTACTGATCTGAAACCGTATTTATAAGCATAATGTACCTTCATTCATTCATTTATGCTTATAAATACGGTTTCAGATCAGTACGACGTTGGTGTGCATGTGTAACAGTTGTGTTCATTAAAATGGACCTCCGCAAAGTAACGCCTGATTCAATAAAATATTTATTAACAGTTCAAAAAATGGCGTGTTGACAACATCAAGTACTTGGAGGAGTCCAAGTTGGCTGTGAACCAGGCCGTGGAGAAGGCGCAGTACAACATCGACTGGATCAAGAAGAACAAGAAGCTGGTCGTGGCGAAGATGCGGGAGTTCTCCACGTAAGACGTTGGACCCTGGCGGCTACTCCGAAACTCGATTCTCGTAGTTTGTATAATTCCGTCTCTCACTCTCGAATTAAAGACTGTCAGTGTGAGCGGAACGGCACGATTCGAACTTCGAAAATCGAATTTTGGAACGTTAAGACTGGTTGCCTGGTGTTCAAATTTGAAATTTTTAACGTTAAAAATTTGAGCTTGTACTAAGCTGTAGAGAAAAGATTATGATTTGAATCGCTAGCGCACTGTCATAAGGTTGTACTTACTTATTATTTTTATACATAGGTACCTAATGTAACTTCCTAAACTAAATACCTACCTACCTATACATAAATACCTGCCGATAAAATTTGTGTCGTTTGACAGCTATCATTCTGTAGAATTCCTCGCTCCAGAATATCGATGGAAGTGACACAAGCTGTATAAGTTAAATACTCGGATATTTGTCTCTGAGGTCTTGAATGAAATACAAGGAATACCCTCAAAGTCAAACAATAAGAAATCGTTCAGTGTGCACGTGAGGCAACGGTGGCCCATCTGACAAGCAGTAAGGGACTCTGTATTTTATATCACAAGCAATATGCAATTTCTTCTCCATTTTTGTGTGAGTAAAAAGGAAGATGTCCAGCTGGCTCTGGGCATGTTCAAGCGTTCTTTTTCTACAGTTTTAGGTTATAAATAATTGTATGGGAATGACAGCTGTGAAATTTGGCATTAATTAAACAGATTTAAAAACGATAGTTAAGTATCTTTTGGCAGTGAGTTAGCGATAGTAGTTCGTGCCTGGCATGATGAAATCGGCTTATGCTCGCTGTTGAGTAGGTGGGTCAAAACCAGAGTAGTTTGTTTTATGAATGGCAACATTTGCAACCAACTCAACTCTTTTAGATGATCTTTGCGACCCACATTATACTCGTAGATCTGGTTACGCTTTAGGCTGATAGATTATTTGTCAGAGGACTTTGAATTATTTAACCTTTACGCCGCCTCTGCTGATTTCATATCAAGTCGATGGCGGGGAAAAGGTTAAAAAACGGGGTTCAGGTTCACAGTGCCGTCTCAGCCAGAAATATAAAGTTTTACAACAACATTTCCTCGAACAAATAATTTATAGACCAGCGAAAATTGTGTTTAAAAATACAGTATCACAGTATAGCCTGATATAATTATGTCGGCCTTACGGGACCAAACTAGCGGTATGCTGGATCCGGATCTACATCCACGGATCTCCGTATCCGTATCCGCTGATGTATTCTTTCGATGATCCGGCACATCACTAACGTGCTTTTAATATTGTAGACTTAGAAATAACTACCAACGCATTGTATTGTAGTTCGAAAATGTTTGTAACTATTTAGAATTGTGGATTATTATTTCGGAGTCTCCCTGATTATGATCATCATCTCTTCGAAGATAATACTTAGCACTAAAATGGCAAAAATAATCCTATAATTCTGTTGAAAACTTTTTTGTTACTTTTATAGATATTATTAATATTAATTGAAAAAGGGAGACCCTTTGAAATAAAGATACAATTTTTCAGTAGATACCAACTAGTAGATAGTTAAACGCTGATTGCCTTAAAAAGATAGCTTAGTTTGCTCATTTAAGAGTTACTTATATAGGTATGTATCCTATTGGGCGTTTTGAGTACTTATATTTGAAAACTGTATAGATTCAGGCGTTGCATTGCCGAGGTCCATTTAAAAAAAATGGATAACTTTACTTTGCTACTCCGCAATATAGTGAGGTCAAATCATACAAAACAGTCACATAGGATTTGACGGGAACGTGACTGCTTTGCATGATTAGACCTCACTATATAGCGGAGTAGCAAAGTATACCTAGTTATCCATTTATTAATTTTTATACTTAAATTTGACTTTTAAAATAAAAGTCAACTTAGGATTACCTACTCAAAATGAACTTAATCCTGCAACATTGCTGCGCAAACAATAATCATTGCAAACAAGCACAAACTTACTTAGAACTTAATGATGATATTATATGATATCTCAAAGTCACAAATGTATTGTATTTTTTTATTTGTTTTATCAGCTCCTTTGATGTGAAGAAGACTTACAAGGAAAAACCTAACTTCATGAATTTAATATATTCAATACACAACATATCGAGCACTAGACTGAAGCCTGTTTTTGTATAAATTATAGGTTAGCTAGTTCTGTCAAAAAGTTTTTTACAGAGAGTTTAGACTAGAGAATAACGGGATATTTTAACCTTTTAATGCAAGTCAATGGCGGTGAAAAGGTTAAAAGTAATCAAGGCTTGGTCAGACTGTCGCCCAAGTAACTTTGTTAATCAAAGTGTCAATGTAATTAAATATTATGTCGTCCATCTCATTCTTACACATATAGGTTAGGGCAGATAAAGTGATGTTTGCCCTGTTTCTACTCTATTCTTTGGTCTATGCTCTTTGGTGCTTGGCGCGTCTTTGGAATGCCAGTGTTTTTTATTTTTTCAATGGATTTTAATTGTTTAATTGTATAAATGTAAAGCTCAATTTCGTGTAAGTTTTTTTAACGTTATGAACAAGTTTTTTTGTATGTATTGTCAGTACAATTGTTATTTGTAATTATGTAGCTGTACTTAATGTGTTAGGGTCCGTCCAGTATTTTAAAGCACTTGTTAAATGACATGAAATAAAAGAATAATTAATTATTTTTGTTTTTTTTTTACACCAGCTTGACGATGAATGTTAAAGGCAACGTGTCTATACAATCACACATTTAGAGGATTTTTCATTAAAATACATTTATAGTTCCTATCTCTGTTCATGATTGGGTTTTTACTTTGGAACAGAAGAGAGAGGTTGTATGGGCTGTAAATTCTAAACATATAGGTAGGCATATTTGCCTAGCTAGTGGTTTCCACGGCCTCTCGAGAAAAGGACTGTGGTTCAAATTAACTCGCGGAGTTTTTCGAAATTTAGGTACGATAATTCATTTATAATTTACCATGAGCCTTGCGGTGAAGGAAAGCATCGTGACGTGAGGATACTGGCACACTACATACGGTTCAATGGTGTTTGCAAATTTTCTTAGCTGCAGTGGACCTATAGAAACTAGCGAGTGTAAACTTTTACTTTGGGGCCCTGAGCACTAGTTTTGGGGCCTCAAAGACTCGCCAACAAATGTAGTAAGTAGATAAACTAGCCTGCATCTATTCGACTGTAATTTAGGAAATGCCCAATGGGAAATGAGTCGAGGATCTGAGCTATCATAATCTGCGAGATCTGTGCCCAGTGGGACGTAGCCAAGAGATAGTTATAATAATAATTAACTTTTTCCACAGAGGTGAAAGAGAGGAGTTGCTGCGAAACCGTGGTGATACGCACATGCTGATCTTAAGCTCTGTTGTAATGTGTGTATTTACGAAATTTGTACTCTGAAGTCTTCATTGAACTACATGAGACTGCAAACTGTAATTAGTGAAGAAACAAGTCTTCGCCGGGAAAGCGTACTTTCAGTGGCTTGAATTGCTTGACTGGCACGGGGCCACTGTTTCCGTGGAAATACAAAATAGTAAAAGTGGACCAAGCGTTTTTTCCAAATTATATACCATTATTTCTACTGCGGCAAAAAACCGCTAGTATCTTAAAGACTAGTATCTTAGTGTCTCCATTGGTTGGGAATGACCAATTTACCAATACTAAATAGCACGCTGTCATAAGCGGCGATAAGGTTAGCAACCCATCACTATTATGATTCCATTTTCCACCTATACGTCCACATGCATATATATCACGTCTTTATCCCTTACGGGGTAGACAGGGCCTAAAGTAACAAAACCTTAAGACCACGTTTAGCATGATTAAAGGCGTATAGGTAAGAGAAATCAAAATACTGATGGTTTGCTAGCCGCATCGCCTATAACATGATTCTTAAGACTCTTGCTCATTCCCTCGCTGGGCTTTTACCATCTGCGCGGGAAGAAAAGCAACTGGTAAATTCTATGTTTTTTCTTTACTCCCAGACCAGCATGGAAGAATACGCCCACAATCTTGCAAAATGTGGCCTGTAGGTACCTGTTACCTTAGGCTCTGTCTACCCCGTAAGGGATAAATACGTGATTTGTGTGTACGCCGTCATAAGCGGTGATGCAGCAATTGTTCGCCGCCGCCACCAACTATAGAAATAGTTGGAGAATCTGCCCCAGTATTTCTATCAAAAGAAATTCATAATAGAAATAGTGGGATCCCAATACGTCTGAAAAATGTCAAATACTATGAAAACAGTTTGCCATTTCAATCTGCAAGGGGCGCTGCCACTGTTTCCTTAAGGAAATAATAATAATTGAGAGTTTTGAGACGTTTACCTGAACGCGTTCGAGACGTTTCTTTATGTGTAAACTTACAAGACTGATAAACGAATGTGGTCTAAAGATGGACGCTTGCTACTAAATGCTTCTTCGCCACATATGAAGACTCGAAAGAGACGTTACTGACATTGTTCTTGTATTGTCATCCATCCGACATAAGTATACCAAATTTCAAGGCAAACCAATAACTAGAAGTGGGTATTTGACTTGCATAATTAGACCCAAACAGGGCTATTTCTCCATCATATACTCGGGAGCTAAGAAATCGCTTGGTAGAAAGTTGTATAAAATGTGAGCCGATTTCTTTGCTCCCAAGTATCAAGCTAACAAATATAAAAACATTCTAGCACAAAGGTTAAATCTGTCATTCCATATATATTGACGTAAGTATATGGAATTACAGTTTTTTTCAATCCCTTTCTCATCCCGGTTTAGTGAACCTTTTCGCCGTCATTGTCTTGATATGAAGTCGGTCTCAGCACATGCAGTGTAAAATGCACCTTCATTTGAAGAGACAAGTTGACAGTTGCGACTGTTGCGAGTGACACAAGAGCTGCTTGGCGAAAAGGTTAAACTAGAATAGAAGGAAGTAAAGTAGCTACATATTTCGTCGGCCTTCGTCGGCTCTGTCCCACAATCGGTACAACTCAATTAAATTTGTATTAATTATGTCAAGTATTTTAAGAGATAATGTAAATAAAATATACTGTTTTTGATACATAATTTATTTCAATAAAAATTCAAAAATCTTACTCAAACAGTAATAATACTTTAAACTTGTTTTATTTCGACATAATGGCACCAAAGGTAACTCATACATTTGTAAAAAAACATCAAAAAATTTGGACATATTTCTCTATCTATTATTGACAACATTTAAAATCTTATAATACAGCATTTACAATACATATAACTATGTTGGTGCCACGACACGATTATTTGTATAATATCAATAAAAATATTCTTTAAAAAAATATTTTTTAAACATAATCTGTTAATGAAGTAAATTTAATTGAAATAGTAAATACTATAAATAATTAAATTATTCATAAACGCGGCAGGCTCTGTCTACCCCGCAAGGGGTAAAGACGTGATTTATGTAGGTATGTACGAATGTAATATTTTATTGACGTGTAGAAGCACCCATTATACTAAACGAACGTGAACCGATAAATGTTCTTTATTTACTACAAAAACTCCGAATTAAGAATATCATCAAACTATTAAGAGCCTGTCTCACCACCCTGTAAAGTTCCTGATAACTTAAGTTTCAGTTATCTATGATTCCCTCTCTATTTCTTACTATGAAACAGACAGAGACAACATCATAGCTAACTGACTTACTTCAATGCAAAAGTAACCTTCGATCAATTGGGATTAGGTTCAACTTGGCATCGCAATAAAGAAGTCTGCCGTGACGTTTCTTGTGTTTGACGTGCCGGCAAAAAGGTTAACATTAACCTATATCTGTCTATCTGAATACCCTTGAAAAATTGTACAAGACAAGAAAACTACAAACATAATACCCAATGGGAAGTAAAATAAAAAATAAATAAATATCTTGGGACAAATTACACCAATTGACCCAGCCCCAAACTAAGCAAAGCTTGTACTATGGGTACCAGGCAACGGATAAACATACTTATATAATGTAGATAAATACATACTTATATACATACAACATCCATGACTCGGGCACAAACATTCGTATTCATCATACAATTGTCTGTTGTAAAGAAAGAACATTTTCCAGTAGTCAACAGCTTTCATAAAATCTAACACCACATTTTATTAAATAGAGTATATCAGATCAATGTCACTTAAAAAATACTTAAGTCTCCGTTTTGGGAATGCGTGAGCATCATTTTAAATATCAACATACAAGAAAGGCTAGCAGTAGTGACAGCGATTCGCTTTCCTACATCCGTCTCCTTCTAACACTTAGAGCCTGTTTCACCGCTCTTTGTTAAGTTCCAGTTATCTATGATTCCATCTCTATTTATTACTACGAAAAAGACAGAGACATCATCATAGATAACTGACACTTAACCTTTTCGACGCCAACGACCTGTATATTCGTCCATACTTCAGTGCAAAAGCAACCTTCGTTCAATTGGATTTAGGTTCAACTTAAGGCAACGCAATAAAGTAGTCTGGCATACGGGTGACGTTTCTTGTATTTGACGTGCCGGCGAAAAGGTTAAGATAAATGGAACTAAATGACAAATGAGACGATAGCATTTACAATAGCCACAGAGGATGACTAAATAGCTTATTTTGTAGTAACTTAGACTCGTATTGGATGATCATCATCATTCAGAAAGAGAGACGCAACAAAGGGAGTCGCGGTCACTCATTCTTTATTAACGTTTGTTTGTTGAATGTTGTCGTTGTGGTAACCGAAACCCTTGTCTAACTCTAGTTGAGAATATTTATCAATAATTTAATGTCACAAAAATAATTTAGGAATATTTCGATAATTTCAGACTTATACTATCCTACTGTTAGGTAATGTAGGTAAAATGCAGGCTAAATGTTACCTTAACGCGTAGGATTAAAGTTCAGAATGTTGTACAACCGATAAACCGGTTAAATGCGTAGGTAATTTAAATATCTTTTTAGTCCCCAATTGTAAAATATTAAGACTAAAATTAATAAAATTGTCAGAATATCCTATAAAAATTGGAATAAATATTTTTTATTTATCCTAATGGCAACGTTTTTTCATACTGGCAGTACTTTGGCGCACCGTACTTCAAAATGCTGGCAACATTGTTATCTGTCAAACTAATTCAACTAAATTTGGATTCGTATATATTTATTTAACACTCTTTCTAGTTGTGACCAAATTATAGAATTAAATAGCTTTACTAGTTGGATTTTATTCTAGAACTCTAGAAAATATACTATTGTACCAAGAAAAATACATTTTCAATATAACTGTAGTCAAACAACCCTAAGGGCCTGTTTGAGAACTCTCTGTTAAGTTCCAGTTATCTATGATTCCGTCTCTATTTATTACTACGAAACAGACAGAGACGCCATCATAGATAACTGACACTTAAGATATCAGGAACTTAACACAGTTGTGAAACAGGCCCTAAATATATAACAAAATAAATATAAATAATATCACTCCGTTATATCGCTTCCAAAAATATGAGTGTAAGTTTAAATTGCTTTGCTCGATTTTTTCGAATATTTTTAGTATATTTTTTGATTCGTTGCTGACTATACTTTGATATAGTAAAGGTTGATATTTTGACGTAATCATATGTATAGTAATTGACAAGCAGTGGTCTTAGGAAGACTAGGCTATGGTAATGCTAAATTACACTAATTAATAATTACTTAACCTCTTCCGCTTTCTGCCACCTGTAATAAAAAATTAACAAATCAGACAAATAATCTAGATATCTTTATATACAAAAATGAATCCCTATTTCCCTTGATCACTTGTTTTTTTTTTTGTAATTGTCAGGAGAAGGTTCTTATGTAACAATATTTTGTAAAAAAACTGTTACGGGGGCGAAGCCGCGGGTAACAGCTAGTATAACAAGTTTTCTTAAACATTGTTTTGCACTGATTTTTATTATACTATACATTTGGAACTTGAATTTTATGGGACAAAATATGGACCCACACAATTTATTCTGACAATGGTGCATAGCAGCACTCACCTGCGCTCGGTCACGCGTCGCCGACACTGGGGCGCGGGCGGCGCTTGCGCAGCGTGCCCAGTATCGCGAGCATCTCCTTCACAGCCTCCGGCTGTTCGTCCTTCGGTTTCTTCTCCACGCTCTGTTCGCGCGGCTTGAGATGGAATTTGCCGCCTTTTATTTGATCTACGATCGCGTCTATGGCGCCACCTGGTGGAAATGTTATGGTAAGTAAATAGTAAAAAAAAGGGTAACATGGTTAAATTAGCTTGTTCCTTGTACGTAACCAAGTTACATAACCGGCACTAGTAAAACCAATGTAGGATGATTAATTTGGATTAATTTAGGTTTAGGTGCGGCCGCGAACATGTTTGTTTTAATTTAGAAATAGTCTTTATTTTACCTTAGAATGTCCTGGTTGTGTAAAATATGTAGTTATGTACAGTTTGACAACAAATATAATGCGCATCGGCAGTATTCGTTTGCGCAGAGAAGCGCAGACCAGTTTCCGATGGTAGCCGAACGTGTAAATAATCTATATTGAACTTTATTTGCAAGCGCAACTGGCAGAGTATTGCTTGCTTTGCATTCTTAGCTCTGTCCCGCTTACACGATTTTGCCATTGTTGGTACGAAATCGATCGACCAATAACAGCGCCAGAGTTTCTCGCGCTACTAAAATTGGTCTACTGCGCAGGTACATCGTGGAGCATTATTTTTGTTGTCAAACTGTACGGGGAACTAGCGGTTAAATTGCCCTTAGCCACAAATTTTCTTTGATATATTCGTTTTAATGTATAAATGATTTTACCAAAACTTTGTTCTCGCTATCTATAACCTGTACTTTCAATCTAGCTACAAATCGGGACAATAGACTGTAGTGTGAGCTGTGCCACACTCACACTCTCCCAGTATGTAACTCTATATAAGCGTAGGCTAATTGTATAATAGAGGACAGTATTTACTCAAAACTCGTGTACATTAGTTGTCTCCCAACGCCCATCCTCACATGGCGACCCTGCCAGTGCGGCCTTGGCGCTGCACTGGCGGCGCGCTGCGCCGACCAGTGGTAAAAGTTAATAAAAAGACAATAAATATTTAGAAAAAAAAGAAGAACAAAGTGAAGTGAAATAGACACTGAGTAGAAATAATTTAGAACTGTAATGTACGATACTACTAACGCGTTTAAAAGCAGAAGAAGATATAGGTACAAAAAAAAACTGAGATTTAACAAATACTGGAGAAACATGAAGAATAAAATACATAATATGTACCTACTTGAATACGAGCAGACGAAAATGAAGAATAAGGACATGGAAAAAAAAATTAAAATAAAAAGGAGTTAAAGGATGCTGCCGGGAGATGTAGCAGTCTAGAGGATGAGCAGAGGAAAGATCAGGAGGCTGCAGGGTAGTACATGGTGTCGAGAGGTGACGGAGTCCTGAGAGGAGCAGCAGGGAGTTGATGGTGTCGTTTTGGTATGAAGAAGATAGAAGGTATCGGTACTGGACAAGATGGACCCGGATTGTAACAACAAGAAAGAGTTTAAGGTTTTATTGGCTTAGAATTAATCACTTCGTATTAAAAAACTGTCATGATTTTTTTTTTGTATTTACAGCTATGTAGGTGCCGCTTGTTGATGAGATAATAGTTTTAACTATTTTTTTTTTATTGAAGAAGTTAATTAAAAGTTATACATTGAGATTTTGATGAAATTTTAATGGTACAAGAACGCAATTGTGATTTGAATATTAATTTTGAGAATAATAAGTAAATTTGATTCATGACGCAAATTTAAATGCATATACTTTTAAACACAAAAACGAAAAAACTTATAAATACATTTAAAATATCTAAAAATACACAGCCATTCTACATAGTAACAGTCGTAAGTAAGATGACCTCTTATAGATAGATCATCAAATATGGATAGGCATGCAGTGTCTGTTATTACAGCTCAGATTACCGAAGGTAAGTTCGTCACTATGCAACGTTTATACAACTTTTAGATTATCATGTAAAGAAATTATTTTATGTGACGTTTAGGTAAACCGATATATACAATTACAATTACATATTTTTTTCAATTCTTAGTTTTCAGGAAAAGTAACGTGCCATTTTAAGTAATATGTTAGATACAAATAGTTATTCAAAAATAAAAGGTAAATTTGAAAATAATTTAATAAAAGCTAACGGACTGATCACCCCGTAACCTTTTTTTAAATAATTTGAAAAAATATCTTTACTACATAGAGTGATTAAAATTATTGTACACATTATTTTCGTTGCAATGTGCAATACGGATTGCAGACATAAATATTAAATTTGATATTAGTTTTGTTTTTACGAAATTATGTGTAGGTAGATACTGCATTGATGCTGAAGAGTTCGAATAAGAATATAGTAAAAAAAGCGATATGAATGATATTGTGCAGGTTATTTAAAAAAAAAAGTAGTGGTACAGTTTTGAAAGAATGCTTTGTAAGCAACGAGTTGGGAAAGCGGAAGCAAATAAGTTTGCCAAAGAGCGATTAGGCAGGCCACCTAAGAGTTATTGGAATTCTTATGAGCTGATATGCTTTCATTTACGTAAGAGTAGTTGATAGTTTATGAATGAGAATTTATGTAATGGATTATGTGCGTAGAATAATAGTAGGAAAATATCAGTCGTTATCAACAGTAGCACGAGATGCGCTGTTGAGCGAGCTGGTAGCAAGGTGCACCCAGGATACAGGGCAGGTAGGAAATCCTTGAACTTCGACCATGAGGCGGTCGAGCTATCACTCGTGGGAACTCTTGGACACAAGGAATGCAAATTAAGTATGGAAGTGTTAAATGAACTGCCTGTGTATTATGTTAAAAATGGTTTAATGTATGTGCGCGCACGAAAGTAAACAAAAAAAAAAAAAAAAAAACCTGTATCCTGAATAAATAAATGAACATGTGAAATAAGGTCGGCCGACCATATAAATAAGATGTGGAGAGTGCACCATGCCAAAAAGTGAAGCTAAAATTGCTCACTAAGGAGAAGTATTATTAAAGAAAGATAAAGAAATTGTAAAAGTAGAAGTGTCTAAAAGAAAGATTGAGAGAAAGGCCACTAGGCACTGAAACGAATATTATATATAAAGGAAAAAGTCTGAAGTTAAGAAGATAGGAAATACTGAAAAATATTAAGCAAATTTTTAAACAAACATCAATAACTAAAAGATATATATTTTTTAAGAGTAACACATGTAAATCAAAAAAAAAAAAAAAAACGAAGCAACTGCGTCTTGTATTATTTTTGTTTTGTATCTCATCAGCAAAGCGTGCTAGTGTTAAGTTAGTTGTATGTGATGATTGATAATATTAACCTAGCGTTACGGTGAAGTTTTAAGTTTTAGTCTTACTAAAAGGTAGAAATTTGTGAAAAAAAACATTGGAGTGAATTTTCTATACAATACAGACCATTTTGTAGAAATTAATATAATTAAGAAAATGTAATTTTGTCACCGGTAACTAAATTGGAAATATTGTCATGTAAAATTCTTAAAGTAAGTCAGTTTTAAGTTTATTTTTTTTAACATTCAAACATAAAATAATAATTAGTTAGATAGTATTTGTATGTTTTTTTTTTCTCTTTTCAAGGGGGGAGGTGTAGTGTGAGCTGTGCCACACTCACACTCTCCCAGTATGTAACTCTATATAAGCGTAGGCTAATTGTATAATAGAGGACAGTATTTACTCAAAACTCGTGTACATTAGTTGTCTCCCAACGCCCATCCTCACAAGACAACTGACCTCCATTCTGCTTGGTCTTCTTGAGCGTCCCCTGCTTGTTGGCCAGCATGTTGGCCATGTCCTCCACCACGCTGGCGCTGAACACCGGCGGCGGCGGCGGCGGCGGCGGGGGAGGGGGCGGCAAGAACGCCGGGGGCGGGGGCGGGCACGCGGGGGGGCAGGCCGGCGGGGAGGGGGGAGGGGGAGGAGAGGGCGCCGCCGCCGGGGCGGGAGGGGAAGGCGGACGTTGCACCGGTTCTGAAATTAAACGAACAATGCCATGAGACAATAGGGAACATGCTTTAAAAAATACCGCATTTCTCAATAAAATATAAAAATATCGTAAAAGAGATGACAAAAAGTGAAATTAAAAATAATACCGGTCAAGAAATAAAGAAAATCGCTTTAAACTACTAATTAGTCAGCAATTAGAAAGAGAAACATGTGACGTAGTGAAATACCATCATAATTGGCCTAGTAACAAACTAAGCCAAGCGTTTACTGTCGATTTCCCAACTAAAGTATCCAATAATTGTGTACGGTACAAGACATATAACATTGTAAAGACTCACCGGCGACCTCCTCGATCTTCTTCTCCTCCTTCACCTCCCCGCCGTTCTCGAAGTAGCTGATCCTGGACATGATGCCCTTCCTCTGCGGCCTCCTCTCTTCCAGAAGCTTCTCGGCCCTCTCGGCGCGCGCTATTGCCTTCTGTGCGTCCTCCTCCGCCAACCGTATCTTCTCTTCCCACAGGAGTATATCTGTGTCTTCGTGTTTCTCTGCTAGCTTCAACTGTAAACAAATTAATATCACGTGTTGTAAAAAAACAACGTGAAGGATGACGTTCGTGGGCGTAGTTGGCAACAAATTCGACGACGGTATTAGGCGAACGCAGTAGTGTAATTACCCCTTTAATTTGGTTATAGCTGCGGGTAACTCGTGCAAGGTCCAACCGTATCGCTACCACTGTCTTAGTCACCAATCCTGCCGCCAAGCAGCAGTGTTTGCGCTGCTGTGTTCCGGCGTGATGAGTAAGACAGCTGGGGAAATTACTGGCACATGAGGTATTCTTAGCTCTCTAGGCTAGCAACGCACGTTCAGTCCTCGAATGTCGCAGGTTTCCATGAGTGGCGGTGCTTACTTACTATCAGGTGACCCATATGCTCGTTTGACTGCCTTGTTGTAAAATAAAACTAACGTGAATGGTGACGTTCGTTGGCGTTGTTGGCAACAAAATCAGCGACGGTATTAGGTGAACGCAGTAGTGTAATAGCCCCTTTAATTTGGCTATAACTGCGGGTGGTATGACTTCGCGCAAGGTCCGTCCGGAACGCTACCACTTTTGTAGTCGCAAATCCTCCCGCTAAGCAGCAACGCCTGCGCTGAAATTGCTGGCAATGCGTGTGTCTGTGCTCGCACCTGCAGCTCCTCCACCGTGTCCCTGTGGCGCGCCTCCTGCTGCTCGAGCGCGTCACGCAGGCTGCCGGCCTCGCCAAGCAGCAGCGCCAGCCGCTCGTCCAGCTCCAGCTCACCCATCAGCAAAGTGCTCTGGTGTGTCAGCACCTTTACGCGCTTCTTGGCATCACGCGCCTCAGACTTGTACCTGGAAATAGAGAGCAAGTTCATCATCACAATCATCAGCCAGATGTCCACACAGACCCCCTCTTCGAACGCCACAATGACGGCAACTGGCCACCTGACCAGTTTCCGCCACTTGTTGGGCCAGCAACTGTGCCAACGCCGCGTCTTCCGGTACGTGGGTCGCTACTAATAGTACATTACTGTCTAGGCCAGGAAGTAGACAATTGCTGGCTGAGTATTGGTTTGAACGGACGAGCTTGCGAGTCCGTTTAATAATACGAAGCCAGCAATGCTATTCTGGCCGAGGCAAGTATAGTGCTTTTCTCAAAAATCGTAAAAAAAACAACAAAAATAAATGAATACAAAATAGTGAAAATTGTTTTGCTTTGCCGCCTTTTTCTATCAATGGCATTTGAGGAGAGTATTTTTCTACCCAGAACACCTAAAGCTATTTCAGACACAGATAAACACGTTGTCATACTAGCTTTTTTTTTTAATTTGGTGTTTTAAGTCTTGTGCCTTTATTTTATAATGGTGATCTGCATTTTTAAAAAGTTAATAACTAGACAGTAATGGAATTTGTATGCAACATTACTGTCGGAGTTTAGCGCAACAGTATTTTTTTTTTTTAATTTGGACTGACCGGCAACAATTAACTTCCTGTTCTGATATGTAGTTAACAATGACGACTTTAACGGGACATTTTTGAGAAAAGAACCTTTCTTCTTAGCCTTAGGCAGCTAGACACTGTTAGAGCGGGAGAGACTCACGTTTCGGCCATCTCCCTGTCCTTGTCGGCGTGCTGCTTGAGCGCCGTCAGCTCGTCCATCAGCAGCTTGGAGACGCGCGTGTGCCGCTCCGTGTTGCTCCTCAGCTCGTGTAGCTCCTTCTCTAACGCTGCGGTCTTCTCCCTCTCCACTTCCAACTCCTGGAATTGATGTAACAGTGAGATAGCAACTACTACAGGCCTAGCGCATAACCGAGTCCGTTCCCGAGGTATTGGAGCGGCAAGGGAGGGGTGACTGAAGTAATGTATCAAACGACGGATTACTTCAGTCGGGCGCCAGTCTTGCTGTAGTCATACGTGATAATTGATCAATAGGCTTATTACCTAACTCGCTCGCAATCGCCATCGTGTTCATATTGACAGTTCATGTATGGGCTGACAATTGGCATCGGAATCAGCTAGATGTCACATTCATACAAGAACTGTCAAAATGAACACGATGGCGATTGCGAGCGAGTTAGGTAATAAGCCTACAGGTCGCTTCGAGTAAAATGCACACGGGGTTTGAAAGCAACTCCCTTCAGAAACGGACTCGGTTATGCGTTGGAACTGTAATAGTGAGGCAACGGGTGTGGTCTTCTCGGCTAATTTCGACTTGTAGAGCGATGTCTCGCTCTAACTTATGTGATGCCAACTATCTCTTTCCAAAGACCGAAGTGCAGTATTTATGGCTACGTACTATAAAGTTTAGACCGTGTGGTCAGATCGACTGGAAATTGGACCATTTTTACTTTGAGCTGTCGGATTAATTTGAAATTTACAAATCATTTTCGAACATTTCAAACTGTCCGAACAACTTTCACTTTACAAAATAACTTTTCGACCATATCAAGCGGTCGAACCGACTTGAAATTTGCAAACACTATTCAACCATTCTCAGCATGTGTTACACCACGTTACTGTACCAACAACTTTAACTATAACCAGCAATTTTGACGTATCTAACAGGACACATGAAACATCGGGTGCACTTCACGCTTAGTGCTCTAGATATTTCTAGTGGTATAATAAGTCTATGTAGACAGTAGACGTCCTATGGCGGACATGATGGCGATGCCGAGGCCGAGTCCCCGGGGAGCACCCACCTGCGCGTGCGCGGCGCCCGCCTCGTGCGCCTCGAACTCCTGGAGGCGCGCGGCGCTCAGCTCGGTCTGCAGCGCGGCCAGCTGCTTGCTCAGCTCGCTCACCGTCTGCTTCAGGAACTCCACCTCTTCATTAGTGCTGGAGTCTGATGCTGAAAGGAATTGACCATTTGTTACATCTTTATCCCTTACGGGGTAGACAATGCCTCTTTTTTAACGGAGAGGAAATCTTTATGGATTGCCTAGGCACGGGGATGCTCAGGGGTATGTGGGAGTCCCCTCCGAAGGGGTATACCCAAACTAAAAACACTCCGGCACTGCCTCAGTCAGCTGTGATGAGGATGCAAATGGAATGCCACGAGGGTTTCATCACAGACCAGGACAGACTTCCTTTAGACGATGAGACCGTGCAATGCAGGTAGGTAACGCCCCGTTACCGTTCCCGCCGGCCTCAAGGGATCGGGCGAGCGGTGCAACATGATTCCCATACATACATACATACATAAATCACGTCTTTACCCCTTATCTTATGGGGTAGACAGAGCCTAAGGTAACAAAACCTTAAGGCCACGTTTAGCATGATTGTGGGTGTATAGGTGGCAAGGGGAAACAAAATAGTGACGGGTAGCTAGCCGCATCGTCCATAACAAGATTCCTAAGATCACCCATTCCCTCGATGGGCTTTTACTGTACTTTCTGTTTCTCTTTGCTCCCGGAGTTCGGAATCAAATATCATCCTGTTCCACCGGTGAAGGTCGCTCACGCAGGATCTTCGATCACGGCGTCCAGGGTGCTCATGCTCACCTGCATCGTTGGAGTCGGTGAGGTCGATGTCGGTGACGGTGGGCAAGGCGTGCAGGATGGCGGCGCTGCGGCGCTTCAGCTGCTTGTTCTGCTTGTACCACTCGCCTGCTTGCTGCATCACCCTGTGAACATGATTAATACCCATACAGGCACAGATTTGTACGGGAGGGGAAAGTCTAGAAGGACGTTCCGGGACCAAATTGTTTTTTATTGCTTTCATAAAAGGATGATGATGACGATGAGGTAACTATAAAAATAACGGAGATATTGGCTTTCAAACGTCATATAGCCTCTATCTTAATTTAAATAAATTCCATACTAAAATTCTGTTTATTCTAAAGAAGAAAACGCCCATTTGGGCGTTTTGACAAATGACGTCACATGTCATGTCGGACCTCTCTTTTTAATCGCTGACTAATTAATAGTTTAAAACTCTTATTATGTTCCGTATTTCTTGACCGACATACATATATTACTTTTAAATTCACTTTTTAATGTCTCGTTTACAATATTTTCATATTTTATTTAGAAATGTGATTTTTAATGCATATTTATACTATTAGTATTATGGGGTAGCTTACGTTCGTTTTATAATGCATTATTTTAAAACAGATTTGATTAGCATTAAACAATGTTATAGCGTGTTTTTTTAGAACTTTTAAAAGGGAACAATTCCGTCATACATGATTTTTGCGGAACATTTAACCTTTTAACCAAAAGCCACGCAACAGAAGCTATAAAAAAAAACCTCGTTTTTTAATCATTTTTTCAATAGTACTCCACTCCCAATGGTCGTAGCGTGATGGTTTATAGCCTATCCTATGGGCTATCTAACACAAATTAAATAAAACAAAAATTTATTATAAAAAAATAAGAGACAAATTCAGAACCTTCTTACTTTAAGCCTAAGGCTACTTACATTTTGGATAATAATACAGGCAATCCAACACCGAAAATAACAATAATCACAAACACAAAAACATTGCCCAATTTCCCGCCAAGTTTTTCAATTTTTAGTTTTGCACGACGCGCCCCATTTTGTTTTTTTTTTTTTAATTTCGCGAAGGCAATGACGTTGACATGTCAGCCAGGCGACATCGCACTGCGAATTTCCGACGAAAGTGAAATTTGATTTGGAATTATAATTTTTCGCATAATGTACAGTTGTGTCATATGGCTTTCTAGAGTTCGGTTAATTTTATGCAAAGGGGCTGAAATTTGAATTTAAATGGTTTTAACAAGTCGATTAAAGTATTTCTACGTACATAATGCGAGTGACCAACGACCTTTATGGGCTTAATATTTGTTTAATGATGCCGTAATATTATTTATATGATTTTTATTCATTTAAAGACATACATATACGTATAGGTACTATGCATTTTGCAACAGCAGGTATAAACACATTCACTCCACACTAACATATATCTTTAGAATCTAAGCTGTACTTGTTTACTGAAGAAAAATACTGCCATATAGGCACTGTTTGTACGTTATGGGTTGTGGCTATATGTTATAGCTACATCCGCGATCTATAGATCCTCGAGCTCCACCTAGAAACCCGTTCCGAAATGCGATTAAGTTAAAATTTAGCAATTAAATAAGTTCATTTATTTAAATGGAAAGTTGATGACAGCTATATAGACTACGAGTGTGAAACAGGTTTCATACGATATTAGAAATTTAGTTAATATATGTATGTATATATGTATTGATGTTCTAGATCTGTAGTCTAGACTCAAGTGTTTTTAAAATAAAATCTATAGGACTCTACGACTGGGGCCCTTGGGCACACAAGAATTTGGGGCCCTTTTGGAAAGTTAAAAAAGCGTAATGTGCCCGACAAAAATGTTTTGACAATAAATGTGTGAGAGAAATTGTCGGTCCTTCGGGGCCCCCTGAGGATGGGGGCCCGTGTGCCCTTATGGTGAAGAAGGTATTGGCTATGAATGTGATTACCCTAGGCTCTGTTATGTATATATATGTGAGATGTTACAGAGATGAGTTGATTCAGTTTTTTTTTGCCACTCGCTCGTTGCTCGGTCAATCGTAAAACTGTAGGTTAATAGGATTACAATTAGCTAAACACTGTTTCACTACTCTCAGTTAAGACCCTGATATTTTATGTGTCTTTTATCTATAATGTCGTCTCTGTCTGTATCGTAATAAGAAATAGAGAGGGAATCATAGATAGCTGACACTTCTGATAACCGGAACTTTATAGTTTGGTGTGACAGGCCCTTAAGCTCCTTACATAGTGAGGGCCCGCGTAGGAACTATAGCCTAAGCCCACTCATTCTGAGAGGCCTGTGCCCAACAGTAGGACGTGTGTAGGCGGGAGCAGCTGGTTTATAAATATAAACTCACTTGTGCATGACACCGGCGTCCACCTCATGCTGGTTCCTCAGCTGCTGGTACTCCTTGAACAGCTTCTCGGAGACGGAGCGCAGCTTGGCCAGCTCCCGCTCCCTCTCGGACAGCTCGCTCTGGAGGAGACTCCGCTCCTCCACCACGATGTTGTACCTTCGCTGCAGCTCGTCATGCTCACGCTTGGCTGGAAACAGACAAACGGGACTTGGCAGAAAACTTGGCGGGGTACAAATACTTGGCGGGGTAAAAAAGACTTGGCGGTTTTAACTTGCTTACGGATAACTAGAGTCGTACATGGAAAAAGAGACTTTGCAGAAAACTTAATGGTGTTAAAGAGGACTTGGCGGAAAACTTGACGGTTTTAATTTGGCTGGAATCATAAGTCAGTCAAGGGACTTCGCAGGAAACTTGGCGGTGTTAACTTAGTTGGAACCATGCATCAGTCAAAAGGGGACTTGGCAGTTGGCAAGTCACAATTTAAAACTCCTGGAATATAATAGTGATTTATTAAATTTTGTTTTTTTAAAGTTTAAAGTTAGAGTAGGTACAAACCAATGCGCTGTAAATTTTAAATATACACCGTCGCGTCACATGTTTCAGTTACCAATTTTTAAAAGGTGTTTTTGAATAATAAGACAGATCAAGAATTGTTTATCATGCCTCTAGTGTGAAAAAAACGAAGTTGTAAAATTGGGTCTGTAACTAGCAACACTGACTAACAAAACTTCAAATTAAACTTTGTTAAGTTACAAATGCAAACCATACCAGAGCAAAAATTAAAAATAATAGGAAAATCTACCTAAAGCACGTTTTGTAAATAACTTCCTCATAAATTTCATTATCCTGTTAGTGATAACATGACAAACGTAACAATTCTCATTAATAATCACACTGCACTAAATTCCGCACTCAAAAGCCACTAAGTACTAAAAATTACTATCCAACTCAATTTAAAGGAATAAAACTAAAATCTACCACAAGTTAGCAAATCACATCAATCAACCAAACGGCATCATCTCAACTACCCAAGTGATGTCAAAGCTAGAAACTAAATGACAAATAGACAAAGAAAACAATGAAGGAACCTTTGTCATTGTGGTTTTTTATATTGGTTTTTCATGGTGACTAGACTACCAGCAGTCATGAGTAACTGAAACCTCTATTCTCCATTCCAAATCATTTTAACATCTTTGTAAACAAACCAATTTCATCTATAGACCAACCGCTTAAATGATTCCTCGCCCGCGCGGCACGGACACGGGGTAGGACGACAAAGGGGACCGAGAGAGGTGCGGGCGGCGGGCGCACTACCCGCCCGCACCTCTCTCGGCCCCCTTTGCCGTCTACCCCGCGCCCTCGTGCCCGCGGGACAGGCCTTATTTAAGTGGTTGGTCTATTAATTCCAACACAATCTCATTGTATGCAATCCACTGGAATGTTGAAGGATCATACTGGATATCTCACAACAGTTCGTAACATTATCATCAGCCTGAAGACATCCGCTATTGCACAAAGGCCTCCCCTTTAGCACACCTGCATGCACCGGTTTCCTGCAACTTTCATGTCTTCAGTCAACCTAGTGGGAGGCCGTCCAACACTGTGTCTTCCGGTTCATATTGAGTTCATAACACATAGTATAATCACAGTCATATTTAATTTTTGTAAGAACTTGGGGGGGGACTTGTTTGTTTACAGAAGCTTTAAAATGGACTGGAATGGACTATACAACTATTACACCTAGTCATTGAAATGTTTGTATGATAAAAATACAGACCAGGTAGTCTAGTAGTAGTGACACATTGTGGCCTATCCAACAAAACTTTACTAGACCGTTTGACAAACTGTTAAATTGTAAAACAAAATAGGTAATATACTACAGACCATAAACAAATTTGTATATTTGTACAGAATTTGTAAGAATTTTCCTCTACAAATATGTCACTTGTTTTTTTGTGGTACACACACTTGTATTATTACAAACTTGTAACTAGTATAAAATTTTAATCGTAAGTTTTATGGGAAAGGCCACTATTTGATACACAGTTCGGACAGATATTATGTATGAGAGCTATGTATTAAGTCTGTCTATCTATCTAGGTTACAATTCTTGGGCATAAGCCAGCAAGAGCTGGAGGTCACCAGCAGTCAGATGGGGCTCCTTCCTCAATATAAAGAAGTGCACCAGCATCCCTTCTGTGCTCTAAACCTAGCCAGTTTGGGGCCCCATAGAGCTAGGGGCCCGTGGCATTTTGCCACCCTATAGTTATGCCACTGGTCACCAGGCAGGATCGTCCCAAATGGAGAAATATGCTATAAGTGCTGTCCCTCATCAGGGATTAGAATACGGGATGAAATAAGTATGTTTATCTTTTGCTGAGTACCCGAAATACAAGCTTGGCTTAGTTTGGGAGTAGGTCAATTGGCCTTGTTACCTTAGGCTCTGTCTACGTTGAAAAGAGTATGTTGATGTTAGCCCACTTTCTGATATTGGACAAACAAACATTTGGTAGGTATTGCATGTAGGTCTACTGATGTTAAATATTATACCTAGTACTATCAACCAAAGTGTCTGCAAAAACTTATTTCAGTTAAAAGTTAAAGGCGATCTTAACAAGGCACGGTAATAAAATACCATAAATAACAATAGCCTTAACCTGAATAAAGTCGTGTTGACAAGGAAAACTTAACAACGAACCAAAAGTAAGCGTCATACAGGGCGTCATACATAAATTTAAACACGGTAGTAATTTTAAAGTCGTAAAGTTAGCAGACATTTAAGTCGCACCTTGGTCTTTAAAAAGTGGGTCAAAAGGAACTCGCGAGAAATTTAAACAGTTTTAAAATTGGTAAGAAACAAAAGCGGACTCGATGAGGAAGTAGTAATTGCCCTTAAACGACCGACCAGAGGTAAACGCGTGATAAAAAATCCATTTAGGTACATTATTCCATCACCTTGATCGATATCTCAAGAGGTGATATAAAGTGGGAAACAAGATAAACTTACATGTTTCGATGCTATAGGTAATTTATGTTAAGTTTATTAAATTATGGAAATGATTTAGTTTAACGCTGAATTCAACTAACATTAAAATGCAAATGCAGAAGCAAAAATAGCAAAATGCAAATGCAAACAAATTTCTTTGTTGTTGTTGTCATTGATTGTCAAACAAAGTTTTGTTTGATTAAAAAAATTGACATTACGGCTGCATGACATTTCAAATTTCAATTTAAAAAAAAAACAAAAAATAGAGGTGCGGTGTTACTCTTCATTGTTTTAAATATCGATAGTTAAACATCAAAAATTAATCTCGTTATTAACGAGTTAGAAACTACACCCTGCCTAGCTCAAACAATACAAGTTGGTTCATGTCATGCTCGAAAGGTTCGCGAAGTGATTCATTGTTATGTATTGCGCAGTTTCTTGAATAACTCGTAAAAGACAGATCAATAAAATAATAAGAAAATCTACTAGTATCAATACAAGTGTCAAAGGTGTAACTTAGTTCAGTTAAAAGTGAAAACATAAAACGAACATAACCGTGTAACTTTAAGAATACGTAATGCATATGCAACAGGTTATCATCTGATTCACTGTCATAATCCGACAAATACGCGAATAGGATTTCCACTCATGTTTTCTTTTTTACAGACCTGTCAAAGTCGGGCATGCGCGGTGATGTTGTAACTTAAGTAAAAAACACTAAACTGACCTTTTTCTGATTTTAGTAGACACGATTTGTGTTTCCTTTCGGCTTCTTCGTATCGGTTCTTCCACTTTTCGACGTAAGTTGAGGCCGCGATATTAGCCTCCTTGGTGTTGTGTGCGTCCGACGGCGCCATCCTGGCCGCTGCCGGAGTCGCGCGCGGGATCCGCGTGCCGCCGCCCCCCGGCCAGAGCGAGACGGCGCGCCCCGCACACGGGCTGTTGCTCGCGATCGCAAATACATTATCACCGTTCCTTTTAATCATTTTTGCATCGGATTTTTACCGCGAACGAACGCCCGCATCGTCCTCTTCACGTATGCATTCACGTGGCCCGATCAACAGGCTGACGCGTCGGCGTCGCTAATATTTCTTTGTTCGCGGAAAATACCGTGATAACGTCACACGCTGACAATAGGCTGTAACGAGAGAAATTGTAAAAGCGTAGACCGACGTCGAGTGTCAGAGTGCAACTAAAGTTAACGTGTGGTTGTGATATGATAATGAAACATCGGCTTTGTGAGTCACAGCGTTTACGTTTGTTGTTTACGTTAGGCGCTTGCCTCATATGTGGTGCCTAGAGCCTTCGTAGAACCGTCTTAGAATTAGTAGAAATTACTCATGCATGGGCACGATAGGTGCTGGTTGGTGTTATCAGTCTCTTATCTTTATGCCTATTAGATATTATGTCACACAAAACATTAGGCCGAACTTTATCTTTGATTCATTGAATTCTAGCAATATCTAGTTTCCATGAGCTACTTCCTGTCAATGTTTAATAAATGTTCAATGTTTTATTTTTGTATTTTTTTCCTGTATGGTTGAATGTTTTAAGGAGGATAAAACATTTTTTTCTTAATTATTTCGGTATCTTCCTTAACATTCACTTATATATAATACCTAACTAAATATAATAAAATTTAATAATAAAAACATAACGTTATCAGAAAACGAAATTCTTCATGTTATAACACACATAATGATGTGTATTTTTAAATTAAGTAGATATCTTAAAACTTAATGTAACAAGATAATAATAATACCTTTTGCAATCAGAAATGAGTGAAACGCATACCACACAATTACATTACATTCACAATACAGACAGGCCACAAATAATGAAAAACTGCGGCAAATCACCAAAAAAAACAAAACACTGCTGTCAATGTCCACGGCGAAAACGCACTGAAAGCATTTCGTCCAAGTATGGCTGACGGGAATTCTAAATTTAAACTATTTCCAATGAACGACGCACAGCGACTGTTCTGTACGACAGCAAAACGTGTGGGACGAACGACGCGCCTTATAAAGTGATTTAATTGCTAAGACTTGACAATACTTGACTTGATTAGACCTTAAGAAGTAAAACTGCTCAAATGGTAAAAGGCCGATAAACTATCTAAGGAAAAGAAACAGCAATCGAAGCGTAAGACCTGATAGTCTTCATTGTTCAGAATGAATGGAAATATTGATAATAAGATCCATGTTATCCTTTTAAGAAAATTAAAACATAACATAATATGCACCTGCGGATAATTCATAGCGACAAATAATATTAAATACCACGCTCTTTTAAACAAAACACAGAAATGGAATACAAAAAGAATTCAAAAATTACAAATAATGAATAGACTTTGCTCGCCGAACTTATTTGGTTATCCATTCAAACTCTTATTTGCAAAGAAAATACGCCATCACAAACTCAGACAATAATCAAACAAAAAAAAGCCAAGGTTCAGACAAATCAAGCAGCGTGTACACACAAAAACTTGCTCGGGCCAGCCTTACAAAACTTTTCTGTATTTGGAAAACGGTGTCAGTACGGGTTGAGGACTCCGGCAGCCAAGGCAATCCGATTACGACCTCACAATGTGACGTATTTTCATTAAATCCACTTCAAATCCTTGGAATTGGCTTCGGAACTGTCCGGCGAACTAAATGGCGTTGACTTACAGGATTAAAAATAAAGGCGCGCGGCAAAAGGACAGATGGCACACAAAGCATAAAATGCTGTTACTGCCTAATAATTCATTTGAGACAAAGAAAAATTTAAAACTTGTGGATTCCATGAAACGTATCGAATCAAAGAGGAAAAGATTCAAAATTATTTAATAATTAGGTAACTATAACAAGCCATTACAAGGATATACGACAAAATTAGTATTCAGCTGCACAATATAATACAATAACTCTCTGAGGCACAGAGATTTCCTGCGGAAAAAAAAGTGTTATACTGATACTGTGTCGTTTTTGTCGATTTTGGCAGCGTTGTCCGAAAAAAAAGAAAAACTTACAATTTCAGTGTAGCAAAATTCAGTAACAAAGTGATCAAACATACTTCCAGCTGCAAATTTTATCTCGAACATTATTAACTGTAATTACCAACGACCCAGAACTCCTGTATGAAAACTCCTACACGTGCATTCGTTATTCCTTCATCTCAGTCATCTGTTGTTATTATTTTTATAAGTGAATAATAAATAAGGTCAGCTCATTCACCCCATGATGCTCATTCCTGTTCGTTGTATCCATTGGAGCATCAAACATCTGGAGACGTCATGTAAATTCGTTGCTTTACAAAAAATATGTTCCACTGTGAGTGTCAGCGTAGAGTAGGCATATATGAAACGACAATCCTAAAAACCTACTGCATTTCTCAACCACGCTGATTTACTCGTTTAATAACACTGACTTGAGCATCATTGTGCAATCATACTCACACCACGTACATGATATTACCGCTGATTATGTACTTTTTAGACAGAAGCAAGCCTGTCTTTGACCTCTCCGGTTGTATTAATGCTCTAAGTGCAATCCCGACCGTAATGGCTGACTTTTACACGCGTGGGATAACGCTGTGGACAAAAATGACACTTGTGCTTTCGGAGTTAAGCTTTTCGAATTTACAGCAGTCGTAAATGTGTTCGATGTCAAAACACAGATATAAAAGCGGTGAATTAAGTAAACTGAGAGCTCATCGTCAGAATCCTTAAATAAATACTTTATAGTTTACACTCAAAACCTTTTCAGCTACATATTTTTAGTCAACATATTTTAAAACAAAACTGTCGCAAATTTAACAGCAATGACTAGTTAAACGTTATGGAGGCTAATGACCTAAATTGTCCAATTGTTTAATTCTAGCCAGTTTTTGTCCAATTAGAAATGTTAATAGCGACTATTCGTTTTCATCCGTATTCTACACATAAATGTGCCACTCGACGCGTGGGTGATCGTCTACGAGCAGCAGTTTATTGCGACAGTTTTATTGGCCTGTCTAGTGTGGGTGGTGCTTGCTAATACAATGTACTGCAATCAGACCCCAGAGCCAGACAAGCGGAATAGTGACATTTGCAGTGTCACAATATCACTATATGCCAGATGGTAGCGTGGCTCCAGAGATCAAATTGAGAAAATTAACGACACTGCTGTGTTAACATGATAAGTTATTAGAGTTATGTAATGCTTCGAGTTTCTTAATTTGAACTATATAAGAAGATAATTCTTGAAATGAAAGATCTTTATTTTCTAGATGGACGAACAGTCTGATTTAAATACCAGGATGCATAATGCTCTACAAGATCTTGCAAGAAGTATTGCACTTTAATTGGGAAAGAGGATTTAAGTATTTAACGAGACAACGAAAATGAAAATAATGATTCCAATTGTTCAAAATGACGGAACTTTCAAGGACTCAAATTACACCTTACATATCCATGAAATACTACACATCGGGGATTGTCTGAATGCTGATTTATTAACCCATATGTGGAACAGGAAAGAATCGCAGCGTTACAAATCGATAGTCTCCACAAGGTCGCCCATTATTCTCCGGCCTTGCGCGATATCGGATTTATACGTAGATTACCTTCACAACATACACTGACAAAACATTCTCTCTATTGTATGAGAGTATTAAGGATTAGGAGCATCGAAACAGTGCCAAGGATATAGGCAAGTGCTGCGTCATGCAATGAAGCTTTTTGGACAGTAGCCCAGACCGCCTTTGAAATGGTGAACATTGTTATAGTGCCCATTTTTTTAGAAGAAGATGGTCTGACATGTTTTGTTATACTCGGTGTTTTGCACGCTATGGTGGAATACATCGGACCTGTATATTTGTATTTGTCTCTAAGATGCAAGAATAAAACAATATTTATACAGCAAGCTAGTAAATAGAGGATTAACAGAATGCAACCAAAACTAGCCGCAAGAGGTATTCTATGTAACAATAGCTTCTGCTTAAACTGTCCTCTTATACCTTGAAAATGTACAGAACTTAATTTAAATAAGGAATTTGTCATCATATATTTTATACTTAAGTTTATGGGCACGGTCGCACTTATACAAGTACGAAATAAGTGCCTATACTTGTATGAACTGACCTCCAGTACACGAGCACCAGTATAACTCAGCGAACCGCTCCCCACTATTATTATTCAATAAATCACTTATTTATAACTGTTCGTTAAAGTTACACAACGTATAACGGTTGTCAGTAACTCGCGGAATAATAAACACGGTTTTGACCCAGACTCTTCGAAATCCCGCCAAATACGCGTCGGCTGCACATGATAGAGTTCCGTTCGTAATTTTATTTTTAAAATTTGTAACCAATGGAATTGCAACTACCTCCTTTCTACACAACGGCAATTGAATACTTAGATAATATCCAATCCTTAGTTAAATCATAAATAATGGCAGTAGGAAGCTTTTAGCTTTAGTTAGACCTAGTATTTTATCCTTGCCCACGTTTAAGCTAATATCAGACGCAATAACTGTTAAGGATTTATTCCTTCCCTCTTCTTTTACTACTACAATTATTTTATTCGTTTCATCTTTCCCTATCAGTGTTTTTTCTGCTAACACCTCTTAAATATATAATCTTTAAGAAATATCTGTTGCTGAACTAGGCATTATTGAATAATTCTTCTAAAGGAAGGAACCCTAAAATCCGATTGATTAATATGGCTGTACGATAAGCTTAATGGAGGCTTAAGCATACTTTCCATTTGCAGAAGTAATTAATATTATACCGGATTTGTTTTATGACGTTGACAGAATACACTCCATTGATGTAGAGAGCGATATAGCTCATTTATTATTTGAGGGTATCTATATAGATAACTAAAGAACCTTCTGCAATGAAATGGCACTTATGGTACATTTATATAAAAATAAGAAATTTATTTTAATTATGAATAAACAACAAGTGTTTTGGAGTGCTTAATTCATAAGTTATCTCTTTTTATAGTTCAGTAGAAACACCAATTTGATAGAAACTACTGGCTTGGAGCTGGTGTTTGGAATCAAATTACAGCCAGACACTAATACAAAGCTATCGCATGCGGTGGCAAAAACGAGAACTGCAAATATCACGTACTAAGTTCAAGGAAATGTTTCAACGGAAGCGCCATATATAACGGTAAATGTAAGTGTGTGGTCTAATTTGACGAGAGCATGAGCATTACGATCATTGGGCAAGGTTTGGTTTCCAATTACCAGATATTGCTATGTGATACGTTGGCGAAACGGAACGTTTTATTAACGAGAATATTTTGGCAGTTGAAAGATTAGAACGCCCTTCATAAATAAAAAATAGCTTACGCTCACGTAATACAAAAAAGTTTTAGAAATACTTAACGCACAGTATTCTATATGATAGTTATTTCAACCTTACACTTTGCCTACGTAATCGAATGTTTTAGTAAATTTATTTACACACTGTTCATTTGTTTTTTTTCTTCTTCTTTATTAGGTACAGTAATTAGCCTACTAGTTTTTCTTATAATCACATTAGGTACTGCGCTATTAATAACGGGGCTAAGTGCACAACTAATTCTACTACTAAGTATAAATCTCAACACAAATTGTTACGTTGACTTATTATGTGTGACGTCTAGTTTGGTATAAGTATATTGTAATGAGTGATGTGTGACCTAATTACACTATGTTTAGGAACTTTCACTATGTAATTTCTAAGAAAATACGTTATCATCTAACACTTGTGTCGTTATCTTATCATTGAATTTATGTGTTTGTTATTGTTTTATTTTGAACATGTTGCTTAAGAATCCTAAATAAGTAAATTTAAAAGTTTATGTGTTGAGCTGTTCAAACGGAAATGCTTTATTTTTACTATTGTCAGACGTCAATTTCCAAAGAAACCAGATAAATTTCTGTGTATTTTATTTTAAATACAAGCATACTAGTTCATTGTGGTTTTAAGAATGACTCGAATGCTAAAGAAACATGTAAAGGGATCACACATTATGGCGTTGATGCCTGGTGACACATGAACGGACACAGAACCTAACTGTCTGAGATTATTTTACATATATAACAGGAAAATGAATCAACATTTTTGCTTCAAAGCGTTTAAACTATAATGACTTCATATAAAACTTACTAAAACATAGTTAAATACCAAGAAGTTGACATATTGCTATCAAAAATACTATGTAACCAACTTGTAACCCAAACCGTGATAACCTGAACAAGACTGGCTACAATAGAGCTGTAATCGATTTGGTTACAATATCAAAATATATGATTCTATGGTGGTCTTGGAACAAAGAAAAACATAGAATGTACCAGTTGCTTTTCTTCCCGCGCAGACGGTAAATACCCATCGAAGGAACGGGCGAAAATCATGTTATAGGCGATGCGGCTAGCAACCCATCACTGTTTTGATTCCCCTTTTCACTTTAACGCTTGGGTCTTGTTACTTAGTCTCTGTTTACCCCGCAAGGGGTCATATATGTCTAAAAATAAATTCCTTAAATTTGTCTGCACCTGTTTCGAATGTTGAATCACCACGTTTACAGTGGAACTAGTCAGTATGGCGCGACCCATTGATAACATTGTTTAAAAAAATATTCAGAAAGACTAGCGTCATTTATGATTACGAGTGTAATGGACAATTGACAACGATATCTAAATAATACTGAGAATCAGAAAACAACGTGACTATATAGCTTTAATTTTGCATTAAGTTCCACAAAAAGGGTTAAAATAAATACATAATCAGATTCAAAGCTTAATACAAAGATGCAATTATCACTGTTGAGTAATAAATAATTAATTTCACGTCAACCGGGGGAAAGTAACTAGGCCAGGGCTTCCCAAACTTATTTGTACAGTGACACCCTTAGGACATTGCCATTTTTTAAGACGCCCCTCAACCCAACCTCCAAAAATTCTTACCAATTTTAGTACTAGCCTAGTCTAACAGGTTATCAGAAAAACACTATTTGGATATTTACTATTTTTATTATAAAATAATAAAGAAAACTAATCGACATGCGACGCTTCTGGGATAATGTCGCGACGCCCCAGGGGTGTCGCGACGAGCAGCTTGGGAAGCCCTGAAGTAGGTAATTAAAACCGATCATCTGTCTTATTTTGATGATTGATGAATCATCGGCATCAGTTAACCCGTGACCCTGCTGATAACACAGTCCGCGTACATCCAACCATTAATAACACTATTTTAAATGCATCTTTGTTTAAGATTACTATAATGACAACTATTGACGTGAAATATACTGATAACGGGGTCATATTTGCGACTTGAACTATTAATGTGAGCAGAATTTGTTTTTAGTTTGGCTTTCGTAATTAAATTGTAATTAGACTTAATTTTTATGCCGTTAAAAGTAATATTCATCTAGTGACTTTTAGAAAAAAACAGTTCTGAAAGCCTTGAGGGAAGCTTATGTCCAGTAGTGGACAACTTTCGGCTGACACAATGATGATGATGATTAGTTTTAATGTTCATAAAACACAGGAAATCAGTTTATAGATAAATAAGAAAAAAAAGGTGGTAAGTTAGAAAAAAGGCTCAATATACGGCATTAAAAATTGTTATAAAATATGTAAAAGCACTTACTTGATCAACTATATTTATTAATTATTAATCATAATGTTTTTCGATGGGCAAGTTTATAACGATTATTATTTTATCGATATGTCGAGTCGCGTATTTTCAAATTAGGGGCCCACTCTAATCACTTCAAAAACATATTTCTGTCTTTTATAAAAGTTTCGTCAATTTTTGCCAATTTCAATTAAAATTTTAGTTACTATTATTCAACTTCATACATCCGTGCTTCAATACATAAAACATTATTTACTTAGCTTTAAAACAACGTATGTAATGTTTAACTCCGATCGCATCGCATGGTTGATTCGCTACTAGTAGCGCTCTCTAGCGATCATTTTATAAACTTTTTCGGCAACCGTCACGATGAGTTCGAGAGTCCTGTTTAACAGCAACGTCGATAGGTGGCGCTAGTAGTCTCAAAATAATCCAGTAATTTTATATTATGTATCTCCGACCTTATTATAGATTAGATTAGATTTATTTATCACCCTTTTAAAAATACAATTAAATGTCAAACATAAGTAATTCACAAAAGAATCGTCAATTATAATAAAATAGTAATAATAATTATAATAACTGAAATTAAATAAAAAACAAAATAACAACAAACAAAAATAAAACTTAATGAAATGTCATATATTTATACCTTATGATATTTAGTAGTTTATTTTATGTTTTGTTTATTGTAGGTACTTAGATATGTACGCTCTATTGTGGCTTTCACTATTTGGAATTTTATACTCGCACTTTGTCGGTCCCTCGTTTAATGCTCCTCTCATCTACTCAAAGGTTAACTGATAGAGATCCCTTATAGGGATAAGTTCGCCTTTGTACATATATTAATGATATTTTTTTTTTGTGAATTGTATCTGTTTCTTTATATTTGTACAATAAAGCATTTACTTACTTATTTGTGGCATAAAGGTGTATAGATGTTTTTGACGTCTTAGTAATGTACATATATTTATGCCCTTGACTGTACTCTATTGAACAATGTAGGTAACTGTAATCCCTCGAATGGATTAAGTGTTTATGGGACGGGGTGCGACTCAAAGCCTAAGCTCATAAGCCCTTTATGCTTCAAGAATGGGTTTGATTCCCGCTCTGGACCTATTTTGTTCGACTGCCGGTCATGGTTTATGGTAGTGTTCAGACCTGCCGAAACACATACATCACGTCTTTATCCCTTACGGGGTAGACAGAGCCGAGGGCTAGAATATTAATGAATAATTCGGTTTTGAAATATACTTCCACGCTGGTCTGGGAGCAAAGAAAAAACATAGAATGTACCAGTTCTCGCCCCGCGCAGATGGTAAAAGCCCATCGAGGGAGTGGGCGAAATTCTTAGGAATCATGTAGGCGATGCGGCTAGCATCCCATCACTATTTTGATTCCCCTTTCCAACTAATACGCATAATCATGCTAAACGTGGCTTTTGGGTTTTATTACCTTAGGCTCTGTCTTCTCCGGAAGGGATAAAGACGTGATTTATGTATGTATGTATGTATGAAATATACTCAGCGGAACAAAATTAGACCCAGTCTCTATACAAAATTGAAATGTGCAGTCGACGGCATATATCGATACAGTCATCATGTTGCATATCAATGATATGTTGCACGTTGATAACATTCATTGCTATGCAGATGATAGCACCTGCGACACTTCCTATACCGGGCAGCTGGGGTTTTTCCAACTGGCTATACCTAGCATGGGTACCTTTAAGAGGCGAGTGTACCATTTCTTGCAAGGCCGGCAACGCGCTAGCAGTCCCATTGGTGCTGTAGTTGTCCATGGGCGGCGGTGATCACTTACCATCAGGTGCACCGCATGCCAGTTTGTCGGTTTTAATATTTAAAAAAAAAGTCAAATTATGTGTCATCGGCCTTATTGTTTGTGGCGTAAAGGTGTATAAGATGTTTTTGACGTCTTGGTAACGTGCATATATTTATGCCCTTGAAAGTCCTGCGTGTAATGAGGGCCACATTTTGTGCCGCTGAGAACTTATATTTTAAGACTTTAAAAATGTACAATCTTAGATTGTCGGCGTTCTCAATATATGTTTTTTTGTGTTTTATTTTTTGCTCGACCTAATAATACATTTTGTTAGGTAATTTACAAAACGTTTAGCAGAAAAAAACATTAAATTTTGATAGCATATTTCGCGGTAAACTATATGGACCAAATTAAATTCCTTCATTAATGCTTTATATGTAAATGACAGGCCTAAATCAAAGGAAAAGGAAACACAGACAATGTTTTATTCCTTCCGTTTCGCAGTCGGTTAAAAAGTGGGGGAAATACAATTTCCCCAAAGTCGTCCCCTCGCGCATCTGCCACGTGGGTTGGAAAGTAACGGAGGTGACTGAGATTAAGTTGGCATTGTTCATTTTTTTTAAGCTGTGCCTTTAACACCTTTATTTGATAAAATGGACTATTTCAAGCAACTAATTTGAATATTATGCTTTTACGTAGCTTTGTTAATTAATAATAAATATTTTTTCGCTGTTTGATAATTCGTGAATTTAGACAGAATCCCAATCGCCTTCGTTCGGCTGGCTATAAAAAAAAACGGCTTTGTCTATGGTTTTGTCGATTTGACAGTGACACGAGACAGTTGCCGTAGGTAAACTTTTTTTTTAATTTTTGTGGTAAACATTCGATGCTGGATTCTGTCTAAAAACCGGGTCGTTCGGTCAAACAAAGGTTCAAAGTACTTTTACAAAAATATCTGCAATCATAAAGTATTTTTGAAATCGGACAAGATAAATCGGATAAATGATGGTTTTCCTCGAAATGGTTTTCGAATTGGAGCATACTAAAAAAAATGAACAATGCCAATTATACAATACAATACAATACAAATACTCTTTATTGAACACCACAAATCAGTACAAAACAATACAGAAACAAAGAACAAAGTAGACAATAGGCGGTCTTATCGCTTAATAGCGATCTCTTCCAGACAACCAATGATAGAAATAAGTTGGAAAAATAAATACTAATAAATTATAACATTAGTATTATAATTTATTTTTATTATAATAAATTATACTAATGTTGATGAAAAAAAAACCTTACTACTCCGCTATTCACGTGCAAGCTAGCCAAGACTGTGCGATATATATGTTTTCACATGCAATCCCCCCCTCCACTACTGCCAAATAAAACACATATAAATCCCACAAACTTAACTATCCCCTACACCACACAAACCACTGACGCGTTTCGATCCCTCTACAGGATCATCCTCTTAGTTACTCGAGCACAACTGTTAAGAAAAAACAGGCACGCGCTAGAGACGTGGCGTTTGGCTAAACGTGGCCGCGGGGGGCGGCGGCACGCGGGTGTAGAGAGGGGGGCTTGTCGTCGCGGGCTGCTGGGCCGCTGTGGAAGCGCGGGGCTGCGGGTGTCGCGGGCGCGGGCGTTACTTACCACCCTAGGGTTTCATGACAAGAAAAAAGCCCGAGGGCCAAGTTAACCTGTAGGCTTATTGTTTAACTCGCTCGCAATCGCCATCGCGTTCATTTTGACAGTTCACATATGGGCTGACAATTGGCATCGGAATCAGCTAGCTGTCACATTCATACAAGAACTGTCAAAATGAACACGATGGCGATGGCGACCGAGTTAAACAAGCCTACTGTATGTTTTGATACCGTTTACGTGCAAGTGTGTGTTTTTGTAGAAGCTAAATGAAAGAAGAAACTACCTACATTTGCAATTTGTGATGAAGATGTAGGTTCTTTTTATTAGACTACGATTATGAATCGCAGTCAATACGGGCGGCTGCGATTCTTTGCGTTTGTGTTGTAAATTCGAGGCGTATGTAACTTTTTATTTTCGTATAACCTCCTTACTTCCGACCCTCGTGGCCAGATGACAAGCGAGGGCGACTATAACAACCCAGGAACTGGGAAAGGCGTCATGTCGCGATTTGTGACCATTACATTACCGACTTAACAGCTGCTAGTTCTGCTCACAAATCGGCAACCGTGCGAGTTAACAAACGTTAATTTATGGATACATGCGGGTGGTAAGGCCTTGCGCAAGGTCCGTCCGGATCGCTACCACCATCTTACTCGCTAATCCTGCCGCTAAGTAGCAGTGCTTGCAGTTTGCACTGCTGTGTTCCGGTGTGGAGAGTAAGACAGCCGGGGAAATTACGGGCACAAGAAGCATTTCATCTTAGTCCTCTAGGTTGGCAACGCATCTGCAATCCCTCCGGGGTTACGGGTGTCTATGGGCAGTGGTGATCACTTACCATCAGGTGACCCACTTGCTCGGTTGCCTTCCTATTCATATAAAAAAAAACATACATAAAGCCTGGGTGAACAGAGCCTAAGGTAACAAGACCTAAAGGCCACGTTTAGCATGATTGTGAGGGTATAGGTGGAAAATGGAATCAAAATAGGTTGACATGATTCTTAAATTTTCGCCCATTCCCTCGATGGGCTTGTACCATCTCCGCGGGAAGAGTAGCAACTGAAAAAAAAAATGGCTGCTTGAATCTGTGGTCTGATCAATATAATCATCTGTTCCCAATTGATAGCCTATTGATAGTTGGTGACTAACCTAATCTAACCTAGTTACTACATTTTGATGACTTTTCCAAAATACACACACACACCTACATACACATTTGCAACTATCTATTTATTATTACTATGTTTGTTTTTGTTATGTTATTATGTAGTGCTTCATAATTGATGGTAACCATTTTTTTTATATTTCTTGGCTGCCACGATACAGGCTGTGCCTAGTGTGGAGTCATTGAACTTGTGAACTTCCTAATATTGTAGTATTTCGTTTCTATTTTCCAGGCAAGGTAAATAAATATAGGGGTCTCAGCACCGAATAAAACTTTGTCCCTTTCGGTGTCGAGACTCTTGGTCCGTGGGGTCCTAGCGCTATTAGCCTCTTCAAAGATATTTCGAAGAGGCTAATAGACGCTACGGGTGACCGCAGAGCTGGCAGCTTCCTTGGACAGCGTATTGGTATCGCTGTCCAAAGGGGGAATGCTGCCAGCGTCTGTGGAACTATGCCACGGGGGCCCCTCCTTTTTTAATTATTTTACTTTAAGATTAGTTTTAGTTTAGTTTTTAATTCGTTTTTAATTTAATAGTTTAATTTGTATCAATGTCCATTTATGTAATTTTTTTTCGCATTCCTTTTGGAAAACAAGATTTACTTTACTTTACTTTTATATCCGAAAAATTCACTGTTTCGTGTGTTATGACCAAAAAATTATGACCAACGATTATAATGACAAATGTATGATTATTACCAAATCCTTTTCTGTTATAAATGGTCTTCTTAAATATATATATAATAATTATTTATTTATTTGTTTTTCGTTTGACATTCTAATATACATATATCTTGAATTAGTATATCTTAAATATTATACAATAATGTTATTTTTTTATTATCCCCGCATTTCTCGTGTCTATTAGTTTCCGCTACCTACCAGTGGCGTAGCGTGCCTTGGTGGGGCCCCGTATAAAAATTTATTTGGGGGCCCTTATGAAGGGTAAAGATTTCTCACAAAAGAAAAAATATGTTTGCTTACGCATGTCGGGGGCCCCCGTAGTCCGGGGGCCCCGTATAATTGATACGGCAGATACGGCGGTAGCTACGCCCCTGCTACCTACATAAACTGTCTCTTACTTATTTGTTTCTTTTATTGGTTGTCTGATAGAGATCGCTATTAAACGGTAAGACCGCCTATTGTCTACTTTGTTCTTTGTTTCTGTATTGTTTTGTACTGATTTGTGGCGTTCAATAAAGTGTTTGTTTTGTATGTATTGTATAACTTTACTTCTATACTCCACGTCTGTGAAACAAATCAGTCGAATAGGTACTGCTTGACGTGTTTCGGACTAATCCTTAGCCTTCATCACGTAACGTTTGCAGCCGCCGAGGCAAACGCCCTGGGAAGAAGAAATACGGATTAGTTCAAACTTCAAACATACCGAGTAATACTCGACTTTGATATCTGAGTGATCTGTTTATTTCAGATAAATCTTTTATTTACCTGTAAAAACAACTTTTTGAATAAAAAGCGTTTTCAAAAAAAGTGTACCTAAAGTCTAGGGTACGTCACCAAGACCATTCTCATTCATTCATCCATGCTGGTCTGGGAGCAAAGAAAAAACAGAATGTAGCAGTTGCTTCTCTTCCCGCGCAGATGGTAAAAGCCCATCGAGGGATTGGACGAAAATCTTAGGGATCATGTTATATAGGCGATGGCTAGCAACCCATCACTGTTTTGATTCCCCTTTCCATGCATACGCCCATCATGCCAAACGTGGTCTTTAGGCCTCGTTACCTTAGGCTCTGTCTACCCCGTAAGGGATAAAGACGTGATTTATGTATGTATGTATGTTACCACGACGTCAAAAACATCTGACACCTCTATGCTGCAAACATAAGGTCCGCGTTGCATGTATTTGGCTGTATCGATATTTATGCACTCGACTGTACTCCCTTAATTCTTTCCGAAAAGGAAGAATTTTTGGATTTTTCTGCATCATAATCACGAACTTATTTTTGTAAGATTAAAGAAAGCGTCCTTTATTTTTTGACAGTTTTGTCATTTTTTTCATGCGTTTTGTACCTATGGGTCACCGGTCGTCACAAAGTGACACAAAAAATTTTGATGGAAAATTTAGGTAATTTTGTACACACGTATGTACCTAACCTAGATATACATTTTTTTATGCTCTAAACCAATTTACTGAAACCTAGTCAATAATAAATTTCCATACACAACCTCAATACACTTTCCTCGCCTCAAACCATCCAAATCGAACGATACGACCCGACAGTAACGGCACCAAACTTTCATAAAAGCACCCCTATAATTATAATGAAAACATCGTATAATACGTACATGCTGTATAATAGGTGTACGCCTACGAATTCTCGTAGCGGCGGGCGGGGTCTACGAGGCGTAGACGTCTGGGGTTGCCAGGTGCATTGATGCCTTTCCTCTATTTTGTATTAGACAAATATCGTGACATTATTATTTCGTATTTTTTATTATCTTGAGATTGAAGTAGGCACCAACGTAAAAATGAAAACTAGGATGAAAATATATTCTAGTTCTAACTGCTTATGTACACTCAAGGACATAAATATATTGTACGTCACCAAGACGTCAAAAATATCTATACACCTTTATACCACAAACAGCAAGGTCGGTGACACATATATTTGACACGATGGCTGTATAGATATTTATGCCCTCGACTGTACCGCGTAATTAAGTCACATGTACCCTATGCATATACCGGATATGAGATATATAAGACTTAAGAGACACTACAAGAACGTCACATGAAGATGGATCTTAAAAAATTGTATTATACTCAGTGGCGTAACTATAGTGGTGGCAGGGGTGGCAAAATGCCAGGGGCCCCTAGCTCGACGGGGCCCCGAACTGGCTTGGTTTGGAGCTCAGAAGGGACGCTGATGCACTTTATATTGAGGAAGGAGCCTCATCTGACGAAGTTGCCGCAGGCCCCAGACGTTATAGTTACGCCACTGATTATACTTTGTTTTTTTTTTTGCATAAAACGAAGGTACTTAAACAATTTTGTATGTCTTTTTATCGAAAAACACTTTTTAACAATCTGTAACTGGAAAATATAAAACCCAATGACAAAACAAAACACAATATTCCAGGGATTTTAAATTGTAACTTCCTGTTATTTAATTTATTAAACTGTTTTTCAATAAAAAAGTGTGTCAAGATCGTTTACCTTTTTTCTAATGGTAAAAAAACCAAGAATAGTAGCTTCTAGAATGTCAAAAATTTGCAAAATTGTCATTTTCTTGGTAGAAAGTTATATCAACAACCGTGCGTCGTGACCCGTTACTAGTGACGTTTTAATATCCACGTGTTACGCGTTAACGTTTACTAATGAAGAACATCGATAAAACAGAGCGTGGGCGTAAACTTTGAATCAAATTACACTTTCATTAAGTTTCACACCCACTTTAAGGTAAAGGTCAAAGTTTGCAGTTACCCTAGAAACGGGGAGAATTTTCTACAAGTCTCCCCGCCGGAGGGGTAAGAGTCAGTACCCCGACAGCAGCGTAGCTGCTTGCGCGTCCCGCGCTAAGCGTAGACCTTATACACAATGGCTATTTAAAAAAAGTAATTAAAAACATACATATTTAAAAATGGAAGTGGTCGTTGGTGGTTTTTTTTTAATGGCTGGCGAGCATCCGATGTTCGATTGTTCGGCGTAGCGTTGCGGATTGATTTTTTCGAGCTCGTTTTTTAGGGTCTGCGGCATAATGTGATGGTTTTTCGATCGAGGGTTCTGGCATTCAATTATTGAGTTAAGTCCTCTGGTTAACGTCGTTTAGAAATGCCAGTAAAAAAAAACATCTCTATGGTCATTATAAAATGTGAAATTAATTCAGTCCTCGGAATTCCGATTTGAAATCATTTCGTGAATATTACAATTTCGTTAACAACATGCCACAAAAATGCCCATTTTTCAAAAAACACGCAGAAAAACCAACTCTATCTATAATTCAATATTTCAATAGTGAAGCCTGAAAAGTCCAAACTTTACAAAATCCAAAAAAAAACCGGTACAAATAAACGAAAAATCGTATATTTTCATGTGTCACTTTTAATAAAAGGATAGCTTTCTAAAATCCAAAATGGCGGAGCTTGTACGCGGCCTTCCCGCCTCATTTCCTGTTATGTCGGTAACAAGTATAACATTCGCATTAAATGAATAGATACATTTCTTTTTAAAAAATCAAAAAAAAGAATAGACTCGTATATTATAAATAGTGTTATCAGAACAGGCATTCGGCCAGTGTCTCATACTTTAACGACCAATTATGTTCTGAAGATGTAAATAACATTAATTTCTTAAATATAATCTTAACATATATATATATATGTGTAACACAGAGGTCGCCAGATGTCCTTATTGTGCAAAAACATTTAAGTACTCAAACATGTGAATTAGAAGACACCAAAAAATGTGTAACTCATTTTTTTTATACTCTAAAAGAAACGAAATCAAACGTATTTTCCTTTGATATCGCATTTACTATGAGTGAAATGAACTGTGAATGCTACAGACCGAATTCTAAAAGCAAATCACTCCAAAGTGCCGTTTGAAAATGGAAAAAGTGTATTTCTACAAAACGACAGCTTAAATAAATCTGTGACTACTTCACACGAATAATTGGACCTAGGTCCTATATCCTTCTGCTTCAAATTCAGCACAGATTTCCACCACATTCAAGTAGTATTTCCAGATATGCGCTTTCAAAAACAGTTATCAGTTTGGAATAAACCAAAAGACTTGTCTGTTAATTTATTAATTTTAGCTAGACTAGTCTTTATTGTCTTCTTTTTAATAGCTGTTATAAGTATTGCATGTGTGTAGCTTTATGTTTTTTTTTTTATGTGAATAGGAAGGCAAACGAGCAAGTGGGTCACCTGATGGTAAGTGATCACCACTGCCCATAGACACCCGCAACCCCGGAGGGATTGCAGATGCGTTGCCAACCTAGAGGATTAAGATGAAATGCCTCTTGTGCCCGTAATTTCCCCGGCTGTCTTACTCTCTTGCTATGTGCTTGAATTGTGTCTCTGTGTGAGTTTGAATACGTTTGTGTGTGTCTCTGCGTAGTGTCAAAAAGTCAAATTGTTTAAATCATAATAAATATCTAATGTTATTACCATGTGAAACAATCCAAATTTACGAAACAGCTGTCTCGTCTGTGTCAAACATGTTTATTTTCAGTGTGCAAAAATTCAGTTACCATTTCCACATAAGTCAACATATATGTATGTTGCACTGACCTAAGTACGGTCAGGTGCAAAAATAAGTATTGATAGGAACTTCTCAAAAATATGTCCCACGACCTTATTACGCCGGTGTAAGAGCGTATGGTACTTATTTTTGAATCTTTGTCTAAATACATATTATTACACTTGACTGTACATAGAGGAAATAACCAATTAGAGTGGTAATAAGACCTTTCCAATTGTGGCAACACATCAGTCTTTTTCGACTTACACCTTACTAACCACTACTTGGACGGAACACTATCTTCTCATTTAAGTAATTAGTAAGTAAGTAAGTAAGTAAATGCTTTATTGTACAAATATAGAGAAGTAGAGACAAATCACAAAAAAAGACCTTAAATATATGCACAAAGGCGAACTTATCCCTATAAGGGATCTCTAACAGTTAACCTTAGTTATTAGTATTTTGATTTAGAAATAAGAAACGTGTATGTTTAAATTTAAACCAGTGTATACAATTGTGATAACATTTATGATCTTTATTAATTTCAACAGTCTACAATATACATTACAATACATATTTTCATTTTAATAATTGTTACCAGTTTTAAAAGCAGTAAAATGTTGAAAAACAGCGCCTTCTCTCGCCCCTGGTGAGCAGTAGATGTTCCACGGGAGTTTGTAATAGTGTCGTATAGACACATCATTCAAACATATTATGGTGCTTGGCGACAAAAAATCGCATAATTACAAGGTCACCTGACAGCTAGTAAAAAAATTCGAAAGCTTACCCACCTGCTATGGGTGGTGTAGGGGGTATAGCACGCGTCACGGAATGACGAGGATCCGGGTTCGATTCCCGGCCATAGCTTTACTTTTCGGATTTTTCTGTGTGTTCTATTTTTCATAATCGTTTAGAAATTTAATTTCCAACGGTAAAACCGTAAAAGTAAACAAAAAATCAAGAAGCAAAAATTCTTGATTCATTTGATAGTACCTATAATTATTATGTTGACTTATGTGGAAGTGGTTAAAGGTTCATACATAAACATATGTGGAGTGGCAAAGGCGTAACTCTGGTGGTTAGTGGTTCCATAGTTAACGTAGCGTAGTTATCAATTTAATAAATCTACTATATAAAAATAAGTCGGTTTTTCCTTCCTGACGCTATAACTCCAGAACGCACGAACCGATTTCCACGGTTTTGCATTCGTTGGAAAGGTCTCGGGCTACGTGAGGTTTATAGCAAAAAAAATTCAGGAAAAATTTCAACAGAAAAGCGGGAAAATCTTTTTTCAATCTGGTGGCGAAACGGAGTTCGCCGGGTTTGTTAGTATAATTATGTGTACATTTCATAAAACCGGTTAAGTATGTCATCAGGGGCCTTACCATGACGTCTTAATGCAATTCAATTCCGACTCAGTTCAGGTTTTAGCTGTCATTTTTAGTATGGATCTGACTGAATCGCATAAAGACGTCAAGGTCATTGAAAAAACTTTGCAAGCTGCGGAAGCTTACGTGGTAGGTAACTTTAACTTTAGGTAAAAGAGCTCGTCTCATTATAACTTTAACGTGAAGGGGGGAGAACTTTGCGGTTCTATTAAAAACCTGGTAAGTTTATTTAACTCTTCGGTCTTCTAGAAACATCTAAAATAAATGAGCTTTATAATATACATCTCGCAAAATCTCAGAACCAATCTCAATGACAATGAGTTACGCGATCATTTCATTTGGCATTTTTAAATACTTAGGTACATAATTGTGACGGTGAATACAGGCTATTTTTGCTCCTTATTTATTTAAGTTTAGCGTTCTAAATTTAACATTTAAAATTGATAAGGTCGCCTTGAAAAATCTTGAGAAAGTTCTTGAAAACTTTAAGGTTTCACGTTTTTGGTCTCGATTTTTCGGTCTATTTTTAGTACTTTGTAAGTCTAAGGATCTAAATTTAGCATTCCAGTCCACGCGGCTCTGTGGATTCTTGACAAGTTCTAAAAACAGTTTCAGAGCTGTGTTTTTGTTTAGACTGCCTCAAAATGTTGGCCTTTTTATAGGACAAACATTGTAGACCGTATGTATAAGAAAATATCGCCATGTTGATTTTATTTTCGTGAGGTTGTTTAGGCATCCAGATCACAGATCCCGGATCCGGTAACAGGTAGAAAAATTCGGAGACTACCCACCTGCTATGGGTGGTGTAGTGGTATAGCACGCGTCACGGAATGACGAGGATCCGGGCTCGATTCCCGGCCATAGCTTTACTTTTCGGATTTTTCTATGTGTTCTGATTTTCACAGACATTTAGAAATTAAATTTCTAACGGTAAAACCGTAAAAGTAAAACATAAAAATCAAGAAATAAAAATTTCTTGATTCATTTGATAGTACCTATCATTTGAAAAACAGCGCCTTCTCTCGTCCCTGGTGAGCAGTAGATGTTCCACGGGAGTTTGTAATTGTGTCGTACAGACACATCATTCAAACAGATGACGCTTAGCGACAAAAAATTCGCATAGTAACAAAGGTCACGTGACGGTCGGTAACAGGTAGAAAAATTCGGAGACTACCCACCTGCTATGGGTGGTGTAGTGGTATAGCACGCGTCACGGAATGACGAGGATCCGGGCTCGATTCCCGGCCATAGCTTTACTTTTCGGATTTTTCTATGTGTTCTGATTTTCACAGACATTTAGAAATTAAATTTCTAACGGTAAAACCGTAAAAGTAAAACATAAAAATCAAGAAATAAAAATTTCTTGATTCATTTGATAGTACCTATCATTTGAAAAACAGCGCCTTCTCTCGTCCCTGGTGAGCAGTAGATGTTCCACGGGAGTTTGTAATTGTGTCGTACAGACACATCATTCAAACAGATGACGCTTAGCGACAAAAAATTCGCATAGTAACAAAGGTCACGTGACGGTCGGTAACAGGTAGAAAAATTCGGAGACTACCCACCTGCTATGGGTGGTGTAGTGGTATAGCACGCGTCACGGAATGACGAGGATCCGGGCTCGATTCCCGGCCATAGCTTTACTTTTCGGATTTTTCTATGTGTTCTGATTTTCACAGACATTTAGAAATTTGCTTTAATGTTATTCTGTTAATGTTAGTCTGTCAGGGATAATGTTAACTATTACCGACCGAGCGACTAAACCGCTGACCTCAGATTTTCACATGCCTAACTGCAGTGGCGTAACTATAACGTCTGGGGCCCGTGGCAAATATATCATGATTCCTATGCCCATTCCCTCGATGGGCTTTTACCATCTGCGCGGGAAGAGAAGCAACCGGTCTTTCTATGTTTTTTCTTTACTCCCAAACCAGCACGGAAGCAATCTATACTAGAAGTGTTAAAACAGCTGAAACGTAAAATTGAATCGGTATTGAAATGCACTAAGACGTCATGGCCGAGGGACACGTTTTGTAACTGTGCTGAAGGGATTTCTATTTAATTACATTTTTGCATGTTAAATGCTTTCTGAGCTTGCAGTTGCATGTTTTATTGCTTTTTGTATGTTTGGTTGGTTGCGAACGGACTGTGCGAGGATTTGTTTTGATCGCTTCTGTAAAACCAAAACAATGTAACAAATAAATACTTATATCTTAGTAAAAAACGGAATAACCCGACGCCAGCCTGTTGATCACCAACTTAAAAAAAAGAAAAAACAAAGTTTTTTTTTAAATCTAAATATGACTCTACCTGTCACCAAGGCAGAAAACCTATTTAACGCATTCACTGTACTGCTGCAATGTAGCATTGTCTTTTTAAAACACACTTTTTTTATTTGTGGAATAGTAAAACCCAATAAGTTTGGCAATATCTATCTCAAGAGAAGGACGCGGTTACATGTTAAAGTGTGATGGAAATACACGTGTCCACTCTAACGTATTATCGCATTCTTAGATAGAGCCATTGGTAATAAGAATCATGGTGGGTGTCATCGTCTCGGCAAGGCCGCACAGCGAATGTGTTAAAGGTTTTTTTATATTTCAGCCACACAATTAAAACCTAAACAAAAGACTGACGACACGTCGACAATAAATAGTAAATAAGTAAACAATGAAGTTATACACGAGATGCGGACAAGTGAAAGGATTACCGAACAGAATTACGTAAAGTAGAAAGCGATAGTACCGCTCGCGCGCTGGCCAGTGTCACACGTCGAGTCAAAGTGAATTAAAAAATAAAAATAGTGCGTTCAAAAACCGGTGCGGAACGGGAAAAGCGCGCGGAGTTTTGTGGCTGTATATTGTTATATTATCTGTGTTCCCGGCGCCAGCCAATGAGGTGGCGCGGACCGCCCCCGTGCGGGCTATGTCTCGCGGTCTGGCTGGCTCTCAGTGCCGGTAAGTACGATTTATTTTCATTACTAAAATATAAGTTACAGTTGCAGTCTGGCAATAAAGAAAGTATAGTCATAAATTAAGTAGGCACCCAAGTAAATTGCTCCCGGTACCGGTACTTAGTACAATGTCCCAAATTAAGTTCGTTCAGTGACGTAGCTAGGAAAACAAGGCCTCACAAATAAAAAACTGGGGCTCTACTATCTAAACTGGTTAAGGTTTATCGAGCAAAAATATTAAATATTACTTCTGGTGAGTATTCGAGGGCCCCCGAGCATGAGGGCCCGGGGGCACTGCACCGCCTGGCCCCTAGGTATCTACGCCGCTGAGTTCGTTAAGATCTCAGCCGGGTTACAAAAAAAAAAACATTATATGCATAGATCGCGGTCAATATTTACCGTGTGAACGCAGCGAAGCCAGTTGTTTTGAAATCCGCGATCCTATATTGACATAGCAGTATCACGATACTATTGATCGTTTTGATCCATGCTAGGACTACATTTTGTAACTATGCCATGTTTCACTTTTGTTGCCAGCCTGTTGCTGCACTCATTTTAATTTTTAATCATCATCATCATCATCATATCCAGTCTATATGCGTCCCACTGCTGGACACAGGCTTCCTCTCAGGATGAGAGGGCTTGGGCTATAGTTCCCACGCCCGCCGGTGCTGATTGGGAACTTAACACACAATTGAATTGCTTCGCAGGCGAAGGAAAACATCGTCAAACCTGCACACATCTGCTAAGTAATTAATGTGGGAAAAATCGAAAAATTAATTGATGGAACTTGTTTTCCCTGTATTCTACAGATATGTCCTTATCAGGCAGCTTTTTTTGTCACTGATGGCAGGTTGAATGACCTTATGTTCCATTAAAGCATATTTCGAATTTAAATGAAAGTTTACTGTCCTCAGTAAACATACAAGTAGTGAGTCAGATATTAAAATACATTCAACAGGACATTCAATGTACTGATTTGTAATGTTCACTATACCAGGGGTTCCCAAAGTGTGCGCCGCGGCGCCCTGGTGCGCCGTAGAAAGTAAAGAGGGGCGCCGTGAGTTCTATCACTATCCGAAACCACAAATATTCGCGGGTACCTATTTGAGCGCTCGCATCGGTAAATAATATAGCAACAATACAACTTAGCTAAGGCAGGGCGCCGTTACAAAATACTAAACTTGTAACTGCGCCGCAGGTTGAAAAAGATTGGGAGCCCCTGCACTATACCATAGTCTTTGCACTTACTGTACAGTAGGCCCATGAAATTGTAGAGCATATTTAAGACGTTGTCATTAAATTTCTAAACGAGACTGAAAATTAGAACACATTGTAAAATCCGAAAAGTAAAGCTATGGCCGGGATTCGAACCAGAATTCTCGTCATTTCGTGACGCGTGGTGAGCAGCAGATGTTCCACGGGAGTTTTTTTTTTATTTTTTTTTTTTTTTTTTTATATGAATAGGAAGGCAAACGAGCAAGTGGGTCACCTGATGGTAAGTGATCACCACTGCCCATAGACACCCGCAACCCCGGAGGGATTGCAGATGCGTTGCCAACCTAGAGGACTAAGATGCAATGCCTCTTGTGCCCGTAATTTCCCCGGCTGTCTTACTCTCCACACCGGAACACAGCAGTGCAAGCACTGCTACTTAGCGGCAGGATTAGCGAGTAAGATGGTGGTAATTGTGTCGTACGGACACATCATTCAAAGAGATGACGCTTTGCGAAAAAAAATCGCATAGTAACAAGGTCATGTGACAGCTAGTAACAGATAGAAAAATTCGAAGGTTTACCTACCTGCTATGGGTGGTGTAGGGGTATAGCACGCGTCACGAAATGACGAGGATCCGGGTTCGATTCCCGGCCACAGCTTTACTTTTTGGATTTTTCTGTGTGTTCCAATTTTCAGTGTCGCTTAGAAATTTAATTTCTAACGGTAAAACCGTAAAAGTAAACAAACAATCAAGAAGTAAAAATTCTTGATTCCTTGATAGTACGTTCATTGTCATTTGTAACGTTAAATTGTCATTTTTAATAATTTTATTAATATGTTAAAATTAAGCGCTCAACATTTTGTAGGTCTACTGTACAACTAAATCGAATCAAGTATAATCGAGAAGAGCTAACAGACGCTTTCGCATTTATAAAGAGTATGGATAGGATCTAGTCGTGTTAGATCCTGTTTCTGATCTAGAGCAAGTCCATGCTCAGGGTTACGTGTGTGGAAATCCTTGCAACTTTGACCCACTTCACGTATAGGTTACCTACTTCGTGTGATTTAGCTCACATAGTAACACGGTCACCTTGCTAATAATAACGACATAGTATGAACCCTTAATGTGACTTTAAGTCACAACAATGGTCTCATACATTCATAATCACGTATTTATCCCTTACGCGGTAGACAGAGCCTACAAAACCTTAAGGCCACGTTTAGCATGATTGTGGGCGTAGATGGAAAGGGGAATTAAAATAGTGATGGGTTGCTATCCACATCGCCTATAACGTGATTCATAAGACCTTCGCCTATTCCCTCGATGGGCTTTTACCATCTGCGCGGCACGAGAAGCAAGTGGTATTTTCTGTTTTTCCTTTGCTCCCAGACCAGTATGGAAGTAATCAAAGAGAAATGTGTGAAAACAAATTATGAACCACTAGCTTCTGCCCACGACTTCGTTCGCGAAGAATTAGACTTATGAACTGTTGTTGATAGTATACTCTGCAATAATTATTAACCTCGCGACTCTAGGCAGCTACGACCTTTGACATGTTTATCACCCCGCGGGAACTATGCAATTTTCCGGGATAAAAGTAGCCCAGGTATGTACCTTAAGGTACCAGCTATCTCCGTCCCAAATGTTATCCGAATCGGTCCAGTCGTTTCAGCGGGAAGACGGAACAAACATACACACTCACATCATCACCTCCATCCATCCTCACAAACTTTCGTATTTATAATATTAGTAGGATTTAATGAAAGAATCTGGCCTTAACTTTTTTGGAATTTTAAACGCACACTGTCGGTCTCTCGTTTAATGCTCCTCTCATCTACTCAAAGGTTAATTGGTAGAGATCCCTTATATTATAAGTTCGCCTTTGTGTATATATTAATGTTATTTTTTTTGTGTGATTTGTGTCTGTTTCTTTATATTTGTACAATAAAGCATTTACTTACTTAAACTTTGAAATTTAAAATTGGAATTCGTTTTTGCCGTTTCGACCATAACCTCTGCACTTGATCAAGACGTTTACTTATATAGCAGCTCATCCACACGCGTCATCTCTATACACCGGAGTTAATACGTTCTGATGAAGGTCAACAAACAGGATACAGCATACGGACGCGTGGCTATCGTCCTCTAAACTTTAGGTAACCTACTCAATGATAACTAAAAAATAAAGCATGTCCCTCGTAATCACTTGAAACAGAAACGGATGAACTAAAGAAAAAAAATTCTTGGGAGGATTATGATTTCAACGATTATTAAATTTTTTTTCAATGCACAAATCCTACTAATATTATAAACGCGAAAGTTTGTAAGTATGGATGGATAATGGATGGTTGGATGGATGGATGTTTGTTACTCTTTCACGCCAGAACGACTGGACAGATCTGGATGAAATTTGGAACATAGATTATAGTTTTTTTTATGTTAGAGAGGCCAGACAAACGAACTAGTGGATCACTTGATGTTAAATGATCACCACTGTCCATAGACACCCGCAGCGCTTTACGCGATGCCAGTGCGACATTATTATTATTATTGTAGTCGACATTATAGCCTGGTATAACACATAGGCTACTTTTTATGCCGGAAAATTGCGTAATTCCTGCGGGATAGCGATAAACGAATGCTATGCAGACGAAGTTGCGGGCAACAGCCAGTTATTCATAAAATTTAACCAAATTTCTAGGACAGCTGGCAGTACTGAAGGTATGATTTTCTTTGCTATTGTATGGATGGGAAATTCTACATATTTGCCCAGGCAACATGTGATTGCTGTTTGGCCAGGAATACGTAGACTTAACTTAAAGGGTCAATTTTTTCACAGCTTCAAAGTAGGTACTACTTCATTATTTGGTATTAACTTCAACTTTACCTATGCCTCAAATCAAAGACCTCTAAGCGTTACTGAGAAAAAGGGTCTTGACGGTCAGACTGGCAGACGGACAACGAAGTGATCTCATAAGGGTTCTTTTTTCCTAGAGATACGGAACCTTTAAAAATATGCAATAGTTATGATTCCATATTTATTTTATTAATCAAAAAAATTGGTTTAGCTATTGAGACTAGTAGATTGTGGTGTTGCTTCGTGATTTCATAGTTGTAACGGCCTATGACTATAAGATTGCCTTTACGTAGGGTTATTGCAATCAAAACAGTAGGCTTATTACCTAACTCGCAATCGCCATCGTGTTCATTTTGACAGTTGTATGAATGTGACAGCTAGCTGATTCCGATACCAATTGTCAACCCATATACCTAACTGTCAAAATGAACGCGATGGCGATTGCGAGCGAGTTAGGTAATAAGCCTACTGCAATTGCAAACGAACACCATTCTCACGCACTGTTTGAATTAAAACCCGACACCGTAACCGATTCCGAGGAAACAGAAACGACGAAGCATTGTGACACAATGTGATGGTACCGAGTAAACTAGTTTGAATGCGAGAGCCTGCAATAGCAAGATCTTTTGTCCCTTTCGGTGTTGAGACCCTTGGTCCGTGGGGTCCTAGCGCTAGTAGCCTCTTCAAAGATATTTCGAAGAGGCTAATAGACGCTACGGGTGACCGCAGAGCTGGCAGCTTCCTTGGACAGCGTATTAGTATCGCTGTCCAAAGCAGGAACGCTGGCAGCGTCTGTGGTACTATGCCACAGGGGCCCCTATTTTTAATAATTTTATTTTAAGATTAGTTTTAATTTGTTTTTAATTCCCCTTTTGTATTTTTTTCATTAATATTTAAGATCATAGCAATGAACAAAATAGAGTGGAGACCGCGGGCCGGCGAGCGCAGCGTAGGACGTCCACCAACGAGGTGGACGGAAGACCTGAGGTTTTACTATGACGTCTTAATGCGATTCAATTCCGACTCAGAGCCTGAACTGAATCGGAATTGAATCGCATTAAGACGTCATGGTAACCGCCCTGGTTAAAGTCGCGGAAGCAAGCTGCTTCCAACCGAGGTAACTGGAGGATGGGGGAGGCCTACGTATTCATAATATTTATCTCTTATGATCTCTGTATTGTGGTTACACCATATTATAAATAAATGGTTTACATAGGAATCATGTTACAGGCGATGCGGCTAGCAACCCATCACTATTTTGACTCCATTTTTTGCCATGTACCTATACGCCCACAATGTTGCTAATCGTAGCCTAGGTCTTGCCACCTTAGGCTCCGTCTACCCCGTAAGAGATAAAGACGTGATTTGTATATGTATGTACTTTTCTCTTATTATTTGAGTTGGACGGATATGCTTGTCGATGTAGGGTCCTTTGTTACCTAACTAGTCGTATTAAAAAGCTGATTATACCTAAATGAAATCGATAGATGGCTTAGTCAGTGAACAGTAGATCTTGTGTTTAAGGGGGTTGCCACCCCTATAGTTCTCATATCCTCACTCCTCCCCCCCCGCCGGGGTAAAAACTACCGGCGTTTAGAGTACACTTTATCGGTTCTAATCCGGCAATCGCCGTGAGGCAGCTCTGAACGTAGTTATCGCCCCCCGGGTATACCGTTTACCGGTTATAACCAGTTTTCCCGGGTCAAGGAACTAAAGTAATGACATTGTCAACTATACATTGCAGCGTCAGGATTAGGAGAGCAATTTAAAAAAAATGCCACAGTCCTCAATTTTTTAATATCTACGAATTTCATGCTATTTGACTCAGCTCTAGCTCTTTCCATCCCGTAGGAGAGAAAAGATGTCCCAACATTTTTTATGTTCTTCCTTATAGTTAGTAACAATATAGGAAAAAAAGTTTGGAGCACTTTTTTGTTCTATTAAGATTTAACGTGATTCTGAGTAGGAACAATGATGAAATAAAAAAATGCTCAGGAATGAGTGAAAATTAAATAAAATGTGTCATACAAATGCAAGTGCATGTCCTCAGATTCGAACCCGGGACCTCAAGCTTCATAGTCAGGATCACTAACCACTAGGTAGGTAATGCAAGAGACAGAGCGATATAGCTTAAGTATGTCAGTATTTTCTTACTATTCGTTCTAGAAAGAACTGGCAGTTTATCTTGCGCGCACTCGTCCTGGCCGTGCTGAGACACTTTTCATGCCTTCTTTAATGCGCGATTAAATATTAATCGGACTCTCTGAGAGTTAGATTCGCTCGTTATTTCCTTATCAAATCTAGACCCCCTCGCTTAGTCGGCATTATGTTTGCGAAGCATATCCTCCCCCACACGTCCCCTTCTAACTTTGTCAAGCTCGTATCTTGCATATACGGGGTGTTCTGTATACAGTACGTCTTAAAATTGTTCTGGAATATTTAGGAAAGTGGTTGGGTTATTTTGATTGAACACCCCTACGATGATTTTTCATTTATTTTTATTCATTTAGACACGATTCACTTTAAACATCCATGTATGGAAACATACATTTATTCATTGCTTCAAATATGATCAAAATAGTGATGGGTTGCTAGCCGCATCGCCTGTAACATGATTGCTATGATTTTCGCCCATTCCCTCGATGGGCTTTTATCATCTGCGCGGGACGAGAAGCAACTGGAAACTGCAGTTTTTCTTTGCTCCCAGACCAGCATGGAAGTTCAATCATACATCATGTTCACAGGCCTTACCATGACATTTTAATGCTGTTTGACATTTTTAGTTGTTGTTTTTAAAATTCATTCCGCAAAGGAATAGGCGAAGGTTTTGCACCATACAGCCAAGTCTTCATTAGTATATTTCTCTTCATAGTAGTTTTTTGTAAGGCCGAGGCAAAGTCAATGAAGTCTTCAAATTTGAAGTTGTAAAGGCCTCGTCTTTAGTGGTAAAATCCGAATGGAGTCAATTCAGGGTATAAAGTACAAATTGTGTGTCATTGTCTGTGGTGAAGTTGAAAGATTAAAAAAAATAAAGATAGTCTTTGATCGAACACGGCTGATGTCTCATTGCGCTCATTTCCAAAAACGAATTAAATGTATTCCGAGTCCAAGCCCACAAAACCTGCATCCCAATCGCACAATGTGTCAATTCTGTAGGCTTATTACCTAACTCGCTCGCAATCGCCATCGTGTTCATTTTGACAGTTCTTGTATGAATGTGACAGCTAGCTGATTCCGATGCCAATTGTCTGCCCCTACATCATAAATATATCATCATAAATATGAATGAAAGTTTCAATATCCTTGAGGAGCTCTTGAGTGCCGCGCGGGATCGGACTCGATTGGTAAATAGTCAATATCAGTAGGCTATTACCTAACTCGCTCGCAATCGCCATCGTGTTCATTTGACAGTTCATGTAGGGGCTGACAATTGGCATCGGAATGAGCTGTCACATTCATACAAGAACTGTCAAAATGAACACGATGGCGATTGCGAGCGAGTTATGTAATAAGCCTACTGATCTGACAGCGAACCTAAACTGAATCGGAATTGAATCACATTAAGACGTCATTAAGGCCCCAGGGGCCCCATTCTTGAAAGGACATGTGTGAAAATACCACTCGAAAGTGGTAAAAATCTGTTTATTATATCCTCAAAACTACATCTCCAATAAAATTTTTGACTAGTTCACAAGATTAATCAGAGCCGTATCTTCTAAGCTACTCGTATATCAAATTCAGTACAATTTTTACCACCAGTGGTATTTTCACACATGTCCTTTCAAAAATCGGGCCCCTGCACGGAAAATTTCCATTCTACAAAATACGGTGGGTATGTATGCTTGCACAGACGTAGCTCTCTTGTGTGGTAGCGGTAGCCCGGTAACTGGTTTTTATTAACTTCCGAAATCAAGAAGGTAACCACAATAATAGTCGCCAGTCTCAAACGGCGTACTAAAACAGTGGGGTGTCCACGCTCCGGGGCTCGGCCAAGACGGATGGCTGGGGTGCATATGATTTGGGAAAAGGGGGTCGGAAAGTGCTATTGATAAAGTCTAAGTGGTAAGGGGAATTTGCAGCTTTCGGAGTTTAAGGGATTTCGTATGATATTGAGTTGAGTTTTTATATTTTAGCCGAATGTGTGGGCGTTGGTGTGACGAGTTTGTGGGTGTATTATCTTTTTTTAGCAAATCAGTTATGGGTCGTTTGATAAAACGTGTTGGATATAGTGACTAGGATAGAAAAGATGATGCTTAGTTGGTTTGGACACGTAGAGAGGATGGATGAACCAAGATTAACTAAAAAGATGGGGTTGGAGAGCCTAGACGAACGTTCAGTGACCAAATGGGGACGTTTTGAAAAACCCCTATATCAACGAGTTTGTATGAAGAGTATGGTGAAATTATGTGGTTGAAGCGAAAAAGGTATGTCAGGATCGTAGCAAGTGGAACAAAGAGGCGTGCTGGTATTTATATATTGATATACCTATAAATGCTTAAGATATAGCCTTGTTGTTAAAGAGCCTAAGGAGTCCCGGGTTCAATCCACGATAGAGGCAGATGTTACGTATGAAAAAAAAAACTTATTTTTTTCTCGCTCCACCCTTTTATATTTAATATCCATGTGCTTATCTACATACATGTAAGTGTATGTATGATCGATAGGGTAAACGATTCTGTGTAAGAAAAACCCAAAATAGTTAAATTCTAGAAAAAATGTTCATGTGGACTTTTGTTTGGAAAACGCTCATTTATAAAATTGACACTATTTTACATTTCATATCTAGATTTCATCTAAATATACGGTCAGTGAGCGGCAAAAAATGTATCCCTTATATGTATGCAATGCACTTAAGTGTAGGCAATTTTGTATGAAGACGGCCAAATTATGTGTCGCTGAATACAATCGAGGGCATAAATATCTGTACAGCCATCATGTCAAATATATGTCACCGACCTTATTGTTCGTGGCATAAAGGTGTATAGATGTTTTTGACGTTTTGGTAACGTATACATATATTTATGCCCTTGACTGTAACTAAGATTATCATTTATCTGTTTTTTTAAGGTGCCAATAACTTTCCTTTTATTTCATTTATGTGCCAACTGTCACTTATAAAAAGGTTCTTATTTCAGAACGTCCGTAATAAAGTTTATTCCTTAACCCTTTCGTGGTCGACTCGTAAAAAAAAAGGTTTTTTTACAACTGAACTTCCACAGCAGAAGTATATACTTGGATGTAATGGTTTAAATCCCCATTTTTTTTTTCAATGCACGTATTATCATTTTCTGTAGTAACGGTAAGATAGCCTATCGATAGTTTGAGCAAAGACAATAGTATTACAACAAAATATGCAAAACTGTTACTAATCCAAACGACTGTCTGCTGTTAAGTTAAAAAATGCTATCGAAGTATGTCTAGCAAATATAAACTACCAAGATACTGAAGGATCTCCTTACAGTACAGGCACTTACTAATGGTAAAGTGTAGCCACACACACACGCGCGCGCGCGTACACACACACACACAGCCTAAGGTAACAAAACCTTAAGGCCACGTTTAGCATGATTGTGGGCGTCTAGGTGGAAAGGTAAATCAAAATAGTGATGGGTTGCTAGCCGTATCGCCTATTACACGATTCCTGAAATTGTCGCCCATTCCCTCGATGGGCTTTTACCATCTGCGCGGGAAGAGAATCAACTGGTACATTATATGTTTTTTCTTTGCTCCCAGACCAGCATGGAAGATGCAATAATTAAGATAGCAATAATATCGATAGTATTGCTGTTTACCGTTAGTATTGCTTAAAATAAGAGATACTATCGATAGGCCTATCGATTTTACGGCATTTCCCGTTAAAACTATCGATAGGGAATTTATCGTTTTTGCGGCAACGCTAGGTCTGTTCATCCCAATTCCTATAAAAAGAATATGTCACCAAAGTCGAACTTTCATCCAAAACAAACAAAAACAAACGCACTTTCACAATTAGCGTATCAGCTGAGATTAGGATGCATTAGGCAAGATCTAAACGTTATGTATACTCTCTCTCTCTACCATTTCACGAACAGAAAAGTTGCAAGCGTCTAGTTTATAAGAATGTGATTCGAAACGGTTCAAAAGGCTTCGCGACTGAAATAGCACACGACAACCCTTCAGGATGCTTCTATTTGGAATGCGAAGGGCTCGCTCTAAGAGACAGTGAAATAGAGCTTTCACTTGACTTTTAAATGCCGTTCCGTTATAAAAATAAACGTTATTATACTTATCCTTCTTTTTCTTATTTGTGGCGTATCAAGTCGTTATAGCGACGACAACTTCGCCAATGTCAAAGTAACAAAAATAGAATTAAAAAATCTTGTGTCAAAATGTCGGCAACGTTTTACGGTAATGGTCAAAAACCCCCGCCCCCGTCGGGCTCTTAGCCAACGGTCAATGATATCCCTCAGAAACTGCCAGGAAATCATTAGCCGATGCCCAGGGTGCACCGGACCAAGCACTGCTCTCCCTGGACGGATCCAAAAATGAACCGCAGCTCTTGACCACACCTGGAGGTAACCCGATTCGCAATATGATATGATTCGGACTATAATATTGAGAACTATGATACGTTTTCTTCCGCCGTTTTAAAAATAGGCAAGTAGGCGGAACTTGAGTTCTATGGACGGTATTTACAAAAAAAACTGACTAAATTACATCTCCTAACGTTTTTGCTATACAAGAACTGCGTTGCGAGACCAGACTCCGACTCAGTTCGGGTTTTAGCTGTCATTTTTAGTATGGATCTGACAGCGAGCGAACCTAAACTGAATCGGAATTAGATCGCATTATGACGTCACGATGCGATTACTTATATTGTAAAAGCATCGATGACTGAGTCTGATACAGGCGAAGCCGCGTGTAAAAGCAATTATTTGATGATTTTGAGTAATTTTAAACTTTCTTCCATGCTGGTCTGGGAGCAAAAAAAAACATAGAACGTACCAGTTGCTTTTCTTCCCGCGCAGATGGTAAAAGCCCATCGAGGGAATGGGCGAAAAACTTAGGAACCATGTTATAGGCGATGCGGCTAGCAACCCTTCAGTATTATGATTCCCCTTTCCACCTATACGCCCACAATCATGCTACGCGTGGCCTTTAGGTCTTGTTACCTTAAGCTCTGTCTACCCCGTAAGGGATTAAGACGTTATTTATGTATGTATGTATTTTAAACTTGTATACTAATTCTATGTAGGTAAACATATTTTGTTTTGTTCTGATCTAGACATTATTATAACAACTCTAGACATAGAGCGACTGTCGTTCGTTACCTACGCGTAGTTCATCACTAGCAATTTGGCCAAATTGCCGGCTCCCCAACGGAATGAGTATCGAAACGTTGAGACAAAACGCGTTAAGCGTACGCGTGAGAGGGAGAGGGGGCGTAGGGCTGCGAAAACCTTTTAAGTATTTTTTTTAATCCGTAGACTAAATGACAACCACAAATGTCAAACGTAAAAATAATGTGACCAGTTTAAAATAAACAGTGTTGGGGCCCGATTTTTGAAAGCACATGTGTGAAAATACCACCCGAAAGTGGTGAAAAATTGTGCTGAATTTGAAATACGAATAGCTTAGAAGATATTTACGGCTCTCATTAATATTGTGTGCTAGCCAAAAATTTTATTAGAGCTGTAGTTTTGAAGATATAAACAGATTTATACCACTTTCGAGTGGTATTTTCACACATGTGCGTTCATTAATCGGGCCCCTGTTTGATTTCGGTTTGTGAATAATCGATAAATATTAAATTAATTTTAGGTTTGGTAAAAATTGTTCCAGCCGGAAAACCAAAAAGATGTAAGGTAGCTTTGGCATAAAATTGTTTTTTTATTTATTTTCTTATGCGCGTGGGGGGTTCTTTAAGTTTTTAGTTTAATGTTATCTAAACAGTGTATCCGTTATTAAAACACAATGTGGGTAGTCTAATTTTGTTGGATGACAGCGATATTAGCGATATTGGAAGCTTAGGGGTGGTACCTAGCAACCCCCTAACTGACGATTTCAAACTGTCAGCAAATAAGATGAGGAGTTGATTAAAATCGTTTCTAAGGTTCATTATCTCTAAAGTTTAGAAAAAAACGAACCCTCGTAAAATCACTTCGTTGTCCGTCTGTCCATCAAGATTCTTTTCAGAGGAACACGTAGAGAACGCGTGTAAAGTTGAAATGAATACCAAATACTATCTGCAGTCCCTTGGAGCTGGGAAAAAATTCATCCTTCTAAGTCTACGCAATCAAAAGATAAAGTCTAGTATTAGAAAAAGTGTTTTTATACAATTAGCAGTGCTACGAAAACCTGGGGACTTTAAGTAGTCCTAGAAATTGGAAATTTGGTATGAAGGAAGCTCTTATAGCACAGTTAATGAAATACATACATACATATATCACGTCTTTATCCCTTACGAGGTAGACAGAGCCTAAAGTAACAAAACCTTAAGGCCACGTTTTGCATGAAAGATTAAGGGCGTTAATGAAATCCAATATCTAAATATCAAGACTTTACTATCTATGTAAGTTAAAACTATCTCAAACTGACTACTTTTTCTAAGGGAGCAGGGCTTTGCTATCACTGGATTTTGTATTCACATTCAGTACGGAACCCTTGGTGTACAAGTCCGACTCACACTTGACTGTTTTACATATTTATATACAGCTACAATATTTTTGGAATATTTCAGCAGGAAGCTGGGTTACTTTGGAAAACTATCCCATAGTTATTTTCCCGGAAAATCGCAAAGTTCCCGCGGGATAGCGATAAGCGATTCTGCGTAGACAGCATCCTTAGTCTTTCCGAATGCGCTGGTAGTTTAAAAAGAAAACATGTAACTAACCTAACCTAAAAATTTCGATTTACGTAACTACAAGCTTTTTTGCTGACTGTACTTGCATTGCCATCCGTCCTACATATGTGAACCTAATTTCAAGTCAATCGGGCAACCGTTGAATAGTTCCCTCCTGCGGAGACGGTTCTAGATCATCAGAATTCTACTACCAGATTATTGTATTGCCATTCGACTTACACAAGTATGCAAAATCTCAGCTCAATCGGATGAAGGTATATGCTTCAAAATTGAGTCGCAAGATTCCACCCGGACAAACATACATACATATGTTGCAAGTTAATATAAAGCTTGTAATAATAATAATAAAAGAGCTATTTGCGGCATATTTGCAAAATAAGTTCTGATTTTGATTTCAAAGGACTTCTTAAATAAATCACGGCTTTCAATAAGCAATAATATTCGTAAAAACTCCCAATTTGGTTGTCAGCCTTTTTAACTGCTGGCAACCCTACCCTAATCCCGGGGGAGGGGAGGCTGTCAATCAAAGCGTCCCTCCGGTCTTTACGATATTAGATAAATATCGCGCAACTTAACGGATGAGACGGTGCGATCGCAAACGAGTGCAAAACAGGCTGATATCGTTTGTAAATTGCAACCTCAATTCCACCAAAATCAATTCAAAACCCAAGTTTGATTATTCTGGAAGTGTCAAAAATGATAATGAAATTTCTTCCATGCTAGTCTGGGAGCAAAGAAAAAACAGAATGTACCAGTTGCTTCTCTACCCGCGCAGATGGTAAAAGACCATCGAGGGAATGGGCGAAGCTTATAGGAATCATATAGGCGATGAGGCTAGCAACCCATCACTATTTTGATTCCATTTTTCCACCTATACGCCCTCAATCTTGCTAATTGTGGCCTGTAGGTACCTGTTACCTTAGGCTCTGTCTACCCCGTAAGGGATAAAGACGTGATTTGTGTATGCATGTGTATGTCAAAAATGACAACTAAAACGTAAAATGGGATCTGGGGGCCTTACCATGACGTCTTAATGCGATTAAATTCGGACTTAGGTCAGGTTTTAGCTGTCATTTTTAGTATGGATCTGACAGCGAGCGAACCTAAACTGAATCGGAATTGAATCGCATTAAGACGTCATGGTAAGGCCCTTGATATAAATTAATTATTGGATTTCTTGACAGAACACATTCAATAAATGGTAGTCATGTGTTGTCGCCAAATACAGAAAAACTGCAATGCACACAGTTATTCATCGTAACTATGGATTCGAAATTAAGCCACCCGTTTCATGCTTTAAACATCGACCAACGCAGTTGGAACAATTAATTTGTCAACCAAAATTAAAAAAAAACTTAAGATTATTTTTTAAATACAATGTTTAGGTACTTAGGCCACTAGACTATGCAGTATGAATGTTTATGACATTTATTTCTAAATGAAATCATCCTTTAACCATCCATTTGCGACATTAGGATAGGGGCGCAACTGAACAGGCGAGGTCCGCGAACAACAGGATGTATGGCTCGATGAGTGGGGTGGAGCAGAGTTGCCAGCTCGAAAATACAACTACTGCGAATAAAAACAGGATGAAAAATGTTTTTGTAAAAAAATTCATTTTTAAAACATGTTGGTCTGGGAGTAAAGAAAAAACTGTAGGTACCAGTTGATTCTCTTCCCGCACAGATGGTAAAAGCCCATCGAGAGAATTGGTGAAATCCTTAGGAATCATGTTATAGTCGATGCGGCTAGCAAGCAATCCCATCACTACTTTGATTCCCCTTTCCACAATCATGCTAAATGTGGTGTTTAGGTCTTGTTACCTTAGACTCTGTCCACCCCGTACCTCTTAACAGTTTTGTAACTAAAGAATACAGTCTACGAAAATTAGACAAGACCACAAAGACAAAATAATCCTTTCGGACCGACCACAGTATAACTTAGTTCAAACTTCGAAGCCTGCGTGGTTTTAATGGTTTTGATGTTGCCAGAATGAGATTTTCCGTTTTTAGGGTTCCCTACCCCAAAAGAAAAAACAGAACCCTTATTACGTCAGTCATCCTTTTTTTTAATTTCCGTCGATGTAAATAACCAATATAAAAAGACCTCGCATGCCTAGGTACATTTTGCTTAGGAGCTCTGCTAATGCTAACACTGGATTTTATAGTCACTTGCCGAATTTGTACAGAACCCTCGGTGCGCGAGTACAGGGGCCTTAGCATGGCGGTAATGAACCAAAGTAGGATCGCTCGCTGTCAGATCCACACTATAAGTGTCAAAAATGACAGCTAAAACGTAAAATTGAATCGGAATTGAATCGCATTAAGACATCATGGTAAGTCCGCTGAACCCTAAAAATCTTAAAAACATTCACAGGGGTTCAGTCAAAGCAACCAACTAGCTCCTGAAGTATATCAAGACACATTGCATGTCTTCATGAAAAAAGCCTTGGATCATTTATTTCTGGTTATCATTAAAGAACGCCATCCATAGTGGTCTAGGAGCAAAGAAAAAACACAAAATTTACCATCTGCTTCTCTTCTTCCCGCGCAGGTAAAAGCCCATCGAGGGAATGGGCGAAAATATTAGGAATCATGTTATACGCGATAGCACCCATCACTATTTTGATTCCTCTGAACGTGGCCTTTTTTACCTTAGACTTTGTCTACCCCGTAAGACATAAAGGCGTGATTTACTGTACTGTAACCTTTAACAATAAGAAGAGTGGCGGCGTGTTGTGAAGCTTGATGAAACGTGATAACCACGACCACTCTGTCAAGAGTGACAAGGAAGAGAAGAGAATACAATACATACACAGACACAAATCACGTCTTTATCCCTTACGGGGTAGACAGAGCCTAAGGTAACAGGTACCTACAGGCCACAATTAGCATGATTGAGAGTGTATAGGTGGAAAATGGAATCAAAATAGTGCTGGGTTGCTAGCCTCATCGCCTAAAACACGATTCCTATAAGTTTCGCCCATTCCCTCGATGGTCTTTTACCATCTGCGCGGGTAGAAAAGCAACTGGTACATTCTATGTTTTTCTTTGCTCCCAGACCAGCATGGAAGAAAGTCTAGCCTTAGAAAGAGAAGAGAACCTTTAACAATAAGAGTAATTAGAATCACAAGGAGCATCATCAATGTCTCCCGCTCTGTCTACCCCGTCCTAAGGGTTAAAGACGTAACTACTATGTATGATGAGGCATTGTATTGTATCTGATGTTTCCTTCCAGTGTCTGTCCTGTCCCGCCGGCCGGAGCCTTACTATGGCCGTCTCATCGGCCGCCTCAACCAATACGCGCACGGCATCAGAGGCGCCGTATACGCCGTGGATGAGAACACGGTCTTCGTCAAGAGCTTCGCCTACGACGGCACCGGCCCGGACGCCTACTTCTGGGTGGGGGACACCCCGCAGCCCTCCCCTGAGGGGATGCTGGTGCCGTATCCTGAAGACTACACTACTAGGTGAGAAACGTCTCTTTAACAGCCATCGGCGGCCCGAGTGAGTGTTGCTACAAAATTAAAAATTTAATTTCTAACGGGTAAAACCGTAAAAATGAATGTAAAAAATCAAGAAGTAAAATTCTTGATTCTATCGGTCCTTGGTATTAGTTGCAGCAAACGTCCCTGTTAAGAATCGTTTAAAATTCAATTATAATTTTTAATCCTAATTTCTTATTTAAATAATTACTAAAATTGTATATTTTAAATCATATTACTTAAAAGCTAATTAAATTTAGTTAGTGAAATAATATTATTAAAATTATAAATCAAATTCAATCATTTTATCTAACAGCAATTATATACTCGATTTCGTTACATGGAATGCTTATGCGAATATTTTTATAATAGCAATATTACATGTCAAATAGTCACTGGTAATAAAGACTTGGCTTAAAGGTTCAGAAACCAGGCCATAAATTCCAAAAAAAAAGTCATTGGTCATTTTTGTTTAAGATATTCAATTGAAATTCATAACGACTGTAATGATCTTGCAATTTATTTCCAAAATTATACCAGCTAAAATCTACAGTCCACTTTTTATTGAAGACATCATCCTGAAGAAACTCGAACCAAGAAGTTTAGGGATTTTACAGAGGGATTTGACACGATGCCATGAAGGACGTTGGAACCCACCACATTAATATAGGTGATGGGAAAAGTACGGGTCCTAGGACACTACCTTGGGGCACACACTAAATATGTGCGTGCGTGTTTAGATTACCAACCACACACTTAATTTCCTTTTTAAATTTATTACTACCTAACCTGATGGATCGGTTGAATTAAAAAATAATGTAGGACTAGTCGATAATTTAAATCGACACACTAAAACACGATTGAATGCTCACAAAAAGTTCAACGTACCATATTTTAACAACAACTTCCTAAAAAATCAATGACATCGCATGTTCACCGAGTTACATCGCCACGTCAAACTTTTTGGCCGATTTACAATGAGCCTGTGTTAACTAATTCACTTCAAGAATCCTACTAATATCGTAAATGCGATTTGTGAGGATGTAAGTGTGCATGTTTGTTCCTTCTTCACGCTGAAGCGATGGACGGATTTGGCTTAGGATAAAATTTGGAACGGAGATAGCTGGTACCCTAGATTAAAACAGGCTACTTTTTAGCCCGAAACATTGCATAGTTCCCGCGTGATAGCGATAAACATTGTAATCGTAACGTTAGTAATTATTGCATAAACTATCAACATCAGTTCTTAAGTCTCATTCTAAGCGAAGTCGCGGGCAGAAGCTATTATGATAATAGGCGAAGCTTTGTAGAAGGAGATGCGGGATTGTCTGATTGATGCTAAAAAAAATCAGTTATTTCGGGTTTTCCAACAAGTGATGGTATATATGTCTCCCTCCCTAAGCTGATTCAATTATCAAAACCATAAGTGCTGAGGCAAGATAATGGCATTTAACAGCTTACGACTGTACGCAAGTAACTTACTCGATACTTGTAGGTACCAATCCCGCATTACCATTATAGTTGCTATCGTTGACTATCGTTAACTCATTTTGACAGTTCTTGTATGAATGTGAGAGCTAGCTGATTCCGATGCCAATTGTCAGCCCATACATGAACTGTCAAAACGAACACGATGGCGATTGCGAGTGAGTTAGACAATAAGCCTACAGGTTTATACAATGGAGCATTATTTGTGAACATGCCGTTTAACATTACACTTTGGGTCGATGAACGACCGCCGCTAAAAAGGTCTATCGATTGGAGGACTGATGTATGCCACCTAGTTTTCATTCCCTTACATTGCATGGTGATGAATGGTTTACGTGGGCTGGGGTCTTACCATGACGTTTTAATGCGATTCAATTCCGACTCAGTTCAGGTTTTAGCTGTCATTTTTAGTATAGATCTGACAGCTAGCGAACCTAAACTTATCTGCGAATGGACGTCCAAAATATAGTAGAATCACATGCGACGACTATTTAACTCTGCTGACTGACGGATAAGTAAGTAGTAATTTAAGTAGAACTTTGTGAGATTATGGAGCCGGGGTTTTAACATTTAACATCCAGCATTTGAAAATTGCATTACTACTAATTTTATTCGTTAACTTTAAAACGTAATAGCCCGGCTTATGTCGAGTGGAGTTAGGTTACCATTCCATTTTCATAAAGTAGTACTTTTTGAAAACTGTGCTTACGCTGAAAACAATCCAAAAGAAAGAGATAGCTATCATGATTTCGAGTTGGAGAGCTGACTTTGTTCTTTATCAGACATTATAATTATAATAACGAGAAGTGGAATTGAACGTCATTTCGTTGACTCTAAATTTTATTGAATTCTCATGAGAGTCTACAAAAAATCATGGGAATTCTTAAAAATACTACTTGGCATGAATCCGTGCAAATTTCTGTATCTAGTCTAGATCTAGACTTAGCGATTGAAATTTCGGTATTTTATGTGCATAAATCCCGATCCCGCGCGAATGTATATTCCAGAGATCCAATTATACTATCTACCCACCAAATTTCATCAAAATCCGTCAAACAAATCTAGCGCCAAAGACAAGTGCAAAAACGATCATAAAATACCATCTATACGTATTTATTGTGTCAGTATAATACCTTTTCCTCTAATAAACGCTAGCTATTCAAAGCTCATCACTTTTGCATTTACAATCTAATTTTTCCTCGCAAGAAAACTGCGGGGTGTGCTCCCCTGCAGGGAGTCATTACGTACCCTCATAATTATGTTTATCTAATTACCGGCCCATTTGCTGGACTCGTTTACAACCAAATATAATAGGGAGACGATTCGCCGAGGATCCTTGTTTTTTTGTTTATTTTTGCATCTCATTTGAGGCAATTGTTGGGCACTTAATTATTTTAATGATCTCTGTGGTTGAAGACACAATATTTGTAGAAAAAAGGCTTCTTTGGATGTTTTTTCTCGACGCAGATAATCAAAATCGTTGCCTCATTGTCTTATAGTCCGCAGTATTTTTTTATTAACTTACAATTTTCTCTATGAATATCGTAAGGTAGGATTACTTTGGCCTTTGGGGAACTCGATCCAGGTTATTATTGCGTTGAAATTATGGCACATTGCCATATGATCGGTAACCCTTCTGTATGGCATGGATCAGACAGTCAATATTATTGTGAAGTCCATGCATATCACCTAGGGCTGATCCAGGATTCTCTTCTGGGGGTGGCACAATAGGCGAACGGGAAAAAAATCAATAACTTGAAGAATGTACTGTCCACAGTACACATAAAATACCGTCTGCATATCGCGATCCATATAACGACATATTGATACGTATCGCAGCGAAGTCGGTTATTTTGAATTCCACGACCCTGTATTGACATACCAATATCACGATAACATTGACTGTCTAATCAAATCCTAATCCATGTCCTTAGTGATTTTGAAATGGGCCAAAGTTACCCCCCGTTTGGTCAAACGACCTTACGGTACTTGACAACGAATTATATATCTGAAATGGAAACCTTTGTGTTCCAGAGACCCGCCGATCCTGACAGCTCACAGCAACACCGACATCCTGCTGCGACTGCCGGGCGGCAAGAGGCTGCGCGACATCAAGTGGCTTAGCGTGTGGTGCCGACGATTTACCGTGAGACCTATACACTTAGAAGACCTATAGACCTAGAAGACCTATAGACAGAGCAAACCTGTAGGAGACTTATAGACATGTAGTAGACCTATAGAAGACCAATAGACCTACGGAAGACCTAAAGACCTCTAGAAGGCTTATAGACCTCCGTCTTGTAGTTTCACCTCCTGTTTTAGGAGGTCGGCAATCAATAAAGCTGTCCTAACCCTGGAGACACACAGGGATCTAGCGTTCGGGTCTACGTCGGTTGGTCGAATGATCGTTTGGAAAATAGTCTTAAAAAATTAATTTATACTGAAACCATCGTCATTTCAGGAAAATAAACTTAACCTAAGTTATAGTACAGAGCAATGTAAAATACTTTCTGAAGTACTTATTTTCAGTTCTGTTTAAATTTTAGACCATACGATGGGCTTCCCGTTTTTGTAATTAAGTTCCAGCGTATTGTTTAAAGTTTACCCCACAGCATTTCATTTTTAGTGCCACGAGAAGCAATAAATAAAAGAAGTAAAAATTTCCTGACGGATGTTCCTTATTCACTTAGAGAATTTAGACCTTATCCATAATAATAACGAGGAAAGGAAGATCAGTGAATCGAAATTTTGGTTCAAATTGAGTTAAATATATACAAGGAAAAGGCAGTCTGACGACTTTGATGTCGGTTAAAGGGTTCCAAAAATATTACATAATGTAGGTAATTTCATTTTTTAATTCTAATAGCTAAAATGAAACAGTCTGACGCAGTGTAATTTAGAAAAAAATGTAATCGTTTAAACAAAACACAATTTTTTTACATAGAAAGTGACGGAACAAAATTGACCGCAAATTTTAGTTTTCGTAAACTCCTGAATAAAACCTCTTTCTAACAAAGTTCTGTGTATTTAGGCCAGTATTTATCATTGTAATTGTGCGATAACATTTTCGCTCATCGAATGGGCATCGAGAAAGCAAGAACGTTTTAGCTGTAATGTAATTTTACTTGCCAGTTATTATTTTGTCTATAACTGGCTGTAAAAAAAGAAATTAGGTACGATGTTTTAAATAGAGTCAAATGTAGCATTACTTTCCTAGTTTTTGTCAATCGTAATAAATTATCGATTAGTTTTAAAATGGCGGCGCGCGTGCGTGGGCTTTCCCGCCAAAACGCGACCCCATGTTACGTTCATTCATTCCTTATCTTATCTGTGTAAACTCATTCAATTGCCTCCAGCGATGCTGTTAGTCTAAGAACTACGGAAATAGGTATACTATTTATAGAGCAACGAAATCCCTCTAGTTAGTATGCCATACTATAATTAATATCATTATTAATTAACTCAAGCGCCTGGCAGCTTTTTAGAACATCGGCACCAAGTTTGGCGAACGACATTAAGAAAATAGAAGTAGTTACTCTATCGTCGTTTTTTTTAGCATTAGAAAGAAGGTATTTTTTATTGAAAAACACTTAAAAATCTTTAACTGGAAAATATAAAATCGTACCAAAACAAATCACAATATTCCAAGGATTTGAAATTATAACTTGCTGTTCATTATTTTTTGAAACTGTTTTTCAATAAAAATACTTGTTATGATTGATTTCCTTTGTTTCTATTGCTAAAAAAATTAAGTATAGGTGTAACCGACATTTTTTTAAATTCCCAGGTAAACTTCGGCGATGTATTCATCCCGCCAGGCCTAGACCCGCCTCGGCCCCGAGTGTTGCCAGAGTTTAAGAGGCTCGCGCACGGGCTGAGGTCTGGCAACATCAGCGTACTGGATGCTAAGACGTTTTACATTCCCAATCTACATTACGATGGGGCTGGCCCGGACGCGTACTTTTGGGTTGGAAACGGCAGCGAACCAAGCACTTTTGGTACAAAGGTAAAGATATTATTGTCCATGCAATTTGATTACTAGTGAGTAAGCATGAGGCGTGGGAATATCACAGAAAAGTAGACGGACGACCAAGCCGCTTGATCGTCTCAGAAAATCAACTGTATTAAAACAATTGCATAGTTTAATTTTACGCAGCTGAGCTGCACGGCTGGCCCGAATGCGCATGAGAGCTGTGTCGCACGCGAGATAGACTTCATAGACTATCCATCTCTTTCTTACTGTTCGTTCTGCTCCTCGCCCTTTAACTTCGTAACACAAAACCTTAACTCCAGGTACCGAGTGAGAGCGGATCCTTGAATCCTCTCAGAGGCTACCAAGGAGAAGACATCGAGATCCAGCTGCCAGGCAAACTGACAGCTTACGACGTGGATTGGCTGGCTGTGTGGTGCGTGGAGTATCGGCACAACTTCGGACATGTGTACATCCCTAAAGACTTGGACGTACCGCCGGCACTGGGGCAGACTAAGATCACTGTGAGTAAGGGGATAGGGCAGACAGAGCATCGAAGTGTGGGGGACAGTGAGCATGAAGCAAACTTAGGGCTGGGGCAAACAGAGAGAGGGGCAGATAGAACATCGACGGGACGCCTGCAGTGAGCATAAAGCAAACTTAGGGATAGGGTAGACAAGATCGAAGGGTTGAGGGGAACAGTGACAATGTAGCAAACTTAGTTCTCAGGCAAACAGCTCATCGGAGGGTTAAGAGAGGCATGTAGGACACTTGGGGATTTGGCTGACAGAACATCGAGTAAGCATGGGGCAGATAGAACATGTGGGGGAAAGGACAGACAAAAGGTCGAAGGGTTGCGGGTGGTAGGGCCTTGTGCAAGGTCCGTCCGGATCGCTACCACCATCTTACTCGCTAATCCTGCCGCTAAGTAGCAGTGCTTGCACTGCTGTGTTCCGGGGTTGCGGGTGTCTATGGGCAGTGGTGATCACTTACCATCAGGTGACCCACTTGCTCGTTTGCCTTCCTATTCATATAAAAAAAAAAAAAGACAGAACATCGAAAGGTAGAGACTTTACGACTGCTCAACGGATTTATAAGAAATAAGTAATAAATAATAATATTCATCTATCATTTATATATTATCTATCAAGTGAAGAGATGCGAAAGTTTTGCATCAAGTCATCATCATTTTAACCTTTTCTGTTTCATCTAACAAGCAGCTTGGATGACTAATTTTCTATATTTGCCTACTAATTGTTTTCAGCGCAGCAAGGACTAACTACTTATGTATTTTCAATAAACTTTTCAGGGAAAGCGGAAAAAGACCCCTAACCGGCGACCCACCACTGTGAAACCACAGAAATTAATTATTAAAAAGCAACCTTATGTGCAACCAGTACAGTATTCGGATTGGTTTCGTTGGTTTTAAATAAATACCTACTTAAAGATCCTAAACGAAACGAAAACGAAAACATAAGAAAAAAAAATAACTTACCGATTAAAATTGTTGTTAGCTACTTAATTATTTAGGACGAAACTAGATTGACGATTTTAATGGAGTTAAATAAAACCAGCGAAAGAAAATCTGAAATATCTACTAATATTTTATACATTTAACTATTGTTTTCTATATGAAATTGCCGCCTTGATTGCCGAGAAGAAAACACATAACATTAATAAAAAAAAGACACACATTTTATAACTTCTAGGTAATTTCGTATCAGAAATGTTACATTTTTATATAAACAGTGTCACCACTAACCTAGCCGGTGCAATGCAATGCAAATGTGTTATTTTCTTTTCGGCATCCGTACCAACTTACAAGACTGAATTCTACCAAAGCTACCTAATGTTGCTAGTGTCTTAACCCAATAAATGTATTATTTTCTATTAAACGAAATTGCTTTCGTTTCTTTTCGCCTACTTACCACATGGGATTGGATTTATTTGTTTTAACAGCCTGCTTGGTGGTATAACCCTGTAAGTACTATTCTTCATTCTATTATCATTTAATAATTACAATAATTACAATATATTTTATACATAGCGTATAGGATTTTTGAAGAGGGGAAATAAAGTAAACCTAACATAATAAAAAATACTTGATCTTCTATTTCATTTAATTATTCTAACTAAATTTAAAATTACAGACAAGTTCAACAACATCTCAGACACCTGTCAGCGCACGTAATAACTGCAAAGAAATTTTAGACAAAAGGTTGCAAGTCCGGTGGGAATTACAGGTAACTAGTAATTTCAATGCATGTAATGTAATCAACATGAAACTACCGTGAGACTCACTCATAATTACACATAAACGGATAACTCACGTATAAAAAGTCGAGTGATTCTCGACATGTTTCGGACTATTTCGTAGTCCTTCTTTCTGGAGCGCTCGCCCCGGCGGCAGCGAAACGAACACTCCAGGAAATAGTCCGAAACATGTCGAGCATCACTCAACTTTTTATACGTGAGTTATCCGTTTATGTGTAATTACATGTAATGTAATACTAAAAATCGTTGCGATATTTCTCATGCATGCTAAGACGTCTGATTAAGCTTGATTTATTTTAAAATCTGCCACTGAAATAATTAGATGATATCTTTCCACATCCAAGCGATTGATCTGCAGTGAAACAATAAGGTAAAATTATGTTTGTAAATGCGATTTTTAGCAATAATTCTATTTGTGGTCTCGTACATCGATAATTTCTAATGTTGGCTATGGCTCATTAATAAACTACGAAAGTATCTCCTGCTCTAGGTGTTAAAAAGAGCGGTTTCAATTTTAAAAAACTCTTTGCATTATGTGTATAATTTAAAATGAAACATCACAGAACACATGTTACACTTTTCATCTCAAAAATGACTTAGTTCGTACGGGTTACTAAAGAGCGATATTTTTGCGAATGGAAACACACCCAACGGCTATTATAGCTCCAAGTAAATTTCCTCATACAACCTGTGTGAAGCTAACATTGTCGTTAAAATGAGAGCGTAAATTTTTACTCCGTATTAATAGCGGCCTGCCCCTCCAGATGATCTTAAGTTGTAGTTTTCTAGAGCCTAATCGTTTTGGTATTTACAGGGGGATCAAATACAGATCACGCTGTCTGCCCGGTTGAGGCGGGAGCAGTACATGGCTTTTGGGATCTCCGGAGCTGAAGGTCGCGCTGCTATGCTGGGAGCTGATGTGGTTGTAGCTTATTGGGATAACAGGTAACTCGACGCTTGGGCACTTATTCGTTTTATTTTCGTGTCTCCTAGGTCTATTCAGTGTAAATTACAACAAGTTACTTTAACAATAACTTTGACCATAACCGACGATTTTGACGTAAATTTGTTGGAAAATAGGTACTAGCAGCACAGGGCTCTATAGACTAAATTTTAATAACAATCTTAAGTCCTTACCCTCTTATTATACTTTGTTCTTTGTTTTTTGTATTGTTTTGTACTGATTTGTGGTGTTCAATAAAGAATATTTGTATTGTGTTGTGTTGTTGTTCTTTTTACAAGTTTTATTTTTCAACACGCTTGATGACCTTTTAAAAGGCCTATGGGTAGCAGTTATTGTTAATGTAACTTTAAGTAACTCACGTTAATAGTCCAGGAAGTTACCGTCACTGATTGTAAGAAAAAATATATATGATTTATAAATTTGAAATGCGACTAACTAGATCAGTGATGAAGTAATTATTTGCCTTAGTTCTCTTAATGCCACCAAGGAATGTAAGTACATAAGTAATCTGGTAAAATACCTGACACATGCGTTATTCTGTCGCTACGCTAGTAATGCATCTGCAATCCTTTTATTATGCACTTGCTTGTTCATCTCCCTACTCCGTAACAAAAAATGCTGTTCTATTTCTGCTTAAACTAAGTAAATTTATCATCTAGGATGAACCATCCTCGAGTAGCGGACTACGCCATAACGCACCTAGCGCAGTGCGACGGCGAACGTGGTGTGTGCCCCGACCAACGGCTAGGAGGCAGCAACGACGCTCACTTAGGTAACTGCAAAACATTCTGTCTCACTCGCTCTTAAGGGTTTGATACTTGAATCGGCAGAGTGAGGGAGACAGCAAGACAAACTAGAATGCCATTTTAAGAGCTCAAGGACTGTAGTTTAAGTTGTAACATCATGGACGTAAGTTAGGGATCTTGGGTTGCGGTAGCTAAATGATCTAGGGGGTTACCATGACGTCTTAATGCGATTCAATTCCGATTCAGATTATCGCTCGCTGTCAGATCCTTACTAAAAATGACAGCAAAAACCTGAACCGACGAATTGAATTGCATTAAGACGTCATGGTAAGAATCCTGTAGATAGATACTAAACAAAACTGATCGTTAGGCAACTATGCTAGCAGATTATTCTACTGTGCTGCCAAGATTAATTTTAATAGATTTTTACGTTTCAAATCCAAAACCCAAACCTTTACTTTCAGCTTGTTCCTAGTTTAGTGTTTATTATAGCTGTACTGATTTTAATGGTTTTACCAGAAGTTATCTTCTAAGCATTATATAAAGAGAAGTCCTGACTGACTTATCGACTCTCAAAAATCCCTTGTACTTAAGCTGAAATTTTGATTCGAGAATGCCTTTATTATGTAAACAAAGAATAAGTACACCAAGTTATGCATTAGTTAGTAAATAATCAACTTGTCTCCGTATTTCAGTCTCAGGTCAACAGAAGAACGGCGTAACGACCATCACGTACCGCCGTCCGCTATCTGCCAAAGAATCTCAGAAGGACAAGGAGGTGTTAACGTCCAGGTCTCAGTCGGTGATTGCGGCTTTCGGTCCGCTCAACTCGCGGTATGAGGCCAACGCGCACTCCTTCATGGATACCACCAGGAGTGATGTGCAGCTGGACTTCGGTGCTCAGGTAATAATTTCAATGAACTATTCTTAATTCTTACGTATCACTCACACATTCTATGTTCACTTACTTGGTTGTACTTACTCTCTATCGATGACCTAGCATGAAGCCTTTTCTTAGTAGCTGTTTGAAGAATCAAAAAGCCACGATTTGCGAGGTTATTTTGTTTTTAAAGTGACACAACGCCATGTGAGTTTTTGACACTTGAAACAGATACTGTGGGAGCGTATAACGAGTTGGCTTGGGAGTCCTTACTTACAAGCAAGTAATACACCGTCCATTGATGGAGATTGCTCTGGGATTAACGGTAAAAATCACATATGCTTCAACTCATGGTTAAACTAATGTAGCTCCTCATCTGACTCTTGACATTAATGGAAGATGCTCCTATAGATTAAGAAGGCACAGCCCAGCACTACCCTGTCTAGTCGTTCTCAAAGTGACTCACTACACTTCTGACCCTGTAACTTCGAGATCTCTCTCCTGGTAGATGTTATGTCGGGACCGAAGTCCGAAGTTGTAAAAGAATCCTTGGCGGCCTAGTTGCAAAATGAAAGTTTTGATTATGATTTTGATTTTGAAGGAAGAGAGTTGGAAGGTGTATTTATGTATCCGCGTTTAGAAACTTTGCTGGCGCGATGTAAAACTCGTACGTAGCAGTTTATGTAGTTGACGGCTAGAGGGCGCTAGAGTCGCTATATTATGTTTGAGTTCTCTTTGCCTAGAACGACAACACTTGCCTGGGTCTGGCGGAGCTGGACGCGGAGGGCCCGGCGCCGTGGCCACCGCGCGTGCTGGCCGGCCTCACCAACTTCACCGCGCGCATCGGGCCTGCTGGCGGCCGGCGCGGGTACACCCCCATCACTGGTATGACTATCAACAACATTATCCAAACATATACAAGGTCAATCTGAATTTTTCCGGAATGTTAGCAGGTTGGAATAGTTTGAACACTCTTTGAAGATTTTCATTTAAATTTTGATTTGTTTAGTCTCACCTTTGACGCGGTTTAGTTTGAACATCGAACAATGTATGGTATGGAAACATTTATCAATTATTGAAAAATCCTGTAGAACATTCACAGGGCTATTTAGTCAAGCTAATTTGCTAAAATATTCCGGAATAATTTTAAGAGACTGTATACAACAGTAAGGAGCCAAAAAATAGTAAAAGGGACAAACATGACGTCACACAGGCTCGTTGCCTTATCAAACCATTTTATGTGAAATATATTTTTATTTTCGTATTTCTCTGTTATTAATGTAAAGTGATACTAAATCTTTTTCTCATCACTGTTTATCTTTTTTACAAGCAGACAATGATATAAGTAAAGGATTTTTGCCGTATGGTAACTATTATTGACCCTATTATCCTGACTTATTCGTAGATTTCCTTATTTTTTTCGTTAAATGTCAACAACATAGGTATGTTTTTTTACTGGCCGCCCGCCAGATAGTAAGTGCAGTATTTTTTGAACGATAATGACAAAAGGTAAACATATGGCCCCTATTTGCCAACGCCAATAGTTAAGAGACACGTAACAATTATGTTAACATTTCAAATTGAACAAGAATCTACGCCGGTTAACGTTTCCAATTGTCACTTGTCACCGTCAGTTGTCGAGGAGCCTGACAGTCCTGAAATCAGTGTGTATTACCATAGCCGGTATAATAAGAAAAAAAAACTAGAATCGTGTTCTGTTTCGGCATTTCATTCAATAGGTATTCATATCGAACTCTGATATGCACTTGTTTTTTTTTGTTCACTCTATCGCTTTTTAGTTACTCCGTAGCTACGCAGCTTTGATCACTAACAGCTAGTAATATCAATTACTTTTACCAGGACATCCATCGTGGGGCATCGCTTGGTATATCAATAATCAGCTGATCCCGGAAATATATGTGGAGCGCGGGAAGACTTACACCTTCACTGTCGAGGGTGGAGACGATCGGACCAACCCTGCCAAGTAAGTTTATGTCGCCTTCCACTTGTTAACCTCAGGGCTGTTCCACCACTCTCGGATAAATTCTAGGGCATGCAGTGCAAACGCATTGTCAAAATTCCCCACGTTTGGGGATGTGGCTGTGTATAAGTATAAATTCGTGTTTCGTGGTATGAATTGTAAGAAATTAACCAAGACCGAAATTTGATGTTAAATATGTTTACCGTTTGTGTTCATACTTAAAATTCCCGCATTTTCTCGGAATTGAAGCTTTAATACATTTTTAGAAGAGCTCAGGGGAATTGATTCTTGGTTAAAGAAAACCTAATTTGTCTTTTATAGGTTTCACCCGTTCTACATCAGTGACTCGTCAGAAGGAGGTTTCGGTCAGAAGAAGGAGGAAGACCAGCGCAAACAGCGGCTGTTTGCCGGAGTGGCTTTTGACAACGAGGGGTACCCGTATCCTACTGCTGGTAACACTTATCATTTTAGTAATCAGAACTCAAACTTACATGCCCCTTTTAACATACTTAAAGGTTCTCAACTTTTCGATTATGATGTTTTTTTTCATATGCATTCGTAATTATAATTTTAGTAGCACTAGTGACGCTTGAGATATTAAATGCGCCTCTAGTGGTGAAACTTGTAACTAATAAGGCAATGACTCACTTTTTTTTAAATTTCTTCAGTTGGCCGCTACTGTGAGTGGACGCACAAGACTACTGACATGTCTGCCGTGTCGGAAACCTTCGAGGCTTACATGGAAACTCTGCAGCTTGAATGCAATGAGGGTGAACCCGCCATTCTCAACTGGACCGTTGCTCAAGAGACACCTGATTTAGTCTACTATCAGGTATGTTTTAATGAATTCACTTGAAGAACGCTCACGCCACAGTATATAATGAAGTTTCTTTGTAATTTTGTTTTTGCAAAACTGAAAATTTGGACTTACTACGCTTTAGCAAAAGTGTTAACAGTTCCTACTTTTATTTTAAGTTCGGCAGTGTCTGTTTTTCATAGAAATAAATCTTCATTCAAGTTACGCGATCCTTGTCAGCAAAATTATGTTAAACTAGCTGTTGCCCATAACTTCGTCTGCATAGAATTCGTTTATCGCTATCCCGCAAGAATTACGCAATTTTCCGGGATAAAAAGTAGCCTATGTGTTATTCCAGACTATAATCTATCTATGTTCCAAATTTCATCCAGATCTGTCCAGCCGTTCTGGCGTGAAAGAGTAACAAACATCCAAACATACTCACAAACTTTCACATTTATAATATTAAGTAGGATAGGATTATCATTTATTCGATTTTTTTGCTGACGGTATTTTTTGATGTTCAAATAAATTTAAAGTCAAACCACTAGAAGCAAATATTAATATTTCAGTAAGTAAGAAGTTTCAACATGAAACTACCGTGAGACTTAATCATTATTACACATAAACGGATAACTCACGTATAAAAAGTCGAGTGATGCTCGACATGTTTCGGACTATTCCGTAGTCCTTCTTCCTGGAGCGCTCGCCCCGGCGGCAGCGAAACGAACACTGCGCGCCAGCGCTCTGTTCGCGCGGCTGCTCGACGCAACTGACAGCGGCGCACAACTACCCTCGTTTTCATCGTCATTTTTATTACTGTCAAATGTAGGGCAGCACACAACACTGATCACGTCACTCCGTAAAGGTTCGCTCACACTCACCGTTTGGTCAATATTTAAAACAGTTTTCCAACTCGGGGGCACCGAAATAAGTCGGTATCCCAATTTCAACCGGGATAGTGGATGGTCGGTGCCCCCGAGTTGGAAAACTGTTTTAAATATTGACCAAACGGTGAGTGTGAGCGAACCTTTACGGAGTGACGTGATCAGTGTTGTGTGCTGCCCTACATTTGACAGTAATAAAAATGACGATGAAAACGAGGGTAGTTGTGCGCCGCTGTCAGTTGCGTCGAGCAGCCGCGCGAACAGAGCGCTGGCGCGCAGTGTTCGTTTCGCTGCCGCCGGGGCGAGCGCTCCAGGAAGAAGGACTACGGAATAGTCCGAAACATGTCGAGCATCACTCGACTTTTTATACGTGAGTTATCCGTTTATGTGTAATAATAAGTAAGAAGTTGTTAAAAGGGTTGCAACTGGTTGATTTTAAAATCTACTATCTTTTTTTTTAGTGTTATACACATAACAACTTGGGCTGGAAGATTCACGTCGTAGATCCGGGGACAGCAGTTCCATTCCCGGGCGATCAAACATCTAATCCTAATGCTGCAACTGTATCATTACCGACAGTGACATCAACAGTTGTCATTTTGACAGCTCTCCGCAATATAGCGTCGAGATAAGAATGCATACAGATATAGCGAGCTCTGTTTAAAAGAGTGTATGAGACAGCATTTGGTTGTTTTCCAAATTGTTGCTACAAAATAAAATTAGCCTTGTGGAAAAGTTCGAAGGCTATATGAAGCAAAGCATTGGAGAAGGAGCACAATTCGTTAGGATATGCAAATGTTTTTTGGTAGACGAGAAAGTGCTGCCTGATATACTTGCTGGTGATTGTGATAATATAATTGTTGGAGTAAATAAAATAAGCAGAGCTCGCACGAATTTATGTACAGGTGTTTAAAAAATTGGGTAAATAATGTCAATCAGCATTATATCAATTTCATATCAGATACATTACTATAAATGTCATTTTCGCATCTATCAATACAATTAAATTCAAAGTATAGATGGAAATCTAAATCTACATTGAACTAATTAAGTATTCTAAGAATATACGTTATACATCTATGTATTTACATTTTATGGAATTGATCGATGAAGCTTTTGGCTTGACAATTAAAAAATTATGATTAAATATGAAATGCCACAATAGAAACATTGACAATAAAATTGGCTTGAAAAAATAAAAATAAGTAATTAAGATAATTTTTAGATGCATACCACATGCTTAACTATCTTATTAGATTTTTAAACATTTTGTATATCTACTTTACTTTTATTATTGTTAAGTACCTATCTACTATTGTTAGAACGGATGTTTATGAGTGTGTGAAAACCTGACAATAACATTTCAAACTTTTATGACGACCGTGGCGGTTATGCACAAATGATGCCTTTGGGAAACATAAATAACAATAAATCATCTCGAAATGGCAATAACTTTACACAAATTTTTGAATGAAAATGAATATACTAGAGTAACATGATATTTGCCGTATAGGTTTAATATTTTTTAAACTTACACACCACGTTTTGAATACTGATAACGAGTGACAATAAGCTTCGTCTATTAGGTTTAAGAATAATAGAAATGTTAAAATATTATGACAATAATATATTCCAAATATCTACGGATATTTTGAATTAAAAACTAATAGCTGTCGTACAGATTTTATATTTATGACGCTTGCTCGTGGTGTTTGCTGAAAACGAACATGAGACAATAATATGAATTGTTAAGTCTAGTTATTAAAATAATTTACAACTAGGTAAAACTGAAATTTGGACACGTTTGACTTTGTAACGTTGTTTCAAGAAATTATTTGCGATTTTCTGGTAAACAATAATGTGATCGTAAATTAAACAAGCGAACATTTATTATTTTAAAGAGTAGCAAGAAATAACTTTAAAATCACAGATATTTGCAGGTGTTGTCCGTTTATTTCCGATGTCTTTACATCTCCTGCATTCTAGGGATCTTTTTTTAGATATGTATAACTTGACGACATTGGATGGCCTCAGACTGTACTAAGAGTTTTTTTTTTACAAATAATGGTTGGATTAGATCGTCCAAAGTAGATTGTAATCGGAACTATGACAATATGTAGTTTAGCTGTAGTAAAAATTCAAGGTTACCAAATTATGAAATTGTTTTGCCTTAAAGGTACTTTATAATATTATATTCATTAATACTGAAGTTTTCAATATTATGAATGTTAATCTGACAATAAATTTGAACTCATCTGAGTTATATCACTAATGTAATTAATTTTGTGTGTGATTACGAATACTATTTTAGAAAATGATTTTCAGATTTTAACTTTTACCGGTTAGATACAAGTATGCCTATTGTAAAGTAATTTAATGACAATAAAACACTAGAGAGTAATTTTAAATAATTTTACACTTTGTAGACGTAGTTGTTGGAGCACAAATTTCTGTTAATTGTAAGATTTTTACAAATAAGTAGTTACCTAATGGAATTCATAAACGAAACGAACAATAGTTTTCAATTAAAATTAAAGGCATGTGCTTTATATTGTGAAGACTTTGTGCCTCCGACGCAGAAATAAGTATATATATACATGTATTTAAAGTTACTAATGGCAAAATGGTGCTTAATCCAAACACTTTAGCCCAAACAAGATTTTAAATGAAACTCAGGCTCAGGTATAATTTAAATTAAAGTTTCAAGAGTTTTTTCAGGTTAACCGACTACTATACTAATTCAGTAAATTATGCGATTGGAATAATAAACCACCAGACAGACAAATAGCAGTGATTACACAGGGTTTCCGTTTTCTTTCTTTTTGAAGTATGGAAATCGAAAAACATCTTAATACGCACAACACGCTTGACCAGTATCTGGCTTCGAGTAGATCAATATTTTCGATGGCGACTGTTTATTGCCATCCGTTACATTTATCCTTTTATAGTACATGTGATGTTGCTTTTGCGTAAAAGAAAATGAACCATATCGATTTTTAATGGTACCCAAGACATGATTATTTTAAAATATACAGAATTTTCTAATACTTCTCTAGAAAATGTACGTCGACAATAAATCATGGAAACATTGTGATTTTGCTTCTTTACAGCACATATTTTTTTGATGATAGGAATTGCTTAATATTGAGCAAGGAAATGATATCATATTCTGAACTGGTATTGTATTTATTGATATCGGAGTATAAGAAAGGGCTTTTGACCCCATTTCTCTCGGTTTCTTTCTTATACATAAATATGATTGGGTATATTCATGCCCTAGTAACAATGTAAGTACTTCAATCGCCTTTTAAAGACAATACCATGGATAAAAAAATTACAATACTTGTTTAATTTTGTTACGTTAGTAGGTACTTTGAAAAGTGGTTGACCGAATGCCAGATGTTTAATACGTAGCTGGTATAGTTACCAAATTGATTTCTGAACTAACATAGAACCTTATCATAGCAAATAATTTCACTTCGATCTAAAAGCTTATCAAATGACGTAAATGCCATTATTACATGGTTCTGTGGCAGGTAGGAATCAAATTAGTTGACTGTACATATATGCTCATACAAATAAATTTGGTAAATATTGCAAACTCAATAACTCAATAACACTGTTACATCTTTGGCAACTTACCTACATTCTAATAATGTTGTATTGTAGTTGTACATAAAAATCTAAGGTCAAATTCCATTTTGTAAAAAGCAGCTGTTTCAACTATTTATTGCTGTTATCTTGTGTAATTTATAATAACTTTGACAATAAAAACCTTTTCTTAAATTACCTGTGTGATTTCATTTAACTTAACAACCAAAAACAGTTTTGTCAAGATGACTTTTCCTGAAACATCTACATAAATTATGGTCCCGGTAGAGACGATAATTTGTGACAAGTTAAGCAGGTTGAACAGATTTGCACATGATTCTTCATTTTATGCATAAGCACCTAATTTTATGCATGGATACTTAAATCGTTTTTACCTTAAAAAACCGACTAGTTAATGTTGAAAATCTTAATTCCATGTTTTTTACTTACGAAATTAACAATTCCTACGTAGACACTAGCGCCTACATTCAATTTAGACTAAAGCAGCATCATAGCAACAAACTATTTATTTTCTACCACAATGGTAGAAAATTTATAACGCGTCATACGCACGACACACACACGGTCACTGACTCATGTTATAGTTGTGGGTTTTCTTGGTTTTTACTTTGAAAATGTGTTTTTGTGTGTAATAAAACAGACAAATGTACTTACCAATAGTTTATTTTGGTATTAATTACGATAGCACAGCATAAAAGTGGACAGAGTCCATATAATCTGTGGGATACTGTGAAACACCTGCTCTGTTTTTATCACGGACTGGGGAATTCATAACAAAGCCTTGTGATGGCGGAAAAAGTAAGTAAAAGTTCTGTAAATACATTTTTAAACTCTAGTGAACCTTTTTAATGGACTTATTATGAAACTGTTTGCGATAGTCCCACGCCTTGTTGTCAAAAGAAAAGTAATCACACCTGCTGTACGTCACGCGGGGCTTCTTTCATTTTTGGTTTTTAACATGAAATTGTAAGTGCTGATTTACGAATTAAACAATACATAAATGTTATAAATACGTTTTAGATATTCTAAATTGGTTGAATGTGTAATATTGTGTAACAATAAGGTGACAGGTTAGGTTAAAATATGTATCTTAAATGATAGCCATAGCATTTTGTAACTCACCCTCTGAAACCATACATATAAACGAATTATATGGATAAATTTTATGTAATAGGTCTTTAAGTTGTACTTAAAGTAATTGATAGATGTCTTAGTAGTCATGGTATAGGTTGAGGGCATAAATATTGTTACAGCCATTACGTCAAATATATGTGTCACCAACTTTATTGTTTGTGATATATGGTTGTATAGATGTTTGGGATGTCTCTGTAACATACATATATTATATCCTTGACTGTACAACAGAACTATAGTATAATGATGCCTTTTAAATACAAACATAATGTGAACAACTTTTTTATGTAACTTGAGTGGCCAATGTGGATTCTGTATTTTTTGTCATTAATTTTATGTTTCTTAATGAGGTTGTTTTGCACCAGCATCCCTAGCTTTAGTGTTGCCCCTTCTGTATGAGCGTGTGTCTGTTGTCTGTGAAGTTCCCTCTCCACTCCTTACATGCCCTCATTCTACCACTGCTCCATCACCCTCTTTTCTATCTCCAGATGCAATTGCTTTCAATCCCAGCATTACCTCCATGGCTTATGTGACCGTACATCCTGCTTTGGGCTGGCCAGTCCCGCTTTTAAGCAGTCTGTCCCGGTGTCCCCAACAAGGCCGACATAGCCCCGCTTTTGCAAATAAACCAAACGATAATTTCAAATATTCTTTTCATGGTTCAGAGGCAATATATTGCAACAAATATGTTCAGCCGACAAGTAAAAAAATACGACTTACGAATCGCCACTACCGGGGCTTAGTAAGTCGTGGTTACTTCTATTTTGTGTTGTGCTTTGATTGGTTTTGTTATAAGAAAAACTTGCAAAACACTAAAAACTTTTTATATTCAGTATATAATTCTGCAGATGTTGCTCGGGCAAAAAAAAGAAATGGTCATGTTATCCATGGCCTGCGAGTGGGTGGTTCTCATGGCCCCTGTTATCATGAGGCATTCCAGTCTTTGTACTTTGTTCAATTCCTTCTGATGTTCCTTAATACCTATGCCACCATACAGTCTCCATACAGTCCTTATCAGGCTCCGTAATCATGTCCTCACCTACCCTTAGGCTTCCTAATGGGCACATTCGTTCACCAGTTAACATCTTCATTATTGGTGCTCCTTCCGAGTAACTCTGTATTTCTTCCGTGTAGGCTCTCCAGCATTTGAGACTACTGCTCCCTCATTCTGGTGTACCTATTCCTTTTATCCCAGCTTAGGATACCGTTAATCTTAATAGCAAACCTCATTGCTCTTCTCGTTTCTTTCCTTAGCCTTTGCAACTCCTTATTCCATCATGGTTGCCCACTTCCGGCTTGTGCTTTGTGGAATGCCTCCATTATGTCTGTCTTGACTTTTGATGCGCCCCTTTCCAGGCCTTTTATACTGTTGTACCTCCCTGTCTTGGCCGCATTTTTGCTCAATTCCTCGTCATACTTCCCCCAATCTGTTTTCCTTGGGTTTCTTATCCATGTTTTCTCCATCTTGTATTCTATATTGAAGAGTATTCTCCTGTGGTCGTACATGCTGTCCTCTGTATCCACCCTCCATCTGCTAATGTTCTTACTTACACCCTTCAATGCCAACTTGATATCTAGTAGGTACCTCTCTTCTAGCCCTAGTTACAAAAGTTGGTGTGTTGGCCACATTCATTACATCCAGTCCAAATCGTTGCTAATTATAAATTCTAACAAAGATTCCCCCCTGTTGTTGGTGTTGGTGCTCCCCACACTTCATGGTGGGCATTGGCATCGCAACCAACAACTAGGGGTATTCCCTTACATTTGTACCACACTACCACTTCTTCAAGTTCCTTGGATGGTGCCCTCACTGGGCAGGTAGCAGGATGCCAGTGCTATCTTGTACCTCTTCCCATCTGCGCGGGTGAAGGTCTCCACTACCACGAGATCTCTGTAACATATGGTCATTAGACAACCCATATTCCTCACATTATTACTTACGTATATGCGTGTTGAGACCGCGACTTGGCAAAAAAACGTAGTGTAGGACGCCCTCCGGCCAGGTGGGATGACGATCTGCGAAAGACTGCAGGCAGATGCTGGATGCGTCAAGCTAAAGACAGGGCGCTATGGCGCTCATTAGGGGCGGCCTATGTCCAGCAGTGGACTAACATAGGCTGATGATGATGATGATGATGCGTGTTTTGGGAGGTCGCTCACCATTCCTCTCATAGTGGAGAACTCCCCCAGATGTCCCAGGCCTGCCACCTGATTTTTCCATGCATAAGGTTCTTGTAGAAGTGCGATTTTAACTCTATTCCTCGCATCATGCTGTCCCAACTCGGACATTGCATCTTTGCAGTGCTGGAGGTTTACTTGGCAGATCTTTCATTGTGGTTTTGTGTGTGTATGTATGTCGAGTGTGTTATGTGTATGTATCATGATGATTTAGTTTAGTTGTGTAGTGTACGTATCCCCACACCTTCACTTGGAGAGATCATCTCCATTTCCACCCACTCCTCCTTCTCCTTCTGAGTGAATGTACTCTGGTTTCTTCCCCCCCCCCCCCCCCCCCCCATTCCTGTGTGGGTACTCTATGAGGCGGATCTCGCCTGCCCTGCTCCAACTGCTGTCTCCTCTCCTTTGAGAACTGTGACCTAATGAGCCTGGCACGGACCTTGGTAGCCAAGAAGAAGAGGACCCTGCAGTTGGATTCCTCCCACTTCTCCACCAAGGGCGGCACTGAGAAGCAGTTTATTGCCCTTCTCTAGCTTTTCCCGCACGCTAGTCCCTCATTAGGAGTTCTGGCTTATCCCAGTTTTGGATCGCCAGCATCTCCAAAAATCTATCCGTGTCGGGCTCTCCGTAAACCCAGACCTATACCTGCGTCTGCTCAACCTTCCTCACGCAGATCTGGTGTTAATTAACCTTACTTTGGCTCTGTAGAAAATCCAAGAAAACCCCCTTCCCGAGGCGATGGAGCCGGATAAGGAGCCTGAGACACCAAAACCCAAACCAGCCGTCCAGGAGTCCTCGCCTCGCCTCTGCATACCGTCACTCACAAAAACTCCACCCAATGACCTGTACCGGAGGCTTCTGCCGGCCGTCCTGTTTCTGCTCACGTTCGTGACCGTCATGACTATGCTGCTCATTTACATGGATACTGTTGGTGAGTGTAGTTATTAAGAATCGTCAAATTAAGAGTTTCTTGCTTATATTCTTCTCGCCGAAGATTCCAATGTCTATTCATCAGTATCGATTATCAGTAAGATATGCTTTCGGTGGTCCAGCTCTAGGGGCGCAGCAGTTCCGGCTGAACATGAGCCGCGACTACGAGCTGGCGCGCATCCCGCAGGAGTCCGCGTCGCTAGTGGCGTACGTGCGGCAGCTGCACCTGGCGCCGCGCCCGCACGGGCCGCCGCCGCGCCCGCGCCCCACCAGCACCACGCACGTGCTGGACCAGCTGCTGGGCGAGCTGGTGAGTCACACGCACACACACACTCTCGTATTAAACATCAATGTCCATTGTTCGTATGCGTATGTATGTATTTATTTATTCGTTTGTCCATTGCAGTACAACGGCACGTTCGTGGAGTTCCTGCCGGCGGGCCCGCGGGACGGCGGCACGCTGTACCTGGAGGCGGCGCGCGGCTGGCGCGGGCTGGTGGTGCGCGCGGCGCCGCGGGACTACCTGGCGCTGCGGGGGCAGGCCCGCGCGCTGCACGCCTGCCTCAGCCCCACGCAGCACCCCCGCGAGGTAACATGCAGCAGCACGCTGACCGCGCGGCCTGGTTGGCATGGTGGCTCCTCCCATATACGTATATACTTTCCACCAGCCAGCATTGGCAGGGTCGCCATGTGAGGATGGTGTGATAGAGATCACATTTAAGTTCGTTTATAAGCCTTTATTCTGAAGTCTTAATGCTAAGGTTCCCGGCCATAGCTTTACTTTTCGGATTTTTCTATGTGTTCTGATTTTCACAGACATTTAGAAACTAAGGTTATAAGTTTATTATGCGTATGGGAAGAGAGTATGTGTGTGTGGCGTGGCACATACTACAAAGCTCATACGATACAGACCTGACAGTCCCGACATACTCTCTATGGCATAGATTAGTCGGTCAATATTTATTTATTTATTCATTGTCAAGTCATGTACATACATATGAAGATGTTATATCGATTATCGTGTGATCCATGCATACCGCGATTCATATCACAAAAAATCCGGTTTTTTTCGAAATCCATGATCCTATATTGACTTGACACCACTATAGCGATAATTTTGATCGACTTATCACAATTATACAACATTGACAAAACAATATGCTCTTGTAGAAGCTCATGGTCACGTTCCAGATTATTTTTTTAATTATTTTGTTTTAAAACACTCTTTTGTAATTTACAGGTAACCTACAACGAATCGGATGAACACGACACCTTATTCAGGTAAGGCTAGCAATATTTATAAGTCTTGATCAGGCTCACTCACATCACGAACAGCCTCACTAGTCGTGACCAGCCTCACTAATCACTCACAACCTTACTAAGCCACGAATAGCCTCACTAGTCGCGAACAACCTCGCTACTAACGAATAGCTTCACTAGTAGTAACCAGCGTTAATAGGAACAGCCTCACTAGTCACGTGTATATAATTATATGACTATGCTTCAAAGTTAAATAATTTTTAATGAAACTTTTTGCCTCATTTTTTTGTTCCATCTATCGCATGTCGCATTACAACCGGCTGTGGAGTGGGGATTAAGTGGCAGGCGCTCGGCAGAGCGGCCGAAGCCAATATGGCCGCGCCCGTAGCTCGCATCAGCCTTACCGTGTAGCATTGACTTTGACACTTATTCGTGCATTCTAAATAGTAGATTGATATTAAAAAAATATTTTACAATTATTAAGTTAAGATTAAGAACGCAATTTTAATATCCTAAATCGATTAATTCTGTGTTTTTTTTTAGTTAAATACCTAAAAGAGTTGCACTCGCTTCGTGATAGCATAAAACCACACAATTTTTAATTTAAATTAAATAAAATTTCTAAACGATACTGAAAATTACAACACAGAAAAATCCGAAAAGTAAAGCTATGGAATCGATCCCCCTCGTCATTCCGTGACGCGTGCTAGTCCCCTATACCACCCATAAAAATTGTGCTGTATATGAAATACGTGTAGCGTAGAAGACAGTCACAGATCTCATAATTCTTGTGAACTAGTCAAAACTTTGATTAAAGCTGTAATTTTGAAGATATACCTATATATAAGTTGATTTATACCGCTTTCTAGTGGTAATTTCGAGTGATGTGGTTTCAAAAATCGGGCCCCTTGTTTTTCAAATGAATCAAGAATTTAAAGAAAGCAAATTATTTGCGTAAATCGGTCTCCGTCGGTCTTCCGTGTCACGAGTCGGCAGCGTAGCTTATCAGGTGTGTGCGCGCAGGTCGCGCGTGCTGTGCCTGCCGCTGTACACGGTGCTGCTGGCGGCGGAGGCCACGCGCGCCGACTACCTGCTGCTGGGCGGCGCGCCGCACCTCAAGCACGTGCCCTTCGACAAAGTGCGCCTGCAGGTAACGTGCCCTACGAACCAGCCCCCTTTGGCCCATGATCTTACACTACATATTTCTCGGCTCTATCCCTTACGGAGTAAACGGAAGCTAATATTTTGTATAAGTATCTCAAGTATTATACAATAATGTTATGTGTATGTGTGTATTATTTTATTTACTTAGCTATTTTTATTATCCCTGCGTTTCTCCTGACTATTTATTTCCGCCACCTACTTAAGCTATCTTCGACTTATTTGTTTCTTTTATTGGTTGTTGAAATCGCTATTAAGCGAGTATGTTTCTGTATTGTTTTGTACTGATTTGTGGTGTTCAATAAAGAGTACCTATTTGTATTGTAAGGTGACAAGATCTAAAGGCCACGCTTAGCATGATTGTGGGCGTATAGGTGGAAACGGGATTCGAAATAGTGATGGGTCGCTAGCCGCATCGCCTATAACATGATCCCAACGATTTTGCCCGATTCCCTCGATGGACTTTTACCATCTGCGCGGGAAGAAGCGACTGGTGCATTCTATGTTTTTTTTGCTCCCAAACCAGCATAGAGCTTGTTGGGTTACACATTGGCTGAACACATGCAATGTTTTTCAATAGTGTGACACCAGTGTTGGACACTTTAAGCTGACAAACACCAGTAATAAACACTATTTTTTAATTTAAAGATAATTATAAAACGAATTCTTGTTCAAAAATAGGAGTCCCGTGAAGCGGCGCCTTTATACTTATCGTATTTTTTTTTATTTGGCTACTAGCTGCTGCCCGCGGCTTCGCACCCGTTGTAGTCTTTTTCTTTTTTATTTTTTTTATTATACACACCTTGTCCTGACAATAAAAACAAGAAAAAAGAATTATCAAGTTTGATGCAGTCGTCCGAAAGAAATCAACGGATAAAAATTAATTGAATGAATGAAAAATGTTTTTATTTTTATGTGCAAATAAAGAGTTACTATACTATAAAAGTCACCAATCAGTTATGTAATTCTTTGATTTTAAATCTCCTTTTCTTTCAGGTAATCGAATATCGTTCGACGGACATGGCGTCCCGCAACCAGACCACGCAGTTTCTGCTGACGAAGAACTACACCGTCGCGGCCACCTTCGACGACTCCGTCATGTACGCCCTCGCCCAGCTCTGAATGTATAAGTTAATCGCAGGTAACATGCACCAGTTGACCAGCTAGGGTCTTTTCCAAAGGCTTTCCATCTGGGTTCGTATTAAAATATATAAAGTTTGAAATCATTGGTCTAAATACATAATGGTTTAAAATATTTCTCCTGAAAACCCGCGTGCTATATGTAGTACGGTAAAATTTTCATGGTATTACATTAGAGTTTTGACGACATTTTGTCCGTGATCTGTGAAATTCGAGTCGTCAGGAAGAGAAAAGGGCAATTTAACAGGAATGTTATAAAATAAACAATTGTTATAAATCAAAAAGGTTCGTCTAGTTAATAGTTCACAAAAAAAAAATTACCCATTATGCATTTCAAACTTTTGTGTTTTGACCCACACCTTTTCCATTTTCCTGTTTTTAAATGTGTATGTAGTTAGGTTACATATTTTTGAAACTATGGGCATGTTTTACCACTGTCAAGTTCCTGATATTTTACGTGTCAGATATTACTGTTACGAAACAAAACCGAAGCCGAAATACGAAATACGAAGTTCGTATCCTGCGTTTCCTTTCCCACTAGTAGCAATTTATGCGAGTGAGCGGGACCATATGTCACAAACTTCGAATTTATAATTTCGGAGTAGTTACCCCAGACACGGTGTCACAGATATCTAATGGTTAAGATATCAGGATGTTAATAGAGTGGTGTACTGTGATTATTTTGTAGCCTGCGATACAACTATGATTATGAAAATATATAACAACTGTGGTGAAGTTTGATACACAGGCAAGTGTAATAATACAAAGTAAAATAGGGCGACGGCACCAGTAATGGAGAGTGCATTATTATGCCCAAAACTCTTATTTAAATGAAACGAAGGGATAATAATTTATTGTCACAACAGTCAATTTATAACCTTTTTCTTTAAATTAATAATGAAGTGTCCATAATTGGTGCTTGTCATTTTAGTGTCCAAGACTGGTGCCATTACCCTATGATATTTTTTTTTGTCATTGACGGCTAAAAATTTCAAAAAATTGTGTAGTTTTTTTTTACAGTAATTATACTTGCCTTGTATCTTGCTGGCTGTACTGTTTCATTTACATTAGTCTGATCGCCTGTACTTGACCAGTGTAAACGTGACAGTAGACACTGGTCAGGCATCAGTAAACGAGCCATTATAATGGTATTACTAAACTTGTGATTAATACGATTAAGCGTCAATCTCGAGTGATTTCTGTAACAAGATTAATAATTGTCAAGTGACATTTTGTGTCAAGTGCCTTAGGATACAGTTTAAGTTTTGGCAATTTGATGATTTTAATCAAATAACTTGATCATAGAAAGTAGTTGTAATAGTTAAAAGAATCATGACAGTCACGAAGTCTTTTGTGCCTTCAAAATAAACGTGATACAGTTGCCTCACAAGGTTTACAATTTTATGTGTAGTATGTTACGTTCACATACGTCCAAAAGTTGGCTATAGACCAATATTAATTTCTCGTATCGCCCAAAAACTAAAGTGTGATTTGATTGAAATCGTCGAACGCCTGGCAGCTAGAATTATGCTCATTAAAATTAACACTGTTTTAGATAGTTCCTCGTTAAGTCACATTATTAAATGCACTAATTAATTTGAACAAAGGGGTAAGTTAGATAAAATATACCAAAAAAAACGGAATTACAAAATTTTAAGAAAATACCTATAAAAAAATGTTACTTACCCCTGTGTCACTTGGCGTTCCAATTTGAATCTAAAATAAACTCGTCCAACGAAGTTATCGCTTGTACCATGTCATCTTAAGTAGACCCATTCTCTGTCAGGAATTATACGGAGTTGGACACATGGCGCCGTATAATACCTACGAGAGAAGAGGTCAAGTTGTGACTGCAGTAAATTATTTTAGACAATCACACTTCTGGAACGTCTAGAGCCTGGACAATAATGTCTACATCGATTCAACAATCGATCCTATGCCATAAAGTATTTTTGTATTAACACTGTTTTACGCACAATTTTCAAAATGACGAATGTGTTGCTCAAATTATGGGAAGTAATAAAAGCTCCACAAGTAGTCGCTAAATCACACGACAAAGTTTTGAATGTTACGAAAGTGATCGATGTTCAAAATCAATGAAAATCGTCTGTTCCTTCAATGTGATTTCGAATCAATTTTGGCAAAATGTATAAAAAAAACCTGCGGTCGATATCAATATCTAGAGTCCGCTCAAATGTATGGTTGCATAAATTTTAACCTACAAAACATTTCCATTGACTGACTAACTTGTAGACAACGCACATTCTAAACCACTGAAGCTAAACTTAAGAGTTGTATGGGCGTTGTACGGGCGCCCGCGCACTAGGCAGCCACGAATTCCCATTTATTTTACTGGCTGCCTAGTGCACGGGGGGCCTAAGAAGGAATTTTAATAAATTCCCACATAAAAGAAACAATCTGTTTTTAAGTTGGTTATTTAATATTTGGGCGGTCTGTCGATATTATTGGCTACATTAGACGATTTTCATAATAGGACTTATGCCTTTAAATTAATAGCTTATTAATCTTAGATAGGGAGTTAGCACATTTACACAATAAAAAAAATGTACACCATTATGGGTATGCGCCCGCTGAGCGTGTTTTAACTATTTTAAATTGGTATAATTATGTTATTTTAAAGAATTAAGTTATTACGGTAGCAGTATTGTTCCATCCATTGTATTCCATTCCACAATGAATCTCGTGCCCAGTGTAAATTCTTATAGGAATTATTTAATTTTATATTGAATGCCGCTATTAGATGTTAATGGTTTGACGATTCATTCCATTGTTTTGTCGATTCCTCTCTAATTTTAATATTTAGAAGACTGAGTATCGAATATTATGTTATTTAATCGCAGACGACGATCAATATTTTTTTACGATATTTAAGTAAATTAATGATTTAATGAATTATCTCAAAGGAACCTCGGTTTAAGTGATCACAACGACAATGAACAATTTTATCGATTAAATTATAATTTTAGTTGGGTAGATAATTTTAAGATTTTTGTGTTAGGCTTAGTTTTATGCGCTCAATTTTTCTCAAATAAATGGCTTTAATGAATATCTGATGTTTGATTTTTATCTATTAGAAAAGTTCATGACATGTAAGGTAGGCACGTCGGTTGTAGTCATCTATTTAATTGCAGGTCCGTGGTACTTCCGGCCTATGTGGGTTGAGAAGTATACAACAGTGAAAGAAAACACATGCGTGTATTATATTATTTATTCATGTATATTTAATATAATCTTGTCGAATTTACAATAGCCGATGCCGCACATCGATAACACCGGCCGAACGTGTAACGTCACGCTAAAAGTTACACTACAAATTCGATAATCTTTATGATAACCACATTCAAACCATTCTACTTTTGAAATCGTAACAGTTCATGTTAGGTATTTGTGCGAACACGTGCATAACAAATATTTGAAACTAAACTAAAATAAATTCTATAATAATCAACTAGAAATACATTTTTATTGTAATTATTGCTTTCAAATATCCGTTAAATTGAAAATAAATGGAAGAGCCACAGAAATAACTAGAAATTATATACATACTCTACAGTAATAATGACAATTTAACGAATTTATTTCTAATAAAATATAGGCGTAAGTAAGTAATTAAGGTACGCGACACAATAAACCAATGTTTTTTCTTATAATTTGCTTGAATCATACCTACTTTAATCCAATTACAAAATTAAATACGGCTATTGGTATAACAAAAAAAAAAATTAGGAATGAAAAATAATGCCATCTAAACCAATTCTCACACAATGAACTGTCATTATTTGTCGCCCGTGCGCAATTATTTGCCATCGCACTCGCTCAGTCGCAGAGACATAATAATCATGAGCGAGCGACCGAGACAAATAGCGACAGGTCATCATACTTGATTTTGAAACGCCACGGCTTCTTAACCTTTTCGTCGCCAAGCAGCTAATGTTACTCGCAACTTTCAACTTCAATCTTGTCAAATGAAGGTGCATTTTAAACTGCACGCACTATCTTTATATCAAGTTAATGTCGGCGAAAAGGTTAACGGCATTTTTTATTCAGTTAAACAATATCATTAAATTCCATCGCAATCGTGCGTGCTTCCCTTTCCAACTGTTTTAACTAGACCTTTACTCTTCGAAAATACTAATAGGTAGGTACAACTAAAAACTAGGCACCAAACATTTTAAAAGCACAACCAGCCAGCAGCGACGAGCGGGCATCAACTAAGATCCGGAGAAATATATTTTAGCAATTTCGAGCTTTGGTCCCAATCATAACCTCTATATTGACCCGCGTAACTGTCACCGATGGCCGCACCAAACTTAATACAACTGAATATTTTTAACCTTTTCTCCGCTAAGCAGCTAGCGTCACTCGCAATTATCAACTTTATCTTGCTCAATGAGGGTCCATTTTACACTGCATGTACTGATCATCAGTGGCGGCGAAAAGGTTAAGACGTATGCTACAAGATCCATAATTTAGCTAGCAAATGCCAAAGTGACAGATAAAAGCAAAGAAATTGCGGTATAGTTTACTAGCTTCTGCCCGCGACTTCGTCTGCGTAGAATTATACATAAAAACCTTCCTCTTGATTCAAGAAGAGTCTTGAATCACTCTATCTATTAAAAAAACCGCATCAAAATCCGTTGTGTAGTTTTGAAGATATAAGCATACATAGGGATATAGGGACAGAGAAAGCGACTTTGTTTTATACTATGTAGTGATAGTGATGATAGTTAAAGCGTTTATGAATAAGACGGTATGTCAAAAACGACTTGAGCTCTAAGGTTGGTTCCAGTCGTGGTAAAAATACGTAATCTATACATATAAAATTCAAAGTCCTGACTGACTGACTGACTGACTTAACTATATATCAACGCACAGCCCAAACCACTGGACTTAGAGACTTGAAATTTTGCACATAGATACCTTATACAATGTAGGCATCCACTAAGGAAGGATTTTTGGAAATTCCCACGGGATAAGGAAAAAACGGGAATTATATATTCGACTCCGAGTGACGCTATCTCAGTAACTATAATAACTAGACTCTTCAAATTTGATACAACAGTAGGTGATTACAAAACGAAGAAACTAATTTCAGGATTTTCGGGAATTCCCACGGGATAACGAAAAAAACGGGATTTATATTTTCAGTTCTACGGGATCGATTTTTCGTGTTACTGGTCGTATAAAACTGAAATTTGGCCTTCAAGTTCCCTTGGGGAGTGTAAACAATAAAAAAAGGATTTCCCGAAATTCCCACGGGAACCGGAAAAACGGGACTTTTCGTTTTACTGGTTGCAGAAAGCTGAAATTCGGCATGTAGGTTGCTTCGGGAGTGCAGAGGAGCATTAAGAGAGTACTTTCCCAAATTCCCACGGGAACGGGAAAAATATTTGTTTACAAAGAAATACTGCGGTAGGCATAATATGGCTAGAAACTTGAAATTTGGCACACATATACCTTGAGTATCCTAGAGGTGCACTAAGAAGGTATTTTTCGAAATTCCCACGGGATAGGGAAAAAACGGGATTTTTTGTTATACTGGTCGTAGAAAGCTGTAATTTGGTAAGAGCCTTCCTTGATGAGTGTATGGGAGCACTAAGAAAGGATTTCCAGAAATTCCCACGAGAACAGGAAAAACGTGGTTTTTCGTTTACTGGTCGTAGAAAGATGAAATTTAGCATTTAGCTTCCTTAGAGAGAGTAAGGGAGCATTAACAAAGGATTTCGTAACATTTTTACGGGAACGGGAAAAATATTTGTTTACAAAGAAATACTGCGGTAGGCATAATATGTCTAGAAAATTGAAATTTGGCACACACATACCTTGAGTATCCTAGAGGTGCACTAAGAAGGTATTTTTCGAAATTCCCACGGGATAGGGAAAAAACGGGATTTTTTGTTTTACTGGTCGAAGAAATTGGTAAGAACCTTCCTTGATGAGTGTATGGGAGCACTAAGAAAGGGTTTCCAGAAATTCCCACGAGAACAGGAAAAATGGGGTTTTTCGTTTTACTGGTTATAGAAAGATGAAATTTAGCATTTAGCATTTAGCTTCCTTAGGGATTTCCTAACATTTTTACGGGAACGGGAAAAACCGAGATTTTACGTTTCCAGACGAAACAGCGGAAGAAAGAGACTTAACATTTATAGCGTGTGTTTCTTTAAAGGCTTTAAGTGTACTCCGAAAGCACTCCCCAAAATTTTCACGGGAACGGGAAAAAACTTATTTTTTCGTTTTACATCTTAGCGCGTACGAAGTCGCGGGCAAAAGCTATTTGGGGTAGGTATATTTTAGGACAGCCCTTTAGGTTAGGTTAGGTTTGTTTTATAAAAATCCTGTAATATTTACAGTTTCAGAAAAATTAAGGCAACGGGGCAATGCGGGGGCTTGCTTGCATGCTTGCTTGAGTCCTTGCTTTGCATGCTTGATTGCATACTTGCTTTCATGCATGCTTGCATGCATGCATGCATGCTTACTTGCATGCATGCTTGCTTGCACGCTTGCTTGCATGCTTGCTTGAGTCCTTGCTTTGCATGCTTGATTGCATACTTGCTTTCATGCATGCTTGCTTGCATGCATGCATGCTTGCGTGCTTACTTGCATGCATGCTTGCTTGCATGCTTGCTTGCCTGCTTGCATGCCTGCTTGCATAGGTTTGGGTGTTCGCTTGCTTGATTGCTAGCTTCTTTGAAATGCTCATGGTTCACGCGAGCGAAGCCGCGGGCAAAAGCTAGTAGGCTATAATTGACAGTTATTCCTGAGATCCAGACGTTTGTGTTGTGATAAATATTAACCGTGTAGCATACGCCTTATCTTAGGGTGGGACTTCATTCAGTTTCAGTTGCTTGCGTGTAAAAATATTACGATGTAAGTGGCACCGTTGAAACTACCTACGAACAAAAAAAACACAACACACCGAAGCATTTTGCTTTTCATTATTTCGCTTGCCGTTTTCAATCATTTAGGCATAGTTCGCTCAGAATACCGATTCATAATGTATAAATGCATTAAAATAAAACTTGCACGAATGGATTTACCTAAATATAAAACTAAGTTAACAAATGTATGTCGAGAACCATGATCACTAGATTCAAATATAGTCTTGTAACATTTAAATGATTCTCGATTAATTACATTGGGTTAAATATCCCGATGGAAATAAGTCTAAAAACGTTATTGTGTCGTAAGTAAAACAACTTTGATGTGCTTTTGTAAGTAGTAAAACATTAGGTAGGTATAACATAGCTAGCTGCCGTATACACAACGCGAATTGGTCTAAGTCCATGGAATGACAGTAAATAAATGCAAAGTATTTTATATTACACTCAATAGTTATAATTTGTAAAGAACTGTACCAATAAGAAAAAAAAATACCAAACCAGTAAAATCTCGCACACGGAATTGCTTGATCTCGCACATAGATTTCATTTACTTGCTTGGCTACGATTTTAACCTTTAAACCTTTTGTGACTCAACAGACGTAAAGTCCGCATAAGGTTAAATATAGAATAACCTTGACACGTAATAGAAATATATTGGAAACGTCCTGATTGTTCCATTTTAACCAGAACCTGTGTCGTATTATGTACGATCGGCCTATTAAGTGGTGTAACACTTTTCATCTAACTTTCCATCAAATTAAACTGTCAAAGTTAAGCTAGATTGGAACAAAGTGCAGGTATTGTTTATCAAGCCAACGCAACATGTGGAGGCATCACATTTCTAAAATGAATTCTAGTTTCAGCTTTTTTATTTAGCAGCTGCGATGCGTGTCACTACCAAAGGTTTTCCATCTCATTTTCTATTCTAGTGGCACCATTTTCATGTGATTTCCTCTCTTCTACCCAAGCTCTTCATTGTGTGCTATAACGTAGTTCTAACTACTTCAACTTTTCGGGTAACTGATATGAACCCTAATCGTTGCCAAGCCGTCATGAAACTATCTAAATAAGTACGTTACAAACTGAAACAGTATACGAGTCACACCATCCGTTTACCATTAAATAATTTACAATGCGTACCTAATGTAATGATAACACTTAGTTTTAGTTAACGCTAGGTTTTGACACTACAAAGATTATTGTAATCGAAGCGGGTATAAAAATATTCTATAGTAACACCGAACAACAACTAGTCGAGGCTACAACCTGCTTTACAAGGTACTTTTTGACTAATCATAATCATTTTTTCACTACACTTCGTGGGGAAACTTAGGGGCTGTTCCACCACTCTCTGTAAAGTTCCTGTTATTTTAAGTATCGGCTATCTATGATTTCCACTCTATTTCTTAATACGAAACAGACAGCGGCGACATCCTAGATAACTGGAACTTAACATAGCGTGGTGAAACTGGCCCGTAATATATTACTTCAATATATATATTTATAGTTTACCTATAATAATAACGGCATACAGGCCGAACACTACATTCAAATCATATCATACTTATGAAACGTTTTTAACCATTTCAATACCAAAGATGAATATATCAGAGAAAACTAAACGCATTCACTTACGCACCCGCTGTCGACTGTCCAACTTGAGACATCTTTTAGTGCCACAGACGCACATGTGCGTTCAAATGACTCCATAATTGTAATAGCTCTAAGGACAAGCGTATATACGCGTTGCCGTCAGCAAGTGCTTTAAGGTTAAAACTGGTTTTAACCAGGCTTGGTACTGAAAAGGTTAAAAATTTGATGATTGTTATCATTTCATTGACATTGAGCTTTATCCAACGTCTATTACTTATGTATATTTGATTCGTCTATCTAAAACGAAATGTTGAGCGGTCGATTGCATGATGACCCGTAGAAAACTTTAACCATGACATTTTTTTTAAACCTTTTCTTACAAATAGCTTTCATAAACACAGCTATAAAATTGCTTCAGATTGCAGTTGCAGTTCTCTCGAGTTGTATAATTACTAACTAATTTATTTTCGGATAACAACTGTTCCTTGACTTTTAAATGTTGTCTATTAATCTCACGTTAGACAAAGCGACCGAGCTTTAATAAATGAATGACAGTCACTACAGCCAATAATAATATTGTATTAAGTGTTTTAACCTTTTCAACGTCAACCGCCAATATATTAGCACTAAGGTAATGGCAATGTAGGATATGAGACCGCTTGTGTATTCACATATTTAGGTAGGATATAATTTTACCCTACTACGTTGAATATGAGCAACGTAGCATCTAAAAGGGTAATGAGCTTTGTTACGGTCACATGCAAATTTTCATTTCGAATACAAGACATTTTAAACACAATGTGTAAATTTCATAGGGGTATACATTTAAACTACTGATAATGAAAATTTCTAAATGTCAGTGAAAATTAGAACACATAGAAAAATCCGAAAAGTAAAGCTATGGCCGGGAATCGAACCCGGATCCTCGTCATTCCGTGATAATGTACACACTAATTAACGTAAAAACTTAGTAACAGCAACATTAGTCGAATTTTATTTTTTCTTACAAATTAATTTAGCAAGCAAAGTATCACACAATGCGTCGATTAAATTAACGTACTTACCTACGTAAACGTCACAACACTAATGTCAAATGAAATTGTACGTGTTACATTGCTTCTAAAACAAACTTTAAAAAAAAACGTTTCAATAATAAGTTACTAACAAAATATCATTTTCGCATGCTTTGCATGATCGGTAACTACATCTGGATAAAATGTATGCCCGTATTAAATTAACACAGTGTATAGCTCTTATTCTTTATGAGAATGTCAAGGATTAGATATGAATTGCTAAAAATACACGGCGACCGAATTATGGCAGTAGACGTTATATCTTAACTAACATGCACCAATCTACAAATATAGAAAAGCGATTCACGTATAGCTTTAATTTCAAGACACTTTGGGATAAAATAAACGATTTAATTATATGTTATGCGGTTCAAATGAAAAGAAGAGGAGAATTTCTTTGTACATGTAGTTCGATTTTAATATCTTTTAACAAGATTAATATGTTTTTTCTGACAACCTTTTTACCAAATTTCTTACCCGCAATATACAATTAAGTTACGAAAAGTGTCGAACCGCATAAAAAAATAAAAACATTGGAATAATAATAATAATAACTATATATTTTTTAAGCAAATCAATATACAAAGCGGGAATGTAAGTACAGTCAGCGTTACATATAAGTTGTAGCAATAATACAGACATAATTACAATTTTAATACTAATTCAAAAACGTACAGTCATCAAAATAATCTTCAAAAACTTTACAAAGTTAAGACTACCAAGTTTTTATTTAAAATCAATATACATGTTTTATTCTATTGCTATAAATACGTCCGTTGACGGTGCCATTTCCACAATAATTAAAACCTTAGGTATTGCAATTAATTTCATCATTAGATGTCATAGGGGCTAACCCATCATAAATCCGTTTTCTTATTTATAACATAATATCATTTGATATACGATGATATGCAGCACTGTCGATCTAAATCAAACCAAATTTTAATTCCTTATTCGCGATCGATTTAAGAAAAAAACATGTGAAATTACCACTCGAAAGAAGTAAACATCTCTGTATTGCAACAAACCTAGCACTCAAATAGTTTGTTGACTGATTAGTACGTCAAATTAGAGCTGCAAATTCAGTACTCTACTCGTACTCCAAATTCAACATTATTTTTTAACTATTTTAGAGTGGTAATTAGTTATCAGAGATTTCAAAAATCAATCAGAACAGAGCTCTCAGTGGAAGTTTATTTCACAAGCGTCTCGAACGCGTTGTTAAAACTATGAGAACAATTTTTACTGCCGTTACGTGTCACCGCAATTTATTCTACCTAATTGACACGTAAACAAAAACGCATTCGAAACATTTTTAATGTGAAAAACTTATACTAGAGGCTCCGAAGTTACCTTAATCGGCCTTTCATGTACCTGCTGTCTCTGGTCGCGAGGGCGAGTAGCAAGTGTCAATACCAAAACCGTATAAAACTTCACCATTTCAAGTACCCACTGTCCTAAGAGTTCTTAAGTGAATTTGGAGCAATGAAAATGTTGTCTGGAACCTATTGATTTTTGTTTTATAGCAAAGAACCCGATAACTATAGACCAGCCAACTTTTTGCACCTTTAGAAGTGATTAACACTGCTGTTAGCAGGAAAACCGAACTTAGGTTTAAAAGGTTAAAACTATCTACATGGCACTTGCAAAAACTGAGGTTTATATGAATGTCAGACGAGCAAAGAGCCCTAAGTGAAAGTTGATTGTCATAACAAATATTTCGAAATAATCGGAGTTAAGTGGCACACTACGAACCAGTTTGTTACCAAAATGTTTTATAGTAATCGAGACGTGATACGCGTTCGAAACGTTTCAATGTGTCATAATTTATACTAGAGGCTCTAATCACTCACCCACGCGTTTTTAACCTTTTACACGTCAATTAGACTTTTCCATACTACCAATAGTCATCAGACAATGCCTTCATTTAAAACTTGCGAACGTACGTACGATTAGGTTCCTAACATAAGTATCCACTTTTTCATACTTTTTGCATACAAAACTGGATACTTAAGTTAGCAAAACCGACTGTATACATTAGATTAAAATAGAAAGCTTCCTTTTGCCCCAAAGGGCTTGGCGTGCAAATTTCATAGATGCCTGGAACATTCTTGATCATGAGCGGCGGAGTGATGGTAAGTTCGAGCATGTACTTATTATTTAATATACGTTAAATAAAATCAACAAGTTTGCCGGCATCTGTACCAAAATATTTTTCTTAGTGTTGACAGTTTAACCCTAGCATGTGATGTTACGACCAAGGCAGCGGAGCCTCAATAATTCAATAAAAAACAAAAATAAGTAGAAAAATAACGTTTGTCTTTCAAATACCGCGCCAACATAACAATTTAAACGAACTAAAAAAACTGTTTCATTGCTCCGAAACTCTACCCTAACCATTCTGGCATACGTCTGCCATTACCCAATATCATTGAAGGAAGTTATGGTTGAACTGTTGCTGCTGCATGTTGGGTACAAAGTTGTTGTTCATAGGCGTTTGATATTGGAACGACATGGGTGACATGAGAGGTGGTTTGGCTGGACTGTTGGGGCTACTTTTGAGTTGGTTTATAGAAGGAGCCGGGCCAGCTTTAGGCGATCTAGGGGCTAGTAGATTATCTACATTAATGTTAATCGAGCCTGTCGTATCAGCCCATGTGGCACCCAGTTTTGTTGTCTGCTTCGTGTTGTTTTGGTTGGTTTGGTTGTTGGTTGTTGTGATTGGCTGGAGGAAGTCCACTGTTGTCGGTTGGATACCTGTTTAGGAGACATCGATAAATAGGCTGTTTTCTTTGTAAGCTTTCTTGGAAATGTTAGCTTTTTGTTACTGAATGCGGTGATAAGTTATAGGGTTGTTTATTTATAGCTACTCCGTACTTTAACAGCATATTTATGTAAAGATGGAATAACACAAAGAAATGGTGAGCATCAAAAAACACAAGATGACATGGCGTTCAAAAAGTCCCAGCAATTATATATATATATATATATATATATATATATTTAACCTTTTGGGCACCATGTCCCCATATTTATGTATCTGTTAACCTTTTGACCAGTAGCTGTGTAAACACTGAGTAATGGTAACGAATATATTATAAAAGTTATTATAAGAAGCATTTTAAAAAATACGTTTAAATAAAGCACCCAACTGGAAAAAAGGTTAACAAGACCGGTTAAATATTACAAAAAAAATACACGAGACTCCTGAGGATTTATAGTAATGTTATATAAATGAATTAGACAAGACAATTGTAAATTCTTTATTGAATAGAATGTCACGGTGGGTTTTACAATAACCGAATAGGTTTCACATGAAACAATCATAACACATCGCAATTTCGAGCCGAAGGAACATGACAAAATTAAACAAGCTTTTTTCCTCTTTAAATCACACCTTTACTAATAAGACAGATATTCCAAATTAGATTTAGACTTTTACCATACACACATTAACCCTGACATTGAGCTTAAAAATAACTTATTTCATACGTTTTTTTATAAAACTTAACCGCAGTAAATTTGCGGGGCACTAATTTTATTTATTCTAAAACTAGCCGCCATACATCAAAAGACTTTCATTTATAGCACAATCATAACCACATGTCATTAAAAACTGTAGCATGCTATTCCGAATCTTAAGCTTTCCTACTGGACATTCTTCATTATCAAATTATCATCATATCAGCCCGAAGACATCCTTAAAATACTTACATCGTAAAATTATCAATTATTCGACATTGAACATTTATGGCATGCAATTATTAAAGCTAAAACACATTATTTTTATGCGGTTTTATTAGGATTACAACTTAAAATGTTCGAAGAGTTTGGTATTGACCAAATTCGCATTACTCCAATGTAACGTCTGATTTCATTTTAATCAACCATTTCTATTTGTCATATTAAGCAGTGCTTATTTGTGATTGTTAATCTTTTCCTGTGTAACATTGCATTATCAGTTTACGTAAAGTGGACAGTCAATTAAAAATATGTTAGCGACTGGTAGCCTCCTATCGTCCATAGAGACGATTAGGACCCTTAAGATCTCTTGTTAATTCGCTGCGATCAGATAGCAGCTACTCGTCAGTTGCCCTGCTAGTTTGAAAGTGGTAGCATTCATTTTTAGTTATATTTATTCTTATTATTTGAGCTTGAAACATGTGCATGGCGTGATAGATGTAATGAAACGTAAAAATAAAACAATTCAACTAATTATCGTGCAAGTTTAACCTTTTCGACGTCACGTCTAACAAAATATGAGGCTGAAAGTAATGATTTCATTATTGGTAGATCGCTAAGATTCCAGACAGCTAAACAGCAGATCTTGGGTTCAGACAAAATACTACGGGTACCACGACAAATATTTTGAGAACAGAAATTCATTTTACCAATATTCTCTTCGTTAAGTTTAGGGGTTCCGCTTCACCGGGACGCCGTGGCGACGTCGCCAGCTATCTTAGCCAAACAACTCATATAGAAATGTATCGCGCTATCACTAATTTTGGCGAAGACTGATTTGTATAGGATACGTAGCAGGCGACGGTCCCGGTGAGGAAGGGCCCTAACGAAGGCACACACGTATGCAGAAATGTGTACTAGAGCAATCCTATATTTTTAACCTGTACTGCGTGTTCCGACATAGACGTCAAAAAGGTTAAAGTATAATCGTCGCGGATTGCATTTTGTTATTATTATTACTGTCACATATTTCGTTATTAATAAAACTTTGATTAAAAGTACATAGGTATTCAAATTATAATCGAATTAATATGCAGTAGTCAGCGTAGGTACAAAAAATAATAAAAGTAATTAAATTCATATTTGTGATTGTTAACCTTTTCCTTTGAAAGATTACGTCAAGCGACTTCGCTTTTATTCTATTCGTCTTGGCTAAACGAATAATTATTTGTCAAGAAAATATTTTGCTTCTCATAGCAATTTATAGGTTGCTAATAACTAATAAAAATATTAGGCCATAGCTGTGACGAAAGTATCAAACTTAAGTACATAAGAAACATTTTTTAAATATTACCTAACATAAATTCTATACCTAACAATTTCCGCCCAAACTCTTACTTTCAGTCATTTCTTATTTCCTTAAATCATACAACCTGTTACTATTCTTAAAATTAAATGACTATAGACACTGAGTTCAAATAAAAAAATCTTGTAGATCACAAAATACACTCCCTTAAAGCTAAACACTTAGGCAAATTAAATTCAGTTTCCCTTAATACTATCAGACACCTTGGCAATAGTGCCAATGTTGCCATGGCAACGAATTTGTGTACAGCTTGGCGGACGCGCATGCCGATTTAGTATAATGACTAGACAAAGGATAAACCGAGCTCGGTGTACGCAACTAACATCCACCAGCAATTTCTTCTTCTTCAGTCTACCCGTGATCATGATACATTCCGCACAGATAATATGTTTAAGACAAAGATAGTCTTTCTAACAGTTAAAGTATCCGTATAGCATGTGTTAAAATGCGAGAGACAACATCCACGCAATTGCTTTCCAACCGGCGGTAGTATTTTTTAGGTTAAAAACAATAACTTCATTCATGTAAGAGAAGTATCAAATTATGATTCACTAGATCTGGTACACCCGTTTCACATCTTCTGTGTAAACAAAACAGCATTTGACCATGATCCTTTTCGCATCGAGAAGTATTTGAAATTGCTTGAACGCCATTTTGAGAGTTCACAAATCGTGATACGAGTACAGCAGGCACAGCACGCGACCGACGAGTTGTCTTTCTGTCGCGTTCTCCCAAATATGTGAACTCTTCTGTTTTATGTTACAAATTACGCTTGCAATTGTTTTTTTATTGCAAATCCTTCGTCGCGTCACAAAATACCAAATCACCAAGTGCAAGCTCACTTCCTAGCTTTGCGTGTGTAAGACGATACGGACATATCGTTCGTCCAGAACACATCCTGGTTGCACATCAGTTTGGAGCATCGCTTGCACTTGTCCTCTATGGTGTCGGGCCAAGCTGTACACAAATTCTAGTCTTCCTCTAACTCTCCTAGATTCTTCTCCAGCAGAGACAGAACTTGAGCGGCGAAGACCGCCGTCTCAGACTTAGGGCCGCCCAACTTCAGAGTGAGGTCCACGTTGGAGAGTAAATCACCTAGCCAGTCGCGTAGTTCTATCATGGAAGTGAGGAATTCACTTCGTAATATAGAAGGGGGTAGTGCTACGACAACACTGGCTAACATAGCGACCACGCAAGATTGTATCTTTGGATCCGGGGCGTATCTCATGTACAAAATTATTTGGACGACATCCCAACAGTAGCTAGAACATTTGGGACAATTCTTCGACGCGAGAATTATATTACTGATGACCGTCAGGTATTTTAAGAGCAGGATGTTGCCTATATCCTGTTTGGTGTTGTGGTGACTGAGGGTCAGCTGCCTGACCCCAAAACCCCCCACTAGAGGATAGAAGAAACTGTCAGACACGGCAGCGAATTGGTTTCTTTTCGCTTTTGAGAAAGGATGCGGTCGTTTCCTGTGGAAATATCTAGTTTTGTTCACAAGTCTACGCCTTATAATTTCCTCGGCGGAGTCGTCGCCCTCTTGGGTTAGGTTCACGTCAGACCTGACTTTTGGTTCGCTCTGTGGCGTAACTTCCGCGATTCTTTGAGCAGCTGCGGACAACACATCTAACATAAATATTTTAGTTGCGATGGAGTATCTGCCAACGTCGGTGTGGATTTCTTTGCAAATGTGTTCAGCGCATACTTTCGGCTGGCTGCACAGAATAGCAACTGCGGTATTAAACTTGACATTGTCAAAGTCTTCAACGTGGAATTTGTCTTCCAAATGTACGAACAGATCGAGCAATTCTTTGGCTAGTTTGGGATCTTCATTTTTGAGTTGTTTCGATACTAGTTCTTCAGCCGCTTCGACGGACGTTTCGAAAAGCTCAGCGTCCTTAGCCTCTGTTATTAGCTCTATCAGATCTCGAACGTAAGCCGCCCTGTTTTTGTCAGCGATCGCAATGTCGTTCGACATATCGTAAGGCTGCAAATCGTCATCCGAATCCAACTCGTTAGACAGTTTCTTATTTTTATCAAGAGCGTCAAGTTTGACAGATATTATCGTTTTGACAATCTCCTTCGTTTGCTGTGGACTTTTGACAGCGCACGTTACAATCGTATTACTGGCGCGCCTATGATTGTCATCGACAACTTTCATCGCGATCAGATCCAAGACACCTTTCAAATCAATAGGTTTCAATTTGAAATCCTTTGGTATTTTAATGTTAGGATCTATAAGACATCTGTTGCTTAATTCTTTGAGTTGTTGGTGTATTTCAACGCAGTTAGGACCCATTTCTTTGAAGTCAAAATTGAGTTTCTCAGCCGCCTTGTCAGTATTATCCACAACTGCTAGCAACTTCAAGATAATTTCAACAGTGGCCATACCAACGCACCTGAACTCCTGGCTTAAGACATCCAGATGTTTCGACATCCCTTTGAACAGGATCGTTTTCAGTTCATTCACATTCCACCCCTCCTTACTTTTGGTGTGGATCACGACGCTATATTTCACAGAGAGAACCAACAGCTGCGAAATATACATGTGATGGGTTATGTTCGATAGATTACTGTGCTTGACATCCGACCAAACGCGACTAAGTTTCAATACTAAATCAAGCAAAACATTATCTTTACTCGTCGACAGATAATAAACCAGGTTTTCAACTATAGTTGAATCTTTATAATCTTTCGGTAGAATGTACAATGGTATCCTAAAAGTTAGGATATCTTTCCAGTCTTTATTCTGATCGAAATTGTCTCCGAGAAGATGCAAGATAGCTTGCTCCGATTTCTTATAATTTATGGGAGATCTATGGAATATAGTTAAAGCTACGCTGTCTATGGCTTGTCGGCTCAGATGGAAGAACATCTTTTGGATCAATTTGCGTCTTAAAAACATAGTTTCGTTCTCTTTGGTAGTCCACGCGACGAGAGCGTCAATGAATTTAAAGATGGCGTCCGAATTCCCGCTCATATTGTAGTTCACAATAACTTTTGACAATAAAAACGACAAATACGTTATATCATACTGTATATTCTGAGCGTAGCTGGAATCTATCATGAAATCCATACTTCTGATCACGTGGAAAATAAGATTGTAAGAATAGTTCTCATGCGCTAAATTTTTGGGGGTGTTTTTCTCCAATTTATTGGCAACCCTTTGAGGCAGTGTTGCCAGCAATTGAACGTAAGTCTCCCATTCGTTTTGATGTTTATACTGTTCTGTTATAACATCAAACTGGAAGCTGCTGCAATCGATTACAGCTGTTAAAACCGCATCGCTTTTGACATAGACTGTCAAAATATCCGCCAAAGCTCGTAGGGTCACCTCGCTATTTTCATTCTTCAAAAAACCGCATAACACCGCCAAAGTTTCCTGACTGACTTGGAAGCTCTCTTCAACCGTGAATAAGGACTCGATTTGTTGCTTGAAAAGCGGCCAGGACGGCAGCAAAACTTGTACAACACTGCTCAACAACTGCACGAATACTTCGAGGGTGTCGTTTTGGATAAGTTTCGGTTCGATTTTGGTTAGTTTTTGGACCGTGACCGGGCCGGGGAGGGCGTCCTTTAGTTGATCAAACCGCGTCCTAATTCTAGAAGCTTCTCGTTCACTTTTCACGCGGCCTAAGCCGTGTAACGCGTCAACAAACGCTCTCAGTTCCTCTTCAAGGGCGCGAGGTTTCTTTTCACATTCTGGAAATAAAAAATACCTGAATGTGCCCAAAACTGTATTTACACTAGCAACATTTAAACATGTGCATGCAAGGTGGAGTCACGTGTATTTCTTGTATACAAATAAACTTAACATATTCAAAACGTGTTCGCGGAACTTTCTTTTAAAACCAACCACTATTTAGAAATTTAAAGACTGGCAACCCTTTGCCAAACCTGGCAACTTTTTTATTATTATAGCAATACTAGGCAATGTAACGCATTCAGCGAAGTTGAGAACTGCGAATAAAAAGGTTCAAACTACTACCGAGGTATAGAAGGAAAGTCCACTTTATAGACTACAAGCCCATGGAAAAAAAACATGTGAAATGTACCAGCGTGAATGAAGCTTAGAAGGCTGTTACTATATCATAAAATAACTCTGAGAGCTATTATGAAAACTTACTTTTTTTTTATTAGCCCGTAAGTGTCCCACTGCTGGGCAAAGGCCTCTCCCCTAGATTTCCTACGCGCCCTGTCTGCACTTTAAATTACTAATTTTGATCACGATAGTTTGTTAAGATGGATTACTTTCTCGCAAAAGCTACTAAACAGATTTTTGATAAAATTCAACACATACAAATTTTATAAATTGGCATTGTTCATTTTTTTCAAGCTGTGCTTTTAACACCTTTATTCGATAAAATGGACTATTTCAAGCAACTAATTTGAATATTATGCTTTTACGTAGCTTTGTTAATTAATAATAAATATTTTTTCGCTGTTTGATAATTCGTGAATTTAGACAGAATCCCAATCGCCTTCGTTCGGCTGGCTATAAAAAAAAACGGCTTTGTCTATGGTTTTGTAGATTTGACAGTGACACGTGACAGTTGCCGTAGCCAAACTTTTTTTTTCATTTTTGTGGCAAACATTCGATGCTGGATTCTGTCTAAAAACCCGGTCGTTCGGTCAAACAAAGGTTCAAAGTACTTTTACAAAAATATCTGCAATCATAAAGTATTTTTGAAATCGGACAAGATAAATCGGATAATTGATGGTTTTCCTCGAAATGGTTTTCGAATTGGAGCATACTAAAAAAAATGAACAATGCCAATTGCGGGGGAGGCAATAAATATCGTCCCGTATTTCCCGGCCTGGAAAAACCGACCAGATATTTGGCAGCCAAAATGTACACGGAATAACAAATCGGTATTTCCAGGTTCACGAAACATCACCCCGATACGATCTAATACCGAAGTCATATTTCACATACATGGAAATACCGACTTGATAATCGGAAGCCAGTCGGTTAGGTTACGTTAGGTTAGTTTTTTATAGTAGTTCGATGCCAAGAATCGATTGCCATTGCGAATGAATGTAAACAGATTACCAGGTCGGTATTTATCACCGCGGTACAAGCCAATACCGGGGTGGAAATACCGACCCGTATTTCATGTACAATGTACGCGGATTATAGGGTCGGGAGTTCCGGGCCGGTATTTCCATGGTCGGGAATTAAACACACCCAATGCGGAACAACCTTTTTTTGCCAAATAGATACTTCTTCCCAAAAAAAATTATTGCAACCTTTTTAATATCAAACAGTCTTGTGAAATTGCTGGGTTGTGGTTGGTTGTAAAAGATAAATGAATTGTTTGTATATTTGAGCAAAGAAATAATGAGAAATGGCCTTTCTTTTGTTCCCCAATTAAATCAAATAGCAAAAACACCTGGCCTGTTTCACAATTCTGTTAAGTTCCAGTAATCATAAGCGTCAGTTATCTATGATGACGTCTCTGTCTGTATCGTAGTAATAAATAGAGACGGAATCATAGATAACTGGCACTTAAGATAACTGGAACTCAACAGAGAGTGGTGGAACAGCCCCTTAGTGACCCGTAAGTAGTACGACAAACTTAAGGAGAAGATAGGCAGGTGGCTTTCGAGATTTTTCCATTTTTTATTTAAATTCAATTTTTAAAAACAGCAGTCATTGTTATTTAAATTTACACACAAGACTACAAAAAGACTTAAATATTAATAAAAATACAACCGCGCATTCACTGGTATGGTCGTCATGTTTGGAACCATTCGTTGGTCCACCCACAGAGCGTCGAGTGGGAATACTTGTTTGGGGCTGCGACACTGACCTGTGGGCGTGGGCTGCAGCGTGGCGGCGGCCAGCTGCGCGCCCAGCGCGTCCAGCCCGAAGCCCGGCGCCGACAGGGGCGCCAGCGGAGGCGCCGCCAGCTCGCTCAGCAGGTCCACGTTGGATGCGCCCGCTGGAACTAAAACATAATACAATGTTACTCCAGGATAGTGGTGGTATCGAATTTTTACAGCTAGCAGTTTATATAATCAAAATTTCATTTTTGGCAAATTGGCCGCCAAGGCTCTGTTTTTTTTTTTTTTATATGAATAGGAAGGCAAACGAGCAAGTGGATCACCTGATGGTAAGTGATCACCACTGCCCATAGACACCCGCAACCCCGGAGGGATTGCAGATGCGTTGCCAACCTAGAGGACTAAGATGAAATGCCTCTTGTGCCCGTAATTTCCCCGGCTGTCTTACTCTCCGCACCGGAACACAGCAGTGTTACATGTCTTTTTTGAAACTACCACCGCATTCGGAAAGACCATCGTTGCCAAGAAGAATGCGCCGCAAGAAACTTGGCAGTCATTTTTACAAAATAAAAATACAGTAAGAATACTTAAATTCTACTTAAATTAAATACATCTATAAAAGGGATAAATAAAAGCCTTAAATTATATTAGGCTATAGTAGAGATGTATTAAGTCTCTATTAGTCACAGTAAAACAAAGTAGATATGGAAAAAAAAAGAAAAAATATATATATAAATAATTTAACTTCAGCGGATTAATTGGAGATATCTCCAATGTCGAACAGAAAATAACAAAAAAAAATGCTAAATTTACATTTCATGTCAAGTAAGTAACCAATAAGCTTTTCAAGTATATTATAAGTTACCAGTGTTATTGTTGTTGGCGGGTGCGGAGGTAAACGCGCTGCTGAAGTCAGCAAAACCGTCGTTGCTGCTGGGCGGCGGCGCGCCGAACGCCTGCGAGAAGTCGCCGAACTCGGCCTCCTTCGGCGCAACAGGTTTCGGCTCTTCGGCCCTGAAATTGACAACGTTGGCATGTCACAAAATGTTCTTTTGTTTGATTTGTTATGTATGTACTCTTTATTGCGCAAAATAAACATAAAACGCGGATTTATCCCTTTAAGGGGGTTTAGGGCAGACAACGCACTGGCATCGCGTAAAGCGCTGCGGGTGTCTATGGACAGTGGTGATCATTTAACATCAGGTGACCCACTAGTTCGTTTGTCTGGCCTCTCTAACATAAAAAAAGGGATATCTTCCAGTCAACCTTTGAGTGTGGTTGATAATTAAAAAAAAAACATAGCACAAAAAAATGCCCTTTGACGTGTATTCCCGTACCACAGTAGAACCCTATCGCAATGAGGTGCTTTTGTTTTGTGATTTAATGCATAAAGTAAATTTTAAATGTAATATCGGAAATAAAAACCAAAAAACTCGGAGGTACGAGCTCGGGCTCGAACCCACTTATTGTGAATTTCTAAATGTCAGTGAAAATTAGAACACAGAAAAATCCGAAAAGTAAAGCTATGGCCGGGAGTCAAACCCGGATCCTCGTCATTCCGTGACGCGTGCTATACCCCTACACCACCCATAGCAGGTGGGTAGTCTCCAAATTTTTCTACCTGTTACTAACTGTCACGTGACCTTTTGTTACTATGCGAATTTTTGTCGCCAAGCGTCATCTGTTTGAATGGTGTGTCTGTACGACACAATTACAAACTCCCATGGAACATCTACTGCTCACCGGGGACGAGAGAAGGCGCTGTAAACACACTTATTGTGGTATAATGGGTCACTCGTCCCGTTACCTGGGATCGAAGTCGTCCTCGAGCAGGCCTCCGACGGCGGGCTCGGGCGGCGCGGGCCCGGCGGCGCAGGTCTTGAACAGGTCGTCCAGCAGCTCCTGCGACTGGCTGCTGGCGGCCGGCGCCGGCGCAGGCGCAGGCAAGCCCGGCGCAGACTTGCCGTACGACGCCGCCGCGCCTGCGCACACAGACACACGTTTATTTACACACACTAATCACGTCTATATGTCTAACGGGGATAACTAATCGATTTGACCAGTAGAGACTTTATACGTCTCTACTATAGATTAATATAATTTAAGGCTCGGGGATCATATACATGCATTTTATAAATGTATTTAATTTAAGTAGAATTTAAGTATTGTAGTAGTTTAATGAAAGAAAGAAAGAAGACATTTATTCCTTTTTGCAAGACACAAATATAAGATAATATACATAATTTTATAGAAAATAAACAAGAGAAAAAAAAACATAGACATAAAAAATAGATCATCAGCGTTGTGTGTGTCTTCGCAAAAGTGAAACGGTCGCTGGCTCAGCATTACGCTCAGGCGTTAGACACCTGCAGCACTGGTTTTCAGCCAGAACCGTCTGTGACTCACGAAACAATACACAGATAAAATATACTACATAATCTATAAACTTTTACGTAAACAAAGCAATAAATAGATAGAACCCGACTTATTTGTAACTAAAGAAATACATAAATTCATTGCATTTTACTCTGAAAAAATTACTTAGCATTTTTAATTAAAAATCAAAATTAATTTTTACATATTGGCCGCCGAGGGCTCTTTTACTTGTCTCTTTTGGAACTACGCGCATTCAGAAAGATCATCATTGCCAAGAAGAATGCGTCACAAAAACTGATCCACCTTAAAACGCCGAACATACCCAGGTCGATCTTCTTGGTGGGCGTGGCGTTCTTGGGCTTGGCGGGGCTCTTGAGGCTGATGCTGAGCGCGGCGCCGGCGGCGCTGGCGTAGCCCGCGGGCTCGCGGGAGACCACGCGCGGCGGCGGGCTGCCCGCGCCAGATTCGTCCCGGTACACGTTTTCTCTGGAACGAAGATAAAACCCAAAAAAAATTAAAAAAATAAAATCGCAGTCAAAATTTAAATACATTAAACATAAACATAAAATCCATCGCCAACATCTCTTCCACACTGGCCTGTGAGTAAAGAAAAAACATAGAATGTACCACTTGCTTCTCTTCCTGCGCAGTTGGTACAAACCCATCGAGGGAATAGGCGAAAGTCTTGGGAATCATGTTATGGGCGATGTGGCTAGCGACCTATCACTATATTGATAACTCATGTCAACAATGCCATAAGTCTCTGTCAAAACTTTCATTTTTAAATACAAGCTTTTTCCGCTGACTGTACTTGCATTGTCACCCATCCTACACATGTGTACCAAATTGCAAGTCAGTCGGACCAACACGGAGGAGAGGGGTAGTATTTTTACTCAAAACCTCACCACGTATGACCAAGGGCGGGGGGGTGTGAGTCGGGTTACCTCCGCGTGTAGTCAAGAGCTGTGGTTCGTTTTTGGATCCGTCCGAGGGGAAGAGCAGTGCTTGGTCCGGTGCACCCTGAGCATCGGTTAATGATTTCCCGGCAGATTCGAGATATCGTTATCCGTTGGCTATGAGCCCGACAGGGGGGGTCTTTTGACCGTGTCGTACCGTACAACGTTGCCGATATTTTTGAATACTGTATTATTCGATGAAGCCATATTGAAAAAGAAGAATAAATAAATAAATAAATATCTTCGGATAAATTACACCAATTGACCCAGCCCCAAACTAAGCCAAGCTTGTGCTATGGGTACCAGGCAACGGATAAACATACTTATATAATGTAGATAAATACATACAACATTCATGACTCGGGCACAAACATTCGTAGGTATTCATCATATAGTCCGGGAGGCAGAGGCTTTTGAAACAAGTCATTTTAAGCCGGCTGATGTTAATATAGATAAGAGAATGCATGTGGCTCATGACGAAATCGATCGTCAGCTGGTCCAGTTGCGGTGGATGCGAGAGTGGGAAGCTGCGGAATATGTTAAAAAAAAAAAAACCGAAAGTTATTTTAAGCCACATGAAATTTTGTTCATGTGTAATTGACATTGATTAGAATTAAAAAAAAATAGTCAGCTGCACGGCAGACGGGGGATTGTGCGTCAGCTGAGCGTGCGAACTTGCAAAAAAAATTAGGAAATAAAGTTATTTTATGCCGATTGAAATTTTTTTACAAGATTTTAGACATATACAGAAATGTGATATTGATAATCAGCTGCATATATAGTGGGGGAAAGACCGTCAGCTGGAGCAGGAATGTATCACTGCGCGCATATATCTCTACGACGCGCGGAATTTTCAATGCTCCGACTGACGACTTTCCCCCCAACGTTCAATCAGCTGACGAATATTTTCTTTTTTCTATATATTAACACTATAATATTTATAAATTTCATATGGTCTTTCAACAATTAATCCATGATTCATGGAAGTGAAGCGGTAACATCATTAATATGATTCATATTAGTTTGTAATACTCGGATTTATTGAAACGTAATTTAATTCAATTATTTTTATTACAATTAACATAAAACCGGATGGCCCAGTGGTTAGAGAATCTGACTCGATCCCCGGTCGGGGCAGATAGCTATTTGTATGAAAAATGCGAATGTTTGTTCTCGAGCCTTGGATGTTTAATATGTATTTAAGTATGTATTTATCTATATAAGTATGTTTATCCGTTGTCTAGTGCCCATATTACAAGATTTGCTTAGTTTGGGGCTAGGTCAATTGGTGTCAATTGTCCCAAGATATTATTATTATTATTATTGTATGTTTATTTTTATCTCAAGTAAGATTTTTACAATATTCATATAAAAAGTAATAAAACAATATTAATACAAAAATAATAATAATTATTATTATTATAATAAAAAAAAACTTAATATGAATCATCTTCATTTGCATCACTGTCGTCATCACAGTTAATGCTTATGTCGCACACTCCATCGTTTTCGGTTTCGTCGTCTTCTGTAAAAATATCAATCAATTAATTAACAAAATCATGTAGGTAAATATTATTTGTCAGAAATCAAGAGAAGATAATTTTTTTCATACCATGTGGGATCATGTCGAGATTAGTGATGCTAGTGATGGATGGCGGCAATTGATCACCCATAAACCATTTAAAATAATATGTTTCAGCAGATTCTTCCCATCCATACTCAGTTGGCAACAGGTCAGTTGGCATGGAACGGTGAGCATGGCTCCAAAGGTGGGCGATATATGCCGTCCGAAGAAAATGTTGTTGCAGTTCAGCTTTACAGGGCGGGAACAACGAACCATCGATTCTTTTTTTCAAGATCAATGGATTGCAGTCATCGTTATTGCCATATGATTTGGTGAATGTCATCACACGAGCAACATTAATATCATTTACTCCTGTAAACGCATATAATCTGCATACATATTCTTCCAGTGTTGCAAACAATTCATCCAGATTACAATTTGGTATATTGGAAATGTCACACAATGCTTGGATGTAAGTTGGAGATTTCCGGAGAATTTGAAACGGTTTTTTCTTCCCTTTTCGGTAAAAAGCGGAATTGAAGTCACAGCCCGTAATGGCATGAAATGCTGGCAATGCTGAACACAAATCTAGACCCAAGGTTTGAGACAATTTGGTGACATTTATAAACTTCTGATTGTTTCCGGTCCCAACGTGCATCGAGATTTGCAAATCGGTCTGTATAAAATTCATATTTGCCAACATAATTATCAAAATGTCTGTATCTGAACAGCGAATAGTAACGTGAGCATCAGAAATCAAGTGACAAACGTGAAAAACAATTTTTGTGTCAGCTTCTTCGTGACCTGGACATGCCAACGATGACTCTGATGTTCTTTGCACTTTGCCTTGACATACTTTATATTGATGGCATTGTTTGTAGTTGACCAATATTGTTTTACTACCGATATATATATATAGAAACGAGAATATATTCGTCAGCTAAATGCCTGTTGGTGGAAAAGTCATCAGTCGAGCCATTGAAATATAAAATACCACAGTACTGAAGATGCATGTATATAATGTGTACTTACTATATAAGGTATACCTTGGATAAATTGTTGAAAGACCATATGAAATTTATAAATATTATAGTGTTAATATATAGAAAAAAGAAAATATTCGTCAGCTGATTGAACGTTGGGGGGAAAGTCGTCAGCCGGAGCATTGAAAATTCCGCGCGTCGTAGAGATGTATGCGCGCAGTGATACATTCCAGCTCCAGCTGACGGTCTTTCCCCCACTATATATGCAGCTGATTATCAATATCACATTTCTGTATATGTCTAAAATCATGTAAAAAAATTTCAATCGGCATAAAATAACTTTATTTTCTTATTTTTTTTGCAAGTTCGCACGCTCAGCTGACGCACAATCCCCCGTCTGCCGTGCAGCTGACTATTTTTTTTAAATTCTATTCAATGTCAATTACACATGAACAAAATTTCATGTGGCATAAAATAACTTTCGGTCTTTTTTTTTTTGACGTGTTCAATGGAGTCTCACAGCAAGCGCCCCCGCGGGTGCGTCAGCTGACCTTCACTTTCCTTATTAGGGACAGCTTCTTTACTTGTATTTGAAGTAACGATCGGCATAAAAACACTTTTTAAAATAGCCTCTGCCTCCCGGACTAATACAACTGTCTGCCCCTACCGGGATTCAAACCCAGGACCTCTAGCTTCATAGTCAGGGTCACTAACCACTAGGCTATCCGGTCGTCGAAAAGAAAGAGAAAAGAAGACCAGGGAAGGAGGGGGGTTTAAAGTAGCTTGAAAACACCACGTGATTAACAGATGGCCCCACGGGGTATGGTATTGTTGTCCTGGGTACTGACTTGTTGGGTTTCCTGGCCTGCGCGTGCGCCGGCCCGTGGCTGTAGTCGCCGTCGGAGTCGTCAGCGCGGTCGTACTCTTCGTCTTCGTGCCTTTCTTTGGGCTCGTCTGTGGAATGATTTGATAGTAGCTTACTACATGCAGCAAGAGAAATGTATTCACGTTGGTACCCTGTCTACCTATAGTCTTCCATGCTGGTCTGGGAGCAAAGAAAAAACATAGAATGCACCAGTTGCTTCTCTACCCGCGCAGATGGTAAAAGCCCATCGAGGGAATGGGAGATTATAATAGGAATCATGTTATAGGCGATGCGGCTAGCAACCCATCATTACTTTGATTCCATTTTCCACCTATATGCCCGCAATCTTGCTAAATGTGGCCCTGTCTACCCCGTGAGGGATGAAGGCGTGCTTTGTGTGTGTGTGCTATCGCATTAAAGTGACATATCATTCGAGCGAATTTGCCACTAGAGGCGCTAGTGTCGCATGAGGTCCAATAACATTCACTCTTCACTGGTTTCGGCGGGCTTCGTGACATAAATTATTTCTTTCATTTACCCATTAAAAAGTGATCTCCTTCGTGAAATTATCGCTAATATAGATTATTTGGCGATGAATATGAACGCTTTAAAAGCGTTTTTTTCCCGAACAAAACGGAACTGCACAACATTGCGGCATAGCTACTCGATATGATGATAGTTATTTATAATTAACAAACTTAATGAGATTCAAGATTTGAAACTTTGTTTCGGCGTTGATCTTATAAAGTCGCCTTAGACGGCTATTAGTCAACAGTGGCGCCAACTGGTGAGCAAAGAGACGATAGTTCCCATTGCGACAGAGTTCTACGTGAATACATTTCCCTCACTGTACATATCGACACGCCTCCTTCTTATAGGGGTGGGTGGAGCCGAATCACGTATATCTGCAGAACCTTTTCTCATCAACAATTTAGCAATAATTTCTTTGGCAGTAATATGGTAAGCCATTGTGCCATTTGCAGTGTAATGGTTCGGCAGTGGTTCCTAACCTGGGGGTGATTACCCCCCCCCCCCCGCAGGGGGTAAACGGAGATTCTAGGGGGGTAACGTCACGGGATGGCACGAAATAGTATTAAAATAGCAATAAACAAAATAGTAGTATGGTTAACTCCGAGATTTATATATTACTTTACTTACTAGTTACCTAAACGTGCAATTTCTTACATAATAAACATATTTTCGTTCGAATTTGTGTGGTTTTAATTATTTTAAATTAGCTAGGGGTAAATTCAATTCCCATACTTGTTCACAGGGGTAGTGACATTGAAAAGGTTAGGAACCACTGAGTTAGACTGTACCCCAGTTGTTGGCGGCGGCCTGGCGGTCGCTGTACTCGCCCCACGCGCCCGCGCCGCGCGCGCCCATGGCACCCGCCTCCGAAGACATGCCTGCACACAAACACCATAATAAACAACACAAATCATTATTGCCACAAATGCTTATTTGCAGAAAAGATTATACGCTCAAATGATTATTTATTTATTTAGAAACAAACAGTCTCTTATAGCTATATGTATTACAATTATATTTTTGTAAAATCTAGACTTTCTTCTCTTCCCGCGCAGATGGTAAGCGCCCATCGAGGAAATTGGCGAAATCTTAGGAATCATGTTATAGGCAATGCGTCATACTAAACGTGGCCTTCAGGTCTTATTACCTTAGGCTCTGTCTACCCCGTAAGGGATATAGACGTGATTTGTGCATTTATGTATGCATGATTATTTGCGCAAATGATTACTAACACAAATGATAATATGAGGTAAATCATTTGAAATATGATAGGTACTTCGAGGAAAAAAATGGCAGTCCTAGAGAGTCCTACGACTATGCAACACAAAGGGAAAGTACCTTAAATATTGTAGACGAGTTACTTTGCTAAATAAAGACACCACACCGAAGGCACCCTCTCGCCACTGTACTCGATACATGTTTTCAAGGCATTACAAATAGCGCTTGTAAGGTATAAAGCAGACTGACCGATATATTTGTCCTTGTTCTTCTTGGCCTTCTTCCTCTCCTCGCGCAGCTTGTCGTCATCTTGTATGAAGTCGATCAGCTCGCGCACCTTGTGCCGGACGTTGATGCCCTGCACAAAACCCACATCATCATCACCAGCCACAAGACGTCCACTGCTGAACATAGCCTGCCACATAGGCCTCGCAAAGACCGCCACAAAGACCAGTCTCGCGCGGTCCTCATCCAGCACACTCCCGCGTCTTTCACCAGGTCACCAGTCCATCTCGTGGGGGGTCTCCCCACGCTGCGTCTGCCAGCACACTCAAGGGCATAAATGTTCGTTACCAATACGTCAAAAACATCTATACATATGCCAAAAACAATAAAGTCGGTGACTTCATCGATACTTATGCCGTCGAGTGTACCACGCAGCGAGCATCTGCAACGTCGCCGTCCTCACCTGGTCCTTGCCGACGTCGTCGACGTACGTGAAGTTCTCGAGCGAGCGAAGGTCGTAGATGTGCTCGCGCGCCGACGTCACCACCCGCTCGGAGCCGTTGCGGACCAGGTAGCTCAGCAGCAACAAACACTGCAATCAGTTAACACTAACTACTAGCTGAACATCGGTTCTATTCTGGTATTGAGGGGCGACCACACCGCTGCGTCTACGCAGTTCTCTCACCGCTTCTTCCTACGAATAATAATAAGTCAAGAAGCGTAATTCCCTAACAGTTGCCGCTTCGATTGTCATTCCACTTACGCACACAAACTAACAGCAATGCAAACGTAACACACTCACTCCGACAGACAATACTTGCACGCGATTAGTCCGCGCGTCGTGATCGTGTCCGCCTACTTGCGGTAAGGGAAGGGTGCGTGGATCGCATGCATCCAGAGTCGTCAAGTACGGTGGCATATTTTTCTAATATATTAGCGCAAAAATACAATGATAACGTCACGATAACGGCTCGAGCGTCCCGGCCGAGCTAATTCGCCGCGCGGTACATATTTTAAGCCCCGCCCCCTGCGCTTACGCTTCTTGACTTATTATTATTCGTAGGCTTCTTCATACATTTTGTTGCGTAAACGCACCGTCGACGTTTTTTACACACTGGTGCGGCCGGACCTTTATGCTGCAATCTATGCTCGGCAGCAAAGAAACCGGGTCACTTTCCGTAGAAATCTGCATGTACGGCATTACAGTTCCCGGTTACGGCCCCTCTTTTGGGGAAATATATTTGCACCTCGGGCAACAACAGCTAATTTAATTGTTTTTGTTGGAGTGTGAACGCAACCTCTTTAGTATTAAGCGAATTGTTTTATAATATGTTTATAAATGACTTTATTGTCACTGTCAACTCTTCTTACGTTAAAAGCCTTCGTACCGAACACCATACTTTCTATTTTCCCTATACATACGTTTTTCAACTTAAATTCATCATCAATTTTATATGAAAGTTTATAAAAAAAATACCACGCTGGTCTGGGAGCAAAGAAAAAACAGAGTGTACCAGTTGCTTTTAAGGTAAACTAGGGGTTGCTAGCCGCATCGATCATTTCCTCAAGATCTTCACCCATTTCGATGGGCTTTACCATCTGTTACTGCCACGCAACAAGCAACTGGCTTAAGTTTTTTCTCTGCTTCCAGATCAGCATCATCAGCAATTTCTGTGTATAGTTATACCTTGTAGGTCCTCCTCCAATGCGCCCTGTTGTCGTGCAGCATCCTCCTCCACAGCATGGACATGACCTCGGGGAAGTGCTCGTAGGTGAAGGTGGCCAGCGCCAGCTCCTGCATCTGCTGGCCGGTGGGGCCCCACGCCTCGTCCGACGTGGCCTCCCGGACCTTGCCTTCCACCTCCGTGTAGTTCATCACCACGTTTGTACTGCAAACATGTGCACAAATATAAGTTTGAGGCTGCAGAGCCAGAACTTTGGTGGTAACCCAACGCTATCGCCGCATTCTAGCTAGTGTTAGAAACATTGTTTTACCGATAAGTAAAAAAAGTACTTAAAAAAAATTATTTTTAATAATAAAATCGTGATCGTAATTTTTTAACCCCCTACGCAAAAAGAGGGGTGTTCTGAGGGGGAGAGAGAGAGAGAGAAACATTTATTTACACACATTCGATACACGTAGATATAAAACAAGGAGAAATACAATATACTGAGGAATAGTACCGATATGGTGTAAAATGGACCCCACTCAGTATAATGTTGCGGCTAGCTTTTCAGGGAGAGTTATAAGTTTCACATAGATGTCTGTCTGTCTCTGTCTTTTTTCTCTCTCTCTCTCTCTCTCTCTCTCTCTCACTCTCTGTCTCTGTGTGTGTATGTGTGTGTGTGTGTTAGTGTATGTCGATGTAGGTAAAAAAATGTGGGCCGACATGGCAACAAGCAGGCGGTAAGTTGTCGTTCGTTGCAGCGTTCTCAATATAAATATAAAGGGGGGGTTGGGTGTTCAACAGTAGACACTACTTTTGGCTGGACAGTAGGTTCGCCATAGATACTGTCTATGTGCTGGAACATCTCCCTTAGTGATGGCGACTTTCCGGCAGATCTAAATTTAATAAAATAATACTTTACGGGCCATAAATTAGTCCGCAATGCGAATCACGAGTCACGCGACATATTTTTGCGCTGTCGAGCGATCACACAGTTTCTTGTCACGCAATATCTAGATTTGAAGCTTCTTCGATAAAATAACATTGTCTAGACTGAATGGATAATTTTACTAGGTACTTTTTTGGAACTAAGATAACAAAACCTTAAGGCCACGTTCAGCATGATTAAGGGCGTATAAATAGGTGGAAAGGGAAATCAAAATAGTGATGGGTTGCTAGCCGCATCGCCTATCCCTATAACATGATTCCTACGAATTTCGCCCATTCCCTCGACGGGCTACCATCGGCGCGGGAAGAGTAGCCACTGGTAAATTCTATGTTTTTTCTTAACTCCCAGACCAGCATGGAAGATTACATTAGAACAAATACTTTTTAAATACACGATTTGTATCTATCTCTGCCATGCCTATTACTTTAGCCCACATATGTATGTATGTATGTAAACTCTTTATTGTGCAAAATAAACAAGACAAATACAATTGACAAACACTGAGATACATGCATATTGATTGTTAAAAAAAATGAGACCTCCGAAAATCACAAAAATTACCCGACGCCATATTCAGATGTTCGTAAAATCACAATTAATGCGATCTAAGTCTCTGGCATCTGGCGTAGTTACCTTCCTCGACATTGCAGTGCCTCTGGCATGTTCGCTGACGCACACACGGACGATTTTTTTGCTCTTACGCGTAATAAAGTTGCGTCTTTAGTAAAACGAGTGAGGGGAAGCCCCAATAACCTCCCGCAGGTCGTGGCGGGCAGGCAAGGTAGCGCGCTGATGGGCAGGTTCAACGAGCTGCATGCCCGAGTAAGAGTGCAGCTCGGTGAATCAGCTGCCAGTATATTTTATATTTTACTAGCTTCTGCCCGCGACTTCGTCTACGTAGAATTATACATAAAAACCTTCCTCTTGAATCACTATCTATTAAAAAAACCGCATCAAAATCCGTTGTGTAGTTTTGAAGATATAAGCATACATAGGGACATAGGGACAGAGAAAGTGACTTTGTTTTATACTATGTAGTGATAGTGAGTAGTGATGTTATTAAGTTTTTCTCCATATACACTAACACAGGTTAAGATTTTTCAATTTGTTTACTAACATACTATGGACCTCAAAGTTGTCTGACAATAAAGATATTTTTTTTTTCATTTTTTTTTATAGGTGGCCAATATTATCGGGATACTGGTATGGCAATATAGGATCGTGGATTTCAAAACCACCGGACTCTCTGCGATACTCATCAATATTTCGCGTCCTCCATGCCTCTGGTTGATTGGAACTATTGCTTTATTTTGAAAACTAGCTTCTGCCTGCGACTTAGTCCACGTAGAATTAGCAATTAAATAAAAAAGTAGCCTATACCCTGGCTGGTGATTTTCTCAACAGATGAGTAAAGTTTCCATCAAAATCCGTTCAGCCGTTCTAATTATACATTCTAAAAACTGCTGGAACGTGTTCTGTTCTGTTATCGATTCTAAATATCCCCAGCCAATTTTTTTTGTAATATTGTATTCCTTGTGCAGAATTTCGACCTTCTTCATTCAGCTTTATTATGTATAGATAAGATATGTCAGGTTATAGCCCGCATGTGGGCCCTTTGCATAATAACACAATGTTTTCGTTCTACCCACACATAAAAGCGAAAACCCAACTACCCGCATAATAATACAGTACCATACAAAACTGACCTAAATACTTCAAAATTAAACATCACATTCACTTTTTAATATTGTATTACGCAACAGAGAAAGGATTTCAAGGCCATATGCATAACAGCATGGTCAGATGAATTACACCTGACCGAATCAAAAGAGCTCTCAATAAAACCAATTGGTTTATTCATGAGGGCTCTAGATAAATTGGATGCGTAGATCCGCCATTATTTGTTTGAAAAGGCTGGCTGGAGATACACTAACAAGGCCAGTGTATATGGACCGAGTAGCAAAAGTAATTTGTATAGTTTCATGGCTCAATGTATGTTGGATATGAAATGAGCTCATTTTTTGTTGAAAATGTAATTGCATAGAAACCAGTTCTATTGAGCATTATTTTAGTTTTAGAATAGAGAAGAAAGATTGACCTTTTTTAATATATGTCATCTGCAATCGGTTTTTAACCATCAGCAAGTCTGTTGCATGAAGTATGGGACTTGGAACGAGAAGTCCATCAACAACTCTCTCCCTCATAAGCTATGTTACACTGTTGAAAGGGATTTACAGCTCAGTCTTTTGCTGCATCTAATATTTTGCGCCTCTTCAGGCGGCATTCATCATTATTGCTAGAGGCCAATGCTTGTGTAAGCTCATTCTTATGTGTTAGTCTGATTTTATATGATTTACTATGTGTAGATATTTATACATTTATTGTAGGAATTTATTTGAACACTGGCATTTCTTGTTATACTGCTTGATTTTCCTAAATAAACCAACTAAAGGTGAAAATAAGGGCCACAAAATTATGGAGTTTCGCCGACAAGAATTATGTAGTTGTTGCCTGCAAACATATCCTATATTTAAAATTTTGTTCTCTAGTTATTGTGAGGAAGAGTAACAACAATATTGTTACAAACTTAACAAAGTAGATATGGTGGTTAAATTTTCTTATATTATATTGCACTTATCTTTAGTCTTTGAACTTTCATTGGAAACAGTTTCTTACCAGACGAAAATTTCCAGAAAGTTCTTCCACATAATTCTGAGATTTCTAGAAATTTCAGATGCAAGAGCATACATATAAATAGATGGTAAATGCAGGACAATGATGAATAAACTTCAGAAAACATTTTGGCAAACACATTTAAAAACACAAAAACAACCCAACATGGTTGATAGATAAGATATGGATGCTATCAGAGGTAATCTGTTCTGTCTGGCATGATCTCCCTGGTTAATTAATTATGTTGTAATCCGGCTTAAAATTTTGGCTTATAAATCCATGCACTTCAGTAAATATACAGTTCAAAATGGCGTGTGTAAAGTTCCCGATCAGCACCGAGTCCGCGTGGGAACTAGAGGCTAAGCCTTCTCATCATAATGAGGATTGGGACGTATACTTGTGGTGTCTTAGAAATGGTCTGAAACATTTCAGCAGATGCTTGAGTTAGTTTCATAGCACTCTTCTAAGAGCCTGTGTCACCAATCGGTTCAGTTCCAGGGAGCATGAAGTTTATGCGATTCAATTCTGATTCCGTTCGGGTTTCAGCTGTCATTTTTAATATGGATCTGACAGCAAACGAAACTAAACTGAATCAGAATTGAAATGCATTAAGATGTCATGGTAAGGCCTCCGTTATCTTAAGTGTTAGTTATATATGATGACATCACTGTTTCACAGTAATAAAAAGAGACAGAATCATAGCTAACTGGCACTTCTGATAACTGGATCTTAGAGTGGTGAAAGATTTCATTTTAATTTTGGATTTAAATTTAGATTGCCCCTTTGATGCTATACACTTTGAACATCAGCCAATGAATGGAAACACTTGTCAAACACAATTAAAAAAAATTAAAGAACCTTTACAGTGGTGGGGCGCGAGTCGGGTTACCTTCGCATGTGATCAAGAGCTGGGGTTCGTTTTTCGAACCGTCTGGGGGAAGATCAGTGATTGGTCTGGTGCACCCTGGGCATCGGCTAATGATTTCCTAGCGGTCTTTGAGGGATATCATTGACCGTTGGCTAAGAGCCCAACATGGGGGGAGGGGTCTTTTGCCAGTGTTCTACCATACAATGTTGCCAACATTTTTGTCACAAGATGTTTGAACACTGTATTTATTACTTTGACGAAATCATTGCATGAATCGACAGGGCCATATTAAAAAAAGAAGATTTACAGGGGCGTACAGTCCAAGAGACAGTGTATAGACCAGAGGCTTTACCTATAGTGCAGGGTGTGTGTTGCACACGGGCGCAGCGGCCCTAGTAGGAGCGAGGGCCGCACACGACAGATCCCCACTCTTACTAAAGGCCCTAAGTTCATGTTTGCACACAGGCACTACAAAGGCTAGAGACGCCTCTGGTATAGGCTGAAGTTACAACATAACTTAATGGACAACAATTTTTCACTAATTGTGAGTGTATATCAGCTTCAATTGGCATACAGACCTAATGTTACTTAATTTTTGATACTTGGGCCAATACTTTATTCTTTTTAAGTTTTTTTTCTCATTTGATTTTTGCAGCCAGGTATGAGATGAGAAAACTGCCAGTATTTACTTTTAAGTATATTTATTTGCTTAAATAAAAGAAGATAACTAAACTTGTTTGCTGTTTCCCATAAACAAACAAAATATTATATGTTAGTGTATACTTACACCTGATAATAATGACTAAGGTAATTACTTAATGGTATTTTAAGTGATTAAAGCAGTCGTTTCGTCGTCAGAGAGTAGTTCTAAGTAGAAAATGACAATAAAATCAACTAGTCTACCCCCGTCCATGTAACTCGAAACTTGCAGTTTCAGTGACATCACGAGCGAGTGATAACACTCAAACCGGTCGCCAATTCACTATTATTGGCAATTCTGACACAAAAGATAGCTTTTATTCAACATACTAGCCTTCACCATTAATTTTTGGCCAAACCAGTTGCATGGTTAAGGACACTCGAAAAAATCGCTTTTTAACGCTCTGAAGGACCACACGAGGCGAAATCAGAGTAAATTAGCATTAGATTAAGCAAATGGGTTCATTATCCTACTATATTTGTTACACAGATGGTTACAACTTTGCATAAAAGCGAAGTAAATCGTATCACAGCTTACACTTTATCCGCCAGCTCCCGCACTTTCCACATGCTTATAAAACGGTCCATTTTGATAATTTAACTGTTCAATATCGTTTCTAAATTAAAATCACTGCAGTTATAGTGTAAAACAACATAAAATTAACGAAAAATGCAAGCTGATGATTTGGCTGACATTCTCGCAAAATGGCGAGGGAATTAGGGTTGCCATGAGAAAATCACATTATCTACTATAAATTTTACTTGTTGCTAGTAGTGTCAAGGACCGGACACAGATTCTTATAGAAAAATATTATTAAGACCCCCGGAAAATTTGGTTCATACGATTGAAAATTCATATAATTAAGTATAGGTTTCCAAAATAACCTCTTTCGAGGGAAAAAACTTGAAAGAAGCAAAGAATGAAACGCAACTAAATCAATTATAATAATTGTAGTATATTATTTATTTAAAACTCTCTATTAAACAACGATTATCACTTAGATCAAAACACAGACAGTGCGAATTTATAAAAAAGCACAGACTACGCTCAAAAGCTGCACCTAAATCTCTTTATTCTTATTTAAATTGTCCCTTTCGTTCCGAACAAGTAGGTTCTGCAGTAAAAAATCCCGTTTTACTTCTAATGGGTTAAACCCATTAGAAGGTCATACATCATTTCTTTGCCAGTTGATCACTTTGCGGCTGAGCACCATAATATTGCCATAGTTCTATCGCCTTGTTAGCTACTACTTCTTCACATTGCTCTGGAATCTAAAAATAACAAATCAAGTCAGTAAGTAATCATAATTCTTCCAAACATTGTATATATTTTGAACAGCCACACTGGTTTATTTTTAAAGTTGGAGGCAGTGGTTTTTGAAACATTAAGCCAAGCCATGATTTAAAACTACTAGACATTTACTAGACAATTATTACCAATTACACATATCTGAAAATAGGTCGCTTAACGTATTTTTACTTAAAATATGCGTGTGACCCGTCTTCAAACCTTTAAACCAGTGCAACATGAAACAAGTTTTCCTTTATACAATATTTACCTCAGAAACGCAATTCAAAACCTCTTCAACATTTTTCGCCTTCAGTATGTTACGACGAAGTGTTATAACTAACATCACAGCTACAAATGATAGTATCTTTGGTGCACCACTGCACACTTTGTCCCATATCCTGGAAAAAAAAAGTCAAAAGGAATTCCTTATTAGGTACTCAGGTACTCATTATGCGGTAAAAAGTTCAGTCAACGACAAAAGAAGTAGGTAGTCAGAGCTAACGAAATTTTATTTAAATCGAAAGGGATGGATATCAACTTGTGTTTAGTAATTTTCATTAAAATTGACTTTGTTTTTAGGTATGTCTTTCTTTGTAACATACTATTACAATCTTACTTTGCGAGAGATGTATCATCCAGTACCCCAGCAAAGCAGCAGTTAAACCATTTAGTTAAAGGAAGAGTATCCATGGCATATATTTCCGCTAGGTGGCTGAAAAAAAAGTATTGTTGTAGTCTATGTATCAACCATCAATTCGTTTTTTTATGTTCTGCTAGATTTTGATAAGTGAGAAAATGACCCAGCAGCCAAAATGTTGCCAATACCTTGCAGAAACTGCTGACAGCCTGCTATGGATTTTACAGACACTTAGAACCTTTTCTTTTTATTACGATCTTTCTGATACCACTTATAACTTAAAAAGGGCTCTTGTCAGCAGGCTTGGCCAGTACTACAATTAATTGTGTATTTTGAAATAGTACACTTTAATAATTTTTTATGGGAGTAAAAACATAGAATGTACCAGTTGTTTCTCTACCCGCGCAGATGGTACAAACCCATCGAGGGAATGGGCATGGGAATAATGTTATAATGATATAAACTTGGCCTTTAGGTATTGTTACCTTAGGCTCTGTCTACCCCGTACGGGATAAAGACGTGATTGATGTGTGTGTGGGTTTAAATATTATTAGGCGCTGTTGATTCATATCAGCTATTAAATTTCTTATAATACTCAGTGCTTAATAGTTGGATAACTCGAAATACTCATAATATTATCTTACTTGTATAGTTCCCCGTCTTCCTTTTCTAGCATAGCTTGGAACGCCTCTCGGAGCTTGGTCAGGTCTTTCTGCATGTGCTGTACAATGTCTGTCAGACCCTTGGTCAGCCAGTACACATCCACCTCGTCAGAGTACAGTTCAGAGAGGGTCTCAGCGATGGGTACAAAAGTGTCCGAAGACTGGAAGAACGAAAATTATGAGACAGACTAGCATGAGAGCGCACGAGCTGTTTCGCGCGCGAGATAGATTACCCATCTCTTTCTAGAATGAACAGTATGAATGACACAACATATACTCTATGTCATATAGCCTATAATCAGCATACAATTAAGAATCTAGTAACCCTGGTAACCCTGCTCAAAGTCCTTCCACAGGCAAACACTCTGATAGATTATCCTGTTTACGAAATAATTTTTAATATTCACTTACGCAGCAATTAGTTTCGGGGAACGTGGGGGGTTCGGTCTCCTCATTCTCTAGGAGCCACATCTGCAGCAGAACTTGACTCCGAGGGCCAGCCATGTCCGCTAGCTCAAGCATCTCAACGGCATACAACAAGTCTTGGTATTGCTCTGTCCGTTGTTCTGAGACGTAAGTGTGGGAGTCCGGGTACACTGGGAGAATGTCTGTAACAGTGTTGCCATGTGAATAAAATTAATAGGCGTTATTAAACATCCCTAAATAGTTATAGTGATGTTTTTCTTTTTATTTTGCTACTAATTCTGTTTATATTATGGATTTTTTACCTCTTGGGTGCGTTCAGTTTGATCACCCGACGACGCCCGACGACGCACTGGCCCGTTCAGTAAGTCAGTGCGATCATCGGACGATCACACCAAGTCGTTCAGTAACATCGTCGGGCGTCGTCGGGCGATCGCACCGGTCACCCCGTAATATAGATGGGTAAAAAACGCACAGACGTCACTTTGACAGTTGATATGAGGCAAAATTTATAATTCGAACGCTGGGGATATAAACTTATTATTACGAATACGAAATCATACTTCAATTGACACTTTTGACAGAAGAACGCCCCAAGTCGTTCAGTAAGTGTGTTCATGATCGGATGATTTTCACCCGACGATAATCACACTGACACTTTAGTTACTGAACGTAGCCCTTGTTTGGTTGTGCCTTACTCAGTGCTATAGTGTAAACTGTTATGCTGATTAAATTTTTGTGAATAAAAATAATTGGTTATTGCAGAGTATGTGATGAACATAGGGTTGTTAGGTCGCCAAACCTAATAGCCAGACAGAGCAGCCAAAAAAAGGCTGGACATCATACATTATTGAGGATTTTGCGTCTCAGTATTAATAGGCACGACAAAAAATGTATGTAATCAAGCTTTTTTTATTATTACCATAAATCTTGTTATTTCACTCATTTGCGAAACGTAAAAAGCCTAACAAAAGTCGAACAGAATGGCATTTATTTTGGCCGGACATGCAATCAAAAAGTCTAACAATGTCCGCTCTATCCAGACACCTGGCAAAACTAGATGAACATCTACTAAGCATTTGAAAAAATAAAAAAATTTAATAGCAAAAGTTGTGAATAAAAAAGGTAAGTGTATAATTAAAAAATTAAACAGTCTCTTCAAGGCAAATTAAATTCTTATAATTAGTTTATAAATGGAGGAGGCCTATGCCATGAGGCACACTGAATTATGCAATAATTTATTAAAAAAAAAAAGATTACATAATGTACTGAAATTGTAGCAAAACGGAATAAAAGGGGCTATATTAATTAATTTATTTTTTGCTGTTTGTTTGTTACTAAAAACTTTGTACCAGGAAAAACAATGGCCCCTTTTTAGAAATTTAGTTTATATTTAATTTTTTTAGTCTCACTTAATTTTAAAAGCTGTTAAATATATAACTAAACATACATTACTTGAGCCTAGGCCAGTATATCCGTTGCAATCTAATAAGTTTCCAACTTGATCACAACTTAAATAAACAAAAGGTTTTATGGTGCAAGTACATCAGGAAAGAACATGAGATAGAGCCTTTTTAAGCCGTCGCCGCCTTGAAATCCATTGCTATATATTTCCTTACCAAGCAACACCTTCCATACTAAGTTCCGGTATGCTGCCGGCACCGTAAACCGGAGACAAAACTGCTTTAATTTCAACTTGTCCCAGGGCTTTTCTTTCATGAGAATTTCAAGCGATTTCTTCTCCTCTACACCTCGACATCCCACTTTTTCGTAGTAAGATGAACGGAAATTCCTTTCGTCCGACATTTTTAGTCGTACACCGGAGTCTTCGGGCATTATAATCTTTATTTGTAGGAATTCATGACGGACAAAGTAGGCACTGACGATGCGAAATTCAAGTATTGAATTTGGTGGTGGAAGTGTCACTAATGTCATTTTGACGTTGACAAACAGATGATGGTTATTTTTACGTTTTAAGCGTCCGACACAATTCAGACCGTTTTTTTATTGAGCTTTCAGCAAAATAATAGAAAAAATAAAATTGTAAAACTTACATTTAGTAAAAGATAAATCAATTATCACAAAAACAAGCTGTCACTAACATAAAACAACATTTAACAACTTGTTGTTAATTTCTACTCTGTCCCTCCATTACGTTTTGTTTTACGCAGAAGTTTCATATAACCACAGGGAATGACCGTCCCGCGGACTTGTCGTTTGAGTTGGGAGTCAATAGAGAATCAACACTAAACTTGTCTTCCTTGGTTACCGCCTCTTTTGCACCAAATTTAAATTTCGACCAAACAAAAGACGTTAATCGGTAACCTTGGAAAACTATAAACAACGTCCAAAGCGATGCCACTGTTTGACTAAATAGTGTCAAGATTTTCATAATAAACTCAATTTATTTTAAAATATTGATTGCTTGTAATGGAAAAGCCGGAGAATCCGGAGGCATCCACTGAGTTGTCGTACAAGGAGAAAAAAAGAGAAGAATTACGAATATTTTTCAAAGATGCCAAATTACCGAAGGAAGTTATTGGGAAAGTTATTGAAAATGAACTTTCTACGATAAAAGAGTTTCAAGACAGACCTTATATAGCAGCGTCATTTCCAGGGGCGGTAAGATCTGAATACGAGGTGATGACTGGACAGCCTTTTACCAATATTGATGATCGAACTAAACCAATCACAAGCGAAGAAGCGCGCGAGATTATAAATAGCAACCCAGTTATTGCGGAAAAGGCGCGCCAAATACAAATTATGTCTCGTACGGAGAAGAAGGAATTATCCATCCCTATAGAAGAAGTCAATATAGCTAGCTACAGTGACATGAACAAAGAACTCGACGCGGCAAAAGGGGATCAAGTAAAACTCAACAATATAAAATACAGAAACATGCAAGCTTTGTGTCAATCTGTTACTGATTATAAAGCAAAGTTATCTAAAGGGGCTGAAGTTACTATCGAAGAAGAAGTTAGCGAAGCCGAGAGTGAAGAAAGAGAGTTTGAAGCGATAGAAAATATGGTGAGTCAGTATACAGACAAGTCTTATGAAACTAGATTTCAGGAGACAAAAGACATGCTCAGCAAAATGGCTGATAAATACGAAGACCCTAATACAAAACATAGTCAAAGAAACAAGATGGATTTTAAATCTGACCTAATTTTGAAAGAATCGTCATGCCAGTTAATAAAAGGACAGTTTAAGCGCACAGCTTTTGAAGAAATTAAAGAGACATATTCTATTAACGCAGCTATGAATATTCCAACTACAAACAAGCCTGTAGCATCAAAACTCGCTGCGATCGTGAAGGAAAAAAACAAAGTCTCAGACTCCATTAAGACAGATATAAGCAACATGTCCGAGCTATTTGACATTGAAGGTGATTTGCCTAAAACTTTTGAAACGCGATTAAAGGATACTGAAGATGCAATGAAGCATATAACCACACTTTTAAACAAAAGTCCTCTAGCTAAAGAAAATAACGATTCTAAAGAATATATTGCAGAAGAAATAAAAGCTGAAAATAAATTAGAGAATCAGGTCAATTCGTTGGCAAAAGAAACCACTGAATCTACAGAAGATACAACCGAAAATATAAAACTAGAAGATAATTCCGAGGTAATAGCAGCCACTGAGAATCCTACTACACAAGTTCAGATTGCGCAACGTTTTGATGAAAAAATGGAACAGACACTGCAGACAGCTCTTGATGATTTATATGACGTGAGCAACAATGAGAATCGAGACAACAATGAGCTAGAATACAAAGAGATGAAAAGCCTTGCTAAAAATATTGTCGAAGGAGCTGAAAATCTCAGCACTTTAATTCAAGAAGATATAACAAACAAACTTAACAGCATGAACGAGCTACTTAATGATGTTAATGAAGCACTAGAAAACTCCCGTAAGTCTAACCTCGCTTATCAAAAGCTTAAAGATGAAGGTATTATTAAACCTCGACAGATTCCAAGTTTACCACCAAGTAGTGAAATAATAGACTTAACTAATGAATCAGATGAGCCTGATGATGAAACCGAAGCGGAAAAAGAAAAACCGATTAGTACCGTGACAGATGCAGACATCAGTGATATATTTAGCTCTATCGGCAAGCTGAACATTGAAATTCAGGGCCACGAGGACAGAATTAATAAAAGTCAGGCTCGATATGAAATTCGAAACCAAGAATGTAAAGACTTTATACAAGAAGTAAACGATGTTTTGCAAAAGTCACAAACAATTCTACATCCTAAGCAAGCTTCTGATAGAGATGATAAAAAAACAGAAGAATGTACCAAACCAGATAAGAATGAAACAAGTATTTTTAGCGTTGAGGATGATAAAGCCCCTGAAGGGAAAGAACCTCGAAAAGAAGTAAAGGATGTAGAATCTCAGTTTAAAGATAATCATGAAAGAAGACTGGCTGAATTCAAGCAACAACAATTAGAAAGAGACAAGAGAATTAACGATCTCCTTTTTGATATTAAAGACAAAATGAAAGATAATAAAGAAGTTTTAAGAATCGCCAATAACTTACTAAGACGAGACGAGCCTAACAATAGCAATCAAAGCAGTGGTTGTAAAATTCAAGAATTGCCGGAAGAAATTGATACAAAAGCCCAAGGAGATCACGCTGCGAATGAAAAAGTAACTGATAATATAAAAAGTAATAAACAACTACCAATTGGTGATGCCAGATGTAAGAATAATTTTGTTACAAAGTATATTAACAAGTAGAGTAACAGTTAAACTCAAAATTCGCTGTTATTTACGTTAGAATACGGTATCTCTTTAGGCCGAGTCATCATCATCATCATCATAATCTCCAGCCTATATACGTCCCACTGTTGGGCACAAGCCCCCTCTCAGAATGAGAGAGCTAGCTTGGGCTATAGTTCCCACGCGGGCCCAGTGCGGAATAGGAACTTCACACAGACCATTGTTTAGGTCGAGTGCACTGTTAAATTAATGGTTTCTTCTTTTACAGCAATAGAAGAAATTGATTTAGAGAGACGGAAAAGAATAGCAGCTAAAAGGAGAGACGAAGAAGAACAGAAGGAAAAGCAGCGACAGAGAATGTATAAGGAGAAGCGGGATAGGGAGATGGAAGAGGCGAAAAGAGGGCCACAGATGACGAAAGAGTTTATTAAGCAACATTGCAAGCAGCACAAGCTGTATTGTACTCCACACCTGAATGATATTCTGTATTTGCATTTTAAGGTGAGAATTACAAGTTTTTATTAACTTGCTTTTCAACGATCAATGATTCAGACCATGAACAGTCATAGATAACAGCCTATACATTTTTTTATACTAATAATTTAAGGCTCGGGGACCTTATACATCCCTTTTATAAATGTATTTAATTGAAGTAGAATTTACGTATTCTTACTGTATTTTATTTAGAAAAAATGACTTTCTGCAAAGTTTCTTGCGGCTTCTTCTTAGCAATGTAAAAGAGCCCTTAGCGGCCAATTTGTAAGAATAAATTTTGATTTTTGATTTTGATACGACGAAGGCAAACGTGGATGTGGGTCATCAGCACGTCAAGCATGAGGCGCACAAGACGCGTCGCGCGCGATATGCCAGTCTTTTTCTTACTATTAGTTCTAGACGCGACTTTTGTGCGTTATCGTGCTAGCCGGGCTAATAGTAAGAGAGCACCATCACTCATGGACACCCGCAAAACTAGAGGATTGCTGATGCGTTGCCAGCCAAGAGGGCTGGAAAATGATACCTCTTGAGCCAGTAGTTTCACCAGCTGTCTTACTCTCCACGCCGGAACACAGCAAGCACTGCTGCTTGGCGGCAGGATTAGCGAGTAAAACGGTGGTAGCGATTCGGGCGGACCGCCTTCGGGCCGAACAAAATAATTGCATTCTTCATAGTAAACCGTGTGACAAAGGGAGGGGTCTAGAAATCATGAAATTGGTGTGACGTACTTTATGGACGGCGCCAAACTAGCCCGAAAACGAACGACTAATCTGAACCAAAGAACTACTTACAGTTTCAATTTCACAAGAAACATTTTCTTTCAGGGCTTCTCCAAAATCGAGAATCTTGATGAATACACGGGCCTGAAGTGTATTTTCCTTGAGAACAACGGCATACAACGCATCGAAGGCTTAGACACTCTGTCCGAACTGAAATGTCTTTACCTTCACTACAACGTCGTGCGAAAAATCGAAAATCTAGACGGTTGTCCAAATTTGGACACGTTGAACTTGGACCACAATTTTGTCCCAAAGATTGAGAATTTGGACGCGGTCCCTGTGCTTCATACACTGAGTATTGCTCATAATATGCTGTCATCTGTCAGTAAGTTAATTATTAAAGTGGTCTTTGTATTAATTTGATCGGTCTTCGCATCAACTTCTATGTGCTTAATTTGAAACACCACATTTTCGTTAGGCTCCTAAGGTAAGAACTTTTCATCAACTGAACTCGTTTATAGACCAAGGCTAAAAGACCCGTGAACCCTGAGAAGCTCTTGCGCACGGGTTTACCTCTGTAGCAACCCTACCGCCACCTAGTTGTCGACTACATTACTACGACACACGAGTAGCTAGCGCCAGTTCTAATGACAACCATCACATTGTTCTACATCACGCCAAGGAAGTCAGAACTGGTGCCAGCTACTCGTGCGTGCGTCGTAGTAGTTATGTAATGGACAACTAGGTGGCGCTAGGATCACTACACCTCCATCAGAGTCTGTTTTATTGTCTGCTTCATAAATAGGAATAGCCTTCTCTTCTTGGGCTTTGTATACTCTGTAAGGGATAAAGACGTATGTGCCCACTTGGTATTCATAGGAATTTCACGGTGTTCTTTATCTTTCCAAGGTGACCTGGAACAGCTGAAGTACTGCAAGAACCTGTCTGTCCTGGATCTGTCTTACAACCGTATCGAGGATCCTCTCGTGGTGGACGTGCTAGCAGACATGGACATTTTGAAAGGTACAAACTACCTATTTTTTAGGTTGCACACCTTGTTAACAACTTTATAAAAGAGAGAGTAAAATTCTTCATTCTTGGGTACCTTCTATTAGACACTCTATTTTTGACTTTGATTAATAATTTAGAAAAGAAAAGAAACCGGTCAAGTGCGAGTTGGACTCGCAAACGGAGGGTTCCGTAAAAAATGGGCAAGTGAATATTAAATCATATATAAAATGTTAGGAATCGTGTTATAGGCGATGCGGCTAGCAACCCATCACTATTATGATTCGCCTTTCCACCTGCATGCTCACAATTATGTTAACCGTGGCCTTTAGGTCTTTTTACCATAGGCTCCGTATACCCCGTAAGGGATATAGACGTGATATGTGTCCTGCTTCCAAGTAAAATTTTGGCAGTGTGAGGTCATTTTGTTTGGTATTAATATCAACTTGATACCCAGTGGCGTAACTATAACGTCTGGGGCCCGTGGCGAATTCGTCAGATGGGGCTTCTTCCTCAATATAAAGAAGTGCATCAGCGTCCCTTCTGTGTTCTAAACCAAGCCAGTTTGGGGCCCCCTAGAGCTAGGGGCCCGTGCCATTTTGCCACTCCTGTCACCCTATAGTTACGCCACTGTTTATACCTCTACGCGTTCATGAGAGAAAGGGTATTGATTGACAGACAGACGGACGGACAGCAAGGTGATCCTGTATCTGGGTTCCGTTTTTTCATTTTGAGCTACGGAACATAAACTTTTCTCCAGTTTTGGTCCTCACCGGTAATCCGGTGACGCGCGCAATCCCGGCGTACCGTAAGACGCTGACGCTCCGCCTCCACGAGCTGCTCAATCTGGACAACAGGCCCGTGTTTCCGCGGGACCGCGCGTGCGCAGAGGCCTGGCAGCGCGGCGGCGTTGACGAGGAGATCGCCGAGAGGAAACGGTGAGGGCTTTAGAAGGCAGTTGCGGCTATGAGTCGTGGTCCACCTACAGTTTGTCTACCTGACTGTCGACGGAGCTACAAGCCCAAGGGCGGAGTCCCTTTTTCTGGGTATTTTACCCTAACCTAACCTTTTTTATTGCTCATAAGAATCGCCTCGCCATCATTTTTTGACCATAACGCATGAAATCGTGCATTTTTTAGTAATCTTCGCGATAGAGTGGAAGTCAACTCAAGGAAAACTGGTACACTCCTAGGCTAGCAACCCATCACTAGTTTTATTTACCGTTCCACCTACATATGCTCACAATCATGCTAAACGTGGCCTTTAGGTCTTGATGTCAGGACCCTAGGCTTTGTCTACCTTAAGGGGTAAAGACGTGATTTGTTATTTATGCTTCTTGATGCAGATGGATAGCAAGGGACCAAGAGAAGACCATGGAGAGCGTCCGCTATTTAATACGCATGCGCGACGCGAACAAGGAGGCGCGGGAGGCGCGAGAGAAGGTAGCAAGGGAGAAGCTAGGGCTACCGCCCATTGTAAGTGCAGACACTGATTTACGGACTAGGTATTTCTTAAGGTTAAAAGCTAGTTCTGCTCGATTAACTACATCTTTTGTTCGAGAGTTTTCGCGTTTTGCTAACCTACCCTACCAACCATACTTAGATCTCGTCGTCTGAGTATCTGATATACAGGGTTATCAACATCGTCATCATCATCACCAGCCTATATACGTCCCACTGCTGGGCACAGGTGTCCTCTCACACCAGCCTTGGGCTACAGTTCCCACGCGGGCCCAGTGTGGATTGGGAATTTAACACACACCATTGAATTTTCGCCGATGTGTGCAGGTTTCCTCACGATGTTTTCCTTCGCCGAAAAGTTCATGGTAAATTTCAATTGTATTTTTGCACATAAATTCTGAAAAACTCGAGGTGCGAGCCCGGGATTCGAACCCATGACCCTCTGCTTGAGAGGCTACAGGTCAAACCACTAGGCTACCACGACTTATCTCCATGCAACATCGTGATCCTAAAGTTTAAGGCGGCCGATATAAATACTAGGGTTATAACCAACGCTGTTATATTTTTCATAAAACAGGAAGATAAAGCGATAGATGACAAAAAAGATAATGAAGAAGGTCTTTCAACTCTGGAGGAGAAGTTCGGTCCTGAAGAAGTCAAGGTCAAAGAAGGAGTTGCCGTGGACATGCTATCGGGGTCTGAAGCTGAGGATTCCACCAGTGAAGAGAGCAGCGACAGTGAGGGAGACAAGAAGGATGATGGTATTGCTGTTGATATTACGTTAGGGTTAAAATTGAATAAAGCCATTGGTAACTCTAGCTTAAGTACCTACTTTAGATGTGAGCGCTGCGTAAAGCGAGCGAAATAATGTCCTACTCACAAACAATTTTTAAGGTTAACATTCGCTATGTTCAGTTATTAAATTGCAAAGTATTGGGTCTCTCAACAGTTAACAGAGAACTGCACAGTAGGTAAAGGTTTCGGAGTTATCCTGTGTGAAGAAGAAATACGAGCAAGGATAAAGACAAGATGGCCCTTGTTGTGAGGATTTGCCGCTTCTGCAGAGCCTGTCAGGATAAGTCCTGCAGATCTCTAACCCAGGGTACAAGTGAAGCGGTAGCAAGGGGCGTCAAAATGGGGCGCAAAAAGCAACCTGGCTTACGAAGCAGAAACCGTCGATTGAAGGGCGTAGAAAGACAGCCTCGGTCTAGTCTGATTGGTCCGTACTCCATTATGATAGTACCTTTTGCAAACTTCTAGAGAACTTCATCGATGGATCAAATTAATTAAGAATTGCTGGTGTCACACAGATCCTGTTACTGGTAACATTCAGTGGTCTCCCTTTATGCGGGGGACACATCTGGTCCAAGAGATCAAACAGGAGATGCCACCGCCAGCCCCGGTGCCAGTTGATGACTACTGGTACGGATATAGCGGGCCGCCCAAGCGGACCGAGACCAAGTTGGAAGAGAGGTGAGACTGGATATTCTCAAAAATCTCGTCATGACAAATTTAACTAGTATTAGGCTTCAGTCATAGGGCTGCTATTTCATACTAAGTAGTTTTTTAAAGCTTGTCTAGATCAACTGAAAAAGAATTGGGATTTATTAAAATGGAAACGAAATTAACTACATTTTTAATTAAATTATGTTTTAGGAGCTTCACTTCAGACTTTGAAAGTATAAAGAATTTGCTTTTCGCGCAACCACCACATAATCAGAAAACAAACAAACCTGGTAAGTAAAATAGGTTTTATTTGTCAAGTATGTAATCACAAATCGAACGACAACGAAACCTATTATTGTTCTTATTCAGAGAAAAAAGGTACGACAGTTGAAGAATTACATGAGGAAGAAGACACGAAAGGAAATGTAGCTGTAAAGAAACCGCTTGCTGAAGTAATCGAATCTTCTGAACAACTTGCTATTGAAGAAAAAAAAGATGAAGAGAATGTTGCAGTGGCAGAGCATACAGAAATGAAAGGTGTAGTCGAAGAAGGTAATCTTGTGATAGATCACGACAACAAGGTAATTACTGAAAAAAATGCTGCTGAGAAAGAAGAGGTAAAAATTTCAGATGAATTCTCAAATACCGATAAAACCAAAGTGGGTAAGAAAATAAATATGAAAAATATTACAATTACTGAAATTAAACGCGAAGAAAATGTTGACCTTTCGGAATCGGATACATTGGTTAAATTTGATGAGCCGACGAAGAAAGTTACACTGAAGAAAGTGAAGCCAGAAAAAAAAGCAAGTCCAACGCAGGAAGTCATGGAAAACGATAATGTTAAGGCGAATAATTCGAAAGAAGGTAATAGTAGAGAAACTAGAGAAAATGAAGAAACAAAAGATGAAACTGCTGGTCAATCTAGTTGTAAGACAAATACAGAAGAAAGAAGGAACACAGGTGAGTTAAATTTTTGAGAAATAAAGAAGCTTTGCGCTACGAAAATGTCTGACTGCTTTATCAACTATTTTACAGTGGGACGCAGCGGCGGCGACGGTGTATCCCTCATGAGTTACATGAGAAGCGTCAACTCCGAGGGTTTCGAGGAAGACGAGGCTCTGCAACCCAGTGCTGAAGACTTGGAAATATTCGCAGAACTGGACCGAGAACAGCTGGAGAGAGAGGCCAGGATCGCGAGAGGAGAGCCCGCTGTGGATCCCATGGTAGGTATCTCTGAGTTGACACAGCATGAGTTGAAACAGGCATTTCAGAACTTCGCATCGCTCTGTCTAATTGAACTAAAAATACACCTAACTCAGAACCTTCCTGCCCCTCAAAGGGCCGGCAACGCACTTGTGATTCCCCAGGTCTTGTAGGTGTCCCTGGGCGACGGTGATTGCTTTCCATCAGGTGACCCGTCTGCTAGTTTGCCCCCTTATATAAAAAAAGGAAAGGATCGAAAAATCTGTTACATATTTGAAATTAATAATAGATCTTTCAATTCACTGAGAACTTTCTGCAATCTTTATCAGATTGCGGCGTTATAACTAACAACATTTCGTTACTCATTGCCATTCATTTCTACGACGAAGTCACTTCTTTCAGGACTATCCCAATAATAGCAAATAAGTCCAACGCAACGCAAGGTTTAGTTCTTCGGTCTTAAAGAGGTCAGCCGCCCCTGAGACAATAAAAATAAAATGGTTTATTTGGAAATAGGCCACCAAGGGCTCATTAAAATTTTTAAACTATTAGAGCTTCCGGAAAAATCTTTGCCAAGAAGAAATGTGCTGCAAGAGAATTGGCAGAAAGATATTTTTACAAGCTTTCATTTAGTTTCACCTGTCCCTTTGTCTGTGATCAACACTTGATCGTGAATTTTGACTTCCTTCCAGTTCCCCTTCCATTAACGTGAAATTTGGCATACTCATTTATGGGTGGTGTAGGGTGCAAGCAACACGGAATGATGAGGATCCGAGCTCGATTCCGTGTTGCCGGCCGTAGCTTTACTTTTCGGATTTTTCTGTATTCTACTTTTCAGTGTCGTTTAAAGAAATTATACTCGTGTAAGTCTGGTGACCATCTTGAAGTGAAAGTCTGGTAAAACACCAAAACCGAATCCACAGAACGGTTTTCAACGGTTTGTCCGATTGACTTGAAATTTGGTATACATAATGTAAGATAGATGACAATGCAGGTACAGTCAATTCAAACAAAAACATACATACATACATATATCACGTCTCTATCCCTTACGGGGTAGAGAGACCTTAATGCCACGTTTAGCATGATTAAGGGCGTATAGCTGGATAGGGAAATCAAAATAGTGATGGGTTGCTAGCCGCATCGCCTATAAAATTATTCTTAAAACTTTCGCCCATTCCCTCGATGGGCTTTTACCATCTGCGCGGGAAGAGAAGCAACTGGTAAATTCTATGTTTTTTCTTTACTCCCAGACCAGCATGGAAGAAACCAAAACATAGATACGGCAATTCATCTTTCTCTGTCCAGAAACTGTACGACAAGAAGACGATGGACGAGTTTCACTCGGCCGAGGAGCGGGTGCCGGCGCACGCGCTGCCGCCGCAGCAGCGCCGCGCGCACACCACGTACCGGCTGGACAACGCCTTCGACCGCGTCGCACTCAGCCAGCTCACCGGCGGGGAACGACCTGGTAGCCTTTGAAAACATTGACATACATACCGTTACCCTTCATCCAAATTCATCAATACATCATTACATGCTGGTCAGTCGAGGTTTAGGGTACTCTAGACTTTTTGACAGAGTGGAAAGTGGAAACTTATAAGGATGGAAAGGGGAATCAAAATATTGACATAGCAACTGGTACATTCTATGTTTTTTCTTTACTCCCAGACCAGCATAGAAGGCATGGAAGCTATGTTGTTTACAGCTCCTAAAATAAAGTAAGTCCATTGATTATTGGTAAAGCTTCTGCTGTTGTTGCAGATGAAACGAAGGTGAAGCTGACCCACGTGCCAGGAGCCGTGCTGTACCAATACGTGAATCCTCAGGGTCCCCTGAAGGTGGACTACGAGATCGGAGAGGAGAAGATCGACTCCGAACGTATGGAGACTAAACTAGCTAAATATTAAGTGTTATACAATGGCCATCAGACATGGTGTTTTAAAATTAGTTGGGAATGGTTCCAGGTGGTAGGGTTGCTTGACTGAATATCCTTGTATGTTTTTCAGGATTGGTTAATTGTGGTAAACAAATTTTCCATGTATACATAAGTCGATGTTTAAAGCTTTAAGTGTACGGCGTCGAAGGGGTGACTTAATTTTGAATGCAAAAAACGATGAACTATCATTAAAGGAGTTTTCAAACTATAACCCTCATCAGCTGCTGAAACATTTTGGAATAATCTAAGACACCTTGTGCATAGATATAGATATGTTCACAAATATCTGAGCGTACGCAATCTTAAGTGTGTTTATTCAAAACATTTTTAGTACCTAGACAGCTCCCATGAGTCTGATGGTAACTGTGTACTATTGCAGTGCACCCACACAAGCTTGTTCATTGACAGATTTAAACAAAATCTTAGTACCAGCTCCAGGTGCTGTAACAAGCCACCATAAAGTTGGCATAGTGTTACCATTTGCATCGAAGTGACAGACTAGATAATGCATAACCGATATTATTTTATTTATGCACAATAGTGCTTTTTTACCGTTGTAATTGATTTGATTATGTAGTTTCTAGTTTGCAACTGAGGACAATAGGAAATGTGATATTTTGAATTTCAATTCCCGTAGCTTCATGTAAAAAATTGTTTTAGCATCCTCTTGCGATACTGACTCTATAAACATTGCAAGCGACAACGCGTCGACTACTACTGAAGATGAAGACAAGCCTGAAGAACCAAAGGCAGCTGAAACTAAGAAACTGATTAGACCAAAGACTGCCACGGGAGCAACAAAGGCCAACGCCGCTGATAGACCTATCAGAGGAAGAATTAGTATTACTCCTAGAGCAGTAGATGATAAAAAGAAAGATGATAAAGGCAAGAAACAAGATAAAGCCAAAAACGAAGATAAATTTAAATCACGAAAGTCTATAAGCGTAGTTGAGAAAGAACCGCCAAATAAACTTAATGTCTCGAGAAGATCGTCCATTGCTCCAGTAAGTGCTAGCAAACCAGCTGATTCCAAAAAAGTGATAAAAAAGGAACCGGTAAAGAAAATTGAACCTGTTAAGAAAGTTGAAAGAGCTAAGTCTGCCGTCGAAAAGAATCTCAGGATACGGCCAGAAAACATAGGCAAGAATATTCCTTCTAAGACTGTAAAGAAACCTCAAGTACCCACTAAAGAAGATAAAATTAAAACACCAAAAGAAAGTCCAAGGGAACTTGAGAAAGAAAAGATCCAAGAAGTTGATGTTGCGAAGAAAGAAAACCTAAAAACAGAACTTATTGTTGAAAGAGTCAATGTTACAGAACAAACAGAACCACCAGCGCCAATTATTGAGACAGATGAAAATACTCAGAATATTGCAACTGAAACTGCGGTAGTAAAGACTACGGAAATAGATGCCGAAACTGCATTAACTACTGCTGAAGAGAAAGTTGCAAAAGAAGTTGAAGAAACTGTTTCATCGTCTGAAAGAAAAGACCAAGAATACTTAGATGGATCTGGTAAGAATAGTAAAGATAGTTTTATGGATACCTAAGCCGTTAATGTTATTAAACCTTATTAATTGACAGGCGATGCAGACGAAGTTGATGCAGCTGAAGATAGACCTGTATCGAATGAAGCAGCATCGACTTCTTACGAGAGCATGATGTTTGTAGAACGAAGTGAAGCCGAGAGATCCATTATTAGTACAATCAATTCTTACGAAGATAACAGGTTCCCTTCCCAAGGTAAGCATTTGGCTGTCATTGTACCGCATACGACGGCGACTGCAATGAAGTAAGGTCTGCTGACCCTGCATTTTTATATTTGAATCCTCATTTTTAGTCTTCAGTTTTAACTCCTTATGCTTTAATTGAACAGGAGCCTTGTGGTAGTCAATGAAAAATCAGACATTTTTTTTTTGCCAAATTGGAGCTGTACACACCCGCACATCCGCTATTTTCTTTACAGCTGTCACAGTTTGGTCTTTAAGTGTTTTGAACGTGGTAGCAATTTGTAAGAACATCTTCATTTTCGTTTTCATCCGTTCTTTTTAGTCAGGTCCTGTTTAATGGCGGTCTCTAGATACGAAATCGGCAACTGTACTCCGTGTTACAACCAGACTTCTTAATCTAATTCCCCAGATTTGTGTACCTACTCTAATTAACGAGACACAATCACAATTTCCACTTGAACGTTAAGTACTAGAGTTATTAGATAAAGCACCATTGACGTACAATAAACAACTAGACTCCCAATCGCAAACGTCCGAGCGGCGTTGTCTATGGCACAGTAAATAAATAGAGCAGTGTGGAAACTAGGCTTATTCTTTAAAAGAAATACCTTCGCTCCAATAGAGCGTTAGGGTTAAGTACAATGAGTAACAGAATGAGTATAACAGTGAACAAATACATTTCTCTGTCTCATCGGCAGGTGTGAACTACTCGGACATGACCGAGAACGCGCGCATCGACCAGAGCGTGGCGTCGGCCATTTTGGATCGCACCCTGCATTACGAGGAGAAGGCGATGCTTCAGCAGTTAGACGTCCTGAGCACTCGCGCCGGAAAGCTGGACAACCAGACAAACCAGCTTCTAGAGCATATGGCAGAGGAGTTGCAGGATCGGTACACTGTAAGTTGACAACACAAGCTGTAAAGGTGCAGAGGTCCATGATGCTAAAAGGGTAAGGGGGCGTTCATGTATTACGTAACCGCTTGAGGGGGGCGGGGGTCTTTGCTTTGCTTATTTTTCATGACATGGTGGGTGGGGGAGGGGGTCGATATGGTGATTACGTCAGCAGTTTCGATTCGAACTGCTGCTCACGAATCAATAAAAAACAGAATTCATTAAGAGAAAAATGCATATAGGTACCAATGATTATGTAAGCAATGGGTAAGAGGTTTGCTTACTTTTGCTGACAAGGGGAAGGGGGGGGGGGGGGGGGGGGAGTAAATAATCGTAAAAATTTGCTTACGTAATACTTGAATGGCCCCAACCGTACTTCGGAGAAACAACCGTTGTAACAGCCAAGTAAGCTGGCTAGTCTCCTACGTCTCTGTCAACCATTTGTTCAACATGGAGTTTCACCTTCACTAACGCTAAATATGTAGATTCAATTATCTCTTCTTTCAGTTGCCCGAAGTATCTCACATACTAACCGCCCACATGGACGCAGCAGAACAAAGCTGGCGAGCTGGCAGCTTCGTGCCTTCCTACGTGCAAGCCAGCCCTCCGGATTCCATTGATGGTGACAACGAGACTACCCTCGTACCCAGCGATACCTCATTAGACCTGGAAGATACTCTCACACCAGCCAACGTTCCTATGGACGCTATAAAAGAACATGATTCAGGAATATGCGATGCCAATGATTCTAATGTGGAATACAAATCTTTTGTCGATGATGATGGAGTTGATGATATTATTGATAAAGAGAGCGTAGTCGTCAATATGTCTGGGGAGGAGGAAGTTTTTGAGGATTGTCTTGATTTAAGTGCGGTTGAAGAATTTAAAAGGGTGGATGAGAATCTGTCGTTGGAAATGAAGATCGCTTTAGGTATTGGGGATGAGGTTTCGGAATAGTTCGGTGTAGCTCTAAGCTTCAAGTCTTGCGTGCTTGTTTTAGATAGACTTATATCTTATAGAGCACGAGTTCAGCTACGGTGTCAAACGTTCCTTTATATTTATAAATGGTTTAATTACTAATTACTCGTATTAAAATAAAGTCCTGCCTAATTTATTTTATTTTATTGTTTAATTTTAAATATTATTGAATTGTGTGGCTCAATAAATTATTATACTTTAGAAAATGGTTGTTTCTTTTCTTTGGGTTTATTTTTTATTTATTTTGGTAGGTATAATAAAACACACTTTTAAAAAACTACAATATATATTTCTTTAAATAATTATTGCACCTATCGTAATACCTAATAAACATATAATATAAAAATAATTCATTTTCAACATTAATATGTTATTTATTCTGCATTTCAACAGGATATAAAAAACATATTTCACAGTCGACAAACAGTCGAAGTTATTTCATACGTCGGAACTATAACGACTAAATGGTGCCAACGTACAGTCTGCGTCATATAGATTAAACCTTCCAAGTCTGCCGAATAGTTCAGTATTCATATTTTTCTTGTGTTTTATGTACAATAAAGAGTTATACATACATACATACATAGTACGGCGTGCCGATCCTTTTGGTCACCTTGAATGTGTCGTACTATATGTCGTTGACTATACGTTCCGTAATTTACAACTGAAAATGTGCGACCCAGCAATATACGCTCTTATAATTCGTGTACTGCATACAAATTAAATGAGGGATACAAATTACAGGCCATACGTTGGCCGCACTCCGACCACACACTGTACAATTTAAAACCTCGTTACTCATGGTCCCTGTCGTAGTCCCTTGAAGGGAACAAAAATCCCCGTGGTCCCTTCAAGCAATATTATGCTGCGGAATCACGAAGTTAGGTTACAAAAAAAGGATAGGTAAGGTGCATTGGGGTAAATTCGGAATTGGGGGAATTTCGAAAATCGTGGATATCCACTAAACGGGGAACAATAACATAATCTGCCAACGCTTACCTAGACGCCAGACATTGGAGCTTTTGGGTAAGCGTTGCTAGATTATATAATTGTTCTCCGTTTAGTGGATTACCACGAGTTTAGAATCTTCAACAATTTCGAATTTACCCCAATGCACTATTGGTATTTCAGTTGCCCGAAGGGAAAAATGCCCAGAAAAAGGAGCTCCGCCGTTGGGTAGAGCTCCATCGAAAACTAGTTGCACATACTTCAGTTGAACCACGGGTCGGGAGTGCAAACATGTTCCAAACGAAAGTATGTTAAAATAAACAACTGATTATTCCAACCTCGTAATTCGGTAGCATAATATTGTTTGAAGGGACCACGGGTATTTCTATTGCCCGTGGTCCCTTCAAGGGGGGGGACCACGGGGAACAAGGGACTTAAAACCTGTTCATCCATGACTGCGCCCTTCCACACAAAATTATTGTATGTCGAGTAATGCTGGTTCTAACGATATGTCTTAGTGTGCGTGACTGACTCAACAGCATCTAACGCGCTCGTGTTGCGCACACAGACGTCAACAATTGTTATTATGAATATTATATTCATTAACCTTTTCAACACCAACGACCAATATATATCGTCATATCAACGCAAAAGCAATTTGGTTTAGGTTCAGCTTAAGGCATCGCAATAAAGAAGTGGCGTACGGGTGACGTCTTATATCTGACGTGGTGGCGAAAAGGTTAAATGTGGAAGAGCGTGCTTACTCAAGTGATCAAATCTCTGCATCAGAGGAACCAAAGAATGTTTGATGTGTGTTTCGCTTTCGTGGTACAGTCAGAAAGAGATTTACATACTTTCTCGTCAATGAAGTAGTTTAGAATATAAATTAGACGAGGTGCCACTTTCTTCCTAACTTGACATTTCCGAATCGCTTTACTTTTTATTTTCTACATACATACACAAATCACGTCTTTATCCCTTTCGGGGTAGACAGAGCGTAAGGTAACAATACCTAAGAGCCACGTTTTTTTTTTAATACTGCGAGCATGTAGACATTGCTGACTGTACCAACGAATTTTTACTTTTTAATACAATTTAAGACTTACGGTATTTACAATAAGACTATATTTACATTAGTGGCACAAAAACTAGCAGTAACAGAGACCTTAATACGCTTACACCATCTCTTTCTCCCTTCACCTTTTACAATTTAACAGAAAAGAACAACGAATGCATAGAGGAAATAAACAGTGGCAATACAGACAATCTTTAACACATTATTATTTCCATGCAGGTCGGGGAGCAAAGGAAAAACATAGAATGTACCAGTTGCTTTTCGTCCCGCGCAGATAGTAAAAGCCCGTCGAGGGAATGGGCGAAATTCTTAGGAATTATGTTATAGGCGACGCTAGCAACCCATCACTATTTTGATTCCCCTTTCCACCTATACGCCTACTTGACATTTTCACAGATATGATGTATTTCTGTTGCCACTATAACAACAAATACTAAAGACAGAATATTTTTTGTATGTCTGTTCATATATACACACACAAATCACGTCTCACACTGAACACATTTAAATTTAATTAATTGTAGGGCTCTGCAAACACTGCTAACGCTGAAATAATATATGAAATGTACTTGCCGAATTTGTAGGGGACCCTCAGTGCGCGAGTCCGGCTAGCACATAGCTGGTTTTATTTCTTATTTATTTCCTCTACGAATTAATGCCGCTATGACTCTGAGTGCGGGTAATAAGCCTCTGATACTGCATTCTCATTCTACCAAAGTCCAGGCTGGAAAGGCCCAAGGATATTTTTTCAGTAGAATTAGTTTAATTTTTTTAACTAATTTGGGACCACGACTCCTGTGCCTTAATGCTTAAACAATAAAAACGGTTTTACCCTGATATAACTTTAATTCTGTACAAGACTTACCATAAAGGGTGACCAACTAAAAAAAATAACAATAAATAATAATAAAACAACATCTAACCACCTAAACCGAGTTACAGTAAAAGAATATTAACCAAAACAACATTTTTGGCATATCTACAATCGAATGTACTTATTTTTAATAATTGACTCTTTTATTTTGATTTATATTAAGCCATTATAGATTCGTATGTACAGGTTAAAACTCTGACGCCATATTGTCTAAAGCGCTCGCAATCACAATAGCATTTGCCATCTCTTTCTACCGCCATTTTTTTCCGTTTGACAAATATTATCGGTCATTGCGATTGCGACTGCGGATGCACTAAGCTTGTTTAAAATATTAGGTACTAAAAGAAAAGTTAAATAAACCTAGTGAGGTTATCTAGTATACACATAAAAATCTAGCATGAAATAACTTTTTTAAAATAAATAACTACTCCTTTGATCTCAGAGCAATGGCGTACTACCAGAATTTTCTGGCACGATACTTTTTTTTTCAGCATTAAAAATAAGTTAAATCTCGATTTGTCTTCTAAAAAAAATAATTTGCAATTAATTAACAGCGAGATATTATCATTAACAAGGTAAACCATTAATATGAGACTGCGCCATGATGGCAATTTCGTTAGAACTAAAGATTCTATTTATTCCTTGATCTCCTTGATTATTAACAAATGTAAACTTTTAATTGCAATAAGGTGATTGCTTTCCACCAGGTGACCCGCATACTCGTTTACCTCCTATCCGTATAAAACAAGAGCAGTCTTCACAAATACACCTCATAAAATTGCACTTGTAAAAAAAACTAAAACAAACGTCCAATAATAACATCTTAAGAACCTAATCAAGCATATTGTCTTATTATAGTGCATTGGGGTAAATTCGAAATTGGGGGAATTTTGAAACTCGTGGATATCCACTAAACGGGAAACAATTACATAATCTAGCAACGCACATCTAGAGGCTCCAATGTCTTTGGCTTCTAAATAAGCGTTGTCAGCTACGAATAATACTAAGTATATATTATTATTCGTAGGTTGTCAGATTATGTTATTGTTCCCCGTTTAGTGGATATCCACGATTTTCGAAATTCCCCCAATTTCGAATTTACCCCAATGCACTTTATTACATATTAACGAATCTCAGAGGTACAACATATAGATAAAGCTAAAGTATAAAAATGCTCGTTTTAAAAAAACAGTAATTTGACGTGACAGAAACAAGCTGATATTTTTTGGGTTGTTTTGTGACACTATGGACGAAGAAGACAGGCCTCTTAACATATTGTATAAAGTTAAACGAGAGGGATAGCAATATAACGTATGGTCTAAGCTCTTCCAGGCAAAGCGGCTTTGGCGCCACTGTGGCAGCGACAGTAACGCTGCGCTCGGAAGATCCTTCATACATTTTCATACAGCATAATAGTAGGAGATCCGAACCTAAGTCGACCTCCACCGAGTTGATAATAGAATGAAACATTTTATAATAAATTTAGTATATTAGAAAATATATTAAGAATGGGTTGGCTAAAAAAATCCTGGACAGACTATTTTTTCTTCATTATAATTATAATAATATATTTATTTGCAGTAAATGTAGTGAAGTGAAGGCATGGTTAATTTACATTATCATATTTTGAGTTACAATTATTTTTCTATTATAGATATAAGTATATCCTTATATACTAGTATTCTTATATGTATAAGTCAGTAAATATATATTTAAATATATTTATTTCATTGATGTTCTATTGTTTAATATGATAGTATTACATTAAACTTTTCTATTATAGATATATTATATTTATAAATCAATAGATGTATAAATATATTATATATGTAATATATTTAAATAGTCTGTTCAGGATTTTTTTAGCCCACCCATTTTTATTATATTTTCTGATATATTAAATTTATTTTAAACTATGTTTCATTCTATTATCAGGTCGGTGATGGTTTAGTGATTTAGGTTGTGATCTTAGACTATAATACTGTCGCAGCGACAGTGACGCCAGAGTCGCTCTGCTCGAAAGTCTAGCTTTAGAGCGGATCCACCGAACTGACAATTATTTCACTAACGCGACAACCATCGGTGACAAGTGTCAATTCTGCTTACATTACAAATTCGACAAGAATCTACGCCGGTTGGCTTCATATTGTCACTTATTACCGACAATATTCCTGTTAAAATGGTGAAATGCCTGTGTATCGAATGAAAACCATTTTATACACACACTATATTTGGCCCATTCTCCATACAAAATGACACATACCTATGACAAATACATATGTTTTGCCGGTGAGTATATCAACTACATAAAATGGTAAATGATATACTTTATTATTGCTAGAAGTCATAATGAATATTGCGGCCGTACACAGTATTGCGAGCAAATTGAGGCCTGTTCGAACTACGCCTCACCGTTTGACAAAACTGGCTGTACACACACACTAAGGCGTAGTTTGAACCGGCCTCATTTCGCCGTTCGCACTCCGTCTATTTATTTAGGCCTAGCTGTGACAAATCAACACAGCGTTTCATGATTGCCATAATTTCATATGCCATAAATGTATTGCTTGCCATAATTAATATTTTTGGTATAACTCTTTTTTAATCCCCGACGCCAAAGGGGTGTTGTGAGTTTGACGACGATCTCTCTCTCTCTCTTTCTCCAGCCATGTTTAGTAAAAATCGGTGCAGTTTCAAGAGTATCAGCAGAGGTAAAACATTTTTGGCATACACACACACATAAATCACGTCTTTATCCTTCACGGGGTAGACAGAGCCTAAGGTAACAAGACCTAAAGGCCACGTTTAGCATGGTTGTGGGCGTAAAGTTTGGCATATACATTACACGATCAATGCGTGGGTGGTTTTTAAAAATGTCTAATTTAATTTCTCTTAAGATGTTGATTGTTCAGAAATGTTATAAAACTAATCTAACCTAACCTGCAGTTTTGCAGGATGGCTGGAGAAAGAGTTACTGCTAATTATCATTATGGCAAACATTATTATGACATGAAAATATTAGGTCAAACTGCATTAGTTCAACTTTACGTTACATTACACGACAATTTATACCTAGAAATATGTTTTTTCTCACCCTGCGTGGTGTTTCAAGTCGAATATCTCCATCAGTAGCGGTTCTATGGGGTTGACGTCTAGATAGACTCCCGTGACCTCTTCGGCCAGCTTACGGAGTTCTAGAATCTTCTGTATCAATTTGAGGAACGTGGATTTGGCCTCGCAACCGGGATACACGCTTTCTAGATATCGACGGAGGAGGTAGTAGTAAGAATTCTGAAAAAAAAAATGGATTTTTGTTAGAAAAATATTTTTTTAAACGTTTTTGGTTATGGGATTGCCACCGGAGCTCTTTAATTTTGGTCCCTTTTTAAAGGCGTTTAGGATGCTGGCAGCCCGAACAGCCTCCTGGCAACGGTAGTATTCTGCACCACCGGGCCAAAATGCACTCGCCTAACTGCACTGGTTCTACATGCTCATATTTATTTTAAATAATTTTATTGTTGACACAAATTATTTTGTTTTTTAATGGATTTTATGTTCATGTTTAATGTATTTTAATTTTAATGTGCGATTTTTAATTTTAATTTAATTGAAACGTATATGGGTGATTACTTACCTGAAGTAAACAAAATTTATTTATTTAAAAGGTTAACTGACAATCTTACCTTCTATTCAGTAAACATTGCCACCATTTTTTTGTGATAATTTATCAATCATAGTCATAGTTTCTGGATGTAAAAAAATATATCACATAAAGCCCGTTACAGTAGTCAAAAACCCTAGTGTCGACGTGAAAACATACGCGAGTAACAGAATACACATACATACATACATATATCACGTCTTTATCCCTTACGGGGTAGACAGAGCCTAAGGTAACAAAACCTTAAGGCCACGTTTAGCATGATTAATTGCGTATAGGTGGAAAGTGATATCAAAATAGTGATGGGTTGCTAGCCGCATCGCCTATAACATGATTCTTAAGACTTTCGCCCATTCCCTCGATGGGCTTTTACCATCTGCGCGGGTAGAGAAGCAACTGGTACATTTTATGTTTTTTCTTAACAGAATATGCCACAGATATAACATGCTATATCAAAATTCGCTATCGCGGCAAAACGCAAATGCATGACACGACTAAAATGAAAAAGGCGGCAATTTCTTTAACTTTACAATTGATATCAGCGCCATCTACTAGCGCGCACCAAAACTCACCTGCTCTAGCTTGATATGATCTTTATGCACGACTTTCGGCCTATCGGGCGTGAACAGCAAGATGGCCGACATGACGAGTATCACGTGCTCGTTGGAGCGCCAGCGCGGGTCGAACGAGCGGATAACATATTCCTTATTGATATCAGCGCCATCTACCAGCGCGCACCGAAACTACTACCTCACCTGCTCTAGCTTGATAGTCTTTACGCACGACCTTCGGCCTATCGGGTGTGAACAGCAAGCGCGGGTCGAACGAGCGGATAAACCTATCTAAGCATCTATCGGATAAGCTATCACGGCTCCTGAGATACAGGCTGGTGACAGATGGACAGACAGACGGACAGCGAAGTCTTAGGGTCACCCTTTTTTACGGAACCCCAAAAAAACATCATTTTTTAAGTTAACACTTGATATCAGCGCCATCTACTAGCGCGCACCGAAACTACTATCTCACCTGCTCTAGCTTGATAACGTCTTTGTGCACGACCTTCGGCCTATCGGGCGTGAACAGCAAGATGGCCGACATGACGAGTACCACGTGCTCGTTGGAGCGCCAGCGCGGGTCGAACGAGCGGATAACATATTCCTTATTGATATCAGCGCCATCTACCAGCGCGCACCGAAACTACTACCTCACCTGCTCTAGCTTGATAAAGTCTTTACGCACGACCTTCGGCCTATCGGGCGTAAACAGCAAGCGCGGGTCGAACGAGCGGATAAACCTATCTAAGCATCTATCGGATAAGCTATCACGGCTCCTGAGATACAGGCTGGTGACAGATAGACAGACAGACGGAAAGCGAAGTCTTAGGGTCACCCTTTTTTACGGAACCCCAAAAAAATACATCATTTTTTAAGTTAACACTTGATATCAGCGCCATCTACTAGCGCGCACCGAAACTACTATCTCACCTGCTCTAGCTTGATAACGTCTTTGTGCACGACCTTCAGCCTATCGGGCGTGAACAGCAAGATGGCCGACATGACGAGTACCACGTGCTCGTTGGAGCGCCAGCGCGGGTCGAACGAGCGGATAACATATTCCTTATTGATATCAGCGCCATCTACCAGCGCGCACCGAAACTACTACCTCACCTGCTCTAGCTTGATAAAGTCTTTACGCACGACCTTCGGCCTATCGGGCGTGAACAGCAAGCACGGGTCGAACGAGCGGATAAACCTATCTAAGCATCTATCGGATAAGCTATCACGGCTCCTGAGATACAGGCTGGCGACAGATAGACAGACAGACGGACAGCGAAGTCTTAGGGTCACCCTTTTTTACGGAACCCCAAAAAAAAACATCTTTTTTTTAAGTTAGCGCCATCTACTAGCGCGCACCGAAACTACTATCTCACCTGCTCTAGCTTGATAACGTCTTTGTGCACGACCTTCGGCCTATCGGGCGTGAAAAGCAAGATGGCCGACATGACAAGTATCACGTGCTCGTCGGTGCGCCAGCGCGGGTCGAACGAGCGGATAAACGACTCGTGCGAACGGTAGATGTTGCCTTTGGCCAGCTTTAGCACGTCGGTCCGTATGCAGCCGTACTGTTCTTGGGAGTGGGGCACCTGGAACAAAAACGTTAAATAATTAACAAAGAAATCAGTAGAAACACCATCGAGGGAATCAGCGATAATCGTAGGACCAATAAGAAAGAAAGAAAGTAGAAATTTATTCCTTTTTGCAAGACACACAAATATAAGATAATATACACAATTTTATAGAAAATAAACAAGGTAAAACAAAAACAAAAAAAACATAGACATGAAAAATAGATCATCAGCGTTGTGCGTCTTCGCAAAAGTGAAACGCCAGCCAGAACCGTCTATGACTCACGAAACGATACACAGATAAAATATACTATACATAATCCATAAAGTCTTACGTAAACAATGCAATACATAGATACCTACAACCCGACTTATGTGTAACTAAAGAAATACATAAATTAATTAAATAGTTTACAATAAACAAAAAATAAAAAAGGAGGGAAAACTAAATTAACCCACACACCCCACATAAATACACCCACAATCATGCTAAATGTGGTCTTCAGGTCTTGTTACTTTGGGCTCTGTCTACCCGTATAGTATAGACGTGATTTTAAATAAATAAATAAATAAATATCTTGGGACAAATTACACCAATTGACCCAGCCCCAAACTAAGCAAAGCTTGTACTATGGGTACTAGGCAACGGATAAACATACTTATTAATGTTGATAAATACATACTTAAATACATACAACATCCATGACTCGGGCACAAGCATTCGTATTCATCATACAACTGTCTGCCCCTACCGGGATTCGAACCCAGGACCTCTAGCTTCATAGTCAGGGTCACTAACCACTAGGCTATCCGGTCGTCAAATTTGATTTGTGTATGTATGTGTATGTGTGAGTAAATAAGTCCCGCAAGCTCATAAAAATAGAAATACTTACGGGGTAGACAAAGCCTAAGGTAAAAAGACCTACAGGCCACGTTTATCAAGATTGTGAGCGTATAGGTGGAAAATGGAATCAAAATAGTGATGGGTTGCTAGCCGCATCGCCTATAGCATGATTCCTATGATTTTCGCCCATTCCCTCGATGGGCTTTTACCTCTCCGGCTCGCATTCGGCCTATTCAAGTATCAAACATACACATACATACACAAATCACGTCTATATCCCTTACGGGGTAGACAGAGCCTGAAGTAACAATACCTAAAGGCCACGTTTAGCATGATTGTAGGCGTATAGGTGGAAAAAAAATCATAATAGTGATGGGCTGCCAGCCGCATCGCCTATAGCATGATTCCTATGATTTTCGCCCATTCCCTCAATGGGCTTTTACCGTCTGCGCGGGAAGAGAAGCAACTAGTACATTCTATGTTATTTCTTTGCTCCCAGACCAGCATGGAAGTTGTATTTACCCACAAAAGCGTTAATATGGATTCGCATAGACTACTCGTATATGCGAGTTATCCGTATATGTAAACACTGTTTTCCACGCTGGTCTGGGAGCAAAGAAAACACATAGAATGTACCAGTTGCTTCTCTACCCGCGCACATGGTAAAAGACCATCGAGGGAATGGGCTTATAGGAATCATGTTATAGGCGATGAGGCTAGCAACCCATCACTATTTTGATTCCATTTTCCACCTATACGCCCTCAATCTTGCTAATTGTGGCCTGTAGGTACCTGTTACCTTAGGCTCTGTCTACCCCGTAAGGGATAAAGACGTGATTTGTGTGTGTGTGTGTAAACACTGTTTTCATTTTCACGGTTGTTTTATGTTAAAAATTACAATACTGACCTTCCACTGGTTAGCCTGTCCGTCGTATGTCATCGTACTCCGCAGTATCATCATCTCGATGCAGCCGCCTTTTAACAGCGCCACCTATGTGAGGCAACAGACAACTACTGTAAACGTGTTCCTTTAGTCGCTGAGTACCTAAAACGCAGTCTGCCAATTTCGCGTTATGCCTAGACTTAAGTAGTTTATTGACTGGCAGGTTTTAGTAGTTTATGTATTGCTAGCTGTTGCCCGCAACTTCGTCTGCATAGAATTCGTTTATCGCTATCCCGCAGGAATTACGCAATTTTCCGGGATAAAAAGTAGCCTATGTGTTATTCCAGACTATAATCTATCTATGTTCCAAATTTCATCCAGATCTGTCCAGCCGTTCGGGCGTGAAAGAGTAACAAACATCCAAACATACTCACAAACTTTCACATTTATAATATTAAGTAGGATATTAGGTAAAGTTATGTATTGTGCCTCTCAGTGTTTGTAATTTTTAAACTCACTCGTCCATCCCTAATATAATACTCCTTTCATCCACTCAAAGGTTGACTGGAAGAGATCCCTTAAAGGGATAAGTCCGCCTTTGTGCATGTATCTCAGTGTTTGTCAATAATAAAGAGTTTACATACATACTTAACAAGAGTACGGCATATTGATATTTAGTCCTATTGCGTAGGTATATTAAGTTTTGTTTCATGCGCGAAGTAGGCGAATTGCGAGCCTATTTGGAGTGTTCCAACCCATAGATGCATTCCATTTTTGTGTACCAAGAAACATTGGTAGGTTGTCTAGACCTATTGCGACATAGTCGTATCGCTAAATGGGCAATACGAGGAATAGAACTAATGCGACATAGACAAAAACGTTCTTATTTTCAAAACTAAAGAGGTTACAATACAATACAATACAAATACTCTTTATTGAACACCACAAATCAGTACAAAAAAATACAGAAACAAAGAACAAAGTAGACAATAGGCGGTCTTATCGCTTAATAGCGATCTCTTCCAGACAACCAAAAAGCTAAATAAGTTGCTAAGTAAGGTTATTTTTATTTAAGGTCATTAAGTATATTAATTTTACCTGATCTTCTTCGCACATGTTCTTGAAAGCGTTGATCTTCTTGGCCATTTTGATGAATCGCCTTATGGCTATTGCCGTAAGGTTCACAATCGTCACCAACCGCGGGTCATGCATGCCCCCACCGTCCTGAAATTGACAATTAAAAACGTTATTTTACAAATATTTATTATCTATTATGGGTTTGCATGGTCTGGGAGCAAAGGAAAAACATATAATGTACCAGTTGCTTCTCGTCCCGCGCAGATGGTAAAAGCCCATCCAGGGAATGGGCGAAATTCTTAAGAATCTTGCTATAGGCGATGCGGCTGGCAGCCCATCACTATTGTTTTTTTTTCCACCTATACGCCTACAATCATGCTAAACGTGGCCTTTAGGTATTGTTACCTCAGGCTTTGTCTACCCCGTAAGGGATATAAACGTGATTTGTGTATGGATGTGTATGTTTGATACTTGAATAGGCCGAATGCGAGACATACTTAGCAAGACAAACCAATAGCATTCTAAGAGCCCACGGACTGTACTGGGTTTTTTTTTTTTTTTTTTTTTTTTTTATATGAATAGGAAGGCAAACGAGCAAGTGGGTCACCTGATGGTAAGTGATCACCACTGCCCATAGACACCCGCAACCCCGGAGGGATTGCAGATGCGTTGCCAACCTAGAGGACTAAGATGCAATGCCTCTTGTGCCCGTAATTTCCCCGGCTGTCTTACTCTCCACACCGGAACACAGCAGTGCAAGCACTGCTACTTAGCGGCAGGATTAGCGAGTAAGATGGTGGTAGCGATCCGGACGGACCTTGCACAAGGCCCTACCATCCGCATGGGTGGTGGATAACGGGTAAACCGGCTGGTCTTCTGACCTTGAGTCCGGAGGCGCATGTGGCGTCGATCAGCTGGGACATGTCGTCGTCGATGGGAGCGTGCAGCGCCTTGTTGGCCACTATCAGCTCGTTCAGCTTTGCTCGCTCAACCTGCACAAACATAATGGGATCTTTCAAAATGGACATCTTATAGGTGTTTCACTGAAAGATGGAATAAGGAATAGTGAGGGAACGTGCTGGTGTGAAAGAAGATTTATAGTAACTAGGGTAGAAAAAGTATGCTTAGTTGGTTTGGTCACGTAGAGAGGATGGATGAAAGACTAACTAAACAGATTTGGGGAGAGTGAATGGGTGCTTTGGGAGGCCTAGGCCTTCCCTAGACAGACGTTCCGTGACCAGATTGGGGACGTTTTGAAAAAAAGGTCAGGTCAAGGGTACTCGAAACTGACGAGCATGTATGAAGATATTGATGAATGTGGATGAAGCGAAGGTGTCAAGATCGTAACAAGTGAAAAAAGTAGTCTCTGCCTACCCCTGTGGGAAAGAGGCATGACAGTATGTAAGTATGTATGTCTGTTAATTTTTTTTCGTTATTTTGTGATTAAATCAATTTGTATACTTTAGTTTTAGTTCACTTTCTCGTTACTAGATGGCGCTAGTGTCGCCGCCACGTGGCTCACCTCGTTGAGTTCCCGCGAGGACCCGCTGCAGTTGTTGATGGAGGTGTAGGCCTCGAACTCCAGCTTTATCGCTTCGCAAAGTATCGACTCCATCGAGTTGGGCTCTATCCTGCAACACAAACAATACTTATGTATTAATACATACATACCGTCACGCCTCTTTTCCACAGGGGTAGCCAGAGACTACTTTGTTCCACTTGCTACGATCCTCACATACTTCTTTCGCTTCATCCACATTCATCAATCTCTTCGTACAAGCTCGTCGCTTTCGGGTACTCCCGACCTGACCTTTTTCTAAAAAGTCTCATACTTGATCTCGGAACGTCCGTCTAGGCCTTCCCCTCCCGCAACCATTCACACTTCCCATATAGATCTGTTTAGTTAGTCTACTTTCATCCATCCGCTCTATGCCCAAACCAACTAACTAAGCATACTTTTTTCTATCCTAGTCACTATATATATCCTCTTTCACACCAGCACGTACACGTTTATGTATTAATCCTATCCTACTAATATTATAAATGCGAAAGTTTGTGAGTGAGTGTGTGTGTATACATAATTATTATCATATTAGTGTGCTATAATCACGTGACAGCTGGTTACAGACCGACACGCCCTAAGAAAAAGTGTGTATCTGCTTGCTTCTTAGTTATGCGACTATTGCAATTTCGTAGTCTACGGTATCGACTTTGTCAGTTACAATAAGAAAAACAAGAAAAAAGTGGTCCGAACATATTTTTTCCCAAACGCAGAACTAACTATCTACATTCATTGCTAAAAAAACTCCAGAGCAAAACTTAATATTTGGCTCTTATACAATATTACGCGGGAACCCATTGAGCGGGTGGATGTCACGTAACAAGTATGTATTTGCCATTTACATACTTCTTTTGGGAACAATTGCTTAAGGTAAGTATTTACCAGTCACTTACCGGAATGGCGTAAAGTAAGTCACTATGAACAAGTGTGCATCTGCCATTTACAGATTACTTAATAAGGCAGTCAATAAAGATAAATGGGTATCAACCATTACCAGTCTTTATCTTGGGAAAGGCTGTACAATATCTGTCACTTGATTAATCTAGTGTAAAATTTGGAACTGTATATCTGGCAGAAACTGTTTTGTCAAAGTTACGCATGGGTGTTTACAAAAAAGCCATGAGAATTCCTTAAAGTTAATTCTACCATTTTCAAATAGTACGGATGCCCTAATTTAAGTTTATCTCTGAGAATTTAGTACACTCGACCTCTGAAAGCGATAAAGACCATCAAATTAGGTGCGCCCGATTAGATAGTGATCAATAAATAATCTGTGCAAACAACCTCAGCCATCATTCATATAAAAACACATGCTACAATGTAGCAATCTTACTTTTAGTATAGAGCTGTCGATAATTAATAAATAGGTATCTATATATATATATATATATATATATATCTCTTCTGCACCGCTCGTCGATAGCGCGCAAATTGAGTCTATAATCGACTCCCATGTGAAGTCACTACATTGAACACAATTTTTTCACCTTGCTACTCCACTACTCACGTGCAAGATAACCAAGCCTGTGTGAAATATATGTTTTTCATGCAACCCTCCCTCCACTTGCCACATAAAACATATAAATCCCACAAAGTGACATCTAGTAACAGGTAGAAAAATTCGAAGACTACCCACCTGCTATGGGTGGTGTAGGGGTATAGCACGCGTACCGGAATGACGAGGATCCGGATTCGATTCCCGGCCATAGCTTTACTTTTCGGCTTTTTCTATGTGTTCCAATTTTCACTGACATTTAGAAATTTAAATAACTAATAGGTCATGGGACAAAAATCATACACGACCAGAGCCTCACCTCTCGACGTCCTGCAGTATGTCCCTCGCTTTGTTGATGTCAGGGTCTGTGCTGGTGGAAGGCAGCTCCTCGCACATGTGCAGCGGCTTCGCTTCCCGGCTCATGGCATCACCATTCGTCAGGATTGACCTGCAATTTGTGTTCGTTTTTGTTTAAGCCAGATCGGCGAGTAGTTTTAGATTTTTTTTACAAGAATAATTTATCTACAATTCAACGAGGTTTGGTATACAATACATTACAATAGTTGGTGGTCCGAGGTTAGACAAATTGATTAAACTAAATAGGCCATGAAACAACAAGGCAGGAAAAAAACATCTTCTAAGAAAAACAAATAAATTAACTGAGAAATATCTCAAACAAATTGTCAAACTGATACTAATAAAAAAAACCTTGGAGCTTGATGAGATGACTATCAGTCATGTTTCAATTAAATATTAGTTCAACAGATTGGTAGAATGTCAGTCTGTCCATGAGGCGGTGGATTTACTGTCGTCATGTATTTAATTATTATTGTTAATTTTTATGTTGTTGCTTCTCTTCCCGCGCAGATGGTAAAAGTCGAAGGAATAGGCTAAAGTCTTAGGAATTACGTTATATGCGATGCGGCTAGCAACTCACTATTTTTTTTATTTATTTTTTTTATTTAGGAATCAAACGGTTACATTTAAATATTGTTAACATACAATATGAGTTCATAAAAACCAACAGTTCCACATATTATAAACAAATTTAGGAATCATACCTACGCTAACAAAACAGTTTTGAAAAAAAAAATGAAAAATGAAAAAAAAAAATTCTATTTTTTGGTTTACGTATTGAAGTATCAAGGTTGGAACCTCCTAGTAAGCATAAGAATGCTTTACACTGTTTTTCTTGCAATATATTTTAAACCTACGTGAAAACATTGAACAGCCACAACATAACCTCTAATCATAAAGCAAATAACGTAGTGAATCTCTGTACCTCCGCAGTGATGATAAAAAAAAGATGTCCAAATCCATAAAGCTTCTATTGTAATCGCGACAAGCTCGTCTGAAGAAAGTGTTACGCGCGTAATTTGATCGACAAAACTAACGTGAAAAGTGGAAAAATGTCGTGAGAGGATACGACGAGGATTTTTTGATTCCCCTTTCCACCTACACACCCTTAATTATGCTAAATGTGGCCTTAAGATTTTGTTACCTTAGGCTCTGTCTACCCCGCAAGGGATAAAGACGTGATATATGTATGTAATAATGTATTTAATTTTTATGTGTTTTAATTTTCTGTACCTGTTTATATTTCTTTAATGTCGGTTTTAATCAGTACCTTAGTGTTACACTGTAATATTGTGTAAGATGTTTTTTAAATAGACGTATGTATGGAACTTAACTTTTAAAATTTCTTAATAATCCATACTCTGAAACTAGAATGTTCATATCTATGAAATTCCTACTCATAAATGCTTGAGATTAAGTTAAAAGTAGCTGAGCAGATTCAGCAGATCATATGATGTATAATACAAACATTTCTTTTCCCCAATGCCAGCAACTTATGAATAATTCTAACTAATTGATCAGTAATGCGTTTGAAAGTCGGACAAGTCCAACATGCAACATAGCGCATAACAGAGTTATGTAGTACATAAACTACATAACTAGATAAATGGCAGTTACATACACAATACATACATACATACACAAATCACGTCTTTATCCCTTAGCAAGGTGGCAAGACCTACAGGCCATGTATAGTATTGTTGGCATAAATGTGGAAAAAGGAATCAAAATAGTGATGGGTTGCTAGTTGCATCGCCTATAACATAATTCCTGTGATTTTCGCCCATTCCCTCAATGAACTTTCACCATCTGCGCGGAAAGGGAAGCAACTGGTACATTCTATGTTTTTTCTTTGCTCCCAGACCCCGTTTGCTCCCAGCATGGAAGGCAAAATGGCAGTTATCTCTAGACAAATCAAGTTTATTGATAGGTATATATCAATACTTTCATGCTGGTCTGGGAGCAAAGGAAAAGCATGGAATGTACCAGTTGCTTCTCGTCCCGCGCAGATGGTAAAAGCCCATCGAGGGAATGGGCGAAATTCTTAGGAATCATGTTATAGGCGATGTGGCTAGCAACATATCACTATTCTGATTCCCCTTTCCACCTATACGCCTACAATCATGCTAAACTTGGCCTTTAGGTCTCGTTACCTCAGGCTGTGTCTATCCCATAAGGGATATAGACGTGATTTGTGTATGTATGTATGTATATATCAATATTGGATTAGTTACAGTCAATAAATATACAAAAAGAAACTCCAATACAAACTTCAGACTTGATGAGAAAAAAAATGTGTTTATGCATATATTTTTGCATCTGATCAAAGGTTTTTTTTATTTTTTATTTTTTATATGACTAGGAAGGCAAACAAGCAAGTGGGTCACCTGATGGTAAGTGATCACCACTGCCCATAGACACCCGCAACCCTGGAGGGATTGCAGATGCGTTGCCAACCTAGAGGACTAAGATGCAATGCCTCTTGTGCCCGTAATTTCCCCGGCTGTCTTACTCTCCACACCGGAACACAGCAGTGCAAGCACTGCTACTTAGCGGCAGGATTAGCGAGTAAGATGGTGGTAGCGATCCGGACGGACCTTGCACAAGGCCCTACCACCCGCAAAAAAGGTGACTTTACAACAAAAAAAAGAACAGCGAAGGCATGGTGTCAGAGCAGTTTAAATATCATTAGAGGTTGATAAAAAAAAATTCGCTTCACTTTCACAATTAAGACACTGTGTAGTGAAAACATTGTATCAAATTGAAACATGACCAATGAAAACATACCTTATACTATTCTGCTTCGTCTCATACATGTTACTGTCAATAGACAACATGCTATCACACATGTTGTATGACTCTATCATCTGTTGCTCGTATTGGCTTTTCTCTTCTATCGGATACACCTTCATTGTGTACGGCTGCTCCGTACTTTGGATGGGTACATACGGACAATATATAGGGGGGGAATTAACTGAATTATCCACTTCATTATTTAACGGGGATTGCACTGTACTATTCGGACTACACGTTGTACTGTTTAACACATCGTACTGTATCACAGATTCTTGTATCTGAGGTGTGAATGACTGTATCGCATCGTCATCTCGTTTGAAGTTTTTCGAGCTAGTTACATCTTCTTCGGGCTCTCTCTGGCGCTTCTTAGCTCGGTTCTCTTCTATTTTCCTGCGTTTCTCCGCTTTGTCTTCGTCTGACATTATGAATTCTTTCACCATGCCGATAGCAAGACACTTTTCCAAGCGACATTTTTGACAGAAACGCCGCGTTATTACCGTTATGTCGCAGTTGTTCGTGAAAGGACATTTGAATTCCTTACTTGTGAGCGCGTTTCGACGGAAGAACGCCTTACAGCTCTCACAGGAGATCGCGTTGAAGTTGTACCCTAACGCCTTGTCGCCACAAACTAAGCATATCTTTTGGTGCGGCGCTAACTCTTTCTTTTGTTCCTCATCCACTTTTTTATCACTTATCTCACTACTACTATCCATTTTGTATAAAAAACCACTTGAGTTTGACACCAATAAAGATAAACATGCTATGAATCTAGCTAAAATTAGCTAGAACACAACGAAGGCTATAATCCTCGATTGCATTGTTGAACCATCATAATATGCACGCGCCGGAGACGTATGACGTGAAATAATTAGTTGCGATATCCAATGATCGCGAATATAGTTGGTAAGAGATGATAAGACGATAATTCGTTAAATGTTTTGATAAAAACAATTATGGGAGTACACACAATCGTATCGTATGACTCGTTTCCATTTCACATTGATGATAGTTTCGTAAGCAATCTTTAACATTGACGAAACTATTTGATCATTTTACATCTTAACTCCAAAGCATAAAGATGCTTTTAGATTAAAAATTTTGAAACAAAGTATGGTAAAGGCAGTAAAAGTTTTCAACCTGAATGCGTTGAGCTAAGCAAGCTGTCAAGTTTTTTTTTTATGATCGAAACGGCACGTTCGAGTAGCGGCAATCAGCAATCAAGTGACAGTCGCGTTTAAGGAGACTACATTTCCTTTTTGACAAGTTTTCTGACTGTTTTTCGTTTTGCAACCAATTCATGCTTAACAAGACAAAAATACACGACGCTTAAAAATCAAGTAACTTTCATTTTGTGTCGAGCTTGAAGAAATACACCTACACACCAGCAAAGAATAAAACGTTTTGAATTAACTTTCGTTGCAATTACCGAACAAGGGACATTCTTAGCTAATTAATTGAATCAGGCGTTACTTTACGCAGTTCCATAAGCATGACTTTAATTTAAATTAACTAGTTACCTCAGGATAAATTAAAACACTTATTAGGTACCTCCTTCGACGCACCTGTATAATTTCTTTGGTGTTGCGGGGTCTACGGGACCGTTGAATTTGGGAGTATACTAGGCTGTGACGTATTTTTATATTATTCATAACTGTACAGCTGCAACTACACTGTATAACTATAACTTTATCGCAATACGTGATCGGCTTGATATTTGTGTTTGAGTGTCAATTTCTCCGACGTTGGTTGTGAAAAGGTTTTAGAGTGGCCTAAGCCTAGTACCTAATTCGAAAAAAAAACTTTGGGAATTGATACAATGAGGAGAAAAGCCGCTGAAATTGAAATCATCGTCATCTTCAGCCTGAATGCCCACAACTGGGCACAGCCTCCTCTCAAAATAATTTGGTTTGGGTTATAATTCCCACGCCAGTGCGGAGCTGCGGATTAAGAACTTTACGCATCTATAGACCGACCGTTTAAATGAGTCCTCGCCCGCGCGGTGCAGGGGCGCGGGGTGGAACGACCGCGGGGGCCGAGAGAGGTGCGGGCGGCAGGCGCATTACCCGCCCGCACCTCTCTCGGTCCCCTTTATCGTCCTACCTACGGTAGGAATAGGTTCGGCTAGTTTATGCTGGCAGGTTTTGGGTGCTGGCTGCTCTGAAATAGTTCAAGTTCCGAATATCGAACACCCGTTCGATATTTTGAAAGGTTTTTGTTTTTGGAACTTGGGACGGCTCGCAGATCAGCTCGAACCGAAAGCCGCATAGGCGGATTTCTAAATATTTTGTAATGATAATTTAAAGTTGAAATAAAATCAAGAATTAATAAGTTTGTGTTTTAACTTGAGTAACTTGGCCTTCTGCAACAACAGTTTGGTTAGATACCTTATAACCCGATTCCCGTACAGACTGAAGTGCCTCTTCAGGGCAGCTCTACACTACCTACCTCTGAAGTTCCCAATCCGCACTGCGCCCGGGATTGAACTATAGTCCAAGCCCTCTCATTCTGAGTGGAGGCCTGTGCCTAGCAGTGGGACGTATATAGGCTGGAGATGATGATGATGAAGTAGAGGGTAGTGGGTTCGAGCCCGTGTTCATACCTCTGAATTTTAGGAATTTATGTGCGAAATTACAATTAAAATTTACCGATTTTTGGGGAAGAAAAACATCGTGCCCAGTAAAAGCCCTCTCGTTCTGAGTAGAGCCCTGTGCCTAGCAGTGGGACATAGGCTCGAGATAATGACGTACATGCATACCTTCACGCCTCTTTCCCATAGGGGTAGGCATAGACTACTTTGTTACACTTGCTACGATCCTGAATACTTCTTTCGCTTCGTCCGATTTACCAATCTCTTCAAACATGCTCGTCAGTTTAGAGTACTCGTGATGGTGATGAACTTGCATAAAATCTGAATTTGATCCCTGTCTACCCCAATCAGGATGTGGTTGTAACGATATATTATAATGCTGAGTCGACAAATGCGATACGTGACACTTTGTGTCTCTACACGACTTGACGTCACGTCGTACAAGCCAAGGCCGGCAGCGCGGAATGCACTCACCGATGCAATTTTATGTTACAGTCATTGTAAGAAATACGGTTTTTGTGTCAAAAAATAAAATAAAAAACAAAAATCTAAATTTTATTTTTGCAAATTGGCCTTTAGGTATTGGTACTCTAGGCCCCGTCTCCTCTGTAAGGTGTACTTGATTAATAAATTTGTTTACTCTCTAATCCCACCGCTAAGTTTTCTTGAGCTGCTGCAGTCAGTGTTCCATTCTGTGTGGAAGACAACCGGCGAAATTACCATACATAACTGTTTAATTTAATATTATTATATTGGCCCAATTGAGTGTCCCAGTGTTGGGCAAAGGCCTTCCCTTTTTTCAGCCACTCGTCTCGGTCGAGGGCATTCAACTGCCACTCTACTTGATATGCGTTCAAGTCAGCCATCTTGTTTAATCATTATGAGTACTTATTATTTATTACGATGACTAGATTAGTGTTTGCAGACTTGGAAAACCGAGGAAAGCGAGGTTTCGCTTTCACAGGATGAGAGCGGGATTGAATTTACCGCTTGTTCGTTGCTAAGGTAAAATAAAGACTATTTCTAAATTAAAACAAACATGTTCGCGGCCGCACCTAAACCTAAATTAATCCAAATTAATCATCCTACATTGGCTTTACCAGTACCGGTTATGTAAGCTGAATTTTCACTTAAAAAAAATCTTGTTGCCGATTTCATTGAAATCTTTAGCACCGTGTTCATATTACAAGGAAATAATTGTTTGTTTGTAAGTACAGGGGGCTGATTTTTGAAAGCACACGTGTGAAAGTATCACTCGAAAGTTTTTTTTTTTTTTTTTTTTTTTTTTATAAGAATAGGAAGGCAAACGAGCAAGTGGGTCACCTGATGGTAAGTGATCACCACTGCCCATAGACACCCGCAACCCCGGAGGGATTGCAGATGCGTTGCCAACCTAGAGGACTAAAATGCAATGCCTCTTGTGCCCGTAATTTCCTCGGCTGTCTTACTCTCCACACCGGAACACAGCAGTGCAAGCACTGCTACTTAGCGGCAGGATTAGCAAGTAAGATGGTGGTAGCGATCCGGACGGACCTTGCACAAGGCCCTACCACCCGCAAAAGTGGTATAAATCAGCTTATATCTCCAAAACTACAGCTCTAATCAAAGTTTTGACTAGTTCACAAGATTAATGAGAGCTGTGATTGTTTTCTATGCTACTCGTATTTCAAATTCAGCAAAATTTTTCACCACTTTCGAATGGTATTTTCACACATGTGCTTTCAAAAGGCTCTTGGTCACTTATTTACACCAACTAATTTTAAAGCCAAAAAATATTTTCAAATAGAAGTCAATAACTTTCATCTTCTAGTCGTCTGCAATCTTTCAGTACTTAATTACTGGAACCAGATTAGTTACGTCTACGTTGTACTAATTAGCACAAGTAATACAGGGTGTCCCTCTTAGTTGCGCAATGCAGATGTGACGCAACGCGTGCGTAGCTCATCCTGTATAAGGCCGTCCGGGTGTAACAATAAAACAACTACTTTCTGTTTCATGAATTTATCAACGAAAGTAATCTTCGTGTTTTAGGTGTCTTTTTAGCAGACGTCCTTTTCAATGTGGCCTGTAGGTACCTGTTACCTTAGGCTCTGTCTACCCCGTAAGGGATAACGACGTGATTTCTGTATGTATGTATGTATGTCCTTTTCAAACGGCGGTGACAAGTGAAATGAAGAGTATTGACGAAATTTATAAAAAATGTAATAGTCCAGTTTGCACGGAGTTTAAACACGAAATCAGCAAAATAGATTATTAACAAAAATAAAAATTACTGTTTATCTTTAATTTTAATGCTAAGTTTTAATGATAATTTTGGTATTTTCATTAATTTAATTTTGATATCAATTTGTTTTTACTTTATTATGGAATCGTTGTGGAATAAATTATTTTCACTTTATTTCATATGCTATCATTCCCATCGTCGTCGGTTGAAAACCTAAGATATGCTTACACTTCAAATCATTGGACAAATTTAAACTACTACCATTTTTAAAAACTAGCCGCAGCATTTGTACAACCTTCCTCACTCAATACTAATAAAAGAAACACACCGTTTTCACGTCTGCGTATTCTTCACAATGTCACGGCCGCCGTGCTTAGAAGCACTATATTTTGTTTTTTTATTTAGTTTAGCAAATTCGGAGACTTTTAGTGTGAAGATAGAGACAGAAAATCATGTCAACGAAGTTGATACCAAGTTTGTTAGCTTTACTATAGACCCGAAGTTTTTGTTTTCCCGCGGCGAGAAGGATAGAGGGTAAGTTTTGCTTAAAATATACTGATAAGTTCGCCTTTTTTGCATATATATTTAATGTTTTTTTTGTGATCTGTCTCTGTTTCTATATAATTGTAGGGGAGACCGAGGAGAGTTGAGACAGAGGTGAGTTGATACAAAGCCGATTTATCTAAACTGTGACAGTTTATCGGGCTGGTAACTTCGCTAATTCTTTGCTCTTTCTACACTCCACAGTTTGTGTGAAGTTGTGACCTCGCTAACTGTCATAGGCGCAGAGAAAAAGGCTTTGTATCAACTCACCTCTGTCTCAACTTGCCTCGGTCTCCCCTACAATAAAGCATTTACTTACTTACAACTTAACAACGGTGCAAAATAGTCGATCCTCAAAATATTCGCATCTGATTTGCAAGCAGCCTGTAAAGTATGTTTGAGCGTGTCGACGACCGGAGAGCCTAGTGGTTAGTGACAGAATATGAAGGTGGTCCCGGGTAGGTACATTGTATGATGAATACAAATAATTTTGTTCTAGTGATTTAGATATTTAAAATTAGGTACGTATGTCGGTTATATTTGTTTATAAATAGGTATGTTTAAGTATACCCCGTTATCCGTAGGGTATTGGAATTTGCTCTGCACAGAGTGCCCACTGGGAAAGATGGATCTGCTAACTTGTATACCTACATGTTAAACATTTTTTTTCAGCCAAGAATCGATATGCATGGCGGCATCACTTGCTCCGGCGTATCTCAGAATCGCTGGTCCTTCCACGTCCCACCTGACCTTCCACAACACCAGCATATCCCTGGATGACCTAGACACAGAGCTTCCTGAACCTAATAAGCAGAAGAGACACTCAGTCTCTCAAATCCAAGAACATGATTCCAACGAAAGCGAAGATCTTTTATCGAAATTGAAGAAATCAACTCAGAAACTGAAAAAACAGAAAAGGAATTCGATTAAAGATGCTGAACCGGCGCAGAATTCAAACGAAAGTCAAGACCTTCTTTCAAAATTGAAGAAGTCAGGTCAAAAATTGAAAAAACTACAGTCAGATATTGATAGTACAGAAACTGCTGATTTAAAATCACTTGAAATTGACAGCCACGAAAGTCTTTTATCAAAATTGAGGAAGCCAAGGAACGGTAAATTGCTTAAGCTTAAGCGTTCTGGTGATTCAGAAGAATTGGATCAAGATCGTCTGAAAAGATCGAATTCTGGTGACAATGTGGAAGTAAGCCATAAGCAGTGGAAGAGGTTTGTCAAATGGGCCAAAGATACTGGCTTTAAATTGGTGTTCGCTGTGAACAACGGAGAAAAGACTGAGAATGATATGTGGGATCCCAATCCGGCGTTGAACATGTTAACAGTTGCGGATAAGGACAAAGTTGGCGATATTTTCTGGCAGCTAGGCTATGGTGAGTATTCTTTGCAGATTTCTAGATTTTCAGTTCGCTGGTCATTGATCAAATAGTTTTTTGAGGATGGGCCATGAACTACCGTAAAACAGGGTGAGGATTACGGGGGGAGAAGGGATAGAACTAATATTTTGTGTATCTTCTTTTTATGGTAATTTGTTATCTTTTCTTCCATGCTGGTCTGGGAGCGAAGAAAAAACATAGAACGTACCAGTTGCTTCTCTACCCGCGCAGATGGTAAAAGCCCATCGAGGGAATGGGCGAAAATCATAGGAATCGCCGACGAGGCTAGAAACGCATCACTATTTTGATTCCATTTTCCACATACCCCCTCAATCTTGCTAAATGTGGCCTTTAGGTACCTTTTCTTTTACCTTAGGCTCTGTCTACCCCGTAAGGGATAAAGACGTGATTTGTGTGTGTGTGTGTTATCGTAATTTTTTTTATTTGTTTCTATCCCTTCTGACCAAACTACGGGATGAGGTGGGATTAAATATAAAAATCAACTTGCCGCATATGAAAATATTGTTTTATCGAGGTTTGGTCTTCAAGTTTGTCCCTACTCACCCCGTATTACAGTAGTCTTCAACAAAGCCAGGTTCTATAAATCAAATTAAATTTAGCGATCCGTCTATTACTATGTCTTCTTTCGGACTTTCTAAACACCGTTTCTTTGTGGTCATCTCATAAATGCTAATAATTTAAACTGACTTTATGTAATTTAAACAATTACAACTTATAAGAAAAAAAGTTGGAAAACGCCGATTTTAACATTTCAAAATCCAATATCTAATGAACGACCAAACTGATTTTCACGAACGTAAGAATCATCTCGATTTAACCAAGGACCATATGTTTTCTATCCCTCTTGGAATCAAAATCGTATTCATTATTTTATTTCTTACAAACGGTATAAGGTAAGAAGGGATGACAATTATGGCCTCATGATTCTGTCCCTTTTAGAAACTACTTGGCCACAGTCTTAATCAGATGTTAAAAATTACCTTCTTCTTCACCACATTAGACCCCACCATTAGGCATACACCTCTCCAATTTTTTTCTACTGAACCCGATTTGCCATGGCCCTCCTCCAGATTGGCCAATGAATTACCCCATATATTTCGTTCCAGAATGCACCAATCAGACCATAGAAGACTATCTGAACGACCTCCAAACTCTTCGTGTTATGGTGGACACCTTCGGAGACAGGAAGTGGAAGGTTGTGGGCGGAGACATCTCCAAATGCCTGCTGGAGGAGTCCAAGAGTGACTTCCGGGACTATGTCACCCTGTCGAGTGAAATGATGGACGCTGTTCTGCTGAATGGGTAAGGATTGTCTTCAAGTACCATAGAAAAATTTGTTGATAACTGCTTCTGGACTTGTTGGCCAGCGGGGACTTTAGAAGAGTGAAGAATTTCAAATATGGTTTTTAAATTTTTTATGACAATACAATTGGGAATGGATGATTATTTTAAAAGTGCTTGGTGATTTTTCTATTGATAGGAATAACCATTCTTAGCTACGGAAAAAAGTTTCAGATTTTTCCGTCGAGCCATATATTTTATAAAAATAAAAACATTTTACTCAGTCACTCGGCGGGGTCTATACGGCAGTAAGCAGTACGCCAATGACATATCAAATTTAAAAAAAAAAATGCTGTTTGAATCTGTGGTACATACAAAAATCTGAAACTTTTTTCCGTAGCTAAGGATGGTTATTCCTATCAATAGAAAAATCACCAAGCTCTTTCAAAATAATCATCCATTCCCAATTATGTCTTAACTTTGATGCCGCCATGAGAACTCTTTCAGGACCTAATTTCCAAGATCAGCATGATCAAATAGACAGACCGACTGAAATTTAAAAACCATCAGAATATATTCTGTCAACGTTTATTCGCAATCATCTTTATTATAAGCACTTACGTATATTTAGTAGGTAGGTACACAAACCATAAATCAGTGAGATTAACAAAAGTTCATGAATTAAAAAATGAAGAAAGCGGTTGATTTGGATCCGTCTGGAATATCGCAATGACAATTACTTTTGTGAGAGTGACATCGGCCATCTTTGTTAACTTTTTTGGACTTTTTTTATGACAACAACTATAGTAACACTGTTGTTCACAGCAACTCCTCCTCCCGCGAGCTGTCCCGCATGTCTCCCTCCCACCGGCTCTCCCTCCTCCGGACCCTCAGCACGTCCCCCACCCCCCTCTGGCTGACGGAGGCCCCCCAGCCCCTCAGCGAAGCCGCACGCGCAGCAGATTGGATCACCAGCCTCGGGTATTCGGCCAGGAATGGGTTCAATGTCCACTTCAGGGAGCTGATGGAGAGTGAGCTGTATGAACCCACTTTGGTGAGACACGACATACATAAATCACGTCTTCATCCCTTACGTGGTAAACAGAGCCTAAGGTCACAAGATCTGAGAAGGCCACGTTTAGCATGATTGTGCGTATAGGTGGAAAGGGGAATAAAAGAGTGGTTGCTAGCCGCATCGCCTGTAACATGATTCCTAAGATTTTCGCGCGTTCCCTCGATGGCCTTTTACAAACTGCGCGGGAAGAGAAGCAACTGGTACAGGTGATACAGGCTTTTCTTTGCTCCCAGACCAGCATGGAATCGGTTACATACCTCGATTATACCACGTATAGCTAAATTTTTGTATTATGAATATTTCCTACCAGTACACAAATGTTATATTAGACACTAGCGACCCGCCCCGTCTTCGCACGGGTGCAATCAATGCCTACTATTATGCTTGTATTGTACATTATAAACCTTCCTCTTGAATCATTCTAAATCCGTAGCGTAGTTTTAAAGATCTAAGTGTATATAGGGACAGAGAGATAGGGGAAAGCGACTTGGTTTTGTACTAAGTACTTAGTGATAACAGAATTAATAACGTTTCATCCTTAATTTTACCTTCAGAGTTTCTACATGGCCCTCCTCTACAAGAACCTAGTCGGCGAGCGTGTACTAGACATCACCATGGACAACTCCGAAAGCAACACAGCTCTCTTTGCACATTGTACATCGCTGCGTCACAAGGCGGTGCCCGGAGCCGTCACCCTTTATGGAGTGAACATGGACAGCGAACCGGCGAGATACTCAGTTAAGCTCACGAAACGGGAAGAGGGCGGTGACATCATGCAGTTTATATTGGGCCATGATCATAGCGGGTGAGTTTATGCTTCCTTGATCCTTCCTGTCGTGATTCTATCTTTTAGGACCTGTTGATTGTTACCTTTAATGTTATATCTGTCTGAGATTTGCGGGTGGTAGGGCCTTGTGCAAGGTCCGTCCGGATCGCTACCACCATCTTACTCGCTAATCCCGCCGCTAAGTAGCAGTGCTTGCACTGTGTTCCGGTGTGGAGAGTAAGACAGCCGGGGCAATTACGGGCACAAGAGGCATTGCATCTTAGTCCTCTAGGTTGGCAACGCATCTGCAATCCCTCCGGGGTTGCGGGTGTCTATGGGCAGTGGTGATCACTTACCATCAGGTGACCCACTTGCTCGTTTGCCTTCCTATTCATATAAAAAAAAAAAAAAAAAAAGATATTATCGTGTTAGGAGTGAATGGGTCATTCTCATTTTTGTGCACACTGTTTTCATGGATGTCACTACCTTGGATGTAATTACTCTTTCGAATATTTTGAGAAATGCATGATTGTGGGTGTGTGGTGTGAGGTGGAAAGGGGAATCAAAATAGTGATGGGTTGCTAGCCGCATCGCCCATAAAATGATTTCTAAGATTTTTGCCCATTCCCTCGATATTTTTCTACCATCTGCGCGGGAAGAGAAGCAACTGGTACATTCTATGTTTCTTCTTTGTTCCCAGATTAGCATGATGTTATAATGTTTTTAAAAATTATGTATGATAAGTAAGCTCATAATAAGATTAACGTTTTTTTAAGTAGGTATTAGACAAAGTAATTACATGGAATGACAGTGGGCACAAAAATGAGAAATGCCCAAATATTAGTCGCTCTACTAGAGACTAGAGCTATTTAATATCAACACCCAAATCATCCACGTATAGGCAGTCAAAGTCAACTTCGTTTTACGTTTCTACTTTCGAGAGCATATATACTAATAGACTACTAAAATATTTTGTAATTTTTCTTTTTCAGAAACATAGTCGTTAATGGACGTGCTATGTTCTACGAGGGAGACATCCGGCCCGTGGTCAAGCGGGTGCTTCCCTACAAAACGCTGCTCCTCAACTTGCCCCCCAAGACCTTCGGATTCTGGGTCCTCGCCAACACCAAGGTCAACGCCTGCTATGATGATGACCGGGCCAATACCACTCTAGTAGAAGCTAAGCCTCTAGATGTAGCTGAAGAAAAGGAAAAAGTGAAGAAGTTAGTTGATGAAAATAAAAAAAATACGACCCATGTAGATATAGATGATGAAATAAAAGCAAAGGATGTTGATGCAAGTGATGAAGAAAAGGCAAGATCGAAAAGATCGGTTAAGTTTGATGATTTTGAGCTTTTGGAGACCAATGCTATCGATAACGATGAAGCTTTACAAAGTAGGTTTGATAGCATAAACAGAGGATTGAGAGAAGTTCGGGAGCTTTTTAATAATGAGAAAGTTCCTTTACAAAGAATCCGACGTCAATTGTTTGACGAAGATTCGGAATTACGAAAGAAATTAAGAAGTCACGGCTTAAAAAAATCTAAAGAAGAACACAAATTACTCGGTTCAGGGATAATAGAGAAACTAAGGAATCTCCCTAAACTGAATTTGACGAAGAATTTAAAGGAGCTGAAATTAAGGAAACCGTCAAAGCTCAATAAAAATAAGTTGACCAAAAGAAATTCTAGAAATTATAGGAACAAGGCAGATGATTCAGAAGAGAATAAGACAGATGACTTTTTATCAAGACGCAAACGAAGTTTGTTTGGCAAAGAAAACAACAAACGTTCGGGGGACTCCACAGAGAACGACATCGACTCAGATGACAAGAAACACTTTCATTTTGGCAAATTCTTGCGCAGACAAGAAATGATGAAGAAAGAAATTGAAAATACTGATGAGATCGATGATAAGTCATACGGAGATGATGACAATGATGAAATCGAGATCAAAACCAAATTAACCAAAGATGACGCTGTTGTTCAGATAAGTGAGAACGCTGATCGTGGTTTACTGAAGAGTACCTTCGAGAATGCTCTGTCCATGTTAGAAGAACTTAATAAAAGTTTAAACAAAGCCTGGAACGCATTGTCCTTGATAGATTAATATAACGAGACAAAAAAGTTAACATAGATGAAGAAGGTACTTAGAATATGCTTAGATAAGGTGTAATATAGTGTTGTAGCTCAGTTATTTATTACGATGTTAACATTAAGATACGAGTTATTTAATGTACAGATTTTTATACTTTTGTAAATAAACGAAATAAAAATTAAGTTGTTGTTTATAATTCGTCCTCTCGCCTGGCATTATAGCTTGTAAGACAATTACCTAACTAAGAAGAGTTCTTACATCAACTAAATATTTAGTATTTTATAAGTTTATTCCAAAAGATACGAGATGAAGTAATTTTTGACGTGATACAGCTATAAATCGATGAACGCCGGCTGCACTCACGAAAAAGCATGACTCATTGCGTTACGTTCGCGTGACGTCAGAGTGTGCAAGCGAGAGCGCGGAACCAGCGATAGAGAGGCACGATCTTCTCGCGTGACGTCAGAGCTAGCAGTTCGAATGTTTCTTGATGACGTTATCACGTAAAACTATCGTTCATAAACCGACTTTGCAGATAAACGGTTTTTGATAAATAGGTAATTAGTGTAACGTAGGTATAATGTTTAAATAAGTAAGTAGGGTAGTGAGTAGCGGAGTAGCAAGGTAATTTTTTTGTTCGAGGTAAGTAGGGTACTCAAAAAAAATATACATACCTACACAAACCACGTCTATATCCCTTACGGGTAGACAGAGCCTGAGGCAACAAGACCTACAGGCCACGTTTAGCATGATTGTAGGCGGAAGATGGTAAGGGGAATCATAATAGTGATGGGTTGCTAGCCGTATCGCCTATAACATGATTCCTAGGAATTTCACCCATTCCCTCGATGGGATTTTACCATGTGCGCGGGACGAGAAGTGGTACATTCTATGTTTTTCCTTTGCTCCCAGACCAGCGTGGAAGTAACTAGCTCAAAAAAATATGTTCGGCATTAAACCGCATAGTGATGGAAATTTATTTTATTAGAATGCCAAACTATTATTATTTTATTTATTAGCTGGACGGAAAATATTAACCCGTTGTGTGTGTGTCCTTTGGCACCATCCAAAACTTACTCCAAATCCTTCACAGTTCACTCTGCTAGGCTGTGGAATCGGTTACCGACCTCCATCAGGCAGTCTGCCTCCGTGGCGTCGTTCATTAGGGCTTGAGGAAGATGTGGCTCACACCATCTCCTTAAATATTGTATGTGTGTACTCATATTGTATGTAAATAAATAAATAAATATCTTGGGATAAATTACACCAATTGACCCAGCCCCAAACTAAGCAAAGCTTGTGCTATGGGTACCAGGCAACGGATAAACCTACTTATATAATGTAGATAAATACATACAACATCCATGACTCGGGCACAAACATTCGTATGCACCATACAACTGTCTGCCCTTACCGGGATTCGAACCCGGGACCTCTTGCTTCATAGTCAGGATCACTAAGCACTAGGCTATCCGGTCGTCAATGTGGTGTGTAATGATACTTAGTAGTTTATTTAAGAATTGTGTGTTGTATTTTGAGATGTACGCTCTATTGTGGCTTTCACTATATGGATATTTTAAACTCACTCTTTGTCGGTCCCTCGCTTAATGCTTCTCTCATTTACTCAAAGATTCCTTATGGGGATAAGTTCGCCTTTGTGCATATATTTAATGTCTTTTTGTGATTTGTGTCTGTTTCTTTATATTTGTACAATAAATCATTTACTTACTTGATGCCTAAATTCTGAATCTGAAAATGATTAAAGTGCAATAAAACAGCGGCATGGTGGTACAATGTAGTTATTTATTATTTAACAACATGTTAGATAGACCATTTTCACACTCGCACGCCGTGGTCACATGAAAATGTCTATCTCTAAACTTTATACAATAACTAATAATAGGAATCCCAGGAAATCAACAGCGGACACGAAACGTGGCGAAGCCTACCTGACTACGTGAGTTAACCAAACCAAACCGCATCGCGAAGACACAGGAACAATTTGGCAGTTAATTTTAAACAGCCAACAGCAAAGAAACCTTAATATATTACCAATCAACAACGCTGTTTCACAAAAGCTCAATTCAATTATTAATTACCTAAAAACAGTTTCAACAATATGAACCCCTTTTTTTCGTTTTTCATCCATAACTCTAGTTTAAAAGGTAATTGTGGATCAACTACTAAGGTAACTCGTTATAACAATACGCGCTCGCCAGAACGCCACAGCGGTCGGTCGAATTTTCCTTTTTTTTTCGTTTTACAATTTTTTTTTGTTCATACGGTAAACTTGCGATTTAACACTAGATGTCACTAATATTAAAAACTAACGTTCTATAATGTGATCTTATATTGGCCAATAATGTCTATCCTAAAACAATCAACCCGTACAGTCAAGCTAACAAGCGGGCAGGAACCTATTTTAGATCACAACTAGCGGCAGAGAACTGACACCGGCTTGTTCCCTTGACAGTACGTAACTTATTGCACATTTTCAACCGCAAATAATCCCAAAATGAAAGACAATAACGTACAATATAGAGAACACTTTTCAAAATGAATATAAGCGCATAACATCCGTGGCACTTTACAATCAGTTCTTTGCTTTAAAATTCTCTCTATACTGCGAGAAACGTCTTAGAACAAATAACATTTAACATACATAATATATCATATATCTATAAGTAAGGGCGTCAGTGTTAGAAGCTCTTGTGTGTGTGTGTTTATGTCGTTGTCTCTATATTCATCTATTTTCTATGGTATTGCATTTCCCGACTGACAATCTGTCGTCACAAAGCAACGTACAACATTTCGATCGAATTCTCATTTGAAACATCAATTAAATCATATTTAAGTTTAAGAGTTGTTGTTCAAATAATTAATCGATCGAATATTCCGTTGGTGCTCAAAAGGAGACACAAATGTTAACATTTTTAGTAAAATTATTATTCATATCGAAATATTTGGATAAATATTGATAGTACTACGTTGTACTGGAAACACGCTAAGATAGTGTTATACTCCGTTCAAATTTTAACCACACTAAAGGTCAATGACAGCACTAGTACATACAACACATAAATAACATTTCATTTGACTTGTAAGCCAATGGCCTTCTAAGGTTGTCAATGAAAGTTAGGTTGAAAATCTGTCTGGTTTTACTCTATTATTATGTGTTTATTTATTTATTTTATTTATATACGCAGCGATAGATATGTGTGATGGTGCTTTGGCGAGTCAGACGTGGTGTTATGAAATCGGTGATTAGTGAGGTCATTAACCGTTAGAACAGTTGTTTTAAACGGAGTACAGTCGAAGGCAACAATAGATTCAATGTTAACAGTGTGTCCCCCGCGAAAGTCTAATACTATTCCTCTAGTCCAACTATCATAGGTTCATTATCAATAAATCGTTAACAAGGTATGTTTTAAATTGTATAAGTCTACTATTTCATAACTCCTCTAAGGAAAGAACAACAGTGAAACGCCTCGTGGCAGGAACATGGATAAATTCAAAAGAAACTATCACTTGTAAGGGCAGATAGAAGCCTTCGAGGGCCAAAAAGTCATACCTCCCACCTAAATGATCTAACGGAACATATGTAAATAGACAACAATAATATAGTAAATACATAATATTACCCTGAGTATGAGAGTCATAAGAGCAAATACCTAACAACTGATCTTCGAGGAATCTATAGTTGGTCGAAATGCAGGTCTTATTAACACATTCTAAATGCATGAAAAGGAATTGTATTTATTAATAACGTACAATTATTACTAAACTACACATCTACCTTGTATAAACCTCTTTATAAATGCACTATATTCTTTAATATAAAAGAAAATACGTTGGATATTGTGTGTGCAGAAGTCAGTTATGTTCGGTACGTTATAAAGGCTACAAGTTGAAAGACTTAGTGGGTGTTCAATGTTACATAGGTACATGAAAACAGTTTACAGTTCATTAGTTGTGGACGCAGTATCGACACATACATAACATATTCGCCGCAACCTTAGCTATATATTGGTACTTTATTGGACTGAAAAGAATGCAACAACCATTTGATATCACCCAAATTCCTTCACAATTTGCGCTAAGCATAGTCTAGTTACACCATTATAAACTATACATTGAACATCAAAAGCTTAACATCACACAGATAGCCGCAGCGGTATATATAGGGGTAAAACAAAAGTTGAAGTTAAGAGAGAATAACACATAACACACTGTAAGAGCTGGTAACACTTGGCAGCCATGCACGGGCGGGTCGGCTCCCGTTTTGCTTTTACATTAGTGACATTAGTGAACCCAAAGAGCCTACATACCAAAATAATCCTCCGACTATCACTATGCTACGATAAACGGGAGTCAACAACGAAGAGCACAGACTAAAGACGTACTAGCTACTATTAGATCGAAGATAGACGTAGACAAGGGTACTATAATATATTCACGATAGCTTCTCGATATAGAAGTGGCAACTAACACATAGATACGAAGAATAGCTAGATAGTGAAGAAAACATTGGTCGTGTCAAAATGATATCAAAATCGACAGGTCCGACTGTATCTTAATACTATTATTGTTTATTCCGAATAGCTACAAACAACCTTTAACTATGATTGCCATGCACATACAGAACTACCTGTTGTAATATCATAAACCTAGGCTAGTCACACATAAGTTAAACTTTATACCTTATCAAGTTAAGATTGTGAAGTGAAATCGCGAAGAGTGGACGGGTGCTTTTACAAGCCATGCCCATCTGATCGTCCGAGATGATACGCGTCGGTACACGAGGATACGCGTTGGTATACATCGGTACGCGTTGGTACGCGTCGGTACGCGGCAGTACACGACGGTACGCGTCGGTACGCGGCGGTACACGACGGTATGAGTCAGTACATGCTGTACGAGAGCTATGTCAGCTATGCGTGCTCGAAATCAGGGTCTATCGAAACAAGCTATGAAAATATACATATGTGCAGTAGAGTGCAAGAAAATATTTCGAATCTTATACGTCAGAAAATAGAGTAGCATTCTCGATAAACAATCAGAAAATTATTGTTGTACTTTAATATTTACATGTGTGTGTATATTGAATAGTTATATACGATCTGATTTCGCAATAGATAATGAAGGTAGGTATAATTGACCAGAATATAGTATAGTTAACATAAGAGCGGAAATGAAAGCACAACTCAAACGCAGGTCAGTTTAGTAGATACTAGGAAGCTTGCGGCCGCTACTCCGACCGAGGAGTCGACGTTGTAAGTAAGTGGAAATACATGATGTGCTGACAAGATGGAGTAGATCGATCGCCGGTCTGCGAGAAAGAGACGAGAGACCGAGAGTGAGGGTGAGCTGAGTCGAAGAAGCTAACCAGAAAATGTAAAGAGCGCGGCGGCGCCGGCGCCGCGGTAGTTTATTTATTTATATATCACAGCTTTTGACGATAACAAATCTTTTGCATTTGCAGCTTTACGTGGAGTCAATCGTTCGAACAAACGGCTCCGTCGACCGCAGCACGTGGCAGCGCTCCGAGGGTCGCCGCTCGAAGAATTTACAACACGACGTGTTTACAATTATCCCTAAGCATTAGAACATCGATAAAACATGACAGCGCCGCGACGCGACTGTGGCCTGATATCTACAACTTTACATATTATACTAAACGAACATTGATCTTACATTAGAGGCATGCAAACAAAACGGCTGCGGCAGCGAGCCGTCCGGCCCTCAACATGTACCTATTATAATGTTCGATGTGGGTATTAAGGCTAGGTCGATTACAGGCAATGTACACGAACAGAACACATTGACACAACAACGATACTGCAGAAGCACGCATGCAAAAGATTTAGGCGAAAGTCGAAGAGCGAGAGGTCGGCACGTCGCCGAGCCGGAATTTGGATGAAAACAAATATCAGGACAAGAAATACATTGTTATTTCAATGCAAGTACGCGGTCGGAAGAGACGAGAGAAGTCGTAAATACAGACGAGTATTGAAACAACTACACGCGTGCTAAGTCTTCCTATATTACATATTTCCCTCTTTAATAATAATACACCGTTTCGATCTAGTTGTATTTTTATATTATTTCCTCTTTACACTTAAATAACAATATATCACAAGCGTCAACATATAAAACTGGTATGTTTCACATTTCACACGGGCCGCGACGCACGCACGACGCACGCGCGGCGCACGCGCGGCACGCACGGCGCGCACAGCGCACGGCGCACGGCGCGAGCGGCACGGCTGCGGCGGTGACTTTTTGACCTTGCGGAACGCGCTTCGTTCGTATTACATCGGCTGTATCAAGGGTCATTAACTTTTATGAATGTATAAAAATATTATTGCTCATCATCAAGCACCAACGCGCGACTAGCCAACTACATTCCGAAAAAATTTAGAATTCGAATCTCTCCTACAAATTTATTGAGCGCGAATGTACCAACGAAATGGTGTCGTCTGCTGGGGTGGGTCGGGGTGTGAAACGTCTTCGTAACAATGACCTTAGCACAGCTACATCATGTATTCGGTAATATAATAATAAACGAGGCGCCCTCTGGCGGCTCACTGCAGCACGCACTTACTCTCGATCTGCGACTTTAGTTCGTTTACTTGCGTTTCGATGGTGTTTTTCAATTCTGAAAAGTTACGAGAACAAATTAAACATTGCACATTGACATGATTAAACTTATAAATATTATAAAATATAGGGAGCTATCCTTATAGATAAGTAAAGTTTTAATTTTGTGTATTAGTAACAAGTTTAGTTTAAGTTTTGTGCATTAGGAAGTTTAGTTTAAGTTTTGTGTAGCAAGTTTAGCTTTCACTCACTGGTAAATTCATCCTGGTCTTCGAGCTCGGCTTCCGCCGCTAGCTCCTCGGGCGTCTTCTTCTTCCTCATCAGCGGGTTGTCAGGCTCCTGCTGTTGCTGTTCCACCACCTCCTCCTTCTTGGGGATTTTGTACTGGAAGCAGAGAGGGGGTAGGTCAGAAGACAGAGCAAAGTTAATTATATATAGTGAGTGACAAAGCCTTGCTAATTTTGTCAACGTCCGAATCAAAAACATGTATGTTACAATTACAAAACCTGAATAAAAATACTCCTCAAATATACTGTGATCATCATGTTATGGGCCATTAATGAAAGCGGAATACACTCGAAAGTGGTATAAATCTGTTTATATCTTCAAAACTGCAGCTCTAATCAAAGTTTTGACTAGGTCACAAGATTAATGAGAGCCGTATCTTCTAAGCTACTCGTATTTCAAATTCAGCACAATTTTTCACTACTTTCGAGTGGTATTTTCACACAATGTGTTTTCAAAAATCGGGCCCCCAGGTCGTAATCAGCTAATCAGAGGTTGGGATTTGGTCGGAGTTGCTAGCCTATGGAATATTTTAAATGGTAGCTTCGCCATACGAGCTATTGAAGGCTCTAGGGTCACACCAGGGGCATTGCCAAGACGTCTTAACGCGATTCAATTTTGAATTAAAGTCACTCAAAAATCAAATCAAACAATCAAAGGCGAAGTGGATCGCTGGCTGTCAGATCCATACTAGAAGTGTCAAAAATGACAGCTGAAACGTAAAAGTGAACCACATTAAGACGTCATGGTGGGGTGCGAGTCGTGTTACCTCCGCGTGTGGTCAAGAGCTGCGGTTCGTTTTTGGATCCGTCCGAGGGGAAGAGCAGTGCTTTGTCCGGTGCTCCCTGGGCATTGGTTAATGATTTCCTGGCAGATTCTGAGGGATATCATTATCCGTTAGCTAAGATCCCTATAGGAGAGGGGAGGGGGTCTTTTCACCGTGTTCTACCGTACGTTGCCGACATTTTTGTCACAAGAGTTTTGAATACTGCATTTACTTTGACATTGGCGAAATCATCGTATCAATCGATGGGGCCATATTAGAAAACGAAGAAGAAGACGTCATGGTAAGTCTCCAGTGTACGAAGAATTATTTTGTCGCTACAGTGTAGGTACCGCTGTAAAATATAGCTGAATATAATTTCCCGTCTCCCTTCTATAATGATATTAACAGCTCCGCGTCGCGTAATTGGAGTAGAGAGCTTCAATTTTAAAGGCTCGATTTTAATAATCTTAAAATGTCGAAACAGACTCGCAGCGGAGAGGTTTCTTTAGTTCTTTTATTCAACATTTTTAATTTTGTTCCGGCGAGGAGAGTAACACAGCTGGTGAAATTACTGACACATGAGGCATTCTATTTTAACCCTCTACGTTGACGACGCATCTGTGATCCTTCGGTGTTGCGGGTGCCCGTGGATTACCTTCAGGTGACTCACTTTTTCATTAGTGACCCTACATGTACACGCATAAATCACGTCTTTATCCCTTACGGGGTAGATAGGGCCTAGTTAGCATAAAAAGACCCATAAGCTATGTTTACAATGTGTCACACTACTCTATAAAAAAATATAAAAGAGCGTATGCCACAAGTCATAGACACCAGGCACAGCAATGAGGTTTTAGGTGACATGATGTCACAACATTTTTTTTTTAATTTCGCTTCTACCAACTTCGCTTTCGTGTCGTTCCTTAGGGATACTGGTAAGGTTATTTTGTTAGTGTATAATAAATAAAAAAATATAATAAAGATCTTAACAAATCCAAAGCATCCTAATTAATTTTGTCTTAACATCAAACGTAATGCCTGCTTGTTACTGTAACAAGGTCCCTCGAGAGCGGGAATTTAAAGCAGAACCAATTGCAACAGATCAATTTCATATTCTCCTCATCAGTACGAGGATTATTTAGATTAATCGCGGGTTACTTATAGAATTGACTGACTGGAGAAAGCCTCTTTTAAAATCTTTTCTTGTCCGCATTAAAAAGTCATGATATTTTAGAGTTCCGTACCTCAAAAACCGACGAGCATGTATGCAGATTGATGAATGTGCGTGAAGCGAAAGGTATGTCAGGATCGTAAGAAGTGGAACACACTGAAAAATCCGAAAAGTAAAGCTATGGCCGGGAATCGAACCCGGATCCTCGTCATTCCGTGACGCGAGATATACCCCTACACCACCCATAACAGGTGGGTAAACTTTCGATTTTTTCTGTTACTAGCTGTCACGTGATCTTGGTACTATGGGATTTTTTGTCGCCAAGCGTCATCTGTTTGAATGATGTGTCTGTACGACACAATTACAAACTCCGGTGGAACATGTACTGCTCAGCGGGTACTATCAAATGAATCAAGAATTTTTACGTCTTGATTTTTTTATGTTTACTTTTAGGTACGGTTTTACCGTTAGAAATTAAATTTATTCTCTATCTACTTATGGGAAATAGGCCGTACGAATATATATATACGTATGACTCAAAATGACAAGTTCCTTAGTCAATTCTTTAATATCACTTCAGTGCGCTAGTTCAACTCGCACTTGGCCGGATTTAAACAAAAAATCGCAAGCGTTCCGTCGATGTAAAGTACCGCTAAAGAACAAAGTTCATGCGAAATTATTTCTCAACCATCGATATTTCCTTTAAGCTTTTCTTCGTGAAATAATAGTAGAGTTTATAAAGCGGGTCGGATGCCTTTGGGAAATTAGGGAACGCCGAGCGGAGCCAAACGGAACTAATTCCCAGTGTTGCCAGATGGCGGAATTGTTGGTTTGGTAGTTTTTATTGCGTAAATACTCGTGTGATTCAATAAAGAACTCCTGGTTTTTATCGTAGTTTAGTTTTTCTTTTGATCGGGAAAGGCTTTTACAGCTTAAACTTAATGTAGTATCTTTTTATTGATACCTAATTTAAAAACAGTATGTATTGTAAAAACAGTGCACCTACAAAAATGACTATAAAATTCGGAGTTTCAAAGCTACCACAGAACCTCTATCGCAAAATTTGACACAAATAAATAAGAAAAGTAAGATTTTGTCAATCTGTCAAATCAAATCAATTCATTTATTTGTGAACAATGCAAGTAAACACATTATATGTTATGTTGGATGACAAAGACAATTGTTACTTAGAGACTAACCTCCCTTTTCATTAAACGCTCTATAGGCTTCTGCTAATTTACCAATCATTTGTCCTTATCTGTCACTTTGACATTTACCTTTCACAGATAAGGACAAAACGATTGCTAAGTTAGCAGAAGTCTTTAGAGCTATGAATTAACCTATTTAAGTGTGTAGAGAGGGACACTGTTACAATACAAATAATTTAAGAAGTCATTGCCTGAATTAAACGCTTTTTTTTAACTAAGTAACTATTTACAGCTCGCTTCAGTTCTACAATATTTGTAATGTCATTTGCTTTTGTCTCTGTGAGTTCTATTAGATGTTATAGCTGTTATTAGGATGAAATTTAATTTATTGTGGACATTTGTGTCGTTAAATATTCGGCATATGTTTACGCGGACCGACCTTCGATTTTGTATGAGACGCGTTATCATTAGTGATTGTTAATCTATTAGCATTGCACATGGCGTATTTTTTACGCACTTACTATACTCAGTTACTTTTGTACTAGCTTCTTGGGCATTAACGGCGTCCTCAAGCGTTCGAAGAATGCGCCTCGTCGGCGTGTGAAAAACATACCGTGGCTTAAAAAAGTTAGTAAGTTTAAAAAAAGACACGTAAAATAGTCCTTGGCCTATTTGAAAAGTAAACCTTTTGTTTAAACAGACCTTTAAATTTCTTGACGTCACGTTTTGACCTTTACACTGGCAACACTAGCAGCAAAACTACCCACAACCCATTCCACATCTCCCCCACAAGTTCCATTTGTAAGGGATCGCCAAAATAATATTTTCCCGGAACATCTCAGGGGATGTGATCTTTCTTTGCTGTGATAAGCAACAATGCGGTTACTATGACAAAGACAGAAATGGTGTGAGTTTCAGTACATGCTTCTATCCCTTTCCTACTAATATTAAACTTCACTGTATCTATGACTCTATCCGTCTGTTAGCTACCTCTTCACAGGTACCTCCTTATCGACCCTGATGGTTTTATCTATGTGTTCATTTACCTATGTCTGTGTTCGCTAATCTCCAAAACTGTTAGACCGATTTAAATGAGATTTTGCGTGTTGGTACCTTATGTCCCTGGTCAATATTTTAGATACTTTTAATCCCGGAAAAAAGAGCTCCCGTGGGAAAGTTAAAAAACTATAATAACTTATGCAGCTTAGTTCACAACAACTTAAGCATCTAATTAAGTAAACGTGCTGACATCTTATATTGCCGCGGTTACGTTAAACATACATACATAATTAGTTGAAATTTGGTACACAGTTAGTTTCAGTCCCAGGGACGGACATAGGATAGTTTTTATCCCAGAAAACAGCATAGTTCTTAAATAAAACCTCCGGAGCTAGCAGGGTTCGCCGTTGGCGGATACGTCTAGGAGGATATATGATGATGATGATGACAATAAAACCTTCACACAAATGTAATATAAAACACACAACTAAGTAGTCCTATGACGGTGACGACCGGATGGCCCAGTGGTTAGAGAACCTGACTATGAAGCTTGAGGTCCCGGGTTCGATCCTCGGTCGGGGCAGATATTTGTATGAAAAATACGAATGTTTGTTCTCGAGTCTTGGATGTTTAATATGTATTTAAGTATGTATTTATCTATATAAGTATGTTTATCCGTTGCCTAGTGCCCATATTACAAGCTTTGCTTAGTTTGGGGCTAGGTCAATTAGTGTCAATTGTCCCAAGATATTATTATTATTCTTATTATTCTTATTCTTATCTATACCTCTTTTCCACCGAAGGCTAAAAATAATACGTAGATAATACGTTATAAAATTAATTTGCGATTTCTCACGACTCGATAATCCGGCGTCTCCGAAATTGCTTTACCTTTTCATAAATAAAATTTAACCTGGCATTTTATTAATCTAAAAGCAACCGTAGCCCCACTACTTATGGTTTGACTTGGGACGGAGAGCTTTTATTAGAATAAGCCGTGTGAATCCCCAGGGTACCCGCAGACCCAAATATTGTAAATTTATTAGACATGTATAAATTGTAATTATTAAAAGTTTCGTTTTTAATATTGTGTTCAAAAATTACGATGTAAATTTTAAAATCAAGGAGGTTTTAATAAGCCTTCCCTGCTAGCCGGGGATTAAAGAAAAAATATAAAATGTACCAGTTGCCACTCTTCCCGGGCAGATGGTAACGGCCCATCGAGGGAACGGGCGAAAATCTTAGGAATTATCTTACAGGCGATGCGACTAATAACCAATCACTATTTTGATGCTAAACCTTATCTCTGTCTACCCCGTGAGGGATAAAGACGTGACTTATACAATTTATACATGTATGCAAGTATTTTATTAGTGAAAAAAAGGGAAAAGTCGATGAAGAGATAATAAGATGATGTGCAAGTTCGGGTTGGGCGAAATATACATATTTAGGTGTACAATTTTCTATTAAAAGTGTTCAAGAGGTGTTCAAGATGTGTTGGAGGTAGAAGAGGCCGAGCATGCCCCACGGAAGTCAACCTGACTCGATTAGGGAGTCGCGTGGAAACGGACTCCCTACTAGAGTCAATTTCACATCCATGGGCTGTGACTTCTTTTCCGTCTTCCCGTTGACTTCTTTCCGTCTTCCCGGTAACTTCTTTTCTGTCTTCCCGATGACTTCTTTTCTGCCCTCATGGTGACTTCTTTCTTCGTAATTGAATATTATGCAAAGTTATAACATTAAAAATACAAGTTACGTTATTTTCAATTGACGTCTTAATGCGATTCAATTCCGATTCAGTTTAGTTAAGTTCACTCGTTGTTAGACCCATACTAAAAATGACAGCAACACCTGAACTGAATTATTCGCATCGCATTAAGACGTCTTTAATTTCGCTTTAAAAAGCATTACAACAATTTACGTTATTACAATTCATTATTATTTTTGTAACGTTATAAATCTGATCATTTCTGCAAGGTGCATCGAGGTCATTGCACTTAACCCCCCGGCTGCGTCAATCCACAAAGATTGCGGCAGTAACCGTGTTACAAACCCATCAACGTAACCGCCGTCGTGCTGAAGGCATAGACAGACGCGTGACAACATTGCAGTGCTACCAACATTGTTGTATTCATAAATAATAGACTACAAGCCCATGGAAAAAAAAACATGTGAAATGAACCAGCGTGAAACACGCTAGAAGGCTGTTACTATATCATAAAATAACTCTGAGCGCTATGCCGTCTTTTCTGAGCGGTACAGATTTTTTCCCATACATTGAAAAAAAAATGCACTAACTTCCAGCACCACTACTTTAAAGCGGCACTAGGTCTTTCGACATTTATTTTTAATCATCTATAAGCTATAAAAACGCCTTAAATTAATAATTAATCGTAATTCCTCACTTGTACCTGAGAAATTCTATAAATGTACCGCTCAGAAAAGACGGCATAGCGCTCAGAGTTATTTTATGATATAGTAACAGCCTTCTAAGCGTGTTTCACGCTGGTTCATTTCACATGTTTTTTTTCCATGGGCTTGTAGTCTATAACTAAAAAGCAGCCCGAGGGGTTTTAGTAACTCAGCCTCGTCATGTACCTATCGTAAACATTGTTGATTCTCTTACAGTTGACAACAAATATAAATGCGCATCGGCAGTATTCGTTTGCGCAGAGAAGCGCAGACCAGTTTCCGATGGTAGCCGAACGTGTAAATAATCTATATTGAACTTTATTTGCAAGCGCAACTGGCAGAGTATTGCTTGCTTTGCATTCTTAGCTCTGTCCCGCTTACACGATTTTGCCATTGTTGGTACGAAATCGATCGACCAATAACAGCGCCAGAGTTTCCCGCGCTACTAAAAGTGGTATACTGCGCAGGTACATCGTGGAGCATTATTTTTGTTGTCAAACTGTACCATTCAATTCAATTTTTAAAAATCTAGCTCCATCGATACTGTCGATGATTCTGCCAATGTCGAGGTTGAAGAAGACACTACTTGTTTTTATTCAGCCGTTGTTCGGTAAAACTGTACCAATGTAACTTGGTCGTGTAATGCAAACTGACAGCTGTCAGCCAGTAGGTAAAACCAGTCATTGATTACACGGCCAAATTAAGAACATTGGCGAAATACACCATGCTAAAATAAAGCGAGGGTGAAAGCCAGTATAAAAAAAAAGAAAAATGACAGTTGGCTAAATAATTCCGGATCGCGACTGCACTTGCAGGTTGACAAAATGTGGATTAAATTCACGATTGTAATGATTCGGGGAGATTTTTCAAAAAGTTTGAAAATGTCGAAACGTAATTTGTATATTAATAGCTTACTAATAACGAGTTAAAAGTACAATAACTAGTTTCCATTCCTATCAATTGTCAATTATACATTTGCATAATATTATTATCAATCTCCTCTGAAGACATGTAAGATTGTTTAATATAATGTTCGTTAGTCAAAGCGTTTAATTTCCGAAACAGTAAGTTTTTTCATTTATCACAAACTAGCCTAACCTAATACATTCTGATGGCTTTTCCGAAAATGCACGATTTCATGTGTTACGAAAAAATATATAAACTTATAACTAACCAATGTTACGACCAACGAAAAATATGGGACAAAAAGAGACCCGGCTGCTACTTTTGGACATAAATACATAAATCACGAGCTTTTCCTTACGGGGTAGACAGAGCCTAGGATAACAAGACCAAAAGGCTACGTTTAGCATGATTGAACTTGACTGTAAAATAATCTACTAAGCTGATTTTTCCTCTTACAAAATCGCATGAAACACGTAAAACCTATTTCCGAGCTGCTGCATTTCCTAGAGAATTTCCCATAATATTATCGATACAAAATTGTCCACTTAACACTGCCTCGGCGTTCCGGGGGCCGACCCGTCCGCTAACAGAGTTACGAACTCATCAGGCCGGAAATTGGTCTAAGAGCAGCGGAGGGTTGGATAGTTACTCGGCATACTTTGCAACGCTTTGATAATTTAGAAATAAAATTTAAGTAACTTAATTCAAAAGGGCGCATGTGCAAAAAACATTCCTTGACTGAGTCGTCAACGTGACAAAATGTCCAATGGACGTATTGTTTAATGGTCATAAAGTACGAAATGTCGAAATGCGTAGGGGACAGAATGTCAAACGTTTAAATACATATATATTTTTACATTTGCTACGTTTATTTAATAGGATACAAAATGGAATTAAAACAAATTAAACTATTAAATTAAAAACAAACTAAAACTAATCTTAAAATAAAATAAATTTAGGACAGATTAGACATCAATCTAAAATACTGATTATTATTATTATAGCGTTTTTATTCCGAATTCGCTACAATTTAATTTTTGTTGTTGTTATTGTGTTGTTTTTTTATTACTAATTTGTCACGTAATTCGTAAAATACTGATGCTCTTATTCAAAAGGACGCTTATCTGTTTCTTAGGTTCCGAGAAAATTGTGATAGATTTATGTCTACAACAGATGTTCAAAAATGTAAAAAAAACTGTATTTTTGAACATGCGTCCTTTTGAATTAATACGACATTGTAGCGCAGGTACGTACAGTGTTTAGAACTGCTTTTTAATTTTAAATAATTTCGAGTTTTTTCTGTAGGATAGAACCACCGCTTTTTTTAATCATTTAACATTAGTTCATACTTTTGTTATTCTTATCACATCAAATAAAAAAAAACAAGTAAAAATATATTTCATTATAATTTATTACATAGATACATACCGTCACGCCTCTCTCCCACAGGGGTAGGCAGAGACTACTTTGTTCCACTTGCTACGATCCCGACATACTTCTTTCGCTTCATGGATGATTCATTCATCAATCTCTTCATACATGCTCGTTGGTTTCAGATAGTCCTGACTTGACCTTTTTCCAATTAATAATTTTTTCGTTATTGTATTTAGCATTGTGTTGTCAAGAAATTCCTATACCGTCTTAAGTTTCAATGTCAGTTGCTTTTCATAAATAATTACGAACAATAAGTTTTTACAATTAAAGTTCCCCTTCTCTTTAAGTAGACGTCATCACATTTCACTGCTGAATGTAAACCGCGTTTCGTCGTGTTCTAAAAGAACTCTAGATAATTAAATCCAGAGGAATCCCTCGGGAATGCTTCTCGTTAAGAGAGATAACAATAAAAATGTTTTTATGCTTTTTTAGAAATTAAAAGTCTCGGCACTGCCAGTAAAACGATGTAATATTTACAGTGTATAATGGGGCAACGATTCTATTAATGCAGTTTTTTCTGGATAGGTATTGTGATATATACATATTATCAAGTTATCCATCATACTACATACTAATCCTAGTACTTCTTCTCTATCCATTTATTAAACATATATTTAGAGGTACTTGGTTCATGTGAGCCTGTTTAATGGAGCAGTTAACACAACATTGAGTTTTCCGGCATCAGACAACGCAGTACGAATATACAGGTTCGTGAAATACTTCGCTGCCAGAGAATCTGGTAGTGGGCAGGGGAGTGCTTGATGAATCTGACCCAAGAGACATCCAATGAGGCAGGCATAGTCACACAAGTGCCTCGTAAAAATTGTAGATAAAAAAAAAAACTTTTTCCTTTATCCCTTTCTACAGTATGTTTCTATCTCTGTCCTCCGAATTATAATCTAAAAATAAACAAAACACGGCAACAAACCGTAACAAATTCGTTATATCACCCGCCGCCTAAACCGAGTGATAAGCGCAGTAAATATCCTCCGTTGAAATACGGCTTTTGTTTGAAAATATGAGTTTTACACCCCGATACTAACGGAACAGAAGTCACTTTGACAAATTATTATCATTTAGAGGTAAGCCGATAACTTAGCGGTTTGATCTATAACCTACTTTCATGATGTTCTTCCATGCTGGTCAAGGAGTAAAGGAAAAAACTTAGAATGTACCAATTGCTCCTCTTCTCGCGTAGATGATAAAAGCCCATCGAGGGAATGGGAATCTTAGGAATCATATTATAGGCGATGCGGCTACCTATCACTATTTGATTCCCCTTTCCACCTATAAGCCCACAATCATGCTAAACGTGGCCTTTAGGTCTTGTTACCTTAGGCCTTGTCTACCCCGTAAGGCATAAAGACGTGATTTACGTATGTACTAGCTTCTGCCCGCGACTTCGTCTGCGTAGAATTATACATAAAAACCTTCCTCTTGAATCACTCTATCTATTTAAAAAACCGCATCAAAATCCGTTGTGTAGTTTTGAAGATATAAGCATACATAGGGACATAGGGACAGAGAAAGCGATTTTGTTTTATACTATGTAGTGATAGTGATGTAAATTACTTGTATTCGATCTCAGTGTGACCACGGTCTCTCACTCGCAACTCAGACAACATGTGTGTAAACTCGCTGGAGCGCACACCGCGGAAAATTACAAGCGAGCGGGTGACAGCTTCCAGAAAATGGCCGCCACGCGGTACTCTGTATGCATGTACATATGTGTAAACGAATTGGTTTAGAGTTACGGGTTGTGCAAAATAATGTATGTACAAAAAAGATACGATTTTTCAATAGCGTAGAACTTCCATGCTGGTCTGGGGGGTAAGGAAAAAGCATAGAATTGATGAATTGGGTTTTATTAATAATAAACGAGATTTCTTCAAATAGTTAAAGATTTACTTCATACAATAAACTTGTACAATAGTAGGTATTCTAGTTCGCAACACACAGATAATAGCGACATCTTTAGAACAAAACATAATAAGAAAAACACAAAAGGCGCAGGGAAATACTCTCACAGCCAAATAAAATTTACTTCCAATACCAGTTGCATTTCTTCCCGCGCTGATGGTAAAAGCCCATCGAGAGTATGGGCGAAAATCATAGGAATCATGTTATAGGCGATGCGTCGACCCATCACTATTTTGATTCCCATTTGCACCTAGACGCCTACAACCATGCTAAGCGCGGCTTTTCAGTCTTTGTTACCTTCGGCTCTGTCTACCCCGTAAGAAATAGATTTAGAGAGAAATCGTGAGAATAAAGACGTGATTTATGTATGTATGTATAATTTTGTTATTATTTTGTGTTGTTTTGTCTTGCAGTGTTGCTGACCGTAAAACATTAATAACAAGCTACAAACGGCTGACTTAAACGCCATCAAACGATATGAAGTCATAGCCCATTAAAAATAGAGTGCAGATTGCATTAAGATCGTAAACATGCTGTCGGTACATGGCTCTCGCGGTGCGCTAATGTATCCGAAGTGTTGTACAGTCGGCAGAAAAATAAGTGTAGTTTATTAAATGTGTACATAATATTCTAACAATTAATACTAGAGGTATGATTCATCATAATCATTCCAGTATTTACTCGGCCCAATGCTGGGCACTATACTATAGTTAATTATCCCTTCCAGCATATATATATCCCACTGCTGGGCATATACCTCCTCTCAGAATGGAGGAGGATTGGAATGAAGAAAGAGTTTGTCTGAATCAAGCGCAGTTAAATTTAGGAAAAAAAAAGTTTCCTTGTTAGGGTTCCGTACCCAAATGGTAAAAACGGGACCCTATGACTAAGACTTCGCCTTCCGTCTGTCTGTCCGTCTGTCACCAGGCTGTATCTCATGAACCGTGATAGCTAGACAGCTGATACTTTCACAGAGATGATGTATTACTGCCGCTGTAACAGCAAATACAAAAAAACAGAATATTTTTATGTCGGTCTGTCTATGTAAGAAAGCAATATAAAATAAACTCACACTGCATAAGTTTTGCTAACGAGCAGAGCTCTGCCTAACCCTGGATTTTATATCAACATGAAACCCTCAGTGCGCGAGCGCGAGCGCGACTCGCTCTTGCATGGTTTTTTTTTCGTAGGTTATTTTTTTTGACAGTTTTGTGACGACACACAAATGTCATAAAATAACCATTTAAGTACTATCTTTACGATTATTACCTGTTCTATTGTAATTATTATTATCCCCCCATCTAATAATATTTTACTGTTAACGCGTACACTACACAACACCCCCAACGCCCCCGTCATGTATATGTAAATGAAGTTCATGAATCATGTTCATGACACTTCATTTAATTTGAACTTGCCGCCATTTGTTGGCCGCCTTTATCTTTGACAGATCATTGTTTCACGGATCTGTGGCCGATACGAAAACTGAGAGGTTATGTGGTCGTTGATGCGGTAGACTTTAAATAATATTGTAAAATAGGAAATAAGGAAAGATAGTGTGAAACAATAGCTTTAAATGTTGTTTCTCTTTTTCAGGTAAGATTTGTAGTACCTAAGTTAAGATTTGTAGTAAATTATAATGTAAGTTGAAATAGTTCGAGTGTTAATAAAATTTCTCTTTTTCAGAGCAACTCATTTTGGTTTTTGTTCCTACATTCCAATGTGTACTTATAAGAACACATTATAAAACAACATTTCTTCAGCTACTTAACAACAATGGAAAAGTTAAGATTCGAGTTTGTAGTGAAACAAAGTGAAGATCCAAAAACAAACATAGTTTGTATAACCACAATTACGGATTCCAATGAAAAAGTATTTTTAATACCAGATCATCTCCAACCTATGAAACTACATGACCTGATAATACAAACGCAGGTTTACAAAAAAGTAAAAAATACATTACAAAAGAGAAATGATAAAAGAAATGCATGGATTTCTATGACACCAGAGATAAAGAAAGTTTACATGGATGAAGAGGGAAATATGCAATTTAAAGAATACTTGCTACAGGAGTTTACACCGGAAACACGTCAACAGAATGCTGGAATTTCAGAAGAAGTTTTGACAAGAATCCTGGAGAATATTGCAGATAAGAAGAAAGAAACACCCAACACTCACAACTTCAAAAATGTGTTAGAAAAATTTGTGATACAAAAATTCAGTATTAAAAATTCAAATGCATCCCAATGGTTGAGTTCGTTTGAAGCAGAATGTGCTCGTACGGGTATAGAAGAAGACACAAAGAAGATAGAAGCTCTAAAGATATTTCTGGAAGATTCATGTATTGACTGGTACCGTTCTATGCTCTTAAAACATACAGTCGAATCGGAATGGTCAATTTGGAAAGATAGTTTTTGTGATACTTACGCAGACAAAGGGTGGACTCCTATCAGGTATGCAATATTGTTCAAATATAGGCAAGGTTCACTTCTAGAATATGCTTTAAAAAAGGAAAGGCTGCTGTTAGAGGTCAATAAATCAATGGATACTACCACACTAATTGACCTGATCGCGACCGGTCTACCAAATTTCATCTCTGACAAAATTGATAGAAATAACTTAAAAAAAACTGAGGATTTATTTAATAACATCCGTGGCTTAGAACACTTAGTAATAAAAAAGAGCTTTGAGAAAAATATTGTATTTGAAAATAAAATAAAAGAAAAAAATACAAAAGACTACAAACCATGCCGTATTTGTGAAAAAGAAAACAAAGGAAACCGGTATCATCCGGAATCCGCATGCTGGTTTAGAATAAAAAGTAATGATAGGCCTAAACGAGATCAGATAAGAACAGTTAATAATTCACAATTAGAAACCGAATTGAACGAAATCGATCCAAAAAACTAAAAATACCGCCATTAATCACAATTAACTTGATGTTAAATGACACTCTAGATATATTAGGAATTTATGATTCTGGATCTAATGTGTCTTTAATAAATTCAAAATTATTATGCTTAAATAACCAGCTTAAAAAAGTTCATAATAATCCGAACTTAAAAACGATTAATGGTGTGAAAAAAACTATAGGAATGGTAACGGTAAAGGTAAAAATCTTTGATATGGAACAGAATATTAATGTTTTTGTCATAGATCAAGAAAATTTTGATTACGACTTTCTAATTGGATTAGACTGCATTGAAAAATTTTGTCTTAATCAAAATGAAAAATTAGAAATTACTCAAAATAGCCTTGCTATAAAAAACAAACAACATATGTTGAGGGAAAAATCCAAAACCACACAAACAATTCCCAGCGGTTTGGGCAAAAATATGGAAGAAAAAAAATATATATGTAAAAATCAAAGTGATGATAAATACAAAATTAATTTCAATGAACACATGGAATCAGTAAATTTTGACATGTCTGTTAATCACCTGGATTTAAAAAAACAATCAGAAATAGAGCATCTAATATGCAAATATAAGTCAATTTTTGCTAAAGATAAGTATGATATAGGCACTGTAAACGGATATGAAGCACACATTGATTTATTAGTAGATAGATATTGTTGTAAAAGACCATACAGATGCACCATCGAGGATAAAAAAGAAATAGAACAACAGGTATCTAAATTATTAGAAAAAAATATAATTGAAGAGTCCTATAGTCCTTTTGCAGCTCCAGTAACATTGGCCTATAAAAAAGAAGAGGGTACAAAATCTAGACTATGTGTGGATTTTCGAGAATTAAATAAGATTGTGGTTCCACAGTCACAACCATTTCCACTAATAGAAGATTTGATGGCTAAAACAAGAAACTGTAAGTTCTTCTCGACACTAGACATTAACTCTGCTTTCTGGTCAATACCATTAAAAGTTGAAGACAGACAAAAAACGGCATTTGTTACTCAGGAGGGCCATTTTCAATGGACTTGCCTTCCATTTGGACTTAAAACTTCACCGGCTATTTTCCAGAGGATATTAAGTAATATAATACGAAAACATAAACTATCTGAATTCACTGTAAATTACATTGATGACATATTAATATTTTCTGAAACGTTCGAAGAACATGTTAATCACTTATCACTATTATTGGAAGCCATATTACAAGAAGGGTTTAGATTAAAATTCACTAAGTGTCACTTTGCTCAAGACTCAGTGAAATATTTAGGACATATAATAAAAAATAATACAATTACTCCATTAAAGGATAATTTAACTGCTATCAAAGATTTTCCGGTCCCAAGAACACAAAAAAATATACGACAGTTTTTAGGTAAAATTAACTTCTATGGAAAGTATGTGCCAAACTTATCAATCATTTTAGATCCTTTACATAATTTGTTACGAAAAGGCCAAAAATTTGTTTGGTCACAAAAATGTCAGGAGTCTTTCGAAACAGTAAAAAAGCTTCTTTGTTCTAAACCGATTTTGGCTATCTTTGATCCAGATTTACCAATACATATATACACAGACGCTAGTATACAAGGTATAGGCGCGATCTTAAAACAACCACAACGTGATGGCGAGGAAAAACCTTGCGCTTATTTTTCTAGAAAGTTAAATGATACCCAAAAAAGAAAAAAAGCTATATATTTGGAATGTTTAGCGATTAATAATGCAGTAAAATATTGGCAGCATTGGCTCATGGGTAAAAAAATTACGATTTTTTCTGATCATAAACCTCTGGAGAAAATGAATATTAAGGCTAGAACAGATGAAGAGCTAGGAGACCTTACGTATTATCTATCACAGTTCAATTTAGAGATAAAATATTCGCCGGGAAAGTATAACATAGAAGCAGATAGCTTGAGCAGAAACCCTGTATTAGAACCATACAAAAATGAGGACGAAAATTTAAAAATTGTAAACTTAATAAAATTAGAAGACATCAAAAATGACCAAAATACCAATGAAGACATAAAACAAAATGATAGTAATATAAAATTAAAAGATACAATATACTATAAAAAGATTGGGAAAAAGGAAAAGATTCTATTGACTGAGGAATTTAGTAAAAAAATTATAGAAAATATACACTATCATTTTTGTCATATTGGAATTCAACAGATGAGCAGCAAAATTAAACCATTCTTTACAGCAAAAAACTTAACGCTTAATATAAAAAACTTGTGTGAAAATTGTGCCATTTGTATAAAGAATAAATCCAGAGGTAAATACAAATATTATGGTCTGATGTCCCACTTAGGACCCGCAACTTACCCTTTCGAAATAGTATCTATTGATACCATTGGTGGGTTCGGTGGCTCACGTTCTACGAAGACCTACCTACACCTTCTGGTAGATCATTTCACGCGATACGCTTTTATTTTAACGTCAAAAACTCAAAATTCCAATGATTTCATAAAGCTGGTTAAACTAGTAACTAAGGAACATAATATTGGTATGATATTGTCTGATCAATATCCAGGAATAAATTCGTATGATTTCAAGAATTTTTTACTTCAAGAAAATATACCTATTATCTTCACTGCTGTAAACGCACCGTTTTCTAACGGATTAAACGAAAGATTAAACCAAACTTTGGTTAATAAAATTAGATGCAAAATGAATGAAAATAAAAACAATTTGGCCTGGACAACTATTGCCCATGAATGCACACAAAGATATAATGAAACGGAACACTCAGTGACAGGATTTTCTCCAAAATACTTGTTAGAAGGAAAAAATGTTGATATTGTACCAGATGAATTAAAACAACAAAAAACATATAGCAGTTTATTACAAGATAGAGAAATTGCATTACAAAATACTATAAAATCTCATAATTATAACAAAAAAAAATTCGACAAAAATCGGAACGACTATGAATTTAAAGTGGGAGACTCTGTATATGTTGAAAATGGCAATGTATTAAACAGGAAAAAAATGAATGAATTGAAAATAGGTCCATACATAATATTAGAAAAAATTTCGGATTCCATTTTCAAAGTAGACACCGGACATAAAAAACCCGAATCAAATCTTTTTCACTCTACAAAACTCGTTCCTGTGCGAAAATAGAAGTGTATCATTGTCTGTATATGAATAGTAATGTAGTATCTACGTAAGGGGGGGAGATGTAAATGAAGTTCATGAATCATGTTCATGACACTTCATTTAATTTGAACTTGCCGCCATTTGTTGGCCGCCTTTATCTTTGACAGATCATTGTTTCACGGATCTGTGGCCGATACGAAAACTGAGAGGTTATGTGGTCGTTGATGCGGTAGACTTTAAATAATATTGTAAAATAGGAAATAAGGAAAGATAGTGTGAAACAATAGCTTTAAATGTTGTTTCTCTTTTTCAGGTAAGATTTGTAGTACCTAAGTTAAGATTTGTAGTAAATTATAATGTAAGTTGAAATAGTTCGAGTGTTAATAAAATTTCTCTTTTTCAGAGCAACTCATTTTGGTTTTTGTTCCTACATTCCAATGTGTACTTATAAGAACACATTATATATATTTATGACATACTGGTGATAAATACCCGCCGCCGACTGTACGGTAAGTGTTTTGCTCACTGTACTGTGCAAAAATTGTGTATTGGAGTAGGGGTCAATAAACTGTCGAAGCAGATTGACGGTGTATACAAACACTAGCTGTTGCCCGCGACTCCGTCTGCGCAGAAATCACGTATCGCTGTCCTGCGGGGACTATGCAATTTTCCGGGATAAAAACTATCCTATGTCCTTTCCCGGGACTGAAATCATATGTGTACCAAATTTCATCTAAGTCGGTCCAGCGGTTTAGACGTGAAAAGGTCAGACGGACAGACAGAGTTACTTTTGCGTTTATAATATTAGAGTTTATAAACGACTAGCTGTTGCCCGCAACTTCTCTGTATGGAATTCGTTTATCGCTATCCCGCAAGAATTACGCAATTTTCCGCGATAAAAAGTAACCTACATGTTATTCCAGACTATAATCTATCTATGCTCCAAATTTCATCCAAATCTGTCCAGCCGTTCTGGCGTGAAAGAGTAACATCCATCCATCCGTACTTACAAACGTTCGCGTTTATAATATTAGTAGGATGGATTCAATGTTGAGCAGATGGATTTAATGTTGACAGGTACAAAAATGAAATTACCCTTCGCGGAAAAATGGTATCTCTTAGAACAGGTATTCTTATACTTAAAAAGAGGTACCAACCATTTGTTAACACACTGTACTTTTTGTTACCTGAACAAACTATTATTATTATTATTATTATTCCATTTTCCACCTATACGCCCTCAATCTTGCTAAATGTGGCCTGTAAGTACCTGTTACCTTAGGCTCTGTCTATCCCGTAAGGGATAAAGACGTGATTTGCGTATGTGTGTATGTAGGCTGGAATCCTGAAACAGTTAATTCCTAAACGAGCTCAACTCCATAAATTAAAATTACCAAACCAATTAAAAATGAGGTCATACAAAATTAAATCAGATCCGATTTCCATAGAAAATCCATCAATTCCACACTGACACACATTCACCCACGCATTCAAACATTAATGGCTATATACGTCAGTCTGTCCATCCGCATAATACGTACGCGGACGACCTTTATGTATAAAAGAGGGTAAAGTTAGGGCGGGACTACAGGGGCTAGCGGAAATTACATTAAGATGGTATCACATGGAAGTTTAAGTTTCATAATTAGTTTTTTAAATTAAGTTTGTGATGCCAACCTCATAGAATGTACCAGCGGCTTCTCTTCCCGCGCAGATCGTAAAAGCCAATGTGTAAGACCCCCAACTTAAGTAGGTACCTTAAATTTATTAGTCTGTTCTAGAGATTATAATATATTGTCTCTACTGGTCAAAGTAAAACAGAATATATTGAAAGAAAGAAAAAAAAAACAATAAAAATAATTTGAGTTCAGTGGAGGTGTAAAACGCCTCTACCGTCAAATAAATGAATTGGAGATATCTCCAATGTCGAAGAGAGAAAAAATGTGAAATATCCATTAGGTACATGTCAAGTAACCGGTAACTCAATGTTGGATCTCACGCACTCAATCACACTGTTAGATAAGTAGCTCCGAAATCTCCAGTTTTTAAAGTCCTACATATATATAAATCACGTCTTTGTCCCTTGCGACGTAGTCAGAGCCTAAGGTACCAAGACCTAAGTCTAATAGTCCTGGCTTGAATTATCATCAGACAATGTTTTCTCTGATGTCATAATGAAAAACTATGACAAACGTTGCCAACTTTTTGCCAACTCGCTCTAACTTAGGCTTTGGTCTCCTTTCCCAAACCTGCATTGCACAGGTGCGAGGGAACCCCATCCCGGGGTCGTGGGGCGTCGCGGTGACACCGAGTGCCGTAACGCCTTACATACGATCGAATAGGGAATCCGTGTGGTTTTTAGTGGGTATGCCGTCGCGGGAGAGCCACATACCCCCGGTAAACCCGTACCGGGCGGATGCATAAGGCGCATTTTCCACACCATAAAAAAGAAGGGTCTGTTCTCCTAGAGAAGTAAAAATTGATTCATCGCGGCTTGTCAAGTACTATTTGCTGCTCGCTCACCGTCGGTGGTAGGACGAAGGCTTTACGCATTCGATATAAATGCTAGCGGACACGCAAGCTATAATTGAAAATAATTGTTCGGGTAACAGCGGAATGTCGGTTATAGGTAAAATGCAGGCAATTTGAAATAATACGTGTTTTGTCGTACATTCTAGATTAATTAAGCCGACCGGTATTTGTTTAAGCAAGTTTCAAGTTTTTTTTATAGAAAGAAAGAAAGAAGACATTTATACATACATACATAAATCACGTCTTTATCCCTTACGGGGTAGACAGAGCCTAAGGTAACAAGACCTAAAGGCCACGTTTAGCAAGATTGTGGGCGTATAGGTGGAAATCAAAATAGTGATGGGTTGCCAGCCGCATCGCCTATAACATGATTCCTAAGATTTTCGCTCACTCGATTTTACTATCTGCGCGGGAAGAGAAGCAACTGGTACATTCTATGTTTTTTCTTGACTCCCAGACCAGCATGGAAGACATTTCTTTTGAAAGTATCATAAATATACAAAAAAAAACATAAAACACAGATATGTAATAGATCATCAATGTAGCGTGTCTTCGCAAAAGTGAAACGGTTGCTGGCTCAGCACTATGCAGCAGTTTATGGCGAAACATTAATAGAAAAATAACAGACGATAGGCAGTCTATACTCGCTCGCAATCGCCATCGTGTTCATTTTGGCAGTTCCTGTATGAATGTGACAGCTAGCTGATTCCGATGCCGATTGTCAGCACATACATGATCTGTCAAAATGGACACGATGGCGATTGCGAGTTAGATAATTAGCCTACTGTGTTGCGCGCCCTCGTGCTGGCCGGGCTGGAACGTACAAGATACACGCAAACGGAGCGATTAAAAGCTACTGCTATATGTAGCTATATGGAGTTTGTAACGAAGGCATGTGAACCGCAAGCTGTCAATTAAATATGTAAGCGGTGCCGGCCGTAATTACGCGTGTCGCGTGACTCATTGTCGTCCCAATTGAATTGTATTTGTAACTCGTCTCATTTAGAAGCTGACATACATAAATCACACCTTTATCCCTTACGGGGTAGACATAAGGTAACAAGACCTACAGGCCACATTTAGCATAGTATAGACGGAAAGGAGAATCAAAATAGTGATAGGTCACGCCGCATCGCCCACTGGCGTAGCCAGGGGGGGGGGGGGTTGCCCCCCCCCCAACCGGAAAAGTTCAGATACTAACATTCATAGAATTAATTAATTATTCAGAAGTTTAAGGGCATTTTCAAAAAAACGTGTACCCTTTTTTCAACAAGATTACCTTAAATATTTTATTGAATCAGGCGTTACTTTGCGGAGGTTCATTTAAATGAACAAAAAATTTACCTTGCTACTCCGCTACTCACGTAATTACAAAACGTAATACGTGAGTAGCGGAGTAGCAAGGTAAATTTTTTGTTCATTAAGATTACCTTAATTTCCCATACAACTTTTTCGTGTCAGTTTTGTGACGCCCCACATAAATCGTATGAAAATAGTGTCACAAAACTGACAAAAAAACCAATGGACACTTTTTTTCTTTACAAAAATAAACAGTGCTAATAATTCTGATTCAGAAAAACCCAAAATTAGGCCAGTACGGGAACTAAATTGAACTCACAAAACTCACAAGTGCGCAATTTTTTGTAGACAGTTAGAATTGACTGAGTACTACTGGTAAAAAAAAAATATAACAGATTTTGACATTGCGTTATCTAGTACAGAAAAATTACACTTGTATATTTTTTCTATGGATTTACACGCTTTACTAACAAAAACTTAAATATTAAATAACGCAATGTCAAAATCTGTTATATTTTTTTTTACCAGTAGTACTCAGTCAATTCTAACTGTCTACAAAAAATTGCGCACTTGTGAGTTTTGTGAGTATAAAGGGTAATTAACACGTTCCCGTACTGGACTAAATGTCATCATTTTGGAAAAAAGTCAAGGGTTACATGTTTTTTTGAAAATGCCCTTAAATGGTTGTAAGGATTTTGTTTTTATTCGTATGAAGGTGGAACTGCGAAGTTTCATCCTTTCTTTATACGAGAGTGGTAAACGAGCCATGGACCGACCGCTTAAGCGAGTCCTCGCCGGCGCAGGCACAAGGGCGCGGGGTAGGACGACAAAGGGGACCGAGAGAGGTGCGGGCGCACTACCCGCCCGCACCGTGAGAGGTCCCCGCGGTCGCCTACCCCGAGCCCCTGTGGCGCGTGGGCGAGGACTCACTTAAATGGTCGGTCTATGGTGCTGACGTAAATTCCCTTTACATTATTTCCAATACGTACCTATCAATATTTCGTAATATGGATTGCGATATGCGTGGATCACGATAATATTGACCGTATACTCCATACATAACGTGACCATTTATTTATTTTGTCAGACTGGGACACATCTGCGGAAATATATAATAAAAAAAAGTTTTTAGTGTCTTACAAGTATTTTATTATAGAAGATAGAATAACACAAAATAATTAAAGCTCTCTAAACACAAAATAGTTAAGTTGGCACGACTTAGTAACTAAGCCTCCAGTAGTGGCGTGGCTGCTAGTCGTATTTTTGTATTTGTCGACTAAACGGTTTTTTTTTAAATATCGGTCTTGTTTTTAGATACGTGTACGTATAATTTTAAACTATCGTTGGGTCTGCTTGCAAAACCGGGACGAAGTTGGCTTCGCTGGGGACACCGGGACAGACTGCCTGAAACCGGGACTGTCCCGCCCAAACCTGGACGTATGGTCACGTTATCCATACAAGACATAATAAAACATCACCACCCTTTACTCAGTCGGTAAAGACTAACATAAGAGACCAAGAGCCCAGCGAGTGTTTGCACTCGTTAATAATGTTTGTAGGTCTGTTTGTGCATCCTCACAGCGTAAACATTTCCTAATCGTGTTCCTTTTTTACAAGCACTCGTTTATCCTATGTTAGTTACGACGCTTACTATAAAAAGGTTCTATGATGGTTTAGGAATTAAATTTCTTGACTGTCCGTACGGAACTCCAAAGCTCATATCAAAGGAGGCGTATGAATTTGCCACTAGAGGCGCTAGTGTCGCATGAGGTCCAATAACACTCACTTTTCACTGGTTTTGGCGGGCTTCGTGACATAAATTATAATTGCTTTCATTTGCCTGTTGAAAAGTGACCTTCGTGAAATTATCGCAAATATGGATTATTTGGCGATGAATGTGAACGCTTTGAAAGCGGTTTTTCCCGAACAAAACGGAACTGCACAACATTGTGGCATAGCTACTCGATATAATGATAGTTATTTATAAGTAACTAGCTGTTGCCCGCGGCTTCGCTCCCGTTTTTTTTTTCTTCTAAATTTCAATATGAAAAATAGATAGTAGCCGATTCTCAGACCTACTGAATACGCATATAAAATTTGGTAAGAATCGGTAAAGCCGTTTCGGAGGAGTACGGGAACGAACATTGTGACACGAGAATTTTATATATAAGATAAACTTAATGAGATTCAAGATTTAAAACTTTGTTTCGGCGGCGATCTTATAAAGTCACCTTTAACAGCTATACCTCTGGACCTCGTCCAACAGTGGCGCCAACTGGTGAGCAATTGTGAAATCCGTGCAATATTTAAACTTATAAAGGCTTAAACTTTCAATGGAACGTTAATAGCTCAATCAAATAAACGAAACTTTTCCAATGGTACAAAGTTCCAAAAGGGATTACACCCCCAATTAGTTGCAACCCTTGTTCAGTAGGGCTGAACCCATATAATCTCAAAAATATCTTTGGTGCATACACAAATTAGTCATAGAGAGGCACGTGCTATACTTATTTGTTATGTCATAGAAGCATACGGTGTTTTGCGAGTTTTTTTTTATCCTTTGATCACTAAATCTGTACCGTACTGTTCTGTACCGTATTTATCATGGGGAGTGCTCTGATGAACTCTTCGGATTGCTGCCTGCGGCTAAATTCCACTACCGTACTTCGCGGAACCGCCTGTCCTTCCATCCTCAACATCTTGATGGTTGGCAGTCGAGTAGTAGTTTAAACGCAATTTATTTCCTCGTACGGTAAAGATCTGGAACAAACTTCCTGCTGCAAAATTCCCTGAGCGGTACAATTTAGGGATCTTTAAAAAGCGAGCCTTCCTGTTCCTCAAAGGGCCGGTAACGCACTTGTGATTCCCCAGGTCTTGCAGATGTCCCTGGGCGACGGTGATTGCTTTCCATCAGGTGACCCGTTTGCTCGTTTGCCCCCTCTTATATAAAAAAAAATAAAATAAAAAAAACAATGTTAAACGATGGTTCTGGCTGAAAAACAGTGCTGCAAGTGTTTAACGCCTCAGCGTAATGCTGAGCCAGGGACCGTTCCACTTCTGCGAAGACACACACAACACTGATTGGTCTCTTTATCATGTCCGTGCTTTTGTTTCATTTCTATAAAATTGTGTGTATGCTCTTATATTTGTGTGTCATGCAAAAATGAATAAATGTCTTCTTTCTTTCTTTATAATACTTGTTTTGACTTTGCCCTTGAAAAAAGGAAGATTTACTAAACTTTTGCTCTCTATAATTAATTATTAATATCTACTTGCTCAACTCTAGTATCCTGTTCAACATTGTGCCGGCTAATGAGATAGCAACCGCCTAATTATTCAAACAAATTAAATAACGTTTCCATTCTATAGGATAATTCCTCTATTGCGCAATATTACATCAGTCGTCGGATTTCGTCAAAAGATTTTGGGATGCAAGTCATAGGATTCTGTCGAGTTAGATTATTTCCCTGATTGAAAAAAAGTTCACGTGGTAGGGGATTGTCACTTATTTTAACGCACACCGGTTATAACAAAAATCATTTGTGACATTCAAGTCTAACGAGGAAATGGATGAAAACCATAGTAATCATGTTATAGGCGATGCGTCTAGCAACCCATCATTTCCACCTATACGCCCCCAAACATGCTAAGCGTGGCCTTTGGGTCTTGTTACCCTACGCTCTGCCTAACCCGTAAGAGATTTATGTATTGTATGTATTAAGTAGTTATAGTCAGAGTATGGAATTATGCAGTCTAAAATGACCTGTTAAATAACATAAATCACGTCTATGTAGTATGTATATCTCTTACGGGGTACACAGAGCCTAAGAAAACAAGACCTGAAGGCCACATTTAGCATGAGCGTAAAGGTGGAAAGGGAAATCTAAATAGTGATGGGTTGCCTATTAAAACTGGGACGTTATGTATATTATGGTTTAAGCTTCTATATAAATAAAGAAGCATCTTTTTTAAATGCGAGTTAAACAGTAGTACTGTAATTGTATCATTTCCCGCTTCCGCCTGTAGCTTGGGCGGGCGAGTGTAAAGAGACATTTACGCGAGAAGTTGTGTCGCTGTCGCCGAGTGCAAGTTTTAATTGCGCATAGGCAGGGCGTGGCCACACTTGCAGCGGGGAAAAGTTAATCTAGTGGAATGAGTAATAGCTTCTCAAGTATTAAACTCGTCGCAAAATAAAAGGCCCGTTTTGACAGTTCACGCCTATGAAGTTCTCTATTTTTTACCGATCGAAATGTTCTGAAGGTAATAACATTTTTCATTGATGGGTACCGCCCACTCGGCTAAGTGCTGTGCATAACGATTTTTTCATATTGTCCACAGACTAATAATAATCGGTTAAAGAAAAAAATAAATCGACCAAGATATTTTTTTAAGGCCGACTCGCACTTGGCCAGTTTTATTTTTTTAAATACTAGTGTTCATCAATCAATTAATTACTGAATTTCACTGACATTTAGAAATTTGATAAACTTTTTGTCGATTTTTTTTTGTGAATATTACTGTAACAAAAATATTAAATGAAAGAAAATTGACCTTTTGTAACATTGTATCATTTCAAAATCTACAACATCAGTGTAAGTTAAATTTTCTAAACAGAACTTTAATCGAATGCACTTTACAATATATATTCAAATCGATCAAGTACTCATGCAAACTTGAATCGATTTATCGTGAGTATCGAGTACCGAGTCGTATGGTTACATCACTAGTTACGTCGCGAAGACAAATGTCAAAACGGGCCTTTTATTTTGCGACGAGTTTAGGTCGTGGGTTTGAGTCTAATTTCGCAACTCAGAGTTTTTCGAGAATTTAGAAAGAGCTTTTCATTGAAGGTAGCGAGTCAATGTCGAGTTTGAAGTGTCCAATTTCTAATGAGTTTGTGTGACCACCGCTTAAGCCCTCTTAGTTTGAGAGGAGGCTTGTGTTATGCAGTGGAGCGGAAATTGACTGCTATTATTTCTCATTTATATTTCTTTAATGTATGATAACGACAAGGCTAAATTATTTGTAAATTGATTATTGCCTGATTAAAAATAACATCTAGTTATTCTAAAATCAAAAATGTTGTTTATTTTTTTCGAAGGAACTTTGTCTTTGATAAAGTTTAGTTGTGTAATTTAACATGTTCCTCTTCGATGTTATTGCATTAAAGATATTTTTAATTTATCCTGAAAGACGCGTTTTCGCTAGGAATCCTGCAGAATATAACTTACTTAATGCAAACTATTTTACTCTAGTTACGAAAATATGAGAAGTGTAGCTTCAAGCTAAATAAAATGTAAATGTATTTAAACTTTTCAAACTTTCGCTTAGTGGAATGATCCCTTTGGGAAAGAAGCTCGGGGCTCGGCAGTGCTTGAAGCCAAGTTATTTACTAGATTGGCCAGACGGGAATACAGCAAGTGTATTCTATTTAAATGAGTAATGTTAGTATGCTTAAAAAGTTTTTGCTCTATCATATTTTACTGTAAAAGATAAAACTATCTTAACTTAAGCTTTTCAAAATGGAATATAGTATCTTAATAGCATAAAATACAAAGAATACCCTTTGGTATGCGTAAGATAGAACCCAGATGAAGCCATTGTCTTTTATTTCCCCTTTTAAATATAGAGAGACAACAGATTAAATAACAATCATCTGTAATTTTAAACTCACTCTTTGTCGGTCACTGGTTTAATGCTTCTCTCATCTACTCAAAGGTTAACTGGTAGAGATCCCTTATAGGGATGTTCGCCTTTGTGCATGTATCTAATCTGTTTTGTGGATTGTGCTTCTTTATATTTGTACAATAAAGCATTTACCTTATAACAACTTACGAAATCGCTATATCACTGCTAATCGCTGTCACGAGTGCCACACCCTTATCCGGACGGATCGCTCCATAATGAGATCAAGAATCAACTTTAGTCCCCCATAGAGAGGGGGGGGGGGAGGTGGGAATGGGGGGAGGGGGCTGTAGGCTCACCTAAAAAAAGACAAACATAAATCCCGTCTTTATCCCTTACGGGGTTGACAGAGTTCAAGGTAACAAGACCTGAAGGCCACGATTAGCATGATTGTGGGCGTATAGGTGGAAATTGGAATCAAAATAGTGATGGGTGGCTAAATATTAGGTACTAGCTACGGCCCGCGACTTCGTCTGCGTAGAACTAACCTACTTCCTACTAATATTATAAACGTGAAAGTTTGTAAGTATGGATGGATGTTTGCTACTCTTTCACGTAAAAACTACTGCATGGATTTAGATAAAATTTGGAACGAAGATAGCTGATATCTTATGTGTTAATACACATAGGCTATTTTTTATCCCGGAAAATTGCATAGTTCCCACGGGATAGCGAAAAACTATTTTTTTGCAGACGAAGATTAAAATATATAAGCATACGTAGAGACAGACAGTAGAAAGCGACTTTGTTTTATACTTACATAGTATAAGTACAAGTGAAGTATGATGTTGAGGAGCAGTCGAGGGCATAAATATCGATACAGCCAGTCAAATGTATGTGTCACCGACTTTATCGTTTGTGGCATAAAGGTGTATAGATGTTTTTAACGTCTTGGTAACGTACATTTTATGCCCTTGGCTGTACATAGACTACGTAGCAAGCTAGTGCACTGCTAACACTTTTAGTGCTCTCCCGACGCCAAATTGCTTATAATTGGGTCTAGTTACTCACTCCAGCCTTTGTGACGGCTGCAGTGAAGCATCTTGCTGCATAAGCTGCAATTTGACGCGGGCACAGGTAATTAGGACCCATTACACTAACACAAAGTGCTGTGTCGTTTGAACTGCGACCTACTGCGGAACTTTACCACATTAAATGGCATAGGTACTTATAGCGTTAGGCTGGGTTTTATAACTTCGTCTGTAAAAAATTTGTTTATCAGTTTACAAATTAGTTTTGCATCAGAATCCGTTTAGCCGTTTTCACGTGATGCGCTCGCAAATCACGTCACGGGAGGGGTAACCCGCGATGTTGGTTGGTGTAGTCTAGTTAGTGTAAAAGTATAAGTTGATTTTAATTTTAATTTTGATTTGATTTAATTTAATTCTATTTGATTTAATTTGAGCTAATTTATTTATTGATTTTAAGAAATTTAATTTTTCACTTAATATTTTATTTTATTATTTGTAAATTCTATTATGGATGCAAGTCTGGAATAAAATCATTTCATTTCATTTCATTTCAAATATTATACAGACAAACAGGCAAAAATTCTAAAAACGTTTGGAACGTTCTGCTACGGATTCTAAGTACCTATCCCCAGCCAATTTTTTTTAATATCTTCCATGTACAGACTTTCAACCCTCTCCAGCTTAATTATAAGTATAGATTATGTGATAATATAATGGTGGAATGAATTATGGAATCATATTTTAACTAGCTGCTACCCGCGACTTCGTCTGCAAAAAAATAGTTTATCGCTCCCGCGGGAACTACGCAATTTTCCGGGATAAAAAATAGCCTACGTATTAATCTAGGGTATCAGCTATCTCCGTTCCAAATTTTATCCAAATCCATTCAGTAGTTTTTACGCGAAACAGTAACAAACATCCATCCATACATACAAACTTTCGCGTTTATTATATTAGTATTATAGGTCTACGAATTGCCTAGTTCGTGTTTGTGCTCAAGTGTTATAAATCGAACACTCGTTCGATTTTATTCGGGTTTTATTTAGAACTTGAGGGCAGAGAGATCAGCTTGAACCAGGAACTAAACCCTGGTATACAGTAACGTTCAATTTTATCACAAAAATTAATTTAGACTATCACTTTTATTTACTTTCACCACACTGTTAAGTTCCAGTTATCTTAAGTGTCAGTTATATAGTTAGATAACTAAATTATATAGATGACGTCTGTCTGTATTCGTAGTAATGGAACTTAGCAGAGAGAGTTTTCCAAAAAAAAGTCCACATGCACATTTTCCAGAATTTAAATATTTTGGGTTTTTCTTACTCAGAATTGCTTACCCTATCATTTCTCATACAAGAAAAGACTTTGTTTTGGAAAACGCTTTGCTTTACTCTCAGCCTAAATTTAACCCCTGTAAGTTTTTAACGATGTAAAAAAAACTATTTTGGAGCAAACTTTTTCCGAGCGCAACGTTTTTCGTGGTCCAGTTTAGTTTTTTTTTTAAATTATCCGGCTCGTGTTTAGAAAGTTCGTGAAAATGTAATAGTTTTTTTTAACCAATCGAAACTCAATAAATTCCCAGGTACAGACCAATGCTCAAGGTTTCCAAACGACTGTATGTCGTGTGCAGAGACAGTAAAAAGCGATTGCTTCCAACAGATAGCAATAAAGTGTACGGCTGTATGACTTCTCGTACCTTTGCCTTTTTGTGGATAAAAAAGTCAATTTATTTTTGGGAACCGATGCCTTGTTACTGTCGGCCGATGATTACGCAAGTAAATAATTTATTGAAGACTACTTTAACGTTGTTTTGCAAAAATAAATAATAAGTAGGTACTGAATTTCAGTCTAAATAATAATTATGTTGAATTTAAACACCTTTAATTTTGATTCGCATTTAAATTAAAAACAAACCGTCATGCTTAAGTTGGTCGCGTGTTGAGGCGTCCGCATAAATTTAAAAATTACAAATAATATTTCTTGTGTTTTCTTTTTATAGTTAGGTATATTTATTTAGTTTTAAGTTTTGTATATTTAGTTAACTTTTAGATTTTATCATAGTTTAATTTTTTTGTAATTCCCCTCTTATATCAACTAATAAATATATAATAAGAAAAAAAAATCGTTCATTTTATCACAAGCATTTTGTATCCGACGCAGCCGCGTATGTGGCGTGGCTTTTAATACTATAGGATTATGCGTGGATCCATTAAATAAAATAATGTGTTTATAGAACACTAGTTTATTATTGACATTTTGCATAGAATCAAAGAATAAGAATGAAAAACAAAAAGAACATAAAACCGTAGACAAACAATAGAACCATAAATAAAATCTACTGTTCATGTAGTCTTGAACACATTTAACTTTGTATTTCGCTAAAATTACGAGTTATCCTTTAGATTTAGACGAAAAGAAATAAATTAAAACCAAATGTGTGTGTACAGTTTTAGCTATGCATATAATCATCAGCAACTTATATTTTTTTCTTTTCCGATTATTTTTTAACGCAGACAAAATCATGGAGGGATTTAGTCGTTACAAAAATGCGTCTTTTTATTTAAAAGAAAAAAACCTGATTATTTACACTTCAACATTTTAAAAAAGAATAAACGCCCTAAAAATGAAAATATTTAATTTACCAAGCCAAAACATTATCCCAAAAATGCTTCAAAATACCGCCAAACAGCGTTACGGCGTAGATTACAAAGATATTCTCTGTTTTTAATTAAAAACATTTGTCCCGGTTTCGTTTGGGTATTTAAGTGGCATTTAAAAAACTCCTTTATGGCTCGAAGAGATCCTTTTGCGATTATACTGCATTGTTTTAACGTTAGAAAAACGTCTAAAGATTTCAAGCGTTTTGTCTTTTGTGCTGAAATACTGGATATAGCACTGTCTTTTCAAAAAATAATTTCCAAAAAAAAGTTATTTATAATTACGTAAAATAAAAAGGAAGGTATCGCTTGACTGATTGATTCATCAACGTCCAGCCTTGTCTTGAGAAATCTGAAATTTTGTCAACAACAGGAATGGATCTTGAGAAATTCTCCGGGATAGAGAGTTCCCTAGCGGAGGGAAGCTGCAGACATATTTTAGTAATAATGTACAGCCTTGCGTTGTTTGATCACATTTTCAGAAAATTAAAAAAATTGACTGTACCTACTTGCATTGTAATTCATATTTTTACTTTGAACATTAATCAATGTATGGATCATACATTTGTCAACTACGATGCAAAAATCCAGAAAAACATTTACCTACATGACTCTTTAGTCTGACTAACCCAACCACTTTTTAGGATAACTTGTATAGACCAAGAAATAAGTTTCTATCAAAATTTTCATTTTTAATTCAGCTTTTTGCTGACTGTACCTACTTTCTGTTAACTGTATTTACGTTGACCGTCCCACCGTTGAAGAGTTCCCTCCTGCGGAGACGGTCCTGACCGCGCCGCCAGTTCCACTATCAGCAGGCTTATTATCTAACTCGCAATCGCCATCGTGTTCATTTTGACAGTTCATGTACGGGCTGACAATTGGCATCGGAATCAGCTAGCTGTCACATTCATACAAGAACTGTCAAAATGAACACGATGGCGATTGCGAGAGTTCGACAATAAGCCTACAGATTGCTATATTGTCATCCCACTTACTCAAGTATGCAAAATTTCAGCTAAACCGGTAGATGATATCTACTTCAAAATTGAGTTGCAGCATTCCACCCATACATTGCAATTTAATAAATATTTAAAAGCTCGTAAAATACCATCGTGTAAAACTACTACAATCGTAAAGCCGGCTCCACACACGCTCAATTATAAAGCGCCTACACCACTCGCGTCAAATTGACTGCACCGAATTGCCAAGAGCCGCCAGAGGGCGCTTGACCCACTTCGCTCTGCAGTTCGTGTCGAAATCGTTGTTGGACTTGCGAGTAAAGCTTTTGAATAATGAGGTTTTATTTTCATCTGTTAATAGCGTGAAAATAGTACACAGAGCTTTTAAGCTTTGCATTGAAGTTGATTTTAATCAGGGACGTAAGTTTTCGATTCCGTTACGAATATGATAGCATTGGATATACAAACGGACCTAGAAAAGATTGATGGAATGTTTTAGTACGCAAGCATTTTTTCCAAGAATTCCAGCATGATGTAGACTTCTTTTATTTTACCCATCTTATTTTATCATAATTATATCAAAAAAATAAATTGCTTTTTCTTACATTTCTCGTTTTCCTGTAGCTACTCTACATAATCATATCGCAAACTTTTCGTTTTATCTTAATTAATTCAACTTTTCCTTCAGCTTTGTCACATCTATTTCTTGAATTTAATTTCTTAGTCTGCTAATCCTTTTGTTATTTTGATACATATTATTTCCCATTTCTGTTTATTTTGCCCGTTTTTACTATCTTACCTTGTGACAAATTTCTTAACACATCTCTATCTTGAAAGACTTCTCCTCGACCCCTACGCAATGTTGTCCACTATGCCCCATTGTTATCCCTATGTCTTTCTATCCTTACATCAACCTTCTAAACTTTCTATCTACCTCATCACGCCGCTCATGTTCTGCCTCGTCTTTGCCATCTGGTGTCTCTTTTTGCACAGCCTTTTCTGTATCTTGTCTCTCTATCTTACCTTGTCGCGGATCTCCTGGCGCATCTTCTCGCGCTCCTCCTCCGTCCGATGCTTCTCCTTGCGCCACTCCTCGGCTTCGCGGATGGCCTCCAGTCACTCACGTTCCGCTTCCTCTGCATCTTCCCTGTCTGTCTTACCTTGTCGCGGATCTCCTGGCGCATCTTCTCACGCTCCTCCTCCATCTTGCGATGCTTCTCCTTGCGCCGCTCCTCGGCTTCGCGGATGGCCTCCTGTCGCTCGCGTTCCGCCTCCTCTTCCTTTTCCTTATCGTCGCTGTCATCGCCATCGCCGCCAACCGCGCCTGTGGCCAAAAAATTTCGTTTAGTGTCACTGTTTTCGCTTTGAAAAATAGCGCTGCAGCTGGCCTTGCCGCAACATAAAGCTGTGTGGAGCCCGTTTTACACTATATCGGTATTCGTTAAGCGTAAATTCATTGACTGTTTGTTTTCCTTTATATTATCTACGTGTATTGAATGTGTGTAAATAAAAGAGAAACCTCTCTCTCTCTCTCTGTAATCGACTTTAAACGAAAAAGGTAAGCTCTTATTCATATCACACGACAATTCGATTGTATATTAGTGTAATAAAAATGAAACGGTTTATCCACGTTTCTAAGTAGTTATTAGTTTGGTAACGGTTTAACTAATTAACTAATGTCTCATATCTTATTATCGTTAATTTTATTCAAATTTAAATTATGGATATAACTGAAAACATAATAGAATCTATTGATGAATTCGTTAGAATTTCTGCCTATAGATTACTACAATAAAACCGAGTCAAATAAGCCGACTTGAGAATTATGAGAATTATTTTATGGAAAATAGAGCATTTTGATAATTATGCTGTTGATAAAAAAATACGCTATTAACAAATCTGTTAGAATTGAAAACTGTTGATAGTTTTGAATACATTTCAGCAGCCACCATTCAGATTGTAAGTTATTTTTAGATAGAGATTTATAATTTTTTTTCGAGTTTCTAATTATGCTGACGTAAGCACTTGACAAAACTGTTAGAATACTACTTGTGATTTTCTTATAGTTAAATGCATTAATCTAGGAGAGAAAAATTACACTTGTATAATTTTTCTCCGGATTTACACACTTTAGTAACAAAAACGTAAGTAATACCTAACGCAAACTCAAAAAGTGTTAGAAAATATTTTTCGCCTTTAGTACATAATGTACTCTAACAGTATAAAAAAACTGACTTGTATGTTTTGTCAGTATAAAGGGTAATTAACACGTTCCCGTACTGGACTAAAGGAATCTATCTAGTATCTACATGCTATAGAGGTATCTTAGCCAAGTACTAAAGCCCGTCACAACCAAATCATTCAAATATTCAACTACCCGCAATCTAGTTGTCTATTCACCACAACGTCGGCAGAACAAAACAGGCACGGCGACACGCGATGATTGTTCAGATTGACGTGAAATGGATTTTTGAGCACCCGCCTGGCCGCCATGTTGGATCGACCCACTCGACTGGACGAAGCCCGTTAGATCCGGTTAGATCCAGTTAAAGGCTGTTAAAACCGACCCGTGGGAGCAAATGTGTTTTCTAATACGATTGTCCTGGCGCTTTGAATAGGGAATTCGAGTTTGATTAAGGTGCGCCGATATCCGCTTTTGTTCAGTTTGTGTTCTATGTGTGAAGTAACACACACACAGAAGTAATACATTACGCTACAGTAGTAGATATTAGTTGTTCTTCCATGCTGGTCTGGGAAAAGAAAAAACATAGAATTTATCAGTTGCTGCTCTTCCCGCGCAGATGGTAAAAGCCCATCGAGGGAATGGGCGAAAGTCTTAGGAATCATGATATGGGCGATGCGGCTAGCAACCCATCACTATTTTGATTTCCCGTTCCAGCTATACGCCTTTAATCATGCTAAACGTTTTGTTTACTTAGGCTCCGTCTACCGCGTAAGGGATAAACCTTTGAAGAGTTCCCTCCTGCGGAGATGATCCTGGCTGGGTCACCAGAACGCTACTACTAGATTATTATATTGACATCCAAAGTTACTTAATCAAGTTTGCAAAATTTCAGAACAAACGGTTTAAATATCTGCTTCAAAATTGAGTCGCAAGACGGGGTAGACAGAGCCTAAGGTAACAAGACTAGGCCACGTTTAACAAGACTGTGGGCGTATAGATGGAAAATGGAATCAAAACATGATAATCCGGCTTTATATTCCGAAGGTTTAATATACAAAGTTGGTAGGTATCGTGTCGTCCCGCTCGCACGTACAGTCACGAATAAGACAGATGAATTTCAATTTACACCCAACTTCTTTCCCAAGTAAAATAATCTACAGAAAAAGTTCGATTCCCATTAGAATAGCATGCCGATCGCTTTGCATTTCTCATTCCGTTCGAAAAAAGTCGAATAGCTCTATTATGAAATTTATTTCGCATCTGTGCTTGTGAAGTTGGCATTCTCATTAATCGGGCCCACGCCAACCGTAGGGTGTGAATGGGTGCGGTTGGTGCGGACGCTGAGGTCGCATGCCGACCACGCTTAAAACGAATTCCTTGAGTGTTATGCGCGTTATATGTGCAAAGATATTTATATATGCACGTTCTTTTGTACGTGCTTAGGTTAGAACGCGTTTCTCGGCTTCAGCTATAGCAAAAATGTCTTTACGTCGTAAAATTTAAATACATGCATACATAAATTACGTCTTTACCTCATACGGGGTAGACAGAGCCTAAGTAAAGGCCACGTTTAGCATGATTATGGGCATATAGACGGGAATCAAAATAGTGATGGGTTGCTAGCCGCATCGCCTATAAATGATTCCTAAGATTTTCGCCCAGTTCAGATTTTCGATATTTTAAAACAATTATTTCGCAATTAAATATACATTTCTAAACGACACTGATAATTAGAAAACAGAAAAATCCGAAAAGTCAAGCTATGCCCGGGAATCGAACCCGGATCCTCGCAAAACCGTGACGCATGTCCTAAAAAATAAAATAAAAATTATGAGAAGAGAAGAGCTCTTCAAATCGGACTACTGTTTACCTTGTACATAAAACACATGAAAACAAAGTTTATCGGACAAACATACTAAGAAGAGTTAATGAGAGACGCGCTTTCCTTAAATTTTGTCGCATAAGACCGGGTTTCGTTTATTGGCACTACCTCTTAGGAATCATGTTAACCCATCACTAATTTTGATTTCCCTTTTCACATACACCCTTAATCATGCTCAACGTGGCCATAAGGTGTTACCTTAGGCTCTGTCTATAGTGCATCCCACGGCGCCCCCATCACCCCGGATTGAGGCAACGCCAGAGAGTTTTTAGTGTGGGTATACCCCTTCCATCTCCGTGCCTAGGGCATCCATAAAGATTTCCTCTCCGTTAAAAATGCTTTGTCTATAGTAAGGGATAAAGACGTAATATACTCGTACTAGCTTTTGCCCGCGGCTTCGCACGCGTGAACCATGAGCATTTCAAAGAAGCTAGCAATCAAGCAAGCGAGCAGCCAAACCTGCAAGCTTTTAAGCTGCAAGCTTTTACTTGTATGCCAAATTTGAAGTCTAGTAATTATGGTTCATAGGATTTCGTTAAACTGAATATATAAATCCCGTTTTTTTCCTTAACCCGTGGGAATTTCCAAAAATCCTGAAATTAGTTTCTTAGTTTTGTAATCACCTAATTTTGTATCAAATTTGAAGAGTCTAGTTATTATAGTTACTGAGATAGCGTCACTCGGAATCGAATATAATTCCCGTTTTTTCCTTATCCCGTGGGAATTTCCAAAAATCCTTAATTAGTGGATGCTACATTGTACAAGGTATCTATGTGCAAAATTTCAAGTCTCTAAGTCCAGTGGTTTGGGCTGTGCGTTGATATATAGTTGAGTCAGTCAGTCAGTCAGGACTTTGAATTTTATATAATATATATAGATATATAGATGTATGTATATAGCTGGGAATCGAAGCCCGGTCCGCCCGCCAACTCGTCCCGCACTATCATTAAATTCGTTCCCTCATCTCCATGGCCCCACAATACGCATTAAGTGAATTCCTCAAGTGCGCGATTCAATTTATTGTGGGAAATAGCTCGATAACCTCCCCCCCCCCCGGCTATTAAGAAAAGGCTCCTCCAATTGTATAATTAATTGATCAGCCCCTGGTGTGGTGGTGACAGAATAATAATTTCTTTCGCCGCCTCGTGTTGAGTGTCAGCATTTTTTTTCCAAATTAAATATCTCGCATTGCCTTGTGAATATTTTACTCTGTTGCTGTGTCTCGGCGATAATTTTAGGTACATACATACATGCATATATCACGTCTTTATCCCTTACGGGGTAACAAGACCTTAAGGCCACGTTTAGCATGATTAAGGGCGTATAGGAAAGGGAAAGCAAAATAGTGTTGGGTTGCCTATTACTATGATTCCTAAGATTTTCACCCATTCCCTCGATGGGCTTTTACCATCTGCGCAGGAAGAGAAGAAACTGGTAAATTCTATGTTTTTTCTTTTCTCCCAGACCAGCATGGAAGATTTACTAATATTCCGTGCAAAAAATAATTCCCAAATGATTAATTTCCCTACAGTTTCAAATGGGCAAACGCTTTTTATTTTGAAACTAGTTGTTTCAGGATTTAAAACAAACCTAACCTAACCTATAGGGTTCTACAAGATAGTTCTGAAATACATTTTGATTAGTGCGATGTACACTTTTTCTTATAAGGTCAATCTTTACCGTATTTACATAGACTTAATAACCTACTATCATTAATGCAATATTATTTTTGTCTATGTCTGTATATTTAATATCTTTTCACAACCTAAGCACGACATCAATCTTGATGAAATTAAGCAATTAGTTAGTTGTAACATATTATCCCCATATTTGTTATATCCCCAACTCCTCATTACCTCAAAGAGCGATTTAGTTCCGTTACCTCTGTAAGATGTTCACAAAATTTTCTCCTTACTGTACCTCTTTCTAATTCCAAATTCTACGTATATTCTTATACTGTTCAGGCTATACGGTTGTGGAATTCCTTGCCTATAATCATAAGGCGCGCTAAATCGTTACCCATATTTAAATCTATGTTGACGGAGCACTATCTGTCATCTTGTGCATGAATCTTGTAGCTGGCTTTTTTAGGTATGTGTGTATGTGTCTATTTATATCTCCATTTATTGTAAATGTGTGTTTCATGTATAATATAGTATGTATTTCAGTACTTAGTATATTAATATATATTCTAAATTGCACCACCTGCTCAGATCTGTTCTGTTCTCCAGTCCATTGTGGTTGCCTGGTAGAGATCGCTCTGTAGCGATAAGGCCGCCTATTGTTACCTTGTAATATTCTGTATACTTTTTTTCTGTTTTGGTTGTTATATGTGGTGTTCAATAAAGAGTTATTTTATTGTATTGTATTGGATAGCAATTTTCACGCAGATGAAGAAGCGTATACATACAACAGAACGGGTATCATGTAAAAATATAACTTTTATTCGACGTTTCGTACACAAATGAGACAGTTTGTAACGTAGCTATAACTAAATGTACCGAATTGTCGAGAGGCCTCAATTCAATTACAGGGAAGCCATGTTGGCGCGGTGCCTCGCTCGTATGTGGATGATTTTGTGCTTGTTAAAATTATTTCCGTTTTACTGGAAACAAGTAGGGACTAGTCAGAGTTTCAAATTTTACAGTGTAGAGCTGAATCGCAAGGTTTTGATAATCATAAATTCTTCTTGGCAATGATGGTATTTCCGAATGCGCTGGTAGTTTCAAAAAGACATGTAAAAGAGCCCTTGGCGGCCAATTTGCAAAAATACATTTTCATTTTTATTTTAATTTTCATTCATTTTCACTAGCGTAAACGGAATAATTCCCTGTGTGAGGACATCGGAGTTTCCCGGATCCCGGTCATTATCCCGGAATAAACAAATAACAATAAACAGAGTCAACAAGAAAAGTAACGAGCTATAAACGTATAATAAAAAGCTGATATTGCATAATGTTTGCACTCGTATAAATAACGACGTATAAATCAAAGATCCTGCAGGAAATTTAGCAAAAAATTAGGTGAAAATTCTCAATTTTTTAATTTTCAAATGACTTAGTTATCAAATTCTTCCACGCTGGTCTGGGAACAAAGAAAAAACAGACAAATCAAGGGAATGGGCGAAAATCTTAGGGATCACGATACAGGCGGTGTGACTAGCAACCCATCACTATTTTGATTTGCCTTTCCAGCTATACGCCCTTAATCATGCTAAACGTGGCCTTAAGGTTTTGTTACCTTTGGCTCTGTGTACCCCGTAAGCGGATTAGCGCGTAAGACGGTGGTAGCATTCTGGACCGACCTTGCACGAGGTTCTACCACCCAACTTTTCGGCGGCTAAAACGTTAAAAGATCTTGTAGGTACTAAACAGAAGAGGTTATAAAAAGGTAGACGTTGCTCTCACCTCTGCACGGCTAGCACGACAAGGTGCGACTTGCGCGAGAGCGACATAGAAGCGTGAGATAATGCTTCTTCTTTTTTTTTAATATGGCCCCATCGATCGATGCGATGATTTCGCCAATGTCAAAGTAATAAATACAGTATTCAAAAATGTCGGCAACGTTGTACGGTAGGACACGGTCAAAAGACCCGGGCTCTTAGCCAACGGATAATGAAATCCCTCAGAATCTGCCAGGAAATCATTAACCGACGCCCAGGGTGCACCGACCAAGCACTGCTCTTCCCCTCGGACGGATCCCAAAACGAACCGCAGCTCTTGACCACGCGCGGAGGTAACCCGACTCGCACCACGAGATAGCTTGTCGCGTCGCGATTATTATAGCTGTCAATGACAGCCAATTGCGAGATACTCTCGAAAAGCGTAGCACGACAATGTTTAATGCTACGAATAATAATAAGTCAAGAATCGTAACTAAGCCCGAAAAATCATTCCACGCGAAGTGAACCACAGGGGGCGTGGCTTACAATATGTACCGCGCGGCGAATTAGTTCGGCCGGGACGCTCGAGCCGTTATCGTGACGTTATCATTGTATTTTTGCGCTAATACATTAGAAAAATATGCCATCGTGTTGTGTGAAGTGGTGTAGAAGCCATTCAGATATGAAAAATAGAGGACTCACCTTTCATATGTATGTAAATAAATATTTTAGGACACTATACTTGACGACTCTGGATGCATGCGACCAACGCACCCTTCCCTTACCGCAAGTAGGCGGACACGATCACGACGCGCGGACTAATCGCGTGCAAGTATTATCTGTGTAGTGACAGGTGTTACATTTGCATTGCTGTTAGTTTGTGTGCGTAAGTGAAATGACAATCGAAGCGGCAACTGTTAGGGAATTACACTTTTTGACTTATTATTATTCGTAGGTTTAATGCGAGAGTTTTGTCGAGTCGCGGCGCGCGTGTACCTCGTGCTAGACGTGCTGAGCTCTTACACTATGTCCCAAGCCTTACTCGTCCCATAAGAAAGTAATACCGCCGTTACGACTATCGTCTCGGCCCAATTAGTTTAACGGCCTTGTTTACCCGGTCGGTCCGGCGGCCGGACGGCCGGACAGCCGGACCCACGTTTAGCTGTTGACTTTACAATGTTATTGTTTGCTTAATAATTAGGCAATCGATACGCGACTTAGCATAAAGTGGGTTATTACAAGCTTGATATAAGCTTAACTTATGCTGGTCTGAGAGCAAAGAAAAAACATAGAATGTACCCGCGCAGATGGTAAAAGCCCATCGAGGGAATGTTGTAGGCGATGAGGTTAGCAACCCATCAATATTTTGATTCCATTTTCTGCCTATACGCCCACAATCTTGCTAAATGTGGCCTTTATCTTAAGCTCTGTCTACCCCGTAAGGGATAAAGACGTCATTTGTGTATCTGTATGTGTATGTGAGTAACTTACTACATTCGCATACATACACACAAATCACGTCTTCATCCCTAACAGGGTAGACACAGCCTAAGGTGACAAGACCTAAATGCTACGTTTAGCAAGATTGTAGGCGTATAGATGGAAAATGGAATCAAAATAGTGTTGGGTTGCTAGCCGCATCAACTGTACCCATAACACGATTCCTATGATTTTCGCCCATTACAATGCTTTTACCATCTGCGCGGGAAGAAGCAACTGGTACATTCTATGTTTTTCTTTTGCAGTATGGAAGTACTACTACTTAACTTATTAACGGGCAAAAATCTTAGGAAAGATGATAGGCAATGCGGCTAGCAACTCGTCACTATTCTGAAAAAATTACTTTCTGCCAATTCTCATTCTTCTTGGCAATGATGGTATTTCCGAATGCACTGGTAGTTTAAAAAAAAGACATTTGTAATAGAGTCCTTGGCAGCAGGGCCGTCTTAATCTAGGTCGGGGCCCTTGGGCACACAAGAATTTGGGGTCCTTTTGGAAAGTAAAAAAAGCGAATTATAATAACATTTTTTTACAAAGTATGACCATTTATTATAGAAATTGTCGGTCCTTCGAGGCCCCCTAAGAACAGGGGCCCCAGGCACGGCCCCGTGTATCCTTATGGTGAAGATGGTATTGCATGGCGGCCTTTTGCAAAAGAAAGTTTTGAGTTTGTTTTTTTTTTAATTTTGATTCCCCTTTCCTCCTATACGCCCTGCTGAAAATGTTCTAGAACATTTGTGTTTCCTCAGAACTACAGCAACACTTCGCTACCAATACTTTACTTTACATCGTTTCAGCCAACCCGTTACTCGCCATTCCGTGTTAGTAAAACTATCGACCGCCACCGAATAGCCCCCCGTACGAAAGCACGTGGTGGTCTATTATTAGACCGATCGATACGCCACTCGAACTAACTTGCTTAGCGCTGCCGCTTGCGGCAACAATTTCTACAGTGACCCACTGTGAAACCTTTTCGTAATAAATACAGACCTTATTACCATATCAAGTAAAAGTGTTTCCATGCTGGTCTGGGAGTAAAGAAAAAACATAGAATGTACCAGTTGCTTCTCCCGCGCAGATGGTAAAAGCCCATCGAGGGAATGGGCATAAGAATCATATAGGCGATGCGGCTAGCTACCCATCACTATTTTGATTCTCCTTTCCACCTATCGCCCACAATCATCCTAAACGTGGTCTTTAGGTCTTGTTACCTTAGGCTCTGTCTACCCCGTAAGGGATAAAAACGTGATTTATGCATGTATGTACTTATATATCATTACCAATTTTATTGTGAAAAGGTTTCGTATTGAGTGATATATGAAATTGAAATGACGTTTCATTGCCCAACGTTTAATTTTATTATTCGTGTTGATATACATACGAGTACATCCTACTATCCTACTAATATTATAAACGCGAAAGTTTGTAAGTATGGATGGATGTTTGTTACTCTTTCACGCCAGAACAGCTGGACCGATCTGTATGAAATTTGGAACATAGACAGATTATAGCCTGGATTAACACATTTGCGTAATTCCTGCGGGATAGCGATTATGAATTCTATTCAGACGAAGTTGTGTGGCAACAGCTAGTACATACATATATTACGTCTTTATCCCTTACGGGGTAGACAGAGCCTAAGGTAACAAAACCTTAAGGCCACGTTTAGCATAATTGTGGGCGTATGGATGGAAAGGGGAATGAAAATAGTGATGGTTTGCTAGCCACATCGCCTATAACACGATTCCTAAGATTTTGGCCCATTCCTCGATGGGATTTTACTGCGCGGGAAGAAACGCAAATGGTACATTATGTTTATTCTTTGCTCCCAGACCAGCACGGAAAGATTTCTCGTGTTTTATCTACAACTAGCCTTCCGTCCGCAGCTTCGCCCGCGAAAAATTATTTTTTCCGTAGGAATAGGTATTTTCCCGCGGTAAAAAGTAGCCTATGTCACTCAGTGATAATGTAGCTGTCTAACGGCAAAATAATTTTTAAAATAGGTCCAGTAGTTTCGGAGCCTAGAAACAAACAAACAAACAATCAAACCTTTCCTCTTTATAATATTAGTATAGATTAGTATAGATAAGGAGTTATACATACATACGTAGATAACCAAAAGCAACAATATTTACCTTCCTCATTCGTATCGTTTAAAACGTGGGCTCCCCTGCAGGCGCGGTTGGGAACCTAGGTCAATGCTCCAGACTAGGACACACAGGCATTCTAGGTATAACGTCGAGGGGCTCGGCTCCCCTCGACACACTAGGGTTGCCAGGGACAAAAATATTGCCCAATTTCATATCTTTTAATAAATATCGCCGCAGTGACAACCAATAGTTCAACCGACAATGGGTACTACTCGGCAAATGCTGGTATTGAAAAAAAGAAAGAAAAATGTGTTTATTTGGCAAATATGCCGCCAAGCACATGCCTTTTTTTAAACAACCAGCGCATTCGGTAAGACCATCATTGCAAAGAAGAATGCGCCGCAAGAAACTTGGCAGAAAGTCATTTTTTCAGAATAAAATTTTACAACAATTAAATTCTACTGAACTTATAACACATTTATAAAAGGGATGTATAAGGTCCCCAAGTTAAATAGGTACCTTAAATTATATTAGTCTGTAGTAGAGATGTATAAAGTCTCTACTGATCAATGTATTATTGTTTACGGGGTACAAAGAGCCTAGGGTAGCAAGATCAGCGTGGGGAACGAGAACCAAAATAGTGAAACACATGAAGTCGTCATGAAATGGTTCCAACTCAGCATTATAGGTACTGGCTTTTCAGCCTCTAGTCTTCCGTTGGGACTACTGGGTTTTAAAATAAATATACAATAAAATTTACAAAAGACAAACAAACAAAAAAAAAAACTACAGAAAATGAAGTGAAAAATGACGAATATACGTGCCTTTCGGCTTAAAGCATGGCCTAAATCCTTTGGCATTCCAGGTAAGGATAAAAAACACCAGAAAATCGATAGAACAAAATACGTTTCGAGCCAAATGCTGTCAGAACTGTCTGTTGCCATTTCGTTCCACTAGCAGCGCTGCTAATTTGCACACAGTGATTGAGACTTTAACGCAAACTTGTTTTAGACGTTTTTGTGTCAAACATACATACACACCGTCACGCCTCTTTACCACAGGGGTAGGTAGAGACTACTTCGTTCCACTTGCTACGATCCTGACATTCTTTCGCTTCATCCACATTCATCACTCTCTTCATACATGCTCGTCGGTTTCGGGTACTCCTGACCTGACCTTTTTCCAAAACGTCTCCTATTTGGTCTCGGCACATCCGTCAAGGCCTCCCCCTCCCAATGTAACCATTCACATACAGATCTGTTTAGTTAGTCTTTCATCCAGCCGCTCTACGTGACCAAACCAACTAAGCATACTTTTTTTCTATCACTATATCCTCTTTCACACCAGCACGTTCGCTCATCATATTACACTTACATACTTACGTACAATTTCGCTTTATGATGCTCACTGTGCATGCTTTTATTAGTTTTAGCGCTGTTCATTTTAATTTCAAGTTTTAAGTAACTGTTAAATAAGTGTTCATTTATTTGTTCCGTGGGTTGTGGCAGAATACACTTTAAAAAAAAAAATACCAGTGTTTTGCTTTTACGAGCAATGTTGACCACTGAGCCATGGCCCTTTTGTGCTGCTGTAGCGCACACAAACAAAGATAATGTTCTAGTTTTAAGTTTTTGCTTGATATGTTGATATTTTATGTAATCTTGATTGTGTGTGTTGGCAGTACCAAATAAACGTTTTATCTATCAATCTATCATCACACTATTCCTTATTCTATCTTTTAGTAATACACCTTCAATACTTCTTAACGCTCAAGGGTTTATATGTATCACATACACAACACACACATAACACATATCATAAGCCAATCGTCACGGGATAGGGGGAACCCGCGATGTTGGTTGGTACCGAGTGTAAAATAGGTTGATTTTAATTTTAATTTTGATTTGATTTAATTTAATTTGATTTGATTTAATTTAATTTTATTTGATTTAACTTGAGTTAATTTATTTACTGATTTATTTATTGGTTTTAACACTAAATAATAAGTAAATTCTATTATGGATGCAAGTCTGGAATAAAAACATTTCATTTCATTTCATTTACACTAAATAGTCAGAGTGGGTTTTCGCGCGATTTCTTCACGCTCACGGGAAACCATGCTAGCAACCCTGACAGTAAATAGCGTATACTTGTGTGTATGTCTGATCGGTGCAAATGTTTGCGAAGGGTATTACGGCCTGCAGTGTCCAATGAGTCTCGTAATAAACCCGGGACGGTAACATTTTGGGCTAATTTTATTTCTGCCAACCTCTTTTTTGTGTGACCACGAAATAGATAGATAGATAAAAACTTTATTTTCTCACAACACAGGTACATTAACATAACATGTATTGAGTTCACATATTTAGATGGAAAATTAATACATACAACACAACATAAGCACGACAACCGAAGAACAAAAGAGGTAATAAAGAAAAATAAACAACTAAGTATGTTGAAACGAATTGCGGATGCCATGTGTTGTGAAAAAAAAGGTGCTGACTCAGCATAAAACTGCGGAAACCGCAGCACTGATATTCTGCCAGAACCATAGGAAGCTAAATACGTCTCTACTATAGACTTATATTATTTAAGGTTACTTACCTCGGGGATCTTATTGGAATTACATGGTTTTTCCTTATTGTTTAATCAGAAAAAAAACAACTTGAAGACCTTATACATCCTTTTTATAAATGTATTATTAGTAGAATTAAAGTATTGTAAATATATTTTATTTTGAAGAAATGAATTTCTGCCAAGTCTCTTGCGGCGCATTCTTCTTGGTAATGATGGTCTTTCCGAATGCGCTGGTAGTTTCATAAGGACATGTAAAAGAGCCCTTGGCGGTCAATTTGCAAAAATAAATTTTAATTTTAATTTCATTTTCATTTTCAATAAACCGTTATATGGCTTCTGATGTATAAATGAATGAAAATAAAAATAAGATAGCTTATTTCAACATGGTTATACATTTGTAATAAAAACGATCCCTTATGTCGAACTTTCAACAATTAGTATAATGAGCTTCCGCTTGAAAAGCTCTAAACTTCGGCTATTGTAACAAAACACGTTTACAGTAACTTTGAATCGAACGGTAGTTAAGACTTTAAACACTTGTACTTATATTTAGTTATATTTCTAAACGAAAGAAAGTATCTGCAAAGCGTGGTGTAGATGTAAAAGCACGCATGAATGAGGTCCCAGGTTCGATTCCCGGCTATAATTCAACTTTTTGCTTTTTTATTTTAATTTTTTTTTGTTCTAGTTTTCTATAAACTTTAGAATAACTAAACGGTTGTAACCGTCAAAATAAAAATAAAATAGGAAAATAATTTCAGATTAAAAAACTTGTAGTTGCTATCTCAACCTATTTTTCCGGACACATTTGGAATTTTGAATTTCTTAGAAATCTTACTTGCATCAATATTATAATATATAATGTATATTTTTGTTGTTACTCTCTAGCGCAATGGCTAAGATTTGAATAAAATTTGGTATGAAAACAGTGGGATATATGTAATAAGACAAAGACACAAGTTACTTTTCATTCCAATACTCCCACGGGATCGGCACTTTTAAAAATCTACACGGTAAACACCGCTGGTAAGTCTACGTGGTTACGTAGCAGAGCTACGCCGTAGAGGGTGCTACGGTAGCGTGAGGTAGTTAAATTAAAATTGTAATGGTTTGTAAATATTTAACTGCTGGCCTAGTAAATAAACTGTACTTGTAGAAACGAGTTTAAAGAGAATGAACGACGTGAGTGGGTGAGTGTGTATGTTTGTTCCTTCTTCACACTGAAACGGCTTGACGGATTTGGATAAAATTTGGTAGAGAAATAGCTGGTACCCCAAAACTTTTTTCTTGCTACTCCGCTACCCACGTGGGTATTACATGACTTCTTGGCAATGATGGTCTTTCCGAATGCGCTGGTAGTTTCAAAAAAGACGTGTAAAAGAGCCTTTGGCGGCCAATTTGAAAACCATTTTTTTTTTAATTTTTGACATAGCGGAGTAGCAAAGTAAATGGTTTTTTGTACATTTAAATAGACCCTCACAAAATAACGCCTGATTCAGTAAAACTATTCTTTTAACAGATAATTCCGACTGAATAGGTGAGACCAAGACCGCGGGATTTCCAGACCGTTGTCAACTGACTGAAATATTAATTTAAAAAAAAAGTTCCAAACAACTTCCCGGCCGCCTCAAGAACCCACTATTATTCACTTAATTAAAACCAGTTTCGGCTCTCCAGCCTCGGAGATGTACAAACTTTTCAATTGTTTTCAAAATATTTTTAATTGAAATTCGTGAAGTTTCGAGATTTTTAGGGATTCTTACCGCACTATGGCGGGTGGGATTTATTTAGCTGTGTGCGTTGTCTTTCTGTGTTTGTGTAATTTCATATTTTTAAGAATCCTAACTACACGTATAATAGTCGAGAGATGCTCGACATGTTTCGGACTAGTTCGAAATAGCAGAGTTTTCGTGTCGCTGCCGCCGGGACTCACTCGATTTTTATACATTCTTTTTTATATTAAAACCGACAAACGGGCATGCGGTGCACCTGATGGTAAGTGATCACTGCCGCCCATGGCCAACTACAGCACCAATGGGACTGCTAGCGCGTTGCCGGCCTTGCAAGAAATGGTACACTCGCCTCTTAGAGGTACCCATGTTATAGCCGGTTGGAAAAACCCCAGCCGCCAGCCCATTCCAAATTTTGCACGTACAGGGCAAGAAAGACCGTTTGAATCGCACGGTGTTGGAGCACCAACTATCGAGGTGATGTTGGTGGAAACTACTTTTGCGTCGAGTAGAACGGTGATGGAACTTGGCAGCTGGGATAAGGTTAAAAAGTTCAACATCTGTAATATAAGTTATCTGTTTGTGTAACTGTGATAAAATCTCACGGTAGTTTCATGTTTATAAGATTCCTTTTGCAAAATAGCTAAAATGAAACGCTAATAATTTCAAAATTATTTTTTAACACCTCAGCAGGTTATTTTGCTGACTGAACACCCCCAGTAATTGTTTTTAGCAGTTTTTGATCGTGGTCTACCGATGTATACAAAAACATTGGTCGAAATTGAAGAGAACGACGTCATAATGGAAACTGATTTATGTTATACTAGCTTCTGCCCGCGACTTCGTCTGCGTAGAAATATACATAAAAACCTTCCTCATGAATCACTATCTGTTAAAAAAACCGCATCAAAATCCGTTGTGTAGTTTTGAAGATATAAGCATACATAGGGATAAAGGGACATAGTGACATAGGGATATAGGGACAGAGAAAGCAACTTTGTTTTATACTATGTAGTGATATATGTTACAACATTATGATAAAAAACTTTCCCAAGTGTTCAACATCCGAGGGTAACAAGACCTAAAGGCCACTTTTAGCATGATTGAGGGCGTATGGGTGGAAAGGGGAATCGAAACAGTGTCGCCTATAACATGATTCCTAAGATTTTGTTCCACAAAAAATTCAGAATAAGCACGGCTTTTCTAAAGAGTTAATTTTCCCGCAAGCAACAACAGTCGACATTTTAATTTCGGCTCCAACTATTATCAACTCGTAACGTCCTTTTCATTTCGCACGAAGCGATTTCATTTTTGTTATTACGCTATTTCAAACATGTGGTGCGAGTTTGCGAAAATTAGTTAAAAAAAAATCTAAGCGACACTGAAAACTAGAACACAGAAAAATCCGAAAAGTAAAGCTATGGCCGGGAATCGAACCCGGATCCTCGTCATTCCGTGACGCGTGCTAGACCCCTACACCACCCATAGCAAGTGGGTAAGCCTTCGAATTTTTCTATCTGTTACTAGCTATAACGTGACCGTTACTAGCTATAACGTAACGTTACTATGCGATTTTTTGTCGCCAAGCTTCATCAGTTTAAATGATGTGTCTGTACGACACAATTACAAAATTAGAATTAAATTAGTTTGTTTGCTGCTACTATAAAAATGAGTAGGAGAGTAGCTTAAATAACTTTTTTTTTCAATGTTTCTCACTGCTGGGCAAGTGCGGGTATTATTCTGTCAGATACGTGACAGAGCCTAAAGTAACAAGACCCAAAAACACATTTAGCATGATTGTGGGCGTAGGTGGAAAGGGGAATCGAAATAGTGATGGGTTCTAGCATCGCCTATAACATGATTTCTAAGATTTTCGCCCATACCCTTTATTTAAAACAAGTTAATTATGCATTTAATCGATGCAAACTATAATTACTTCCACATAATGGTATGTACGGGAAAAAAGGCTGACTTGGTCCGTTAATGCATTCAAGGCATTAAAATTAAAAGTGGATTTTAAATTACACGCGCATATGAAATGAGGGTTTAATCTCTACAGTTATTAACAATACAATACAATACAAATACTCTTTATTGAACACCACAAATCAGTACAAAACAATACAGAAACAAAGAACAAAGTAGACAATAGGCGGTCTTATCGCTTAATAGCGATCTCTTCCAGACAACCAAAAAGCTAAATAAGTTGGAGACAGTTTAAGTAGGTGGCGGAAACAAATAGACAGACACACAGACACACACACATATATTAACAGAGATATTTGGAAAAAAATCCTTATTACAGTAGAGTAAGGCACAATATGTACTTGGACGCTTATTAAATTGTTGTTCTTAACGTAGAACTAGGCTTGTCATTCGATGCAAATCATTAATAAACATTTAGTTCCAAATTACGACACAATGTGGTTTTTAAGATCAGTAAGCTTATTACCTAATTCGCACGCAATCGTCATCGTGTTCATTTTGACGGTTCTTGTATGAATGTGACAGCTAGCCGATTGTCAGCCCATACATGAACTGTCAAAATGAACACGATGGCGATAGCTAGCGAATCGCAATCGGCTTCTGAAATACAAGTTGTTAATAATCAAACTCTCTTTCATTTTGGGCACCCTAATGTACAGCCTTACAAGTAAACTAACTCTGTAAAAGAGTTATTATTGTATTTAGAGCAATCTAGAAATAAAAAGGCATAATCCAACGAACAAACTAGATCAAAAGTCATAAAAGTAAATACAATATCGAAGGCACCGCTGAAGTAATTTCAGTGGGCCTTATTGGGCTTATCCTGGGCCTTACTGGAGTAGCCACAATGCGATGGCCTTATTACAGCCAAGGAAATTGAAGCAAGCAGTTAGAATTCTTATTGAGACTTAACTAAAATAATTCATTTGAGAATCGATGACGCAAGACTGAGTTAAATTTAAAAAAGATCTATATGAAAAAATATTTTTTTCTTCACTTTACAAGCTTTCATTTTAACTTCGACTATAATTTTATTGGTAAGTTATTATATTAGAGCAAATCTTGCAAGGCGAGTTTCACCCACTACAATATTCGGATTGATTTAAAATTTATAATCACAAATGACTGAACGTATAAAACCTCGAAAGTTAGAATGTCGATACTTATTTTGGGTCGTAGATCAATAACTTATTTCGGCTCTGTCGGTTAGCTGGCATCTGCAGCGGTACTATAGCTTCGCTCATTTAGCTCGCAAATTACTCCTTGCTTCGCTTGTCTAATATACCTAGTTTTTTTATTCAAAATTGGTATAAAAAATAACACGCGTTTCAGGCTAATATAAATCTTCTTCATTTACCTTTCGGTCAAATATACTTTCTCAATTTGAAACTCTCGGTGAAACAAACATTTGACGTTCGAATATTCGCTTTACCTTTCAGGCCTTACAAATTTGGGCCATATGAAATTTGCTGTAATGACACATACATTATGCTTATACATATACTTGAAACGAAGCATAAGTAAGTTTAACCAATTACCCATAAAAGTCGCAGTTAACAGTGCAAACTAAGTAATTAGAGACGTTAAAATCGATTTACATTTCAGTTCAAATTTAGTGTTTTCTAATTAAAACGACAGTTAATACTGAAATAGGCGATTACAGTGCTCGTGGTGATTTTAGATTTACTGCATATTTACGATTGAGCCGCCATTTTAATTAAGTATTTTAACACCATTAAATAATTACAGTCCAGCCTACACAGGCTACTCAAGTACGTCTCTCAGTCTATGATAAACTATAGAATACAAAAAGGGTTATTTTTTCCATTTTCCACTTGCTTCCATGCAGGTTTAGGAGCAAAGAAAAAACATAGAATGTACCAGTTGCTTCTCTTCCCGCGCACATGGTAAAAGCCCATCGAGGGAATGGGCATAGGAATTATGACTTTTATAGGCGATGCGGCTGGCAACCCATCACTATTTTGATTCCCCTTTCTACCTATACGACCACAATCATGCTAAAGCCTTTAGGTCTTGTTACTTTAGGCTCTATCTACCACGTAAGGGATAAAGACGTGATTTGTGTAAATTATAACATTATTATTTTGTCACCGAAAATTTACACTAACTTTGTACTCATTGTATCTGAAATTTCAACGCAAACGCGTGCAAAAGAATTACACTAAAGACTCAGTAACAACAGTTCGAGCGAAGTTGTGTGAGTGAAACAAAAAGATTTGACAAACTTCTCTTTCTAGTCATGGCTGAAACCTACTCTCTTTGAGATGCCCAGTCAAAGGACTAACGGCAATGCAGTAAATCTAGAGTACGTGCACCCGCAGATTTATCTAAGTAAAAAGCCGCGCCGTTCGCAAAAAATACCTTCCTAATGTCCAGCTTAACTCACACATACGCCGCTAGGGATGTGAACACTTGGCCGAAAAAGTCGTCGAATATTTTGAGGCTAAATACAGTACGCCGGCAAAAAATCTTTCATCAAAATCGAAAAGTTTGAAAATGTTTGCAGTTTTGTCTTGATGTGGATCGGTGAGTGTATTTTTTGTGGAAATTGTGTTGATTTTGTAATTTATTTGTACTGTAAATAATTTTGAAACTTTATAGGAATGTCAGCAACAGAATATGCGATAAAACAGGAATGTTTTGGTTATAAAAGATGTATACGATGCAATGTGTCGTGAATGTTACGAGAAAACAAAGTAAACTACCTTTATTGCCACTTAAAAACCCTCAATAAATCTTTATCAACTAAACCAAACCAGTTCCGGCTGGATTAAACTGGATATTATTGGAAATCGGTAACAATTTATGGCAGCCATAGATCTCGTTTAATAATGAACTCAGCCGAACGAGCACAACTTTGTGATAAATCTGTTTTGAGATAAAACTTTTGGACGACGAGAAAATTTACTAAAAACAATAAAGGATAAAAATGACCTGGATTTATCCTGAACTTTCAAGTTTGACGTTTTGAAATAACGTCATGAATAACTTTGTACAATGAACAATTTACATTCTTTGTGTTTCGAGATCGTGAGACAGAAAATAATATGAGCAAAATACATAATAATATGAGCATAATGAGAGAGAAACTGAAAACTATGCTGATTTTTTGATGTCACGTGGACTAAGTTTACTTAGTATATTATGTTGTCACTTGCCGAAAGCCAAAAATGTATAAAAGAAAAATTAAAATACGCCGAGAAATGTTTCTTTCATAACCGTTGCTATTTGCAACTGTCACGATTTTTGTTTTAATTTTTTTGCTTTTAAAAACATGGCCGAAAAAAGTGAACGGCGCGTTTCCCGTCCCTAAACATTACTTGCGACTTAATAATCTGCCCAGCATCCGCTAAAAGCAATCCGATGTCGTCTGTTTGACCAGCTCTCGTGTGAAGGGCCCTTCTGTCCCTCTCTAACACTACACTACAGACAAGGATAGGATGGTCGTTAAAAGTTTTCTAAGACTCGCTAGGATTTGGTTTTTCTCGGTTGGAAGTTATAGTTGGAGCAAGCTAGAGTTCTTTTATTGTCCTTCGTGTTCGTTGAACTCGTCTCTTATTCGAGACCCGAAGCATTAAAATGTAACGTTTTATCCTTGTTTAAACTTTGACTTTAATTAACTGTAGAAAAAAATATACATTACATTTTAGTCCTTTTAAAATGCAAAATCAGAATATAATTTATATTTAAATTACATGTTTAATATTTATCTATGAAAGCTTTTTAATCTCCACGTTTAGTTTAGTCATTATTCTCACAAGTTTTAATTTAGCTTTAAGTCAATTTATTAGTCATCTAAGTGCCTTTTATTGCGACAGATTAAGTTTCATTAAAAATTTTAATCTATTACCCCCCTATTCATAAACGCTCTATAGGCTTCTGCTAACTTAGCAATTGTTTGTCCTTATTTGTGAAAGGTGAATGTCAAAGTGACAGATAAGGACAAACGATTGCTAAGTTAGCAGAAGCCTAAAGAGCGTTTATGAATAAGGGCTAATCTGACCACTAATCACTATCTATTAAAAAAAACCGCATCAAAATCCGTTGCCTAGTTTTAAAGATCTAAGTGTACTAGGGACAGATAGACAGCGGAAAGCGACTTTGTGTTATACTATGTAGTGATACAGTAATATTTTATGCGTAATTTTCAAGGCTCATTTACAAACCATGCTCTCGACGAATGCCTTTAAAGGGCCATATTTTTCGTCCGTGTGAACGAGTCCTAAGGTGTCAGACGTATCAGTTCGGGGCCTAAAGATGATTTATAACTCTCGGTTCTGAGCACTTTTGTGGCATCATCATATTTTTTGCGAAAGCTCTTGGGTAAAGTAAAAAACGGTTGGACTGCGAAAAGTTGCTTTCGCCTTATTAATTATAGGAGACAATGGGTCTTCCATGCTGGTCTGGGAGCAAAGAAAATACATAGAATGTACCAGTTGCTTCTTTACCCGCGCAGATGGTAAAAGTCCATCGACGGAATGGGCAAAAGTAATAGGAATCATGTTATAGGCGATAAGGCTGGCAACCCTTCACTATTTTAATTCCATTTTTCACCTAGATGCCCACAGTCTTGCTAAATGTGACCTGTAGGTACCTGTTACCTTAGGCTCTAGCTACCCCGTAAGGGATAAAGACGTGATTTGTGTATGTATGTATGTACAATGGGTATTGAGGACTCGATTATTAGGTCTCAGCATATCGTACGATAGTGACAATCTATCTTGTTTCTTTGTCCTTTTTTAAAGCATTTTGTGCGAGTTAGTCTACCCCGTAAAGAATAAAGACGTATGGTTTTTAATTTGACATATTAATTTCAATTTGAACGGAATTAATTCCTTGCAAACTACGTGAAAACCGAGTGTATAGCTCGTTAATGCACCCTATATTTTCCTGGACTTAACTCTATCTACCCTCGCCTGCTGCTCTGGTGGATATAAACGTCTTAGGTAAAATAACTTGTTTGTCACTCTATGTACAATCTACTATAACGATCATGTACATGGCCTTGTATTTAAGTCTTTGATTTATTTTTGGAACTCTAAAAAGGTTGTGATGACCTAAAATATTTGGAGTGACCTTTCCTAAAAATCTGTCTAAAATAAATCTCTAACAATATCTGTCTCATAATATGCCGACCTTGGTATTTATCCAAACTCACCATGACTTATAGAAAAGCTGTAATAAAATAAGTTTTATCATAATTCTAAACAAAAACTTTGACAATTTAATTTTTACGTAACACCGTACAAAATAACTTGCCGGACATTTTGTTAAGAATTCAAGCTCTGATGTCGCTTAACGACCTCCGAGCTCCCAGCGATTCGGATATCTGGAAAGTTCAATCTTTAATTTTTGCAGCTGTTGGCTCCTGGCCAATGATAGACCAAGAGCTGTGGCATTGGGAAAGAGCAAAGACATGCCTTTAAGATAGACTCCGTAAGCATACTGAATTTTGTCAGATAATCTACTGACTAAGGTAATGAGAACATCACGTTTTATATAAATTACAATTCGAAACAGAAATAAATCTAGTACCGAAAAGACGACGCTGTCCCTATTTAGCAAGAAACTACAGGTGAAAGAGGAGATATGTTAAATTTTCTATATACTTGTCCTATTTTCAACATGAAACTATCGTGAGACTCAATCTGAATTACATAAACGGATAACTCACGTATAAACACGTCACGTACTCGTACTATGTCGTAAAATATCGTTTCTGAACTGATGTTTTTTTCATTCGAAGCAAAGCATCACGAAATAATTGACAAATGCAATAGCTTCTTTCTCCCACCCTCGAACGCCACGTATTGGCTCACATTTCCCTAACACAAAGCAGTTTGTTCGGCTGGCAATTACTGCAAGATTTTTGAGTTCTTTAAAAGAAAATATTGGTCAGGAGAGCTTGTTTCTCCAGGGTCGCCATGTAGTTCTTGCCAATTACGTCAAACCGCTGGCCTACCTCTCCGAATAACTTGATCACTTTCACACGCCATTAGCGGCACGCAGACTTTACAAGCCAAGAGTACACGATACCAACTAATATTGTAAATACGAATGTGATATTGTATGTTTGTTACGCTTTCACGTGTAAACTCCTCCACCAATAGTGATACAATTTGGTACAGAGATAGTTTGAGACATTGAAGAGGAAAAAGGTTTTCATTAATCAAAGTGACATTATAAATGCGAAAGTTTGTGAAGATGTATGTTTGTTCCTTCTTCACGCCGAAACGACTGGACGGATTTGGATCAAATTTGGAACGGAGATAGCCGGTACTCTAGATTAAAACATGGGTTACTTTTTATCCCGTAATTGCATGGTTCTCGCGGGATAGCGATAAATATGTCAGAGGTAGCGTAAGAGTCGCAACGTACTTATAAAATAATTATTGCAGAATATACTATCAACATCAGTTTTTAAGTTTAATTCTTCGCGGACGACGTCGCCGGCAGAAGCTATAATTAATAAAGGGCACGTGACGATGCTCTTGCGTTTTCTATTCATATTTATGTCTATGGTTGGATCTGAGCCAAGATAGTACAAGAGCAGTGACATTACATTAAGTTTGTGCCTAGCAGCGCGAAATATTGCACGGCAAATGGTACTGTGAAATATTGTTAGCTAAATTGCTGTCACAGAATTCGGAATGTGGCTGCGTGCTTAGAATTAATGCTGATTTCGCGTCGAATTAATTTGAGCTCCCGGACTAAGTTTTACTTTTAATTTGAGCGTCATTTTATTTAAATAGTTTAAGTTTAAAGGAATATCTTTTTAGAGTTTGAATGGATAGTAAGTTGTCCGTTGCAAATCTTACATGTGAATTTTGAACCACTGCCAGAATTCAGTTGACTTGTAACTTGTAACAAAGACAGAGTTCCGATAACAATGCAACGTTTCTTTTCTTTCTTTTGCAACTATGGTTCGAATTTTAAAAAGTACACTTTTAAAGTGGAAATAAAAGAACCATCCAGAAAACTTTCCCAAAACTCTTTTTAAACCTCCGCTCCAGGTCTCAAAATAGCCAAAGCTATATACAGGGTGTATTCAGGGTGTAGCGGCCTAGTTGGCGCGGCGCCAGCAGCCTTGACACGAAGGCTTTCGGGGGTCCGGGATAAATTCCCGGCGGGAAAAAAGGTTAAAACGTCCAACTGATGATAAGGTTACCGACGTACGAGATTGGGGCTGCAGTTGTAATAAATGAATCGCTCGAATTGTAAAATTGGCGATTGCCGTAAAATATTTGAAGAAAATTAATAATTCTACAACGTAAACCGGTTCAGACATTATAGGTAACTAAATGTTTTCTAAAGTTAAGAACTACGAGCTAGTGAAAATATTGAAGCAAAAAATAATTAATTTTTGTATTTTTTATGAATATACAATCTCCGCGTCCTATTTTACGAAAAATACGAAGGCACCTAAAACCACGAATGCCTTTCTTAATACTTAACTTAAACTATCAGCCAAATCTACAGTCAAACTTAACACCAATACAAAATGCTTCTAACATTTGAAAATAATAAAACAATTATTTTATTACGATATGATTCAGTTTATAAAAGTTACAATTAGAAATAGTATAACGCAATTACAGAACATCCTGTAGCCTAGAATTACAAGTGGAGCGTAGGCTCAATTCAATCAACTTAGTTACTTGCAGAAAAGCATAATTTAATTCCGGCTACGCGTAGCGGTTCTACGAGGCGTAGCAGCTACGAGCGTAGCTCGATGCGGCAGCTACGCCTGTATTTTTATGACAGAGTTATTTAACTTTTACTACACCGCTGCGGATCGATGTTAACGAAACAAACGCAAATCTCAAGCAAATTAAAAAAACAACTAAAACGTCAATGCTTAAGTAAATGAAATCAACTCACCGATGAAATTCATCTCGACGGCTATCACACTTCCCGTTACAATACTATCCTACAACCTATCAACAATCCATAACAACGTCCGAATATAAAAAATATTTTATGTTTGAGCACCAAATTTTTACAATAGAGAATGCATGATACGTATTTGTTGCTAAGAAGAAGGGAAAAGAGGAGTTAGATTGGACTATGACATGGCGGCGAGCTCACGCGGGGAGCGGCCGGCGCGCTCTGCTGCCGGGAGCGCGGCGCGCGGCTATTTATGCTCCGGCTCACGCACACAGCGGCGCGCCGCCGTCCCGACGCCCCCCTCCACACGCGCGCACTTAAGAGGGTGCACAAGGAAAATGGACGCATTGTCAGTCGGTAATGGCTATGGAAAAGTTGATTCCCGTCAAATTGTGCTTTTAATAATGATCGCCGTAATTATCGGAGGAGCGCCAACGTGACACGGTCGGACGTGATTCCCCTTGGGTTTTGTTAGTATTTAAATCGTGAGTAGTCGATTCTTTAAAATGTAGCTCAAATCGTGAATTCAATCGTTGAGAAAGGCCAGACAATAAAATGTAAGTAAGAAAAATTGCTGGGATATTTCGCTCCCCCTTAACGCTCACACGTCCGGTGTGCGCATGTGTGGGGGCCGCGGAGTGTAAGAACAAAGAGGTCGCCGACAGGGGGCGGGGCCTGGCGCGTGTGTGAGTGTGTTAAATCTTTTATAGGTCGGTGCGTTAAGTAATTTACTATAATACCTTGCATTTGACATCGGGTTCTAACGTATACGCTTATTTCCGCGTTTTAGGAGCCTTTTTAAGACTTGTCGACTTGTTGGTTTGCGTTTGCGTTAAGTTGCTCACAAAGAAACGTATGTTTTGTGTCCGTAATCTTTCGAGGGCGTGTTTTGCATTTTTATTTATAAATGTGGAAGTAATTCGCGTCTTTTAAGTCCTGTTTTTTTTAGATTTTCACACATTTTCTTTGCTTATTAATACAGCTTTAACAGGATAGAGTAACATGTACAAAAGAAAGATTTTTGTAAATTTTAATATTAATGGTGATTAATTACTTTAAGTTCAGCTGAAAAATGTTTTTGGAAGCATCCTTTATATTAAGCATCTTTAATTAAATAAAGTCATGTATAACTTTTTTTTAATAACACTGGGTCTCAGTAGTAAAAAAATATAAAAAATAGAAAAGCTAAATGTAAAAAAAAACCTTGTAAAGTGTTCACTAAGTATGGACATGCTACACTACCTTAATTACCTCTTCTCTACAGTCGTCTCAATTCTCTAATATAAAACCGAACGGCAGCGAAATAAATGATTAAGAAAAAAAAATACCACAAAAATTACCTCCCTTTTTAGAAGTCTGTTAAATAGCAGAAAAATATATTATATGCGTTTTAGTATATACTTACTAAAGAGCAAAGCTTCGTAAATTGATAGCTCTATTGGACATAGACAACATTGAGTCAAAGTGGTCTAAGCCGCTATACCATACAAGTTTATTAAAATTTGCTAAAACATACATACAATACACATATCATTGTCTTTATCCCTTACTGGGTAGACAGAACCTAAGGTAACAAGACCTTTCCTAAGCCACGATATTTCCCAACACCGAAAAGCTGATAATAAATTTTCAAGAACAATTTCAGATATTTTTTATTTTTTAATGCATTACTTCGTTTGTTTTGTACCCCCTTCCAATGATCTGATTGATTTTAAAGCCTGGTACATGCACAGGGCTTCAAATACACTAATTATGTAACATCAACAAAAAGTGCCAGTAAATTCACGAGCTGTCTTACTCACCACGCTGGAACTCAACAGCGCAACCACTGCTGCTTGGTGGCAGCATCAGCGCATCAAATGGTGATGGCGATCCGAATAGACCTTGCACAAGGTTTTATCACCCAAAAAAAGGGCAAGAAAATGTTTAATAACAATAATAATCTTTATTTGCTTAGAATAAGTACATACATACATAAATATCCATCTAACGATCTTCCACGCTGGTCTGGGAGCAAAGAAAAAACATAGAATGTACCAGTTGCTTCTCTTCCCGCGCAGATGGTAAAAGTCCATCGAGGGAATGGGCGAAAATCTTAGGAATCATGTTATAGGCGATGCGGCTAGCAACCCATCACTATTTTGATTCCATTTTCCATCTATACAACCACAATCATGATAAACGTGGCCTTTAGGTGGTGTTACCTTAGGCTCTGTCTACCTCGTAAGGGATAAAGACGTGTTTTATGTATGTATGTATGTTACATAAATAATAAATTATTTTACTTTGTATGGCAGCCTGGTTAGAGCAAGCCGGCTAATGGAATGGAACTGTCTCTCTCTACTGCCAATTTATTTCACTTTATTTTTTGCTTTCGAGAAATAAATGCAGTTCTATATTTGCGTCTCGCTCGATTGCCTCAACTAAAGAGGTGTTTCAAGTTAGAACCATTATCTATGTGCGTCGGTCTGTCTACTTACGGTGTCTAGAAGCTAAAGTAGTAGTGTCAATGCATTTGCATCTACTCTCAAGCTGTTCTCATTCGTACACATTTTCTGGACCTCAAGTTTTGGGGTCAGTCTAGTTTGGGGTTCGCCAGATATTTTATTTGTTGTTTTCATTTCATAAGTCATACATTGGATCTTACTAGCTAATAAATTTCCCAACATGATACCCTGCAGAAGCGCACTGCAACATAACTTAACCTAATAATGCGATTGATTATTATTATACTTGCTCAAATACTCTTTATTAGTAACTTAATAATTTTTATATCAATTCTCTGGCTGTACAGAGAGGTAATGCCGCCAGTGTCTTGGGGTCTATGCCGCAGGAGGGCCTTTTAGATGGTGTTTTCTTTTTATAGTTAGGTATATTTATTTAGTTTTAAGTTTTGTATATTTAGTTAACTTTTAGATTTTATCATAGTTTAATTTTTTTTGTAATTCGTTATTATACTTGATTCAAACAACTTAATAACTTATAAATATTTAACTTTAAATAACTTTAGTCTCAAATCGGAATCATGTTATAGGCGATGCGGCTAGCAACCCATCACTATTTTGGTTCCCATTTAAACCTATACGCCTACAATCATGCTAAACGTGGCCTTTAGTACTTGTTATCTCAGGCTCTGTCTACACCGTAAGGGATATAGACGTGATTCGTGTATGTATGTGAATGTAACTTTAATTTACCTCTCGAAAATTTAAATTTACAAAATTACAAAATTACATTCATGCTTTGGATTAAATACCTAATATTGAAATTTAGACTCACTTTTTCATTATTTATATTGGGTATAACTTGATAGCAGTTTCTGTAAATCTTTGTGTGTCAATAAACTGTTTTTACTTTACTCTTTACTTCCTTTACATTATGTAACTGAGTTCTTTAAAAATAAAGTGTACTCTTTAATTTTCTAAATTGAAGATATTTTGAGTTGCTTTGAATCCGAATCATTAGTAGACTGTTTTTGGAAAAAAAAATATGATTAGTTTTCAATACAAATATTAAATCGCATGGAAAAAATGTTAAGTACATACTGAAACTGACAAAGAAATTATGGGCACTTTCTTTACAAAATTGATTAGCGACTTTTTGACTAAAAATTAAAAGTCAAATCGAAGATTTCGAATGTTCAACATAAAATCATTTTTTTCAGCGTCGTTTGATCGTAATGGCAATACGGGACCCTGTGTCTTAGCCCGACTCGCTCTTGGCCGTTTTAATCTTGCTCTTAAGCCTCCAATAAGGCTATTCATGAGGCGGGCATCGAACCCGGGACGCCGCGGCACGCCGCCACATTCCTCGGCGAGCAATTACGTCATGCACACATAAATCACATTATTATGTATACGATATCTTTTAGAATTTTCCGAAATATTTCAGAATGAAAATGGAAAATGAAAAATTACTGGGAGCAAAGAAAAAACATAGAATATACCAGTTGCTTCTGTACCCGCGTAGATGGTAAAAGCCCACCGAGGGAATGGACGAAAATGATAGGAATCATGTTATAGACGATGAGGCTAGCAACCCATCACTATTTTGATTTCATTTTTCACCCATAGATACGCCCACAATCTTGCTAAATGTGGCCTTAAGGTTTTTTTACTTTAGGCTCTGTCTACCTCGTAAGGGATAAAGACGTGATTAGATTAGATTAGATTAGATTAGATTATTTTTTGTATGTATGTATGTAATAACCTTTTCGACGCCAACGACACATAATGTCAGCAGCGCAGGTTCAAAGCCAACGACCTATATTCGTCCACTAGCTGTTGCCCGCGACTCCGTCTACGCAGAATCGCTATCCCATAGGTACTATGGAATTTCCGGGATAAAAATCTTATGTCCGTTCCCGGGAATCTAACTATCTGTAGGTATACTAAATTTCAACTAAATCGCTCCAGCGGTTCGAGTGTGAAATGTGAGACAGTTACTTTAGGAACTAGTAGGGATTACTTCAAAGCAAAAGCAACATTTCAAAATCAATCAAAATCAACATTATAAAATATTTTTGCAAATTGGTATGTCTACCTCATTCGCTTCATCCACATTCATCAATTTCTAAACATCTCTAGGGTAAATCTACGCAACATTATATAGCATCTATATATCTGTGCGCATGAGTGTGTGTCTGTATAAATGGACACACGATGCTTCTGTTACTATTTCATCCAGTAGGCTTATTGCCTAACTCGCTCGCAATCGCCATCGCGTTCATTTTGACAGTTCTTGTATGAATGTGACAGCTAGCTGATTCCGATGCCAGTTGTCAGCTCATACATGAACTGTCAAAATGAACACGATGGCGATTGCGAGCGAGTTAGGTAATACGAGTACAGTGACATTAAACTTGACATTTAATTTTGAATGAGTGTATTATGTGTGATAATTATTCTTTGTACCATTCCAGCACCTCATTAATTATTATTAGGTATATATTTTTGTTATTTAATTATGTTCTGACAATATTTTCACATTTTGTGGTTTTATATTTACTATTTGGCATTTTAAATTGCTTTTAAAATAGGTTTTATTTAAATTATTATTATTTTCTCTTTTTATGTACCCATGACGATCTTTTTGTGAATCTACATTGACATTTCATTAAGCTTTATTTTTGTTTGTTGTTATTTCGTTTTAATTTGATTTCAGTTATTATTATTACTATTTTATTACAATTGACGATATTTTTATGAATCACTTAGGTTTGACATTTAATTGTTCTTTTAAAAGGGTGATAAATAAATCAAATCAAATCAAAAATAAGCCTACTGGAAATGAAACTGGCCAATGAAACAATATAGATTAATCCATTTAAAAACACTCACCAATATTCATTCTTAAAGTCAGTAACATTTGATACGCGCAATAATTCTCCACGCATTACAATAAAAATAAAACTGGGAACCTTTTACGCGGACCGTACTTTTGCGAAAACGCTTCAACGATGCACAGAGGGAATTGTGTCTGGCTCGCTCGCGCGCGCGCGGTGCCGTATAGCCTGTCTCTCTTGTTGGTTTTTATGCAGGACCGTCAGGCCGTAAAGGAAAGGATTTTGATACGTGATTGCAATATGGGATGAAGGGACATTTTTTTTCTTTCTGCAGAATAAGGCTGTAACGTATTACAGGGAATAACACTTATGCTTCCGGGTGGTGTTATTCTTTTTATAAAATTGGTCAGTTATTTTTTGGTGCGAAGTTCAGGAGTCTTTGTAAGTCAGTAGAAAAATACACTACTTTTGTAGATGTGTTTCTGTCTGTTGTTCACGGTAAAACTGCTAAAACAATGATGATTGAATTTGATAAGAGTTTGTATAACTAATTAATTAATAATAAATTAGCAATTATTTTATGGTCTATGTATATTAAAACTGGCTTTTGAATAAAATATATTCCTTTTGCTCCGGGTAAATTACAAGTCTCGTTTTAGGTATTTTTTATTTATAATCAAATTTTTAAATTATTGTTACCTTTGGCTCTGGCTCGGTGTTGACGTAGTACGGAACTGTGCTAACCCAGTTATTTCAGCTTACCTGAAAAAAGAGAAAATAGTTTTGAAAAATAGAAAAATAAACTTAGGTCATGTTGTATAACTCTTTATTGCACATAGAACACATGAAAACAATTAATACATGACAACACAAATAGACAAAGGCGAACTTATCCCTAAACGTGATTTCTTCCAGTTAACCTTCGAGCGATTGACATATTGATTGATTGTTGTCATTGTGAATTGCCGATATTTTCGTGTTGGCGTTTATTTAATTTTAACTAGGTGTTGTTTTTTGTTTTATTTTTTATTTCGACTATATATCTATATTTTTTTATTACAATTGATAATACCTTTGTGCTTATAATAATGTGACAAATAAATCTAATGTAATGTACCCTAATCATTGGTTTCACTACCACTTAGACCGCTGCTGCAATGAGCGACACTTTTAAATGTTGTCGACTGTACTTAACGTCCGAAGGGACCTATTAAAAATGCTCTGTGATAAAAATTATATAATAATATATTTTTAACACAATCAAAGCTTGCCGATTTTTTAAACAAATTTGACACAGTATAAATATAGTTATAACACCGTCATATATTATTATCTAAAAGTACACGTGATAACTTCCAATATATTTATTTTACATACATACATAATTATCAAGAAAGAAAGAAAGAAAGAAAGAAAAAAAGTTTATTCATGACAATCACAAAACATCAAATAAAATATATAAACAAAATAAATTATCACGTCTTTATCCCTTACGGGGTAGACAGAGCCTAAGGTAACAGAACCTCAAGGCCACTTATAGCAAGCTTAAGGGCGCATAGCTGGAAAGGAAAATCATAATAGTGATGGGTTGCTAGCCGCATCGCCTATAGTATAACATGATTCCTAAGACTTTCGCCAATTCCCTCGATGGGCTTTTACTATCTGCGCGGGAAGAAAAGCAACTGGTAAGTTCTATGTTTTTCTTTACTCCCAGACCAGCAGATTTATTTTACAAGAAGTTTAAAATCTCTAAAACGATATTAAAGTGAAGACATTGAGCAAATGACACGTTCGTAGACGCTCTACGGCGCGTAGCGCTCGCTACGACACGTAGCAGCTAATCCAAACGATCTACAAAAGTGCTGCGAATTATTTTTAGAATGTCTCAAAATGTAATAATTTTCTACAAATATTGTTGATCACAGTTTTTTTAATGTCTCATTTATAATAATACTAATATTATAAAGAGAAAAAACTTGATTGTTTGTATGTTTGTTTGCATTGAATAGGCTCCGAAACTACGGAACTGATTTCAAAAATTCTTTTGCCGTTAGAAAGCTATATTATCACTGAGTGTCATAGGCTACTGTTTACCGCGGGAAAATACCTTTTCCTACGGGAAAATCAATTTATCGTGGGCGAAGCTGCGGACGGAAGGCTAGTTTATAATAAACTAGCTTCTGCGCGCGACTTCGTCCGCGTAGAATTAGATTGAAAAACTGATGTTGATAGTTATATTCTGCAATAATTATTTAGGTTGCGACTCTAGGCACCTTTGACATGTTTATGTTTATCACTATCCTGTGGAAAATATGCAATTGTCCGGGATAAAAAGTAGCCTTTGTGTTAACCTAGGGTACTAGCTATCTCCGTTCCAAATTTTATCCAAATCCATCAAACCGTTTACGCGTGAAGAAGTAAAAAACATACACACACACTCACTAACTTTCACCTGTATAATATTAGTGTGATGATCACTCAGAGACGCCAATTAAACCTCGCATAGTTCTCTAGTTGCTGACATTGCAAGCATTGCCACTCATTTTTGAATTAATTTCAATTGCCGTGTCTATCAATCGGACAATTACAAGTGGATAGCACTCAGTGTTGCCGTTTGGTTCCGTTTCTTCCGTTTTTCGGAACTTTTGACACCCCCGCGGAACTTTGGAACTTTTCAGAACTATTCGGAACTTTTAAGGTCCCGGCAAATTTTTTCCTGTTATTAAAAAAAAAGCTCGTTCTCGAAGATTTAAATGAAAATGGAACTTTTCTACCAAAAATGGAACTTTTTAAGGATGCCAATGTGATTTTCAAGGAAAGCGACCTGGCAACACTGATAACACTTATACTTACAAGATTTCGATTTCGATTCTATCGATTTAATCGGCTAGGCTGTGGAATCGCTTACCAACCTCCATCAGGCAATCTCCCTCCATAGTATCGTTCAGGGAAGGTTTGAAGATGTGGCTCGCACCATGTTCTTAAATTAATGGAAATATTCCTTTGTTTATTGTGCTCTTTATTTATTTATTTTATGTAGTATATTTTATTGATATATATTATAGATAGTATAAAGTAGTTTATTGACTGGTAGGCTTTAGGAGTTTATGTATTATATTCGGTAAAGTTATGTATTGTGGCTCTCAGTGTTTGCAATTTTTAAACTCACTCGTCCATCCCTAATATAATGCTCCTTTCATCCACTCAAAGGTTGACTGGAAGAGATCCCTTAAAGGAATAAGTCCGCCTTTGTGCATGTATCTCAGTGTTTGTCAATTGTATTTGTCTTGTTTATTTTGCACAATAAAGAGTTTACACATACATTTGACCCGAACGATTAACATTGCAAGTTAAACAAATCTTGTAAAAATACAGCTTGTGCAAGCCAGTGCGGGCGGCAGCCTCAAAGCAGGCATTAAACCTGTGAAGGCGTCCATCGCGATAAACCGCCGCACTCGCCGCTGATTTCATTTACAATTCATTTCATATACTTAGCCGGGTCTTTGATCGACTGCAGGGCTGCCTCTGACCTGTTTTTCAGTTATTTATTTGACCCGCGATCTCACACCTGTCTACCTTTTGTATACGAGTAAAAGCTAAGGCCACGCCCCACTGAAAGAAAGAAAGAAAGAAAGAAGACATTTATTTCTTTTTGCAAGACACACAAACCATAAACCATTTCATTTTTCACCTATACGCCCACAATCTTGCTAAGTGTGACCTTGGGCTCTGTCTACCCCGTAAGGGATAAAGACGTGATTTGTGTGTGTGTGTGTGCACAAACCATAAGAGAATATACACAATGTTATTGCAAAAAAAAACAAGAAAAAAAACACAGACATTAAAAATAGATGCTCAGCGTTGTGTCACTGCAGCTCACGGTCACGCCACGCACGTGGGCACACGTTAGCTCCGTATCAAAATGTACTCGGTCGTATCCAAAGCAGTGCACGCACACGCTGCGCACGAAATGACTTAGGTTAAATTAATTATAGTTTTTTTGTACTTGAGTGTAAGTATAAGGGAATTGTCAGAGATAATGAAATAACGATGTGCTAATGTGGCAAGCAGTGACAGAGCAATTTCGCTCGTCTGAAAGACAATTAGCAGTCGTCGATATAATTAGAAGCTAACAAATGAACAGTTGAAGACAGTCCGGCTAGACGCTAAAAAAGAAATATAATAAAAACGCCATTTCGCTGGAAGCCAAGTATTAAGTCTTTATGACAATATTTTATTGAATTAGGCGTTACTTTGCAGAGGTCGATTTCAATGAACAAAAAATATTTACCCTGCTACTCCGCTACTCACGTGCAAGATAACGAAGTCTAGTAGAAAGGTAAGTATTTTTTGTTTATGTCTATGATATGTTAAAACCAGTGATAAATAATCTTTTTAATATAATAATATCAGATTCGAGTGTGTGCCAGCAAAAAAAAATATTCTCAAAGTCGTCTGTTGTCTGCGCAGTTGCGTATAGTTCACAGATGCGGAAAAAATATCACAAAAAAATGAAAAAAAAAACAATAAAATTCTGAGCAATATCTTGTATCTGGGGAATAATGCAAAGTTAATCAATGTTGAAAACATTTAATTATTTTCTGGCACTCAGCTATTGGGTAACTACGTAACTATTTATTGAGTCGCTGGTAGTTTAAAAAATACATGTACAAGAGCCCTTGGCCGGCAATTTACAAAAAAAATAATTTGGTTTTGTTTTTTTTTTGAAAAATATTGGAAACTCGTTAGGCAATCGGGATCTGTATTCCGTTGATATTATAATTTACTTTTATTGAGTCTGTAATAGATAAAATATTTTTGTACAGGCTTGGTTGCCTTGCACGTGAGTAGCGGCTACTCCGCTACTCACGTGCAAGGTAAATGTTTTTTGTACATTACATATTAATATATTAATATTTTATGCGACAAGGAAGGCAAACAAGCTAGTTGGTGAGCTGATGATAAATGAGATTCACGGAGAAGGCTAAAATAATAACCTTGTATGACAGTAATAAGATAGAAGTAAATAGAAAAGTAACTAACAAAAAATAATCCACATTCCAGCGTCGCCAACCCTAGCAGCATTAAGGTCCAGTATAAAGTTACCCCACGAGTGGGGTAAAAACGTTTCTTATTCCCCCTCCCTGGTCGTAACGGTACATGTGCGTGTGTGTGTGAGTTTATAATTGTGCGATTGTGACGTATCGAAAGGGATATTTGTGAGCAGTATCTCCTTTTTCGTATCGGGTGTCAACTGCCGAATAAAATTTACAATTTCATCGATATCTATGTGTTCTCGCTATGTTAACTAATATTTAGAACAAGCCAGTTGTATACTTTTCTCTCTCTACATTATAACTGCGAAATTGAGTGAATGAGTGTGTATGAATGTTTGTTCCGTCTTTACGCTGTAACGACTGTACGGATTTGAATTATATTTGAAATGAAGATAGCTGGTACCGTTCCCGCGGGATAGCGATAAACAAATTATTTTCAGACAAAGTCACGGGCAACAGCTAGAATAATACAACTAAATAAAATATTTCTAACGAACGAGAAGGTTTGTGTTTGCTAAGATCGTTAACATTATTATTATAATATATATAGCTGAATACCCACTCACTCACTCACTGACTGACTGACATGCTGTTTTGAAGAACCCTTAAGAGGTACGGCTCGACTCTATACACCATCGCATCAGAGATGCCGCCGTGACCACCAGAAAAATACGAAATCGACCTGAACGTGGAAATTGACTTGACACATGGGGCGGTTCTCCGCAACGGCTCGACCTATCGAGTTTGTCCGGAACTAAAGTCGCTCAGAACAGCCGGCCAATGGGTGAGCCGGTCCAGGATTTTTCAAAATGGCGAAAACAAGATGGCCGCCATACAAAATTGAAACGCGAATATCTCAGAGGCCAGTCGAGATAGGTGGGTGGTGCTCGACCAAATGTCATTCAGAGTTGAGAGGGAAATCTGACGATGTAATTTTTTTTCCAAGATGGCGGATTCAAAATGGCGGCCAAATTTTTTTTTGCTCCGATCCGATTGAAATTTTGCATCCGGGGCTCTCCTAGGCCACAGATTCCAACCGCATACTTTATTTTTCGATTCCGCCATTTTCCAAGATGGCCGCCATAGAAAGTAATTTCTGTGTCTTTGACCTGTTGTTTTGAAGAGCCCATAAAAGGTGGGGTTCGATTCTATACACCGTCGCTTTAGAAATTTTATGCTAAGTACCAAAAAATGAAAAATTGACCTGAATGTGGAAACTGACCTGACACATGGGCCAGCTCTCCGCAACGACTTGCCCTATCGAGTTTGCCCGGAACAAAAGTCACTCAGAACAGCCAGCCAATAGGTGAACCAGTATTTTTTTTTCAAAATTGCAAAAACAAAATGGCCGCCATACAAAATTGAAACGCGAATATCTCAGAGGCCAGTCGCAAGAGGTGGGTGGTGCTCAAACAAATATCGTTCAAAGTGAGCGGAGTAATTTAATGAACTAAATTTTTTTTTCAAAATGGCGGATTCAAAATGGCGGCCAAAGTTTCTTTTACTCCGATCCGATTGAAATTTTGCATCCGGGGCTCTTCAAGACTACAAATTCAAACGCCATACTTAATTTTTCGATTCCGCCATTTTCAAAGATGGCCGCCATACAAAGTAATGTCAGACTCATGGGCTCACTTGTGTTGTAAAGCAGCTTTTAGGAATAGGGTTCGACTTTATACACCATCGCATAAGAAATTTTATCACAAGAACAAAAAAAATGCAAAACTGTCCTGAACGTAGAAACTGACCTGACACATGGGCCAGTTCTCCGCAACGACTTGCCCCATCGAGTTTGCCCGGAACTAAAGTCGCTCAGAACAGCCAGCCTATGGGTGAACCGGTAATTTTTTTGCAAAATTGCGAAAACAAGATGGCCGCCATACCAAATTGAATAAAGTTAAAAAATGGTTAGATATATTTGAAAAAAAAAACACAGGGTGCCAGGAAACCCTCCGCGGGTCCCGTGGGGCCCGCGGCCCACACGCGAAGTACTTTTTCCAAGGTGGTGGATTCAAAATGGCGGCCAAAGATTAAAGTAAAAAAGGTTAGAAATATTTAAAAAAGAAAAACAGGCTGGTATGGTACCCTCCGCGGGTCCCGTGGGGCCCGCGGCCTCCATGCGAAATGCTGTTCCCAAGATGGCGGCCAAAGAATAAAGTAAAAAAATGGTTAGATATATTTGAAAAATTAGGGCGGTAGGTTATCCTCCGCGGGCCCCGCGGGGTCCGCGGCCCCCACGCGAAGTACTTTTTCCAAGGTGGCGGTTTCAAAACGGCGGCCAAAGAATATAGTAAAAACGGCAAGAAATATTTGAAAAAGAAAAACAGGCTGGCAGGTTACCCTCCGCGGGTCCCGTGGGGCCCGCGGACTTCATGCGAAAAAATGTTCCCAAGATGGCGGCCAAAGAATAAAGTAAAAAGACGGTTAGATATATTTGAAAAAAAAACAGGATGGTAGGGTACGCTCCTCAGGTCCCGTGGGGCCCGCGGCCCCCATGCGAAATGCTTTTCCAACGATGGCGGCCAAAGAATAAATTAAAATAGGCGAGAAATATTTGAAAAAAATAACAGGGCGGTATAGTACGAATCACTTTTCGAAGGTGCCGGTTTCAAAAAGGCGGCCCAAGTATAAAGTAACAAAAAAAAAAGGTTAGGATTATTAAAACAAAACAGGGTGGCACGGGACCTCCGCGGGGCCCTTGGGGCCCGCGGCCCCCACGCGAAATACTAGTTATAATATATATAGCTGAATACCCACTCACTCACTGACTCACTGACATGCTGTTTTGAAGAACCTGTAAGAGTTGAGGTTAGACTCTATACATTGTCGTATCAGAAATGCTCCCACGACCACCAGAAAAATACGAAATCGACCTGAACGTGGAAATTGACCTGACACATGGGACGGTTCTCAGCAACGGCTAGACCTGTCGAGTTTGCCCGGAACTAAAGTCGCTCAGAACAGCCAGCCAATGGGTGAGCCGGTCAAAGTTTTTTCAAAATGGCGAAAACAAGATGGCCGCCATACAAAATTGAAACGCGAATATCTCAGAGGCCAGTCGCGATAGATGGGTGGTGCTCGACCAAATGTCATTCAGAGTTGAGGGGGAAATCTGACTATGCAATTTTTTTTCCAAGATGGCGAATTCAAAATGGCGGCCAAATTTTTTTTTGCTCCGATCCGATTGAAATTTTGCATTCGGGGCTCTTCTACGCCACAGATTCCAACCGCATACTTTATTTTTCGATTCCGCCATTTTCCAAGATGGCCGCCATACAAAGTAATTTCTGTATCTTTGACCTGTTGTTTTGAAGAGCCCATAAGAGGTGGGGTTCGGCTATATACACTTTCGCTTTAGAAATTTTATAATAAATACCAAAAAATGAAAAATTGACCTGAATGTGGAAACTGACCTGACACATGGGCCAGCTCTCCGCAACGACTTGCCCTATCGAGTTTGCCCGGAACAAAAGTCACTCAGAACAGCCAGCCAATAGGTGAACCAGTATTTTTTTTTCAAAATTGCAAAAACAAAATGGCCGCCATACAAAATTGAAACGCAAATATCTCAGAGGCCAGTCGCAACAGGTGGGTGGTGCTCAAACAAATATCGTTCAAAGTGAGCGGAGTAATTTAATGAACCAAATTTTTTTTCAAAGATGGCGGATTCAAAATGGCGGCCAAAGTTTCTTTTACTCCGATCCGATTGAAATTTTGCATCCGGGGCTCTTCAAGGCCACAAATTCAAACGCCATACTTAATTTTTCGATTCCACCATTTTCCAAGATGGCCGCCATACAAAGTAATGTCAGACTCATAGACTAACTTGTGTTGTATAGCAGCTTTTAGAAATAGGGTTCGACTTTTAACACCATCGCATAAGAAATTATATCAAAAGTACAAAAAAAATGCACAACTGTCCTGAACGTGGAAACTGACCTGACACATTGGCCAGTTCTCCACAACGACTTGCCCTATCGAGTTTGCCCGGAACTAAAGTCGCTCAGAACAGCCAGTCTATGGGTGAACCGGTATTTTTTTTTCAAAATTGCGAAAACAAGATGGCCGCTATACAAAACTGAAACGCTAATATCTCAGAGGCCAGTCGAGATGGATGGGTTGTGCTCGACCAAGTAACGTTCAAGACGGGAGGGGTAATCTAATGAACCAAATTTTTGTCCAAGATGGCGGATTCAAATTGGCGGCCAAAGATTAAAGTAAAAAAGGTTAGAATTTTTTGGAAATTAAAACAGGGTGGCAGAGTACCCTCCGCGGGGCCCGCGCGAAAGACTTTTCCCAAGGTGGTGGTTTCAAAACGGCGGCCAAAAATGTAGTAAAAAAGGTTAGAAATATTTGAAAAAATACAGGGTGGCAGATTACCCTCCGCGGTCCCCGCGGGGGCCGCGGCGTCAACGCGAAGTACGTTTTTCAAAGTGGTGGTATCAAAGTGACGGCCAAAGAATGTAGTTAAAAAGGTTAGAAATATTTAAAAAAAATACAGGGTGGTGTTACCCTCCGCGGTCCCCGTGGGGGCCGCGGCCCCCAGGCCCCCACGCGAAATACTTTTTCCTAGGTAGCGGTTTCAAAATGACGGCCAAAGAATGTAGTAAAAAAGGTTAGAAATATTTGAAAAAATACAGGGTGGTAGGTAACCCTCCGCGGTCCCCACGGGGGCCGCGGCCCCCAGGCCCCCACGCGAAATACTTTTTCCAAGGTAGCGGTTTCAAAATGACGGCCAAAGAATGTAGTAAAAAAGGTTAGAAACATTTGAAAAAATACCAGGGTGGTAGGTTACCCTCCGCGGGTCCCGTGGGGCCCGCTGCCCCCATGCGAAATTCTTTTTCTAAGATGGCGGCCAAAAAATAAAGTAAAAATGGTTAGAAATATTTGAAAAAAAACAGGGCGGTAGGGTATGAATCACTGTTTCCAAGGTGGCGGTTTCAAAAAGGCGGCCAAAGCTTATAGTAAAAAAAAGGTTAGGATTATTAAAACAAAACAGGGTGGCAGGGAACCTTCCGCGGGTCCCGTGGGGCCCGCGGCCTGCATGCGAAATGCTTTTCCCGAGAGGGCGGCCAAAGAATAAAGTAAAAATAGGTTAGAAATATTTGAAAAAAAAACAGGATGGCAGGGTACCCTTAGCGGCCTCCAAATACAGGGTGGTGTTACCCTCCGCGGTCCCCGCGGGGGCCGCGGCCCCCAGGCCCCCACGCGAAATACTTTTGCCAACATGGCGGATACAAAATGGCGGCCAAAGATTAAAGTAAAAAATTGTTAGAAATATTTGAAAAAAAACAGGGCGGTAGGTTTTGAATCACTGTTTTCAAAGTGGTGGTTTCAAAAAGGCGGCCAAAGTATATAGTAAAAAAAAAAGGTTAGGATTATTAAAACAAAACAGGGTGGCAGGGACCTCCGCGGGGCCCTTGGGGCCCGCGGCCCCCACGCGAAATACTAGTTATAATATATATAGCTGAATACCCACTGACTGACTCACTGACTCACTGACTGACATGCTGTTTTGAAGAACCCGTAAGAGGTACGGCTCGACTCTATACACCATCGCACCAGAGATGCCGCCGTGACCACCAGAAAAATACGAAATCGACCTGAACGTGGAAATTGACTTGACACATGGGGCGGTTCTCCGCAACGGCTCGACCTATCGAGTTTGCCCGGAACTAAAGTCGCTCAGAACAGCCAGCCAATGGGTGAGCCGGTCAAAGTTTTTTCAAAATGGCGAAAACAAGATGGCCGCCATACAAAATTGAAACGCGAATATCTCAGAGGCCAGTCGCGATAGATGGGTGGTGCTCGACCAAATGTCATTCAGAGTTGAGGGGGAAATCTGACTATTAAATTTTTTTTCCAAGATGGCGGATTCAAAATGGCGGCCAAATTTTTTTTTTCTCCTATCAGACTGAAATTTTGCATCCGGGGCTCTTTGAGGCCACAGATTCAAATGGCTTACTTTATTTTTCGATTCCGCCATTTTCCAAGATGGCCGCCATACAAAGTAATTTCTGTATATTTGACCTGTTGTTTTGAGGAACCCATAAGAGGTGGGGTTCAACTCTATATACAATCGCTTGAGAAATGTTATGGTTAGTACCAAAAAAATGAAAAATTTACCTGAATGTGGAAACTGACCTGACACATGGGCCAGTTCTCCGCAACGACTTGCCCTGTCGAGTTTGCCCGGAACAAAAGTCACTCAGAACAGCCAGCCAATAGGTAAACCAGTATTTTTTTTCAAAATTGCAAAAACAAAATGGCCGCCATACAAAATTGAAACGCAAATATCTCAGAGGCCAATCGCAACAGGTGGGTGGTGCTCGAACAAATGTTGTTCAAAGTGGGCGGAGTAATTTAAAGAACCAATTTTTTTTTCCAAAATGGCGGATTCAAAATGGCGGCCAAAGTTTCTTTTACTCCTATCCGATTGAAATTTTGCATCCGGGGCTCTTCGAGACCACAAATTCAAACGCCATACTTAATTTTTCGATTCCGCCATTTTCAAAGATGGCCGCCATACAAAGTAATGTCAGACTCATGGGCTCACTTGTGTTGTAAAGCAGCTTTTAGGAATAGGGTTCGACTTTATACACCATCGCATAAGAAATTTTATCACAAGAACAAAAAAAATGCAAAACTGTCCTGAACGTAGAAACTGACCTGACACATGGGCCAGTTCTCCGCAACGACTTGCCCCATCGAGTTTGCCCGGAACTAAAGTCGCTCAGAACAGCCAGCCTATGGGTGAACCGGTAATTTTTTTGCAAAATTGCGAAAACAAGATGGCCGCCATACCAAATTGAAACGCGAATATCTCAGTGAAAAGTCGAGATAGATGGGTAGTACTCGACTAAGTGTCGTTCTAGGTGGGAGGAGTAATCTAATGAACCTAATTTTTTCCGAGGTGGTGGATTCAAAATGGCGGCCAAAGATTAAAGTAAAAAAGGTTTAGAAATATACGAAAAAAAAATAGGGTGGTAGGTTATCCTCCGCGGGCCCCGCGGGGTCCGCGGCACCCACGCGAAGTACTTTTTCCAAGGTGGCGATTTCAAAACGGCGGCCAAAGAATATAGTAATAAAGGCTAAAAATATTTGAAAAAGAAAAACAGGCTAGCAGGGTACCCTCCGCGGGTCCCGTGGGGCCCGCGGCCCACACGCGAAGTACTTTTTCCAAGGTGGCGGTTTCAAAACGGCGGCCAAAGAATATAGTAGAAAAGGCTGGGACATTTGGAAAAAAAAGCAGGCTGGCAGGGTACCCTCCGCGGGTCCCGTGGGGCCCGCGGCCTCCATGCGAAATGCTGTTCCCAAGATGGCGGCCAAAGAATATACTAAAAAAGGTTACAAATATTTGAAAGAAAAACAGGGTGGCAGGGTGACTCCGCGGGTCCCGCGGGGCCCGCGGCCCCCACGCGAAATGCTTTTCCCAAGATGGCGGATTCGAAATTGCGGCCAAAGAATATAGTAGAAAAAGCTGGAAAAATTTGAAAAAAAAAGCAGGCTGGCAGGGTACCCTCCGCGGGTCCCGTGGGGCCCGCGGCCCCCATGCGAAATGCTTTTCCAAAGATGGCGGCCAAAGAATAAAGTAAAAAAGATTAGAAATATTTGAAAAAAAACAGGCTGGTAGGGTAACCTCCGCGGGTCCCGCGGGGCCCGCGGCCTCCACGCGAAATGCTTTTCCCAAGATGGCTGCCAAAGAATAAAGTAAAAAAATAGGTGAGAAATGTTTGAAAAAAAACAGGATGGCAGGGTACCTTCCGCGGGTCCCGTGGGGCCCGCGGCCCCCATGCGAAATGCTTTTCCAAAGATGGCGGCCAAAGAATAAAAGTAAAATAGATGAGAAATATTTGAAAAAAAAAACAGGGCGGTATAGTACGAATCACTTTTCGAAGGTGCCGGTTTCAAAAAGGCGGCCAAAGTATAAAGAAAAAAAAAAAGGTTAGGATTATTAAAACAAAACAGGGTGGCACGGGACCTCCGCGGGGCCCTTGGGGCCCGCGGCCCCCACGCAAATACTAGTTTTATAATATATATAGCTGAACACCCACTGACTCACTCACTCACTGACTCACTGACATGTTGTTTTGAAGAACCCTTAAGAGGTATGGCTCTACTCTATACATAGACGTATTAGAAATGCTCCCACGACCACCAGAAAAATACGAAATCGACCTGAACGTGGAAATTGACCTGACACATGGGGCGGTTCGCCGCAACGGCTCGACCAGTCGAGATTGCCCGGAACTAAAGTCGCTCAGAACAGCCGGCCAATGGGTGAGCCGGTCCAAGATTTTTCAAAATGGCGAAAACAAGATGGCCGCCATACAAAATTGAAACGCGAATATCTCAGAGGCCAGTCGAGATACACGGGTGGTGCTCGACCAAATGTCATTCAGAGTCGAAGGGGAAATCTGACTATGCAATTTTTTTTCCAAGATGGCGGATTCAAAATGGCGGCCAAATTTTTTTTTAATCCGATCCGATTGAAATTTTGCATCCGGGGCTCTTTGAGGCCACAGATTGTGATGGCATACTTTATTTTTCGGTTCCACCATTTTCCAAGATGGCCGCCATACAAAGTAATTTCTGTAATTTTGACCTGTTGTTTTGAGGAACCCATAAGAGGTGGGATTCGACTTTATACACTTTCGCATTAGAAATTATATTAAAAGTACGAAAAAAATGAAAAATTGACCTAAATGTGGAAACTGACCTGACACATGGGGCAGCTCTCCGCGATGAATTGCTTTATTGAGTTTTCCCGGAACAAAAGTCGCTCAGAACAGCCAGCCAATGGGTGAACCAGTATTTTTTTTTCAAAATTGCAAAAACAAGATGGCCGCCATACAAAATTGAAACGCAAATATCTCAGAGGCCAATCACAATAGGTGGGTGGTGCTCGACCAAACTTCGTTCAAGTTGAGAAGGGTTATTTAATGAACCTATTATTTTTCCAAGATGGCGGATTCAAAATGGCGGCCAAAGTTTCTTTTACTCCGATCCGATTGAAATTTTGCATCCGGGGCTCTTCGAGATCACAAATTCAAACGCCATACTTAATTTTTCGATTCCGCCATTTTCAAAGATGGCCGCCATACAAAGTAATGTCAGACTCATGGGCTCACTTCTGTTGTAAAGCAGCTTTTAGGAATAGGGTTCGACTTTATACACCATCGCATAAGAAATTTTATCACAAGAACAAAAAAAATGCAAAACTGTCCTGAACGTAGAAACTGACCTGACACATGGGCCAGTTCTCCGCAACGACTTGCCCCATCGAGTTTGCCCGGAACTAAAGTCGCTCAGAACAGCCAGCCTATGGGTGAACCGGTAATTTTTTTGCAAAATTGCGAAAACAAGATGGCCGCCATACCAAATTGAAACGCGAATATCTCAGTGGAAAATCGAGATAGATGGGTAGTACTCGACTAAGTGTCGTTCTAGGTGGGAGGAGTAATCTAATGAACCTAATTTTTTCCAAGGTGGTGGATTCAAAATGGCGGCCAAAGATTAAAGTAAAAAAGGTTTAGAAATATATGAAAAAAATAGGGTGGTAGGTTATCCTCCGCGGGCCCCGCGGGGTCCGCGGCACCCACGCGAAGTACTTTTTCCAAGGTGGCGATTTCAAAACGGCGGCCAAAGAATATAGTAATAAAGGCAAGAAATATTTGAAAAAGAAAAACAGGCTAGCAGGGTACCCTCCGCGGGTCCCGTGGGGCCCGCGGCCTCCATGCGAAATGCTGTTTCCAAGATGGCGGCCACAGAATAAAGTAAAAAAATGGTTAGATACATTTGAAAAAAAAAACACAGGGTGCCAGGAAACCCTCCGCGGGTCCCGTGGGGCACGCGGCCCACACGCGAAGTACTTTTTCCAAGGTGGCGGTTTCAAAACGGCGGCCAAAGAATATAGTAGAAAAGGTTGGAAAATTTTGAAAAAAAAAAGCAGGTTGCCAGGGTACCCTCCGCGGGTCCCGTGGGGCCCGCGGCCTCCATGCGAAATGCTGTTCCCAAGATGGCGGCCAAAGAATATACTAAAAAAGGTTACAAATATTTGAAAGAAAAACAGGGTGGCAGGGTGACTCCGCGGGTCCCGTGGGGCCCGCGGCCCCCACGCGAAATGATTTTCACAAGATGGCGGATTCGAAATTGCGGCCTAAGAATAAAATAAAAAAGGTTAGGATTATTAAAACAAAACAGGGTGGCAGAGGACCTCCGCGGGCCCCTCGGGGCCCGCGGCCCCCACGCGAAATACTAGTTATAATATATATAGCTGAACACCCACTCACTCACTGACTCACTGACTCACTGACATGCTGTTTTGAAGAACCCACAAGAGGTTTGGTCAGACTCTATACACCGTCGTATCAGAAATGCCTCCACGACCACCAGAAAAATACGAAATCGACCTGAACGTGGAAATTGACCCGACACATGGGGCAGTTCTCCGCGACGGCTCGACCTGTCGAGTTTGCCCGGAACTAAAGTCGCTCAGAACAGCCTGCCAATGGGTGAGCCGGTCAAAGTTTTTTCAAAATGGCGAAAACAAGATGGCCGCCATACAAAATTGAAACGCGAATATCTCAGAGGCCAGTCGAGATAGACGGCTGGTGCTCGACCAAATGTCATTCAGAGTTGAGGGGGAAATCCGACTAAGCATTTTTTTTTCCAAGATGGCGGATTCAAAATGGCGGCCAAAATTTTTTTTTATCCGATCCCATTGAAATTTTGCATCCGGGGCTCTTTGAGGCCACAGATTCTAATGGCATACTTTGTTTTTCGGTTCCGCCATTTTCCAAGATGGCCGCCATACAAAGTAATTTCTGTATATTTGACCTGTTGTTTTGAGGAGCCCATCAGAGATAGGGTTTGATTCTATACACGTTCGCTTCAGAAATTATATAATAAGTACGAAAAAAATGAAAAATTGACCTGAACATGGAAACTGACCTGACACATGGGCCAGCTCTCCGCAACGACTTGCCCTATCGAGTTTGCCCGGAACAAAAGTCACTCAGAACAGCCAGCCAATAGGTGAACCAGTATTTTTTTTTCAAAATTGCAAAAACAAAATGGCCGCCATACAAAATTGAAACGCAAATATCTCAGAGGCCAGTCGCAACAGGTGGGTGGTGCTCACACAAATATCGTTCAAAGTGAGCGGAGTAATTTAATGAACCTAATTTTTTTCCAAAATGGCGGATTCAAAATGGCGGCCAAAGTTTCTTTTACTCCGATCCGATTGAAATTTTGCATCCGGGGCTCTTCGAGACCACAAATTCAAACGCCATACTTAATTTTTCGATTTCGCCATTTTCCAAGATGGCCGCCATACAAAGTAATGTCAGACTCACAGACTCACTTGTGTTGTATAGCAGCTTTTAGAAATAGGGTTCGACTTTATACACCATAGCATAAGAAATTTTGTCACAAGTACAAAAAAAATGCAAAGCCAACCTTAACGTGGAAACTGACCTGACACATGGGCCAGTTCTCCGCAACGACTTGCCCTATCGAGCTTGCCTGGAACTAAAGTCGCTCAGAACAGCCAGCCTATGGGTGAACTGGTATTTTTTTTTCAAAATTGCGAAAACAAAATGGCCGCCATACAAAATTGAAACGCGAATATCTCAGTAGCCAGTTGAGATGTGGTTGTCGTTCTAGCTAGGTGGAAGGAGTAATCTAATGAACCTTATTTTATTCAAAGGTGGTGGATTCAAAATGGCGGCCAAAGATTAAAGTAAAAAAAGGTTAGAAATATATGAAAAAAAATAGGGCGGTAGGTTATCCTCCGCGGGCCCCGCGGGGTCCGCGGCCCCTACAGGAAGTACTTTTTCCAAGGTGGCGGCCAAAGAACATAGTAAAAAAAAAGTTATAAATATATGAGAAAAAATAGGGCGATAGGTTATCCTCCGCGGGTCCCGTGGGGCCCGCGGCCCCCATGCGAAATACTCTTTCCAAAGATGGCGGCCAAAGAATAAAGTAAGAAAGATTAGAAATATTTGAAAAAAAAACAGGATGGTAGGGTACCCTCCGCGGGTCCCGTGGGGCCCGCGGCCACCATGCGAAATGCTTTTCCAAAGATGGCGGCCAAAGAATAAAGTAAAAGAGATTAGAAATATTTGAAAAAAACAGGATGGTAGAGTACCCTCCGCGGGTCCCGTGGGGCCCGCGGCCCCCATGCGAAATGCTTTTCCAAAGATGGCGGCCAAAGAATAAAGTAAGAAAGATTAGAAATATTTGAAAAAAAAACAGGCTGGTAGGGTACCCTCCGCGGGTCCCGTGGGGCCCGCGGCCCCCATGCGAAAGGCTTTTCCAAAGATGGCAGCCAAAGAATAAAGTAAGAAAGGTTGGAAATATTTGAAAAAAAAAACAGGCTGGTAGGGTACCCTCCGCGGGTCCCGTGGGGCCCGCGGCCCCCATGCGAAAGGCTTTTCCAAAGATGGCAGCCAATGAATAAAGTAAGAAAGGTTGGAAATATTTGAAAAAAAAACAGGGCGGTAGGGTACGAATCACTTTTTCCAACGTGGCGGTTTCAAAATGGCGGCCAAAGAATATAGTAAAAAAACGGTTAGAATTATTTCAACAAAACAGGGTGGCAGGGAACCTCCGCGGGGCCCTTGGGGCCCGCGGCCCCCACGCGAAATACTAGTTATAATATATATAGCTGAATACCCACTGACTGACTCACTGACTCACTGACTGACATGCTGTTTTGAAGAACCCTTAAGAGGTAAGGCTCGACTCTATACACCATCGCATCAGAAATGCCGCCGTGACCACCAGAAAAATACGAAATCGACCTGAACGTGGAAATTGACTTGACACATGGGGCGGTTCTCCGCAACGGCTCGACCGATCGAGTTTGCCCGGAACTAAAGTCGCTCAGAACAGCCAGCCAATGGGTGAGCCGGTCAAAAAATTTTCAAAATGGCGAAAACAAGATGGCCGCCATACAAAATTGAAACGCGAATATCTCAGAGGCCAGTCGCGATAGATGGGTGGTGCTCGACCAAATGTCATTCAGAGTTGAGGGGGAAATCTGATTATGCAATTTTTTTTCCAAGATGGCGGATTCAAAATGGCGGCCAAATTTTTTTTTGCTCCGATCCGATTGAAATTTTGCATCCGGGGATCTTTAGGGCCACAGATTCAAATGGCATACTTTATTTTTCGGTGCCGCCATTTTCCAAGATGGCCGCCATACAAAGTAATTTCTGTATCTTTGATCTGTTGTTTTGAGGAACCCATAAGAGGTGGGATTCGGCTCTATACACTATCGCTTTGTAAATTTTATGATAAGTACCTAAAAAATGAAAAATCGACCTGAACGTGGAAACTGACCTGACACATTGGCCAGCTCTCCGAAACGACTTGCCCTATCGAGTTTGCCCCGAACAAAAGTCACTCAGAACAGCCAGCCAATAGGACAACCAGTATTTTTTTTTTCAAAATTGCAAAAACAAAATGGCCGCCATACAAAATTGAAACGCAAATATCTCAGAGGCCAGTCGCAACAGGTGGGTGGTGCTCAAACAAATATCGTTCAAAGTGAGCGGAGTAATTAAATGAACCTAATTTTTTTTCCAAAATGGCGGATTCAAAATGGCGGCCAACGTTTCTTTTACTCCGATCCGATTGAAATTTTGCATCCGGGGCTGTTTGAGGCCACATATTCAAACGGCATAATTAATTTTTCGATTCCGCCATTTTCCAAGATGGCCGCCATACAAAGTAATGTCAGACTCATAGACTCACTTGTGTTGTATAGCAGCTTTTAGGAATAGGGTTCGACCTTATACACCATCGCATAAGAAATTTTATTACAAGTACAAAAAAAATGCAAAACTGTCCTGAACGTGGAAACTGACCTGACACATGGGCCAGTTCTCCGCAACGACTTGCCCTATCGAGTTTGCCCGAAACTAAAGTCGCTCAGAACAGCCAGCCTTTGGGTGAACCGGTATTTTTTTTACAAAATTGCTAAAACAAAATGGCCGCCATACAAAATTGAAACGCGGATATCTGTGGCCAGTAGCGATAGATGGGTTGTGCTCGACCAAGTGTCGTTCTAGGTGCAAAGAGTAATCTAATGAACCCAATTTTTTTACAAGGTGGCGGTTCAAAACGGCGGCCAAAGAATATAGTAGAAAAGTCTGGAAAAATTTGAAAAAAAAACAGGCTGGCAGGGTATCCTCCGCGGGTCCCGTGGGGCCCGCGGCCCCATGCGAAATGCTTTTCCCAAGATGGCGGCCAAAGAATAAAATAAAAATAGGTTAGAATTTTTGGAACAAAAAACAGGACGGTAGGGTGTCCTCCGCGGGTCCCGTGGGGCCCGCGGCCCCCATGCGAAATGCTTTTCCCAAGATGGCGGCCAAAGAATAAAGTAAAAATAGGTTAGAAATTTTTGAAAAAAAAACAGGACGGTAGGGTACCCTCCGCGGGTCCCGTGGGGCCCGCGGCCCCCATGCGAAATGCTTTTCCCAAGATGGCGGCCAAAAAATAAAGTAAAAATAGGTTAGAAATTTTTGAAAAAATAACAGGACGGTAGGGTACCCTCCGCGGGTCCCGTGGGGCCCGCGGCTCCCATGCGAAATGCTTTTCCCAAGATGGCGGCAAAAGAATAAAGTAAAAATAGGTTAGAAATTTTTGAAAAAAAATCAGGACGGTAGGGTACCCTCCGCGGGTCCCGTGGGGCCCGCGGCCCCCATGCGAAATGCTTTTCCCAAGATGGCGGCCAAAAAATAAAGTAAAAATAGGTTAGAAAATTTTGAAAAAATAACAGGACGGTAGGGTACCCTCCGCGGGTCCCGTGGGGCCCGCGGCCTCCATGCAAAATGCTTTTCCAAAGATGGCGGCCAAAGAATAAAGTGAAATAGGTGAGAAATATTTGAAAAAAAAAACAGGGCGGTATAGAAAGAATCACTTTTCGAAGGTGCCGGATTAAAAAGGCGGCCAAAGTATATAGAAAAAAAAAAAAGATTAGGATATTTAAACAAAATAGGGTGGCACGGGACCTCCGCGGGGCCCTTGGGGCCCGCGGCCCCCACGCGAAATACTAGTCTATACATATAAAATTCAAAGTCCTGACTGACTGACTGACTGACTGACTGACTTAACTATATATCAACGCACAGCCCAAACCACTGGACTTAGAGACTTGAAATTTTGCACATAGATACCTTATACAATGTAGGCATCCACTAAGGAAGGATTTTTGGAAATTCCCACGGGATAAGGAAAAAAACGGGATTTATAATATTCAGTTAAACGAAATCCTATGAACTATAATTACTAGACTGTTCAAATTTGGCATAAAAGTAGGTGATTATAATAGTAAAATAATGTTTTAATGATTTTTTGAAATTCTCACGGGATAAGGAAAAAAACGGGATTTATATATTCAGTTCTACGGGATCGATTTTTCGTTTTACTGGTCGTATAAAACTGAAATTTGGCCTTCAAGTTCCCTTGGGGAGTGTAAACAATAAAAAAGGATTTCCCGAAATTCCCACGGGAACGGGAAAAACGGGACTTTTCGTTTTACTGGTTGCAGAAAGCTGAAATTCGGCATGTAGGTTGCTTCGGGTGTGCAGAGGAGCATTAAGAGAGTACTTTCCCAAATTCCCACGGGAACGGGAAAAATATTTGTTTACAAAGAAATACTGCGGTAGGCATAATATGGCTAGAAACTTGAAATTTGGCACACATATACCTTGACTATCCTAGAGGTGCACTAAGAAGGTATTTTTAGAAATTCTCACGGGATAGGGAAAAAACGGGATTTTTTGTTTTACTGGTCGTAGAAAGCTGAAATTTGGTAAGAGCCTTCCTTGATGAGTGTATGGGAGCACTAAGAAAGGATTTCCAGAAATTCCCACGAGAACAGGAAAAACGGGGTTTTTCGTTTTACTGGTCGTAGAAAGATGAAATTTAGCATTTAGCTTCCTTAGGGAGTGTAAGGGAGCATTAACAAAGGATTTCCTAACATTTTTACGGGAACGGGAAAAACCGGGATTTTACATTTCCAGACGAAACAGCGGAAGAAAGAGACTTAACATTTATAACGTGTGTTTCTTTAAATGCTTTAAGTGTACTCCGAAAGCACTCCCCAAAATTTTCACGGGAACGGGAAAAAACTTATTTTTTCGTTTTACATCTTAGCGCGTGCGAAGTCCCGCGACTTGGGGTAAAAGCTATTTGGGGTAGGTATATTTTAGGACAGCCCTTTAGGTTAGGTTAGGTTTGTTTTATAAAAATCCTGCAATATTTACAGTTTCAGAAAAATTAAGGCAGCGGGGCAATGTGGGGGCTTGCTTGCATGCTTGCTTGAGTCCTTGCTTTGCATGCTTGATTGCATACTTGCTTTCATGCATGCTTGCATGCTTGCTTGCATGCTTGCTTGCATGCATGCATGCTTGCGTGCTTACTTGCATGCATGCTTGCTTGCACGCTTGCTTGCATGCTTGCTTGAGTCCTTGCTTTGCATGCTTGATTGCATACTTGCTTTCATGCATGCTTGCATGCATGCATGCATGCTTGCGTGCTTACTTGCATGCATGCTTGCTTGCACGCTTGCTTGCATGCATGCTTGCTTGCACGTTTGCTTGCAAGCATGCTTGCTTGCACGCTTGCTTGCATGCATGCTTGCTTGCACGCTTGCTTGCATGCTTGCTTGCCTGCTTGCATGCCTGCTTGCATGCCTGCTTGCAGGTTTGGGTCCTCGCTTGCTTGATTGCTAGCTTCTTTGAAATGCTCATGGTTCACGCGTGCGAAGCCGCGGGCAAAAGCTAGTGTACCATAATGAAAACAGAGCCATCTATCGGTGAGTGGCGGAACTATTTTAAACAAATCTACAACCGCATACCGCCCACAAAGAACACATTTAGCATCTTCGGAATAACAATAATGAGTAATTAACCTTTATGTTATTTCTATGGCGGAAACGGTTGAATTTAATTTAATTTAGTGCTTCATTTAATGCTACCCATTAACAATCTTCTGCGCACACACGCCTTTTGCATCCGTCTCGAGTGTAAATTAAACTGTAGAAGCCATCTTGAGACGTCCTCGATTGACCTAATGCGCCCCGCGTCTCACTTGGCGCGTGCCTCTGTTTACTCCGAGTAATGCAAGTGCATCTGTATTGAGTTTAAAAGAGTTTTAGAAAAGCACCATTAAATCAGTCTTAAAATTGTTCCGAAATTTCAGCAGGTAGGTCAGTTTGACTTCAGACTCCATGAAGTCCATCGTAATTTTTGTATTTATCCAACACAGCAAAATAAACACATTCACATTTTTTTTAGATGCTAGAATGTCAATGGCTCGTGTTATTTTAGAGTCCGTACGTAGAACCTTCAGCGACATCTATGATTTACTTCATGAACTACTTAGTAACTAATGAGGATAATTAACAGAAAGATTATTTGTTTCGTGCGGTTTGATATTTTGAGTGCAGAAATTGATCTTTCAAGGCCTTATCTTAAAAAAACCTGATATTTAAATTTTATTGTGTAACGTTTGGTAACGCCATCTCTCGTCAAATAAGCGAACTATTTCGAAAGACGCCGGGTAAAATAACGTCGGCTCAAATACTAATATCCTTAATTAAGTTCACGCCGTCCATAATGATCAAGTTAATTTATTGACAGCGACTGCGATTGGCTTTTATTTATCCCGTTAACAAGCCACTTAGAGGGAAGAGGCTCCTGTCTTGAAGTCAATTATCAAAAGGTTTGAGAGTAGATAGATACAATGATAAATTTATTTCGCATCCATTGAATATTAATAGCGATGTTATTATCTGTTCAGCTTTTCTGTAAATTCGAGTGCTTTATAGTTCTTATGAAATTTTGATAAAGGAAGCCTCCTTTGAAGCCTCAATAGAAAAAAAAAAAATCTAAGAAATTAACTTATTTAAACGTGTGTGTGGCACAGAAAGGTGGCGCATTTTGGTGCGTGTAGCTATTGATTAGCAAGCTATCTAGTTCCGCCACTTGATGCTAGATGGCGCTGTGTATTATGAGAATTAGAATTTGAGATTAAACTCTCTATAATAACTTAAGTGTTTTATACGAGTAACTACCACAAATTAAACTTAGTTTCGAAATAGGGTACAAAGTTTACAAAGGGTGCCAGTTTTTATGTGCAATTAATTCAAGTACTGAAATGAAAATGAAAAACAAATTCAATGAAATAAAACAAAATTTTTATTTATTCACAATGAACATATCGTTACATAAAGTCTTATGATAGTACCTATTGGTGCCCATAATATGTTCAGCCAAGTTAGGCGTGTGGAAATCTGAGGTCAGTGATTTAGTCGCTCGGTCGATAATAGTAACATTATCCTTGATAGACATAACATTTATATAAGGATGAATGTCAGAATGAATTGAGATGAATTTTTAATTTATGTACCTACTGTAATTGTGAATTTATTACGATAAAATTACAAATGTCATTGAATATAATGTCAAATAAATTTTCTCAAGTTAAACAAAAATAAACTAAATAATATTATCTTGTGCCATGCAATATATATCTTCAAATTTGTGGTTTATAAATTCGTTGATGCTGTAGAAACATTTTTCAATCAACATTCTATACCTACTTACTACTAGGTATACCTACTACTTTGTATTTTAATATTCTGTCTATACCTAATCTCAAAAGGAGTACAACCATGAATTTATTTTAGGTATTGTCGGCCAAATAGTTGGTCACTTTTCAGCCAATTTCCAAACAAGTAAAAATTTGACTAGCGATATTTCATAAAATTTGGGTTGGATGAAAAGTGATAGACCACTGAATTAGCCGACCGTACAGTTTTGTAAGTGAGAGGAAAGCCACACGCTAGCGCTAGTCAACGGCGACAAAGGTTACGCGGGCCTTGTGGCTACGACAGCAAGATGTTATCAGTTGTTATACATCCACAGAGTATATAATTATTAATTCTAGAAACAAACGAAACCGTGATAATTGTTAAGTCTTAGCATTAATACTGCATGTTTTAGGTACAGTAAAACGGAAGGGACACAACTGAAATTCAAACCTCGATGATAGTCGTTATCGGCCCCCGGTTCTATGAACATCTACCATCAGACCTAAAGAGTGAACAAGATGACGAAACGTTTGGGCGTCGCCTTAAAGTCCTTTTGTTGGAAAACCCATTTTACTCTGTAGATGAATTTTTAAATTTGTCACTTATCTAATTTATCCATATTTTTTATTATTATTTTTTGTTACTTTTAATGATAATTTCCATTTTATGACATATTTTTAATTTGTATTTAAATTGAATTGTATTTAATTTTTAATCGTTGACATTTTTTATTTTTTATTTTAAGCTGACGATTTCAATATAAATTCCTTGACATTTAATTTTAAGTGATGTAATTTTATATTGAATGATTAAATAAACATAAACATAAAACATAGTTATTTGTGTCACAAGGGAGAAAATGATGTGTTTACGGCAAAGGCGCTACATTAAATCCTGAGCGTAGCGAAGTTCTAAAGTAGAAATAGAATCTAGAGCGTAATGAGGGATACAAGTGTTAACGCCCATGATGAAATGATTTGGCTCCCGAGTGGCTCATGCAACTTTTCACACCGAACATTAAAAAACTTGAAATTCAAAAAAAATCATTTGCAATAAAATGTTTAAAAAAGCCTTGAACAGAAAAGTTGCACTTTGATCCTGCATTGCAATATTTTCATATGTGGCAAGTTGATTCATATAATTGATTGGCTTTTACCATCTGCGCGCGAAGAGAAACAGCTGGTACATTGTTTTTTCTTTGCACCCAGCCCAGCAGAAAAGGTTACCTTTTTAGTTGTTTTAAAACCTTTAACGTTCGCACCAACGTCCGCTTTAACAAAAGTCATTTCGCCGCGCGTAGCGTCCCGCAAGGTACCGGCATCCATCAGCGGACATTAGCATAGACGTTCGATTTCTCCGGATAACCCCGCCCGGGCCAACTCGTGATTTATGAACGCGCGTATTTCACTAAAACATGCTGTATTTTTAAAAGGTTTTAAATGTACCTTGTTCGGTAGGAATGGGAATAGATAGGAAAGAGCTGGGGCAAACGGACGGTGGCGCGAGGACGGCTACCGTTCAAAAGACTGATTTTTGTAAGACATACATACATACATACATAGATGAATCACGTTTTTATCCCTTACGGGGTAGACATAGCCTAAGGTAACAAGACCTAAAGGCCACGTTTAGCATGATTGAGGGCGCATAGGTGAAAAGGGGAATCAAAATAGTGATGGGTTGCCAGCCGCATCGCCTATAACATGATTCCTAAGATTTTCGCTCACTCGATTTTCCCTCGATGGACTTTTACCATCTGCTCGGGAAGAGAAGCAACTGGTACATTTTGTAAGACCGAATATTAAAACAACGGAAGTCTGTTCCAACGAGATTCTAAATTCCGAATGAGTTTTACCTTTAGAGTCATTCGGGGTAACAGCACGCGGTGGGTAAAAGTACGCGGTGGTCCGATCTCCGACAGGGGTGGGGGGGCCGAGGTCTGTGTTTGTAAAACAGAGTGGCGCTACTGTCGCCGTTTAGGAGCCACACGCCGCGCCGACGCAATCTTAGTACTGGTCGCGACACGTCGCCGAATATTTGTAGCACGCTTATTTCGTTTAATTTTTGTGCCACGGAAAAGTGTGCTGTAGTTAAATGGATAGCTCTGTGCCAGTAAGTCTACTATATTTCTATTGTTCATTTAATGTAGTTTTTATGTAAGTTTATCATATTCGTAAAAAGTATTTAACGTGTGTGTTGTGACTGATTATTTGGTATATTTGCCGATTGGGGTAAGAGTACGAGATTAATAGTACGCACGCGTACTTACCCCCGTTGCGTACTTATACCCCAAATGAAATAAAAATATCAAAAAAAAATCAATCTTTCAGAATACACCAAAATGCCGAGAAATTACATAAGGAAGGCCCCTGAGCGGACCCTCATCTCAGATGACCAAATAATGAAGGCGAAAAACATCGGGTCAAGAGTACGCATTGGAAAAGTTTTCAGTTAAGCCTATGTAGGGCTAAAACTAATTAATCTTGATGGAAAATTTTCTTAAATAGTGAAAATTTATTGAATATTCTACAGATTTAATATCATAACATGCCAATTATACAATTCTTTATAGGTCTGGGAGGCCATCAAAAAAAAAATGCGTGCTCTTGACCCGAATGACTGCGTACGTTTACCCCGCGTGCGTAACTTTACCCTAAGACTTGCGTAATTTTACCCACACATCGGGTCAAGATTACGCATTGGAAAAGTTTTCAGTTAAGCCTATGTAGGGCTAAAACTAATTAATCTTGACGGAAAATTTTCTTAAATAGTGAAAATTTATTAAATATTCTACAGATTTAATATCATAACATGCCAATTATATACTTCTTTATAGGTCTGGGAGGCCATCAAAAAAAAAGTGCGTGCTCTTGACCCGAATGACTCTACACCTAAAACGGGCGCGATTTTTTAGTATACTTAAGTAAGTTTGGTATTTCATTTATATTTATGTACAATGTCATGTGTTTCTTCGACCGTTCGTTGGAGCGCCAGCATCCGCTGAAGATACCTCGGAGAGAGGTGAAACACGCGTCCGGAACATTCTATGTGATGGTGGTGGTGGCTCTAACAGTCATTTCGGTTGTTTTTCCATTGATTTTTGTTTTGCGAGTCGGGTTACCTCCACGTGTGGTCAAGAGCTGCGGTTCATTTTTGAATCCGTCCAGGGGGGAGAGCAGTGCTTGGTCCTGCACCCTGGACATCGGCTAATGATTTCCTGGCAGTTTCTGAGGGATATCATTGACCGCTGGCTAAGAACCCGACAGGGGGGAGGGGTTGACCATTACCGTACATACAACGTTGCCAACATTTTGTCACAAAATTTTTAATTATATTTTGGTTACTTTGACATTGGCGAAGTTGTCGTCGCTATAACGACTTAATACGCCACAAAGAAGAAGAAAAAGAAGATTTTTGTTTTGTGTTGTTGTTTTCTTAAACATTGGCTGCATGAATAGGATTCGACGGAAGCGGGACTGAGTTGCATGACTCGACCTCACTGTATCGCGGAGTAGCTAAGTAAAGTTATCCATTTATTTTGACATGGACAAAGTAACGCTTGAAACTGTACATTTCTTACGAATACATTTTTTTTACAACTATACATTTTTTCTTGTTTTTTTTTGCTATAAAATTGTGTATATTCTCTTATATTTGTGTGTCTTGCAAAAAGGAATAAATGTCTTCTTTCCTTCTTACATGTCCACCATTAGGTTAATTTGTGAACAACGCACGAGCGAAGCGAACGACGCGAGCATTCTCCGGCAGCGGCAAGTGTGTCACAGACCACGCATGACTCCACTGCCTAAACAAAGTACAAATAAAACCGACCTCACCCGAAAAAACGCCTATCTTTACACAAATTATTCCTTTTTATCGCGACAAACCGTGTCACTTCCACCTGCCAATACAATGCCTTCGCCAGGCGTTTTCAGCGAACACAAATATCCCTTTTTAACCCACTCGATGGGCCCGGCCTCGAGTGACGGATACCAGGTGCGGGTTGATTTATCCCCTTGTTTTTCAACCTAAACATATGGTATGATTAAGCGCGCTTTTTAACTCTGAAGCCCGCCGTTTTAATGTTTAAAAGCTCGACTTTTAGCTGCTTTTAGGGAAGCATTTTAGGGTGTTTTTTTTGGGGAAGTAAGAAAGAAAGAAAGAAGGCATTTATTCCTTTTTGCAAAACACACAAATATAAGAGAATATACACAATCTTACTAATATTATAAATGTGGAAGTTTGTGAGTATGTTTGGATGTTTGTTACTCTTTCACGCCAAAACGGCTGGATATATCCTGGATGAAATTTGGAACATAGATAGATTATGGTCTGGAATAGCATATAGGCTACTTTTTATCCCGGTAAATTGCGTAATTCCTGCAGGATAGCGATAAACGAATTCTATGCAGACGAAGTTGCGGGCAACAGCTAGTCTAAGATAAGATAAGGTAAAATGTAGTAAGTTCTGTTTGATCACCGATGCGAAATGATGTCTCAATTTAAAACTAGCTGACCACATTGGAGACGTTTTGACAAAAGGTCATCAAGAGCAACTAAACCGAAGAATGTATGAAGAGATTGATGAATGTGGACGAAGCGAGAAAAGTATGTCAGAATCGTAGCAAATGGAAGATAGTAGTCTCCGCCTGCCCCTATGGGAAAGAGGACAAGGCAAGGCGTAGGGAATTTAACCAGCCTTTTCCTCTAGTTCTGCATAATAAAGTGCCCAACTGCCTTAAAATCAGAATCAGAATCAGAATCGTTTATTTGTGAAACATAGGTATAAAGAATATCTCTCTTAAAAAAATACTAATAATAGAGTAAAACTAGCTGTTGCCCGGGGCTTCGCCCCGCTTCAATCTAGACATTTGTCAATTCCGCTTTTTTTTCTCATCCGTGACTAAGATACCTAACTGCTGTTGCCAAAACTCATGCCATTTCCATTTCGTTTTCGATCCATGTCCCCAAGTCCATGTTATTATTAGAACCTCCTGTATTTGTTGGTATATCAAACTTTGAAGCATTAGATACTTTTTTTAAATAAACAAACATGGCAAATCAATTTTGACATAATAGAACCCAATAAAAAAGAAATTAAAAGTTGACGCAAGTCATTCATTGTAAACAAAGAAATCGTAAAATATTTTTAGTATTTTGTATAATTATCTTAATACGTAAGTGTTGCGGATAAAATCTGGTCGACTCAAAACAGATATTTTCTCATGCTGAACAACTTACAACATGTTTCAGTCCAATACATGTTATTTTTATTGCGTCATCTCACGTCAAAACACATGACACGGGTCACATTATACTGGCTGGTCGGGTAGCGCACAGTAGTTCATTAAAATTCATTTTTTAGTGGTTTTTCGTAAAAAAATCTAAAAACGAAGAGCAGTTTGCAACTCTCCAGCATGAGACGCATCTAATGACATATAATTTATCAAAATCGTACCATAACTGTAGATCTGATGGCTTGTACAAAAATCGGCCTCGCGTATTATATATATAGATAGGCAATGAGCCAGTGGGAATCGAGTTCTATGGACACCACGCACACACGCACACACACACAAATCACGTCTTTATCCCTTACGGGATAGACAGAGCCAGGTAACAAGACCTACAGGACACGTTTAGCAAGATTGGGCGTATAGGTGGAAAGGGGAAACAAAATACACTCTGTTTCTGCTTTACTACATTATGTTTTTGCCTTACTACCAGCGTGGAAAAAATACATAAATTAATTAAATAGTTCAGTATGTATGTGAATATTGATTTAAATGAAATGAAACTAAAATACAAAACAGCACCATTATGACCGGTAAATAAAAGGGTAGGAATAAACCGCAACCCTGGCGATAGCCGAGATGGATCGGCACCATGCGTCTTAATAACCGGGCATTAATTATAACCCGTCACCCGCCCGGGAGGGGGGGGGGGGGGTCAGCCCAGGGCATTAAGATTCCATAACTGAGAATAAAAACATGGGGCAGGTACGGGTTTCCTCCTACATACATAAATCACGTGTTTATCCTTTACGGGGTAGACAAGAGGCTAGGTAATAAGACGTAAGACCACGTTTAGCGTGATTCCGGGCGTATAGGTGGAAAATGGAATCAATATAGTAATGGGTTGCTAGCCTCATCGCCTATAACATGATTCCTATGATTTTCGCCCATTCCCTCAAACCCAATCCCCCAAGTTCATATATAATTTAAATGTAATAATCATAGTGATATGTTTTGGTAATAAATGTTTTTTTATTTATTTATTTTATTTTATTTATAGTATGTTGTCATCATAAAATATGTTCCATGCTGAGGAGCAAAGGAAAAACATAAAATGTACCAGTTGCTTCTCTTCCCGCGCATATTGGTAAAAGCCGATCAAATCTACATAAAAATCTTAAATACTGTTCTATAGGAGATGCGGCTAGCAACCCATCACTACATTGATTCCCCTTTCCACCTATCCGCCCACAATCATGCTAAACGTGGCTCAGACTCTGTCTACCCTGTAAGGGATAAAGACGTGATTTGTGTGTGTGTAAGATCACGGGTCGTTAGTGCAGTGATTAATGCCAGTAAAGCACAATTAATCTTGCATACATTGTTCTCATGAGTTGAACTAAAACCATTAATTTTTAATTAAGTATTAGGTATATCAAGCCAGCATAGGTTGTGGCGACCTAGCGCCATCTAGTCGTTCACTACATAACTAACGTCGCACGAGTAGCTAGGTATTGGGACCGAGCGCGACGATAGCGCCACGTGACAGGCGGCCATTATGGACAATATTGTCACCGCTGTCAAACAAGAAGTAAGTAAATATTGTGAAAAATATTAATGAAATCTTGTGTTATTATACTACATTACACAATTTTGGACAATGGTAGTCAGTAACATTATTGCCAATAATATTAAAATTGTTGTTTTCAGTGAAAATTTTAGAGGTTAGGTAACTTACTTTTTTTTTCTTACGGCAAATATCCACTTATTTGTTTGATCTCGTTTCCACCATGGTCTTGGAAATTGGTAAAATTTACAGTTGCTATTCTTCTTGGTGTTATTACAATTCACAACAACACATCTTACCAGGACCATATTTTTATCTCAAAAACGATTAGAAAATGTTTACTGCAATATGGATTTGACAGCTCAAGTCAGCGACAAAAATGTCAATTTTAGCCGTAGCGAGCGCTGTGATCGTTTAGGCTACCCCCTCCACCCGCTTTGCACTCTGCCAATAGACCGATCGCTTACATGAATCTTCGCCCGCGCGGCACAAGGGCGCGGGGTAGCACGACAAAGGCGACCTCACTCGGTGTGCGGTGGTAAGCGAACGGTCTATTGGCCCCTGATGTCGCAATGCTCCGCGCCAACGCAGTTTCTGAAGGTGGATGCATAAATACAACTTCCAACTTCTTTGGGCTCCGGTCCTCAGAGGTATCTGGAGTGAGTGTCTTGTGGTCGCTCCCCAAAGTAAGGAAAGTCATAATATTAACAATCCATTTATTCAAAATGAAAACAAAGCAGAAAATAGTTCCAAAAAAACTTAAATCTAACTTAAAGTTAAAACCGAGATCGATAACTGTTTAATTACAGCAAATGAAAAAACAGTTTTATTAAAAACTTGATCTTTCCATTTATTATAGAAAAAAAATGATTCAAAAACCCATTTTATTGCCCGTGACAAGTGTAAATTCCAAACTAAAATGACCACACATGTTTAAATATTCCGGCGACAGAGTGTTCAGAGCCTCTAGTGTAAATTTTTGCATATAAAAACGTCTCGAACGCGTTCACGTAAACGTTTTAAATACTATAGAATAATTGGCAGCGCCACTTGCGGATCGAAACAGCATCACACTGTTCTCATATTATTTGAAATTTTAACGCAAACACATTTGAGACGGAAAAGCTACACTAAGCATACAGTATGCAGACAGGGTCGCGTAAAGTTGAGTGCTCGTTGTTCAAGGTGCAAATATTGTTTGGCCTTTAGCCATATATATTTTTCGATTATACACCACAAGAAGATCCAATCCGTGCATCCCATTCCCTTTCTAAAACCAGCTTGTACATCCTATGGTTTCTCATCAGTTTCTTTCATGACTCTTTCAATCCCTTACATTCAGTTTTCCGACAACACTCAGAAGACTTATTCCGCAGAATTTTTTGCAATCTAGCTGTGATGCTGTGACACAAGTTGCCTTGTACAGCGGTACAATCACATCCTTGTACTATTCCTGCGGTACCCGACAGTTCGTCCTATCCTAACACACCTATCATATCTCGCAGACTTTCCTAACTTCATTCTTCTCATAGCGTTCATAATTTTATTCATACCCATCTCATTTTCCTCATTCATGTCTCCGGCATGTGCATTTATTCTTCTAATCTTTCAAACAAGCTTTCAAAATATTCCTTCCATCTCTTTAACACACACTCTCCTGCTTTTCTAACATTCTGGCTTCTGATCTCAGCCCCGAGGCTGTATTTTTGCTTCTAGAGATGCCCGGAACATCCGGAAATCGTCTAAAAGCCTCCTATCGAAAAAAACTTCATGTTCTTCCCTCTTTCTGCCAGAAGTCTTCAAATCTTTTCACGCTTTTGCATTTCTAGTAAAACAAGACAACACTATAAAACAATTTATGACATTAAACTAACATTATGAATCAACTGATTTGAAATAAATATATTTTATTTCAATTTAATTAAAACGGCAAACATAAAATCAACAAGGCAACAATAACGAGATTACAAAAAAGCAGGGCTTAAACGGACTATTACAATACTAGAAACAAATAACAGGAAAGAAAGTACCTTATACCTAAATGAAAAACTTAATCTAACCTTAACCTACTTAATCAGAGTCAGATTCAGAGCCGGAGACATCTTCGTCATCATCATCAGCAGTGTCGTCAGAACTGTCGCTAGACGAGGGTGGGACATTCTCTTTTTGAAGCCGATTTCGAAACATCTTGGCTTCGTCTGCGCATTTCGTCGTGACAGCGCTCCTGAAAATATACATCATCATCGTCATGATCATCATCATCATCATAATCAGCCGGAATACGTCCACTGTCGCACAAAGACCTAATTAGCTTACGTGTAGGTATTGATTCTGAAGCAAAGATATTTACGTATGCTTAAATCTCAAATCTCAAGAGAGAGAGAAATATATACACACATTCTATACAAATAGAGAGTAACTGTACAGTTCGAAGATGAAAAAGATTGCACAAATGTTCTTCAAAATTACTACCATCTCGCTCAGTATCCTGCCACCAAGCAGCAGTGTGGCAAATGAGTGGCCATTTACTTACTCAGATGACTCGCTTGCTCATTGTCACCCTATCTTACGAAAGTCTTACACACGCAAGTATTTACCTCACAATACCATCGGGAACTCTGCACAATTTCACAACGGTAGCAACCACGTCCTCAATGACGGTCGGGTTCAGCCGCTTCTTCACAGGGTAGCCAGGGAATGCTGGTGACGGACGACCAGTCAATGTGTGAGTTGCCATTTCTCTGCAATGATAAAGAATATTTGGTAATTTGAGCATTTAATTAACGACCGGATAGCCTAGTGGTTAGTGACCCTGACTATGAAGCTAGAGGTCCCGGGTTCGAATCCCGGTAGGGGCAGACAGTTGTATGATGAATACGAATGTTTGTGCCCGAGTCATGGATGTTGTACATGGATGTCTAACAGAAGTGCTTCAATGGTTTACTGCGAACAATCTACTACTAAACGCAGCTAAAACGAAATGTATTAAATTTTCGTTACCAAATGTACGACAGGTTGAAACAGCCATTTCCATAAACGGAGAGAAGCTAAACCTCGTTGATGACACCGTTTTTCTTGGTCTCACCCTGGATCGTAACTTACAGTGGAGCCCACATATTTCTACTCTTGCTGGTAGATTGAGTTCTGCCGCCTATGCTGTACGAAGAATTAGACAATTCACCAACGTGGAAACTGCTAGACTGGTTTATTTCAGTTATTTTCATAGCATTTTGTCTTACGGCATTCTGATTTGGGGAAGAGCAGCTGACATTCAGAGTATCTTCATTTTACAGAAGAGGGCAGTTCGGTCCATCTACAATCTGAACTCCCGAGAATCATTAAGAGAGCGCTTTAAAGAGATAGAAATTCTCACAGTAGCTTCGCAGTACATACACGATGTAATTATGTACACACACAAGAATTTCAATTCCTTTAAGAAATTGTCGGACATCCATGATATCAACACTCGTAATAAACACAAGCTACTCATTCCTAAATTTCGTCTACGGAAAGTAAGTAAATCTTTCCTGGGAAACTGTGTCAGGTTCTACAACAAAGTGCCTGTAGATGCGTGGAAATTGTCATATGTGTTATTCAAGAAATACATAAAGAACACGCTGTTAAAGAAAGCATATTACACAGTCGATGAGTACATGTGTGATGAGAACATGACATGGCCATCTTTGGAAAAATTACCATAAGAATCCAGTGTTTTTTGTGAGTGATCCTGTAGTGTGTATATACGTGTGTGTGTGGGTGTGTGTGTATGTGTGTATGCGTGTAGTGTCTCTAGATACGGCGGTCTCTGGCCCTGTTGCTACCGTCTGCTGTTTAGGTTAGCTGATCTTGATTAATTAAGATTTTTATTATGATTCAAAATTGTATAGCTATTATTAATTATGAATATTAAGATAGGTATTATCAATATAAATATTGTACCTACTGTAATTGTTTATTTAAATATTTATTCTGTTTTTCATAATTATTATTGTTTACAATGACGTAAATATTGCTATGTCATACTAGGTATTGCGTAGGTATATTGTTAAGCTTATGGATTTCCGGTTTCTTTTTTTTTTTTTTTTTTTCTCTTTTACTATTTAGTTGCAGGCTAACGACGTCGAAGTTCCTAAAACGTTCCCATAGTGTGCCTGTGGGGACGGAAGCGAAACATGCCCTCGGTACCGCTCTGCTTTCAGAGCAGGACATGAGTGCGTGGAAGCCAACATTGGGGGCGGCAGACGCAAGCTTGCCTTCGGAATCCAAAAGCTTATTGGTTACTTACTTGACATGAAATGTATATTTCATAATTTTGTTTTATATATTTTTTTTTCCTGCGACATTGGAGACATCTCCAATTAATTTATTTGACGTTAGAGGCGTTTTACACCTCCACTTAACTTATTGTTATTATTTTCTTTTCTTTGTTTTTTATTTTTGACTAGTAGAGACTTTATACATCTCTACTATTTATAGATTAATATAATTTAAGGCTCGGGGACCTTATACATCCCTTTTATAAATGTATTTAATTTAAGTAGAACTTAAGTATTCTTACTGTATTTTATTTTGAAAAAATGACTTTCTGCCAAGTTTCTTGCGGCGCATTCTTCTTGGCAATGATGGTCTTTCCGAATGTGCTGGTAGTTTCAAAAAGACATGTAAAAGAGCCCCTGGCGGCCAATTTGCAAAAATAAATTTTCATTTTCATTTTCATTTTCATTGTATGTATTTATCTACATTATTATAAGTATGTTTATCCATTGCCTGGTACCCATAGTACAAGCTTTGCTTAGTTTGGGGCTGGGTCAATTGGTGTAATTTGTCCCAAGATATTTATTATTATTATTATTATAATTAGTCAATTTCCAAGACGTAAGTTATTTATGCGGCTGGTGCATTAGCAATTAAGTAAAGTCGCATACATAACTTTCTCTACATTAAATATCATAAGTTTTCTACAATAAACCTTTTCTCATCAAAATACGTAGGTAACATTATTTTCTGTTCTTCGAAAGTTCGAAACATATGAAACGACTGACATTTATAATTTTTCCTTAAATCCATAGACAATAGACATATAGAGATTTTGTTATTACAGATGTTCGAAGTTAGAATGTAATTAGAGTATCGATATTGATACTCTAAAGTTATCATTATAATACAACCACAGATACAGGTTTCTTAATGTAGGCCATTTGTTAATCGTTCTTAAACATATTGTAGGGTAGTTATGATATGGATGTAGATAAAAGTTTTTTTTGAGTGCTAGGCGGGATTTGAACCAGCGTTCGTGGCGTTACGCGCCAGCGTCCTCCCATTGGAACACCGGGACTCCCGAACAAACCTCCAAAAAACCTTAAAGCTTGCATACGCCATTAGTGACATGTGGCGCCATCTATCGCAACTCGTTCAAATCTCTAGTCACGGGTCCAAATCTTGTCCGGCATTCGACATACCTTTTCGTTTATTTGCGCAGAATTTGTTTATCGTTATACCGCGGGAACTATGCGATTTTTCGGGATTAAAACAATCCTATGGCCTTCCCCGGGACTAAAACTACCTCCGTACTCATGGAAATTGGTTCAGTGGGTTAGGCGTGAAAGCGTGACAGACAGACATACGGACAGACGGACAGACATAGTTACTTTCACATTTATAAAATTTTATAATAGGGATTTAAATAGTTTCTGTCAAAAATGCCATTCCAAATACATGGTTTTTGCTGACTGTACTTGCATTGTTATCTGATTCTCATCATCTATTGAGGACACGAAGGATCAGTGCAGCGTGCACTCAGACCGCTCACATACATTTGCTTGTGTTTAACATAAACGCCACTCGCCCCGCTATACGCTCCGCTCGAGCGTCCGCTCAGGCACACTCGGGTGAGCGAAGAGGCTACAAGCTAGATTTACATAACAAGAAATACTCACTTCCGTGTGAAAACTGCTGATAGCAAGTTCCTTGTTGCCTGGGTATAGAATATCGATGGGAGCTGTTCTAAAAGCCTTCGCGGCACCTTGGCATGACTTTTGCCTATTGAGACCTGAAAAGATTTATAATCGTAAGAAATACAGAAAATATTACGCATTGTTTCATTCATATGAACCGTTAGTAAATTATATATCTTCAATGCTAGCAAGAGTGCGCACGAGATTGACTACCAGTCAGTTTTATGTTGCACACGACACAACTCTCGCGCACAGTAGTGCTAGCCGTAATAACTAATGTTTGATAGTCAGATAGATAGAATATCTGCAAGAAGCTATGACATTACTTTTTTTTGTAAAATATTCTATAATTAGGTCTTAGTTTTTAGATTCGTTTAGAAACATGGAAGCAATCCAGGCTCGCACCTCTCTGGAATTTTCGTGCGTAATGTAGAAATTTACCTTCAGCTTTTTGGTAAAGGAAACATTGTGAGGAAACCCACTAGCGATTCCATGGTGCGTGGAAAGTTCCCAATCCGCGCTAGGTTTGCTAGAACATTCTGAGAGGCCATGTGCAGCAGTAATACATACATGCATACATCACGTCTTTATCCCTTACGGGGTAGACATAGCCTGACGTAACAAGACCCGAAGGCCACGTTTAGATTGGGGCGTATAGGAGGGGGGGAATCAAAATAGTGATGGGTTGCTAGCCGCATCGCCTATAACATGATTCCCAAGATGTTCGCCCACTCCCTCGATAGCAGTAATACGTGTTTATAAAATCTGGAGGCGATAACTTAGATGTGCTTACCAAGTCGGTGCCTCTACAGTCTGGTTTCCTCGATTTCCAAGATGGGAGCTCCCATTCATCAGAAGCGTTCTTTATCTGACGAGCCTGGAATGACAGCCCAAGGATATTTAGAAAAAGAATTTCATTTACACCATACATTTTACACCATATCGGTACTATTGCTAAGTATATTGTATTTCTTCTTACTATTATATAGATATATAATAGTAAGAAGAAATACAATATACTTATATACACGTAGATACGTGTATCGAATGTGTGTAAATAAATGTTTCTCTCTCTCTCTCCCTCTCTCCCTCCCTCCCTCCCTCCCTCCCTCCCTCCCTCCCTCTCTCTCCTTCTCTCTCTCTCCCCCCCTCTCCCTCTCTCTCTCTCTCTCTCTCTCTCTCTCATTTAGAGTTGTACCATGCATTATGTCCGACAACTAACCATGGTTACACGGGGCGAGTTTAACTGGCCTCCGCGGACAGCATTACAGTCCATGAGCTCTTAGCATGCCATTTAAGTTTCGAGTACCATTGGCCGATTCAAGTAGCAAACTCATAGTGAGTGAGACAGAAAGACAAACTCGATTGGTATTCTAAGAACTCACGGATTGTATAATGTGTTTCGATCCACTTCATACGCGTTTGCAAACAAGCAAGTCCCCGATATACAATAATCATAGTACATACATACACATACACAAATCACGTCGTTATCCCATACGGGGTAGACAGAGCCTAAGGTACCTAACAGGTACCTACAGGCCACATTTAGCAAGATATACAGCGTATAGCGCGATATGCGGCGTATAGGTGGAAAATAGAATCAAAATAGTGATGGGTTGCTAGCCTCATCGCCTATAACATAATTCCTAATATTTTCGCCCATTCCCTCGATGGGCTTTTACCATCTGCGCGGGTAGAGAAGCAACTAGTACATTCTAAGTTTTTTCTTTGCTCCCAGACCAGCATGGAAGGTAATTAAATCATAGTACAACCCTACTAATATTATAAATGCGAAAGTTTGTGACAATGTGAGTGTGTATGTTTGTTCCTACTTCACGCTGAAACGACTGGACGGATTTGGATAACATTTGGAACGAAGATAGCTGGTACCCTAGATTAAAACATAGCCACTTTTTATCCCGGAAAATTTCTTAGTTTCCGCGGGAAAGCGATGAACATGTGAAAGATCGTAGCTGCCTAGAATCGTAACGTTAATAATTATTGCAGAATATACTGTCAACATCAGTTCTTAAGTCTAATTCTACGCGGAAGAAGTCGCGGGCAGAAGCTAGTTATAACAAAAATAAAAATAATTAAAAAACCTCCACGCATTAAACGATAATTTAAAGATGTTCAAAAATCGTTTTGAACAAAAACTGATACTTTTGTAATACTGCACCGATTTTTACCACACATGGCTAAGAATCTCCGCAAGGAAACTGGCTTTCGAATGACAAACCTACGTTTCGACTGATTGAGTAAAATCAAAACAAGAGCTATCGATTCTTTGATAGAATCTATCGTTGAAAAACAGCGCCATCTCTCGTCTTTCGCGAGCAGTAGATGTTCCACTGGAGTTTGATAATTGTGTCGTAGATACATCATTCAAACAGATGGCGCTTGGCGACAATATGGCTACGTAAAATCACGTGACAGCTGGTTACAGATGGAAAAATTCGAACATTTACCTGCTATGGGGCTGCACATGTATCGCGGATTGATGAGGATCCGGTTTCGATTCCCGGCCATGGCTTTTATGTTTTGGATTTTTATGTGTTCTAGTTATCAGTATTGTTTAGAAATATAAGAAAGTTCAAATGAACCAAGCTGCAGAAATATATCACAAAAGTCGCGTCGCGAGCGAGATAGACTAGCAGTCTCTTTCTAAAACGAACAGTAAGAAAAAGACTTGCAGAACTATAATTAAGATACCTCGTGTTATATTGTTTAAATTAGAATCACGCTAGATATACATATAGATAGAAATTTTAATCACCACAAAACATACATGGCCCAAAACAACAATCATACATTAACAAAAGGAAACAACTTAAAAAATAACATGCAACACGGTTCCACAAGTTATCTTAAATTAAAATAACTTAAAAATAAGGCAAATAATTTTAAATTTAAGAGAGCCATGTGATGTTTTGGAGAATAAGCGCCAGTGTTGCCAGGTCACTTCCCTTGAAAATTACATTTCCATCCCTAAAAAGTTCCATTTTTGGTAGAAAAGTTCCATTTTCATTTAAATCTTGAGGCACGAGCTTTTTTTTTTTACCTCATCATAGGAATAAGGAACAATATTTGTGTTAATAACAGAAAAATTTGTCTGTATTTAAAAAAAAGGGACCTTAAAAGTTCCGAAAAATGTACCAAAATGCAAAGTTCCTTCCAAGTTCCGTGGGGGTGTCAAAAGTTCCGCAAAACGGAAGAAACGGAACCAAACGGCAACACTGATAGGCGCTGACCCAGCTTGGACTGCAACTACAAGTAGCTGCAGAGCTGGTCATGTCTTTTGTCTGTCTTTTTGTGTGTCATGTCTTCACATGTCTTTTAGGCATTGTTACCCTGTCTACCCCGTAAGGGATAACGTGATTGGAATGTAGGTATAATTGTTTACATACCGGAGCCGCGGGCCTGAGGCTTCTAGACCGCACATAGCCATAACGCACATGGCGCACGCCCGAGGTCGACGGAACAGCCACACCATAGCGGAGTTGCAGCAGCGTTTCGGCGGCCTCCACATCCAACGCAGTAAACATCGACATATTGATCTGATTTACCAGTGAGAACAAAACCGATTAGCTTTAAAAAAAACCAGCTAAGTGCAAAGTACAGGTTTGCAATAGAAATTGGCAGGTGAACATAAAATCTAGTGTTAGCCCTGGTTTTAAGCTTTGATCTATTGATAACATAGACAGACAGGCAAAAAATAAGATCTTTAGATGTGTTTCGTTAGTCGTGCCGTAAAAGCTACCTCCGCACCAAATTACCGAAAGTACCTCATACGTATAGATTTTGATTTCACAGCTATTTCAATAAAAACACTTTCTTACACCTGTATCTTTTGATTACGTTTGAGTTAGAAGTTTAATTTTTTTACTGCTCCAAGGAGCAGAAGACCTTAGTATTTGATATTAATTTCAACTCGATACATCCACGCGTTCTAGATAAAAAAGGTCTCGACAGACGAACGGACGGACAACAGAGTGATTCTATTATTGCCGAATGAGGTACGGAACGATAAAAACAAGTATTTTTGGTCTGTCTACAATGATTTGTTAACGTCGCTTGCATTGTCATTAAATCTAGGTAGGTACACGAAATTTGGAGGAAATCTGACCATTGGTGGTAAAAGCTTATTTGTATTTTGAAGCCAACTACTTTTACATAGTGTAAGTTGAATAAAAGCTTGCAAAAAGCTTCTCGGTACGAAAAAGTTCAAAAGTTTGATAAAACTTTGCTTTTCAACGCTTCAAACAAGGAAAAAAGATCGTACAGTTAAGAAACATGAATAAGAAAATAGCTGATTAAGACCGAAATGGTTAAATCCGAAAGGTTAACAAGAAAAAACAAGAAAAAAATATATACCTACACCGAATTTAAAGACACTCAGATAAATCGCTGAAGAAAAAAAGAACCAGAATCTCACTGCAAATTAAAATTATTTTTGTCACATTCTAAACGCCATGTTTTACCTCAATCCGATTACTGGAATTGGGTCAAAATTCACTTGCAAGATTACGGTAAAAGTACACAAGATAAATTTGCAAAATAAGAAATATCACGAAATAAACTCACCGATTGGTTAGAATTGAAAATACACGAAAACAGTCACGTAAGTAAGCAGGGCGAGGACCTTCGAACAGAGGTTTCGGAACAAAACTGACCAGATTCCCACAAAATTTCCTTACTTTTATACATTGTTTTGAATAGAGACAATTTTTTTTACAGAGCAAACTCGATTCTTACAAGTTGGTCGCATTTGTTTTAAAAAGGTACAGATTATCTTTAACAAAAGTTTCCTAGCTACTCAGGTACTTTTCATTGTTGGTGATTTGCATTCAAAATAAGAATAGGCGTTGTAAAAGTAATTTTGACTTATTTCGGTTGTTGATTTTGCCGCCTTTTGTCGTGTTTATGTACCTATAAGATTGCAAGCAGAATATTTTTATACATAAAGAGTTTCAGCGTGTGAATTATTTACACTTTATATCAATTTTTATATTTATTTATATACTGATTGGCGACTGCCTGAAAACTAAATCATTGGAAATAGATGCTGCAGAGAAATGAGGGTTTAAAAACCGGTCAAGTGCGAGTCGGACTCGCGCACCGAGGGTTCCGTATCATTATCTATAAATATCTTTAAACCAGTGTAAGCAGAGCCCTGCTCCAAAGCAAAATGTACGCAGTGTGGGGTTACTTTATATTGGTCACTGCTATATACAGACATACATAACACATTTACGGTTTTCGCAATTATTCTTTAATCTGTGCTATAAGACCTACCTTCATACCAAATTTCAAAATTCTGCGTTCACGGGAACTACCTTGTAGGTTTTGATTCCCTTGAGAGTTGAAAATTTGCGGAAATTTGCGGCATAAACGGCTGTATCTTTTGATTGCGTTGGCTTAGAATTTTGATTTTTTCACAGCTCCAAGGGGCAGTAGACCTAAGTATTTGATATAAATTTCAGCTTGATACCTCCACGCGTTCCTGAGAAAAAGGGTCTTGACAGACGGACGGACAGACGGACAACAAAGTGATCCTATAAGGGTTCCGTTTTTTCCTTTTGAGGTACGGAACCCTAAAAATGGATTGTTTGAAATTCTCGCAGAATAAACATTGAAAAGGACTTGTTATCAAATAGCATTAAGTCCGAAACTGTATTTATTAATAATAATTATCAAAACATGACTGCTCTGTAAAAAGTTGTGATACATTACAGAGTCTGTGAGTGAACAATCAATCATCCCTTCTTTTCCTACCCTTAGGGTTAGATTTTTCCAAATTTATATGGGAACACTCTCGAGATATACCATTTCCAATAAAAAAAGAGTTATCAAAATTGGACTTATCTATAAAAAGTTACGCGTGGTGATTTACGATAAATATAAAATATACGCGTCGAATCGAGAACCTTCTCCGTTTTTTTCGTCGGTTAAAATAAAATATGAAATCTATCTATCTATTTATCTACAGCCATTGTCCGTCGACTGCTGGACGTAGGCCTCCTTCATATTGCGCCAACTTTTGCGATCCTGGGCTTCCCTCATCCTGCCACAAAAATAAAATGCAAAATATGAAATGCAAGTTTGTAATTATACTAACTAACTGGATATGGAGTGCATTATTTGATAAAAGCAGACTAGCTGATATAAATTCCAAGCTGTGCATTTGGAAGTGATTTTGCCAATGCCCCATGGAAGGGAACTGATCTTTTTTACAAGGGGAGCAAAGACATGGGGAATAAGCTAGATTACTTACAAAAAAGCTTCGTAACTTCGAATAATAAATAATCACTTTGAGTCCTCGCGAAGCGTGGTCAAGTGTGGTGTTTTAGAACAAGAAACAAGACAGAAAATACCACGAGTAAAAGCGTTTATATGCCGTCCGTTTGCGAAACTCCGATAGTATTACTTCTGCTAATTACTAAAACAATCTTTGTAAATTGTCCCAAGATATTAATTTAAAATAATTAAAAAAAAAATAGTTTAGAATTCAAATTGATGTGCCAGATCATAGCAAGTGGATCATTCCACTGCAGTCAGATGCCATCAGAAATTATAAAAACGAAATGTAAGAACAAGGTCTTTTTTAAAAACCACATACTCTTTTGTAAAATTGAATCCTTCCATGCTGGTCTGGGAGCAAAGAATAAACATAGAATTTACCAGTTGCTTCTCTTCCCGCGCGGATGGTAAAATCCCATTGAAGGAATGGGCCAAAATCTTAGGAATCATGTTATAGGCGATGTGGGTAGCAACCCATCACTATTTTGTTTCCCCTTTCCATCCATACGCCCACAATCATGCTAAACGTGGTCTTTGGGTCTTGGGTAAGGGATAAAGATGTGATTTATGTATGTATGTATGTATGTAAAATCACTATCACTATCACTACATAGTATAAAACAAAGTCTCTTTCTTTGTCCCTATGTCCCTATGTATGCTTATATCTTCAAAACTACGCAACGGATTTTGATGCGGTTTTTTTTAGTAGATAGAAAGATTCAAGAGGAAGGTTTGTATGTATAATACTACGCAGACGAAGTCGCGGGCAGAAGCTAGTTTAATATAGAAGTCACTCTTAGCGGGAAAAACAGAGGTTCAATGTTCCTATTAATTATTCACAAGCAAAGTTGCTGGAAGCCTAGTTAAATACATAAACTATATCCGTTACGGGGTAGACAGAGCCTAATGTAACAAGACCTAAAAGCCACGGTGTAGCATGATTGTGGGCGTATAGTCGGAAAGAGGAATCAAAATAGCGATGGGCTGCTAGCCGCATAGCGTTTAACAAGATTCCTAAGCTTTTAACAATAAAATAAAATAAATCTTCAGGTCTTGTTACCTTAGGCTCTGTCTACCACGTAAGGGATAAAGACGTGATTTATGTGTGTATGTGTGTGTGTATAAAATAAATTTAAAAAGGCGTAGAGTGCAGTTGTGAGCTGCGGGCGATTTAATAAAGGCGGCTATTAGCAGGAAATTGTCACCGCCGCCATTTTGGTTCTGACCGGAAGGGAGGATCGACGCTCCTTTGTGGATTCATATCTTGAGCTGTGTGTCTATACACAATTTAAGCTCTCCTAAAAATATTTTTTACCCCCGACGCTAAAAAAGGGGTGTTAGAAGTTTGTGTGTGCATCTGTCCGAGGCATCTTAGCTCTCCAACGGAAGAACAGATTCCGAAGAGTTTTCTTTTATTCGAAAGCCATTTACCTTGCTTACTTCCATGCTGGTCTGGGAGCAAAGGAAAAACAGAATGCGAGGGAATGGGTGAAATTCTTAGGAATCATGTCATAGGCGATGCGGCTTGCAACCCATAACTATTTTGATTCCGCTTTCCAACTATACGCCTACAATCATGCTAAACGTTGCCTTTAGGTCTTGTTAGCTCAAGCTCTGTCTACCCCGTAAGGGATAAGACGTGATTTATGTGTGTTTGTATTTACTTAGCCATGTTTGGTAAAAATCGGTCCAGTAGTTCGAAGAGTATCAGCCTTTTTTTCAAAATGATGTAACGCATTTTTGTAATTCGATTTTTTTTTAGTTACGTATGATAACTCTATCAAAGCGTGGGGTTTTTTTTAATTTTAATTTTAATGTTATCATCACTCGACACACTCGCATGCGGTTTTCTTTTCGACCATAGGCCCGATTTTTGAAACCACATCACTCGAAAGTACCAATCGAATCTCCAAACTAGGCGGGAGGTAGGACCTTGTGCAAGGTCCGTCCGGATCGCTACCACCATCTTACTTGCTAATCCTGCCGCTAAGTAGCAGTGCTTGCACTGCTGTGTTCCGGTGTGGAGAGTAAGACAGCCGGGGAAATTACGGGCACAAGAGGCATTTCATCTTAGTCCTCTAGGTTGGCAACGCATCTGCAATCCCTCCGGGGTTGCGGGTGTCTATGGGCAGTGGTGATCACTTACCATCAGGTGACCCACTTGCTAGTTTGCCTTCCTATTCATATATATAAAAAAAAAACTACAGCTCTAATCAAAGTTTTGACTAGTTCACGAGATTAACGAGATCTGTGATTGTGTTATAAGCTACTCGTATTTCAAATTCAGCACAATATTTCACAACTTTCGAGTGGTATTTTCACACATGTGCTTTCAAAAATCGGACCCCGGGTCAAACATTTACCTTCCTTTGTTGCTCCCGCATTTTTATCTAATAAGATACTACTTACGCTTGCGGGTTACCCATACATATTAATCGAAGGTGCTTCATACATATGGAGGTGGGTTAGACTCTTATTAGGGGTGCTAACACAAAAACTACCCTGTAAAAGACCTCGCTGTCTTCTGTGTATTTTTTTTGTAGTAGAAGAAACGCACTTTTTATTTTTTACTTCCATGCTGGTCTGGGAGCAAAGAAAAAACATAGAATGTACCACTTGCTTCTCTTCCCGCGCAGACGATAAAAGGCCATCGAGGGAATAAGCGAAAATCTTAGGAATCATGTTTCCATCCATACGCCCACAATCATGCTAAACGTGGTCTTTAGCTCTTGTTACCTTAGGCCCTGTCTACCCCGTAAGGTAAAGCCGTGATTTATGTATGTATGTATAATTTGACTAAGGTCACAGTGACGAGAATTATCATGTACCCTCTAAAAATGAAGGAATGGTCCAATCTGATGAAAATTCAAAACTTTTAAATAACTTTCGTGAATCCGTTGTTAATAAAGGCAAACAAGAATGATGGACGGGACTGATAACCATGACCATGTAACCGACATATTTTCAAAAACGAGCCTACATTTTTTTTGTCTACCTGCTTGTTCCGTCTAATCTCAAACGCCTGGGCAGATTTTGACGGGATTTTTACTGGCCGATAGATTAAGTAAGAAGTAACTTACGCTATCTTTATTTTAGAAATGAATTCAGCGCGGACGTAGTCGTGGGCAACAGCTAGTAATATTAACTCTTTAATTACCAACGAGGACTGGTATAGGTAAAAAACTTACGCAAATAATCTGTTGTATCTAGTGTACATAACTGATATGAAACTTAGTCATTTTTATAATTTGGAACGTAATTTTGTCTATTCGCACCTACAACAACAGTATACGCTTATTACCTATATTACCTAACTCGCTCGCAATCGCCATCGTGTTCATTTTGACAGTTCTTGTATGAATGTGACAGCTAGCTGATTCCGATGCCAATTGTCAGCCCATACATGAACTGCCAAAATGAACACGATGCCGATTGCGAGCGAGGTAGGTAAGCCTACAGGTCATTTACTTAATTTTTTCATATATTTGACACTATTTTCTTGTAATTTTTTACATAGAATTATTATTAAACGTAACTTACGATGGGGTTTGAATCATGACTTTTTTTAATTTTGTTACTTATAGGGTTAAAAGTATTTTTTTTTGAGCAAAAAAACGCCGGGTTGGTAACCCTAGTGTATCACGCGGCTTGCTCCGTCATTGTTCGGGCAATATTCCATAGTGATCTCCGCTTGATTGTATTACGGTATACAGGATGTGTTTGGTAATTAATGAATTACCCTCGAATATTTAACTCAATGGATAAGACAAATATTGGATGGTATAAAGATTTGGGGAGGATTTAAGAATGAATGTGCGCAAATCTTAGGAATCATATTACAGTGCTACTCATCACTATTTCCCCTTTCCTATACGCTCACAGTCATGATAAACGTGGCCTTTTAGGTCTTGTTACCTACGAGTACCTACCTTAGGCTCTGTCTATGCTGTAAGGGATATAGACGGGATTTGATAAAGATTTGGTTTGGAAACGTAAGCTAAAAGCATCGAGTAAAGAGTAAGTGAGTTTAAAAAAAAAAACTTATTTGTCAAGTTGTAATTAGGGTGTACGAAATAAAATGACATTCTGAAATTGTAGTCGGCACGAAACTAGTAACGGAGAAGCAAAGAGAGAGAGAGAGAGAGAGAGATACCCAGAAACACAGTAGACGCAGAAAAAGAACGGACGAATTTCACTCTTACAGGATACAATAATTGCTAGCGGAGTAGGAATGTACAAAAGACAACATAGTATTCAAGGGACAGCTTTGCCCCTCTGTCTTCTGGCCAGTTTTATGTTTTTGGAACAGTCTGATCATGAATCACCGCCCAAGTTGTGAGTGCCACCAGCTGATTCCAGCCTCGCCTCTGACGTAACTCAGTTCTAAGATACGTCATTGTTCCATGTTAATTTATAGTTGTCTGCAAATAAGCACCAACGGCAGGCGCTATTGTACTGTTAACATAAGAACCCTTCGCCCCTTGACCTCCTTGTCCTCGGGGTTCCCTGTTCTTGTTCAGCCTTCAACGAACAAGGAAAACCTGGTTCTATTCGGAGATGCGGCATACCGGCAAACATTCGCATAGTAACAAAGTCACGTGACAGTAACAGATAGAAAAATTCGAAGGCTTACCCACCTGCTGTGGGTGGTGTAGGGGTCTAGCACGCGTCACGGAATGACGAGGATCCGGTTTCGATTCCCGGCCATAGCTTTACTTTTCGGATTTTTCTATGAATTCTAATTTTTAGAGGGCTTGCAAAAAACAAAGATTTTAATTACAATGACAGTTGAATTTCTCTTTTCTTAAACAAGCTTTGTTAGCAGATTGTATTTTTCTAGTAATAGTAATTTCAAGTCAATCCTCAACTGCCAGAAGTGGGTCCAGTTTGAGTTCGACGGGGAAGAAGCAAGATCTCATATCTTACACATTTTGAATATCGTAGTTTGAATTCTATTGAGAGAACCAATAGCTCATATCTTAAATTAAGTCGAAATTACAAATAGGAGATCTTGCTTCTTCACCGTCAACTTGATAATCTTCAAGACAACTTTTGTACGGTCATTGCATGTAGAGATACATGAAGTATGAACGAAAAACTTGTGTCATTATGCGTATGTGTTGTGTCATTGTGTGTGTAAGCAGACTAACTAAACAGATATTATAGTGGGAATGTGAATGGTTACGTTGGGAGGGGAAGGCCTAGACGGACGTTCCGAGACCAAATAGGAGGCGTTTTGGAAAAAGGTCAGGTCAGGAGTACCCGAAACCGACGAGCATGTATGAAGAGATTGGTGAGTGTGGATCAAGCGAAAGAAGTATGTCAGGATCGTAGCAAGTGGAACAAAGTAGTCTCTGCCTACCCCTGTGGGAAAGAGGCGTGACGGTATGCATGTATGTGCAGTCGCGAACCGGAATTTTTTTAGCCACTTGATTTTTTTTGATACTGTCTTTCACCCTTGCTTTATTTCAGCAAGGTTTATTTCGCCAATGTTTTTAATTTGGCTGTGTAATCAATGACTGTATGTATGTATGTATTATGCGTGTCTACCGTTAATTTTGTCCTTAAAATGGACCTCCGCAAAGTAACGCTTTCAATAAATTGCTTATAGCATGCAAGAAATAGCCGTGAAAAGTCGAGAGCAATAAAAACAGCATTCATTTGACGTTTTTTACTATAATGACGAGTGCTTTATTCTCTCACTAGAAACACTTGTTCGTGTGCATTACCCGCGCTTATGCCCCAGCAATAAAGAGGCCATTTTCCTCCCACTTTCCTTGGCTCACTATTATTAGGAAAATGCTGACTTATTGCCTCAATGCTACTGCTTTTAGTTGACTCGAGGGCGTGGTGCAAGTGGCAAGCGAATGACATCTACGAGAGCGGTTAACGGGGTATTTCTATCTATACATATAAAATTCAAAGTCCTGACTGACTGACTGACTGACTTAACTATATATCAACGCACAGCCCAAACCACTGGACTTAGAGACTTGAAATTTTGCACATAGATACCTTATACAATGTAGGCATCCACTAAGGAAGGATTTTGGGAAATTCCCACGGGATAAGGAAAAAACGGGAGTTATATATTCGACTCCGAGTGGCGCTATCTCAGTAACTATAATAACTAGACTCTTCAAATTTGATGCAAAAGTAGGTGATTACAAGACGAAGAAACTAATTTCAGGATTTTTGGAAATTCCCACGGGATAAGGAAAAAAACGGGATTTATATATTCAGTTTAACGAAATCCTATGAACTATAATTACTACTCTTCAAATTTAGCATAGAAGTAGGTGATTATAATAGTAAAATAATGTTTTAATGATTTTTAAAAATTCCCACGGCATAAGGAAAAAAAACGGGATTTATATATTCAGTTTAACGAAATCCTATGAACTACAATTACTAGACTCTTCAAATTTTGCATAGAAGTAGGTGATTATAATAGTAAAATAATGTTTTAATGATTTTTGGTAATTCCCACGGGATAAGGAAAAGAACGAGATTTATATATTCAGTTCTACGGGATAGATTTTTCGTTCTACTGGTCGTATAAAACTGAAATTTGGCCTTCAAGTTCCCTTGGGGAGTGTAGGGGAGCAATAAAAAAAGGATTTCCCGAAATTCCCACGGGAACGGGAAAAACGGGACTTTTCGTTTTACTGGTTGCAGAAAGCTGAAATTCGGCATGTAGGTTGCTTCGGGAGTGCAGAGGAGCATTAAGAGAGTACTTTCCAAAATTCCCATGGGAACGGGAAAAATATTTGTTTTTTCAAAGAAATGCTGCGGTAGGCATAATATGGCTAGAAACTTGAAATTTGGCACACATATACCTTGAGTATCCTAGAGGTGCACTAAGAAGGTATTTTTCGAAATTCCCACGGGATTTTTCGTTTTACTGGTCGTAGAAAGATGAAATTTAGCATTTAGCTTCCTTAGGGAGTGTAAGGGAGCATTAACAAAGGATTTCCTAACATTTTTACGGGAACGGGAAAAATGTTTGTTTACAAAGAAATACTGCGGTAGGCATTATATGGCTAGAAAATTGAAATTTGGCACACATATACCTTGAGTATCCTACAGGTGCACTAAGAAGGTATTTTTCGAAATTCCCACGGGATAGGGAAAAAACGGGATTTTTTGTTTTACTGGTTGTAGAAAGCTGAATTTGGGTGTAAGGGAGCAATTAACAAAGGATTTCCTAACATTTTTACGGGAACGGGAAAAACCGGGATTTTACGTTTCCAGACGAAACAGCGGAAGAAAGAGACAACATTTATAACGTGTGTTTCTTTAAAGGCTTTAAGTGTACTACGAAAGCACTCCCCAATATTTTCACGGGAACGGGAAAAAACTTATTTTTTCGTTTTACATCTTAGCGCGTACGAAGTCGCGGCCAAAAGCTATTTGGGGTAGGTATATTTTAGGACAGCCCTATAGGTTAGGTTAGGTTTGTATTATAAAAATCCTGCAATATTTACAGTTTCAGAAAAATTAAGGCAGCGGGGCAATGCGGGGGCTTGCTTGCATGCTTGCTTGAGTCCTTGCTTTGCATGCTTGATGGCATACTTGCTTTCATGCATGCTTGCATGCTTGCTTGCATGCATGAATGATTGCGTGCTTACTTGCATGCATGCTTGCTGCTTGCTTGCATGCATGCTTGCTTGCACGCTTGCTTGCCTGCTTGCATGCCTGCTTGCATGCCTGCTTGCATTCCTGCTTGCATGCCTGCTTGCATGCCTGCTTGCATGCCTGCTTGCATGCCTGCTTGCATGCCTGCTTGCATGCCTGCTTGCATACTTACATGCTTGCATGTTTGGGTGCTCGCTTGCTTGATTGCTAGCTTCTTTGAAATGCTCATGGTTCACGCGTGCGAAGCCGCGGGTAAAAGCTATTTGGGGTAGGTATATTTTAGGACAGACCTTTAGGTTAGGTTAGGTTTGTTTTATAAAAATCCTGCAATATTTACAGTTTCAGAAAAATTAAGGCAGCGGGGCAATGCGGGGGCTTGCTTGCATGCTTGCTTGAGTCCTTGCTTTGCATGCTTGCTTGCACGCTTGCTTGCATGCTTGCTTGCCTGCTTGCATGCCTGCTTGCATGCCTGCTTGCATATTTACATGCTTGCAGGTTTGGGTGCTCACTTGCTTGATTGCTAGCTTCTTTGAAATGCTCATGGTTCACGCGTGCGAAGCCGCGGGCAAAAGCTAGTTAGTTCATAAAGCTCAAACACTTTCTTTAAAAAACTTTTTCTCTGCGTTAGATTAGATTAGATTTATTTATCACTATTTTAAAAGTACAATTAAGTGTCAAACATAAGTGATTCAAAAAAGATTGTCAATTGTAATAAAATAGAAGTAATAATTAAATTAAAACAAAATAACAACAAAAAAAAAAATTATAAATTTTAACATTGTACCTAACCTACTTAAATATTTAATTTAAGGTAAGTATTCCAAATGAAGTAAAAAATCGAGATATGAGATGATAATAAACGGTCAAAAATGAAGTAAATAAAATATTAGTCATCAAACTGTTTGACAGTTAAGCCAGAAATTTTCAATAATAGTATTTTTTTGAACGATTTACGTATGTCAAACTTTTTAAATAATCACTGTCGATAAATACTACGATAGTAAGAACCATGCGTAGATTTCATTTTTTTGCGCATTCAGACAAAAAATTAAGTATATCTACCCTCTATAAAACCAACGCGTTGATTTCATTTTTCTTGCGCATTCAGACAAAAAGTTAACTCTATAAAACCGCCTGCACTCGTGCCTTGGTCCGGTCCTGGACCCACGTCGCTGTAATGCAACGTGAAAGGGTAGACAGCGCCGAACGTGCCTCCAGTAAATCCGCCGATACACGGTGCTATGGAATAGAGACCTAGTAACAGCGCGAAAAGAACGGAGCCGTACTTCTCTCAAATCAGCCAATAGCAAAGCCCTCTCGGGAATTCAGTCCTCGAATTCAGAATTTGACAAACGGGTACCTCAGTGGCTAGAGAATCTGACTGCGAAGCTTTAAGCCGCATTCACATTTGTCTGTCGTGTTGTGTTGTGACGCATCAGAACTGTATCGGTTTCATACATTTAATTCGGTTGCGTTCACATTTCTCTGATGCCGTGTGTTGTGACGGCTTATGTTGTGTCGCATCACAAGCGATCCCGGTCTGCGACAGAACGGGTGAGGTGCGGGGGGCGGTGCAGCGTCACGTCAGGATAGTGTGCACACGTCCAGTGTTGTGTTGTGACTCGTCAGAGCAATGAATTTTCTCAAACGTTGCCTTAGACATTCTAAAATACTGATGAAATATTTCAGCATCACTCTCGAGCTCTTTAACGAGACAATGAAACTCGCCTTTACTCTATCGTTTTCTATTTACGGGATGGATCCAATATCTTCTCCTCTTTCATTGTTTTATTAGAAGCGTTGCCAACATCAATAAGTGCATATCTTCAATATCTGAATCGGAATCGGAAGAATCTTGAAGAAACATTGCGAGCGTGTGAACTCTTCGGGTGCCGAGATGGAACTGATGAAAAAATGCGTCTTAATGCGTCATAACACGTCATAACACGTCATGCAAATGTGAACAGTAGCCATCACGACAGAGAGCATCACAACACAACACGACAGACAAATGTGAACCTGGCTTTAGGGATCGATTTCATGTATGAAAAACTAGCCGGCAAACTTTGTCTCGCATAGGAATCAGTTTCTGTTATGCCACCAGAGATGGCGTTGTGTAAGAAATACCTATTAATTTTTTTCATTTTTTTCATCCAACAAATCAAAAATTAGTTACACATGCATACGTAAATCACGTCTTTATCCGTTACGGGGTAGACAGAGTCTAAGGTAACAAGACCTAAAGGCCACGTTTAGCATGATTGTGGGCGTATAGGTGGACAGGGGAATCAAAATAGTGATGAGTTACGCATCGCCTATAGGTAACATGATACCTATGCCCATTCCCTCTATGGGCTTTTACCATCTGCGCGGCAAGAGAAGCAACTGGTACATTCTATGTTTTTTCTTTTCTCCCAGACCAGCGTGGAAGACATAAGACATATTGTAAATAGAAGATGGAAGAAGCCGTGGATTCGAATATTTGTCCTCAAATACCCTCAAGTCTTGGCTATTTATTTAATATATAGATATTTCAGTTTTTATCTACGTATTAAGTATGTACGTTTTCTATTTAATACCGATATTGTGCAATACAGCACCTTTTTGGTTTTTTTTTGCCTTTTTTTAATGTTTATGCTTTTAAAGATGTCTTTTTGATTATTATACTTTTGTTTTAGCGTTAGACTAGTGCCTATTATTTACTTCTCCTAAATATATAGTACAATGTAACAGCTTTGCTTAGCTTGGAACAGGATCAATTGGTGTCATATCGTCCTGTGACATTTATTTATTTTAATAAATCTCCGCTTAATCCTTTGATTTGTACCAGCCTCAAACCCACGTCCCCATAATACAACGTAAAAGGGTAGTGTCAAACGTGCCGCGAAATACTTACAAAACTAACTACGGAAGATCTAAGTAGCATCACAAAAACCGTAGAATCTCAGACCGAATATAATGCAAAGAACGAAGTTTTGCAGAAACAAGTGAGGCCGGTTTAAAGTACATCTCGCCCTCAAGGAGACGCCCGTGTGCGTAGATTTCGCAAAATTCAGTCTTTTCTTTTTATTCGTTTAGTGTTACATACATACATACATACATAAATCACGTCGTCCTCCCTTACGGGGTAGACAGAGCCTAAGGTGACAAGACCCAAAGGCCACGCTTAGCATGATTGTGGGCGTATAGATATAGGTGGAAAGGGGAATCAAAATAGTGATGGGTAGCTAGCCGCATCGCCTATATGATTCCTACGCCCATTCCCTAGATGGACTTTTACCATCTGCGCGGGAGGAGAAGCAACTGGTACATTCTATGTTTTTTTTTTACTCCCAGACCAGCATGGAAGAACCAGACCAGCATGGAAGAAATCGTTTAGTGTTATAATAAAAAATACCACTTACCTTTCATTTCCATCGCTGGGTCGAGTAGCAGCCATGTTCAGTCGTTCAATGATCAACAAAATGGCCGCGCGCAAACAGCAAATGTTAAACTACCCTCGCCATAGTACACATTCACACAAAAAACTACCCGCATGTTTGAAAAATTTATAATACGACGCTTGTGTGTTGTGATGAAACAGGATATATTGTCTAAGGTAGTAGGAATCACAGTGGAATTCACCGTTCCTTTCTGTCCAACGGTAAAGGTTGAGGATAGAAAGAGATGGTGAATGTGGTCGCGGGCTCCCGCGTTACACGATAAGAACTCAGGTTAAATAAATATAAGGTGTCTTTTATTATTCTAATATAATTGGGCAGGTGGTTAGGTAAAAGTGTTTAAACAATATCGTTAAGGTTTTTTTATTGCAATTTTTTTTAACTAAGCTGCTTCGCTTCTTTGACAGCGTACAGAGTAACAACGACCAATGTTTGGAAATATTTACCAGAGCGCTTTCCAAAAAAAAGGTCCACATGTAAATTTTTTCCAGAATTTAAATATTTGTTACTAAGAATCGTTTACCCTATCGATTCTCGTACAAGAAAAAAATTGTTCCAGATTTTTCTGTATTTTTTCCTGTTCGTCACTTTCCTTACATACCATGAAAATAAGTGACGAACTGGAATGGAAATTTTGGGACACATTTTTTCTTGCACAAGGATCGATAGGGTAAACGAGTCTGAGTAAGAAAAACCCAAAATACTTAAATTCTGGAAAAAGTGATCATGGATTTTTTTTAAACAACGCTCACCAACGACAATTAAAAACATCCTTAAAAAGTTGCAAGGGTGTTTAACCAACTAAAGTAGCAAACACACAATTATTTTGTGAAATATTCCAGATTAATTTGAAAACTGTAGACAAAGCAAGAGGGTAAAATAAAAACCAAAAAAAAAACCAAAATGTAATGGAGATCGTCGTCATTCACCTACTTGCTTTTCTTTTGAAAAGGATATAAACTTTACATCCATTGTCGCAAGCACTAGCGACCTTTTTTATAATTTGTTTTTAAATTTAGAATTGTATTTTTAAATATTTTGTTAGGTATGCAAGATTTGAGACTAGGATTAAAAGGTGATTTTAAACAAAATACATTGTTTTCCTAACATCTAGTGTCTAGAATAAGTTAATATTAATCTTTTACTAGTAACACAAACTATCATCCTAAGCCATGGATCAAAACCAACATCTTACCCCCATCAAGCTAAACCTAGTCCGATGTCGAGACCTCAATTATAGCCGTCTCAGTCTCGCTCATCAATTACAGTCACTTAATCACTGGAGACGGGCCCCGTAACTGGCTAGAGGCAGCCCTGGACGATGTGGGTGGAGCGCTGATTGATTCTCAATTGTTTTTGGAAAAAACTGCGCGCCGATTGGCGGATGGATTTCGGATGAGTGGTTAGGGTTGTCAATAAAAATGTTTTACTTATTACTGCTGCAAGGAAGCAAAGAATTTTTATAAAAAATTAAAGAAATTGTGACTGAGATTGCTGAACTAAAGATAAAGTTTGTTTATTAGGTTAATAACAGTTTTGTCATTATCTCATCAAGTTATAGTTAAATTTTATTGAAATAACGCTTGAAAACCTAATCTTTGTCTACTCCGTAAGCGATAAAGACGTGATTTATGTATGTATGATGTGTACAACTGCTATAGCTTAAAATAAAGCTACCTATTTAATATCTGTGAATTTCACTAAACTTTCCAAGTGACATGAAACATCTCAGCAAAACCGGCGTCTTGGCGTATTTAATATTCCCAATTGAATCTGGCTGCATCTGAATACACAACCGGTTGGAACCGGCTCGGGGCGGAGTCGAGTAACTGAATCAAACATTTGAAAGCGCACAAAGGTACAGTTTTCGTTTTCATTAACCCCGATAAATCTACTTTGCTGCCAGTAGTTGCGTGCTGCGTTTGTGTTGGATAGTAGACAGGCGAGCTACTTGTAGCAAGCTATAAAATAACAAGTTAGTTATTGGTGCGGAATAAAAACAATAAAATTCAAAAAAACAATTGTAAGCCACCTCAGTTGACAAACATTGGTGCCCTACTGTTTATTGTACATAAAACAAAAAAAAGATTAATACAGGACAACAAATGCACAGTGGTTAACTTAACCAACTTGTTCTTGTAATAAACCTCTTTGAACTATATTGACACTATAAAACCTATTAAATCAATTACTGATTTTATACGTATAAAAAAATCTAAATAATAGTAATACTTACACAGTCTCTGCACTTCACATTTTGAATCGAAACTCTATCTGAGGATCCGGGTTCTATTCCCGGCCATAGCTTTACTATTCGGATTTTTCTGTGTTCTAATTTTCGGTGTCGCTTAGAAATTTGAAAACTCAATGATTTTGTTTTGTTGTTAAGTTTATGTAGAACTCAAAGTATCATTTATTTTTTAAAGAGAGGCGAATTGTTTCAAATGGAAGTTGTTTAACACGTGTCAATAAACCACATTTAGAACAAATACTTGCCACTTGGACACCTTTATGGCTGCACTGGTCATACCTGCAAAAAAAAAGAAAAATTAGAATTCTGCCTAGCATAACTACAACATTTATTCTGTAGCTTGTTATAACCAACTGCAATTCTAGTTGGTAATGTTTCAATATCGAAGATCCATAATGTCGGTAGTTAGTAAATAAAGTGACTACAGGTTTTGTGCAATCAGAGCCCTTGGCCACTTGCCAAGCTCGCGAAGCTTTGATTTTCTGTTTTGCGCAAGTAAATCTGGAACTAGGCTTGGCCTGTTTTGTAGCTGGCATACTAAGTAGTTTTCAGAGACATTTATTTAACATAATTATGATAAAAAAGTAGACTGTGATTTTGATGACTATATTTTATAATTAGTGGTCAGTGACTTGATTATTTATTTAAGCTTATTAATTCTGGTAAGGACAAAAATTTGTATGATCAGCTTATGTTCGTTGTCTTGTCTTGTTTCTGGTACATAGTTTGCTTAGTTTGTGGCTAGGTCGTCTTCATAATTTCCACCCTATATACCAATGGATTGCTTCGAAAGTTCCCTAACGATGTTTATCGTCATTTCAGAACACCTAACTTTTATTTTAAATGCATACACGTGACATTTAAGTGAAAATGCCACACTTTGAATTTTTTAACTATAACATATTTAAATTTCTAAACGATTATGGCCGGGAATCGAATCCGGATCCTCGTCATTCCATGACGCGTGCTATACCCCTACACCATACATAGCAGGTGGGTAAGCCTTCGAATTTTTCTATCTGTTACTAGCTGTCAAGTGACCTTGTTACTATGCGAATTTTTGTCACCAAGCGTTATCTGTTTGAATGATGTGTCTGTACGACACAATAAGAAACTCCCGTGGAACATCTACTGCTCACCAGGGACGAGATAACAGATTTATTAGGTACATCACACAATTGTTACACACGGTTAAAAATACTTCTTAAATTGACAACCACTCAACTCAGTTGTCAAACCGAACCAACTAAATCCCCATAAGTAAGTAAAGTAGTTAAGCAAGCAGCTCGCCCGTCGCAAACGCGGCACGGTCGCTAAATAATGAAATTAGCAGTACCCACCCGCCTTAAGAAGCCTTGATTTGCCTTATCAAAGAGCGTGTAATCCGATTTGCATCCATTGTGACGGCGCGGGGAGCGGTTTTAAAATAACACAAGGCGCTGCATCTTCCTCGTCACAGTATTACAAAGAGAGCATGGTTAGTATTACAGACGCAGTCAATAATTATTTCTCATCGTTAAAACACGATGTCTTTGAGTCTGACGGGAGCGGAGCAGAATACACACACACAGACAAATCACGTCTTTATCCCTTACGGGGTAGACAGAGCCTGAGGTAATAGATACCTACTGGCCACATTTAGCAAGATTGTGGGCATTATAGGTGAAAAATGAAATCAAAATAGTGATGGGTTGCTAGCCTCATCGCCTATAACATGATTCCTATGAGTTTCGCCCATTCCCTCGATGGGCTTTTACCATCTGCGCGGGTAGAGAAGCAACTGGTATATTCTATGTTTTTTCTTTGCTCCCAGACCAGCATGGAAGAAACATAAAACAGAATACATAAAGTTTAAAATGTATGATGGGTTAAAATACATAATGGTTCAAATATATAACGCAATTTTCTGTAAAACTATCAGCTAAATGAACTTTTTTGATATCGTAATCTATAGATTGGTTTAGGTTAGGTTAGGTTTTATAACAATCCTGTTAATTTGTAACTTTCTGAGAAAATCGCATTATATATTATAAACCATTATGTATTTTAACCCATTATACATTTTAAACTATGTATTTTAATACGTACCCGAGTCTGACTCTGACACTCTGACATTTTTTTTTTATTTTTTTTATTTATCTTTTAATATATAACATGACATGACGATACATGACATGACATGATGATATCGCTATTAAGCGATAAGACCGCCTATTGTCTACTTTGTTCTTTGTGTCTGTATTGTTTTGTACTGATTTGTGGTGTTCAATAAAGAGCATTTGTATTGTATTGTATTGTATGACAGTTGATGCCATAGCGTTACATAAGATACTTAAAATTAGATAATTATACGCTAACCTAAAGCTAAACTAAAGACTAGTGACATGTCACTCCTATACATCCTGCATCCTTTCTAGCACTCTCTTCCATTCCGTCTCTAGCCTCGCTAGCTTGGTCGCAAACAGATCCTGGGAGTTGTGTTTATACGACAAGGAAGGTAACCAAGTAAGTGTGTCACCTGATGTAACCGAGCACCACCACCCATGGACACCCGCAACACTAAGGATTGCGTTGCCAGCCTAGAGGGCTACGATAGAATACCTCTTGCGCCAATAATTTCACCAGAAGTCTTACTCCAATATGCCAAAATAAAAATTTGATTTTTTGATTCCCCTTTCTACCTATACGCCCTATACGTCTTTACCTTAGGCTCTGTCTGCCCCGTAAGATATAGAAGTGATTTGCGTATGCCCGTATTTCTTCTGTCGGTGTTCAAAGCAAACACCATTTGCATTGTATTCAGTTCACATTTACCCAAAAAAAAATACCACATCAGTTAAGGGGACTTTGGCCGATGATTCGGCCTGTTCCGGTCCATCCAAGATGGCGGATAATTTCCGGGTCGCACTTTGCGAGCGTGCAGTTGACGCGGGCGTCTCTTTGCGCCGTAATTGGTTGTGGCGGCACTTGGCAGGGTTGCCGCTGCGGGAATTAATTCAAAGCGTAACCGAACTTTCATCTGTCACTTGGTGAATCACTTGTGTATTAGGTGCTACACCCTAAAGGCCCCAGCCCTCTAATTCTGGGAGGCCTGTGCCCAGCAGTAGGACGTATATAGGCTGGAGATGATGATGATAATGGCCCCCTAATTATACCAAGCTATTTCTTCTGTATTCTTCCATGCTGGTCTGGGAGCAAAGAAAAACAGAATGTACCAGTTGCTTCTCTTTCCGCGGTAAATAGGTGTATAGGTGGGAAAGGGAATCTAAATATTGATGGGTTGCCAGCCGCATCGCCTATAATTTATGATTCCTAAGAATTTCGCCCATTCCCTCGATGGGCTTATACCATCTGCAAGGGACGAGAAGCAACTGGAACATTCCATGTTTTTCCTTTGCTCCCAGACCAGCATGGAAGTTAATAGTAGGTAGTGGGGCTTTGTTTATTCTATGCAATGATTTAATTCTGCGAAAATGAAGTCTTGGGGAACAGCAGACTTATTACCTAACTCGCTCGCAATCGCCATCGTGTTCATTTTGACAGTTCATGTATGGGCTGACAATTGGCATCGGAATCAGCTAGCTGTCACATGTACAAGAACTGTCAAAATGAACACGATGGCGAATGCGAGCGCGTTAGGTAATGAGCCTACAGCTATTTTGGTATAATTTCGAACGTGTGGCAGCCCTGGCACTCGCTGGGATCGCAGGCGCGCCCTTAAGTGGAGTGGTGGAATATGTTTTTATTGTTGGCTGGAATATTGATTCGCGATTGTTTTGCTGTGTAGGCTGGAGAGTCTATTTACTGTGGTTCATTCGATGCTGATTTGATGAGACCTACTAACAGTTTGTTTAAGTAAAAGGTCATTTATTTTAGAACTAGCGCTTGTTACTTTCTAACTGTCTCCAGGGTCCGATTTTTGAAAGCACATGCGTGAAAATACCACTCGAAAGTGGTCAAAAATTGTGCTGAATTTGATATACGAGTAGCTTAAAACATACTTAAAACATTTGTACGTTCGCGTTTCATCGATACAAGCAGCGTCAACATCCTGGTAGTTTTAATGCCGAGCCACCTCATTGGCCAACCGTATTCGATCCCGCTATCGCGGCCCACGCGCCGGCGGCCATTGGGGGGCGCCGGGGCGTGCTATCGGCGCCGGCAGGCCTCTCGCGCCGCTGCGTCGCGTGAAATATGTCCTTTGTCTAAGATAGAAGGCGGCTTGCTTTTTACAGTTTATAACAAAATAATTGCAATAGTTTTATTAAATCAAACACGAATACACAATATAAAAAAAAGTCGCTTTCCGCTTGTCATGAAAGTAGGCTTTACATTATGAGGCCGCGCATTTAAGGTGCATGTACGAGGTGCTTTATATGACAGACAATAAAGATGGCGACTAACAAGCTTATGTGTTTCTTTGCACAAGAACCCAAATGGTTATAAATACAACCATTACACCGCTGTCTGCTGTCCCTATGTATGAGATCTTTAAAACTACATACCGGTATTTTTGATGGATAGAGAGATTCAAGAGGTATTTTATTGAATCAGGCGTAACTTTGCGGCGTTTTTTTGTTCATTTAGATTCAAGAGGAATTCTACGCAGATAAAGTCGCGGGCAGAAGCTAATTATTGTAACAAAAATATATAGCCAACAACAGGATTCAAAAGAAATCCGTCTATATCCTTTATGCGGCGGATTTAGGCTACATTTGAAGGCGGTTCTATTTTTTTATTTAATTTTTTTATTCCTGGAAAATCGCATAGTTCCCACGGGATAGCGATAAACATGGCAATTGCTAATTCTACGCGGACGAAGCAGACAGAAGCTTGTAATGTGGAATGGAACGTAAGAGGGTGTGAAGGTGACGGACGATACTATGAGTGAGATGACGAATATTCGATTTGAAGGATGAGGTGACGTATGTAAGATCGTTAGGATTCAGTTTTAATGCGGTTCTATTTCAATATGTAAATATTTAAAGAATATTGGATAAATATATTTTGATGGCTAAATAAACTTTTACTAGTAATTTAATCAAGTAATGATAATATTTAATCTATACTAATATTATAAAGAGGAAAGATTTGATTGTTTGTTTGTTTGTTTGTTTGAATTGAATAGGCTCCAAAACTACTGGACCGATTTCAAAAATTCTTTTGCCGTTAGAAAGCTACATTAAGAGTTTACATACATACATACATACATACATTATCACTGAGTGACATAGGCTACTTTTTACCGCGGGAAAATACCCTGTCCTACGGGAAAATTAATTTATCGCGGACGAAGCTGCGGACGGAAGGCTAGTGTCTAATAAGTAGGTTATGCACTATCGCCCGCAGTATCGCATGACCAATTCGAAAACAAAATCGTTTGCAAGTGACGATGTCTCACGGCACACCCCTTATTTTGGTTGACCAATCAGGGTTTCGGAATCTGTAAAAACATGTGTTTTCTAACTTCAGACTCAGAAGTTGTAAACCCCTTTTTTTTGTATTTTGTACTATAGTGTACCGTCATTCAGTAGTTTACCGTCAGTTTCAATACGCCTCCAGTAATGAGTGCCCGTAAAAATATCTCAGTTGCGGATAGGAGTAAAATCGTGGTCCTGCGGGATGAGGGCAGGAACATCAGCCAAATCGCTGACGAATTAAATATGTCGGTAAGTAACTTTTATTAATTGTTGTTGTTATTGTAATTTATGTTAATCAGTTATAGTCTGTCCAATCATTTATTTTCTCGATGACAGCTCCCGTAGAATGTAACTGCGCTTTTTACGCAAAAATTAACTTTTAAATGCGAGGTATAAAAAATATGACGACTGCCTAATTTTTTTCCTTGATCCCATATATTATGCATCTAAGACAAATTGAGTCCATATATGCAGTAATATCTTTTTAAAGTACGATAAACAATAAACGTTTTAATAAAGTTACATTCTATGGGAATGCAAATAGTGATGTTATGATTGAAATATCGATATCGTATCGGTATTGTATATATTGAACTAGATGTGTTCCTGCGACTTTGTACACGTTGTAATTTTTTACCGGGATAAAAAATTGCCTCTGTTGCTCAAGAATAATGTAGCATTTTAACGGTGAAATATTTTTTGTTGGTCCAGTAGTTTTTAGTTTATTCATTACAAACATACTGTCATTTGGCCATTTTGCACGCTTAGTAATAAATTAGCATTCAAGTCGGTTGTTTTATTGGCTCCATAGCTGAATACTTCTCAACTACTCGTATATATATAAAACTGGATCGATATCGTATCTACTGATCACTTATTAGGTCATAACACTATAACTATCAAACTACATCTGTCATCGAGAAAATAAGTGATTGGAAAGACTATAGTAACAGCGTTGCCAGACGTCCCAATTTAGACGGGACGTCCCGATTTTTGAATCACAATTAAATGTCCCGCGCGGGGCAGGCTCAGTTCCACTTTTCAGGGATAACTCGAAGATAGAGTAAATCTGATTTAAAATATCATGTTTCTATCAAAATACATTTTCTTTGCCTATTATCGCTATCTATTGTCACGTAAACGTAATTTAAAACTTAAATAAAAATATCAATATTTCAAAACATCTGCTTTTATAACTTTTTCTTTACTAAAATCCTCACTTTCACATTCACTCTAGAAGGGAGTTTTATTTTGATATATTATTGTGACAATAAAGACAGTTATAACTTTAAAATAACCTACACGTATCTGTTCCAAATCTCCGCCAATGGCGAGGGTGCGCAGAAGGCTGGCAATCATTAATCAACTTTTTTGTATGATGTCTGAATATATGCTTTAATTAAGAAATCGAAGACTACATTCGTGCCAAAGTTTTAGCAGCTTTCATTGAAAGAAAGTACTGTTATGGTATACTTTTTTGTCTTCTACTTTGGACGATCGACCACATGTTTGCGAAGCCCTCTTTTTTTCTATGGAGTTATAAAAATAAAGACAATTTCAAAGCCCTGTTTTTGTCCTATTCATCTCTTTCATTCTTTATGGTTATTGTTTCGGTCTATAAACGCATTAAATTATATTTTTTTGTATTTTTTTTACAGCGTAATACCGTTAAGCTGTGGCTTCGGCGTTCCGATAACGAAGGCCACGTGGATAGGAGGGAGCGCCCACCACGACACCACATCATAAACGACCAGCGTTTGCAAGAAATGGTTGCCACATACGAGCGGCAACCGTTTACGCCGACGCGGTCGTTTGCAACGCGGTACGACTGCTCCATGGACACAGTCAGAAGGGGTTTAAGCCGCGCCGGCATTAATCACATAAAACCAGCGCTAAAAATATATCTAACCGATGCGCATAAAGCAGCGCGAGTTCGGTTCGCTCGGGAGTACCGAGATTTTGATTTTTCGCACGCCATATTTTCCGACGAAAAAACATTTAAATCGAGTCAACATGGACGTCGGCATCTGTGGCGTGTGAACAATACGAGGTATGAACCTCAGAACGTGATCCCAAACCATGAATCCGGTCGAGTGGCTGTCAACATGTGGGCCTGGATGAGTGCAGCTGGTCCCGGGGAACTGGTTTATTTACCAGAGAGGGCCAACGGTGCTAGCTATCTCCAGGTGCTGCAGGAAACAATGTTGCCTACGGCGAGGCTTGTGTATCCGGAGGACCAAGTTCCTAATTTGGTATTTCTTCAAGACAATTGTCCCGTACACAAGTGTCGCCTTGTGCAAAATTGGTTCCAGCAGCAAACTGGCATAACTGTATTACCTTGGCCTTCGCGCTCCCCGGATCTCAATCCCATCGAGAATTTGTGGGCCATAATGGTCCAACGATGGGATATGAGAAATGAAAGAACGAAGGCGGCACTCGTCGCACATGTTGACGAGGTATGGGACTCGTTAAGGGGCTCGGACCTTTGCGAGACCTTGGTACGGTCGATGCGACGCAGGTGTGACGCTGTGATTGATGCCGGTGGGGCTATGACTAGATATTGACTATGTACATAGTTCAATCTGTCAGGGTGGTTGCAAAGTTTGTCTTACGAGGAAACCGAAAACCTACTGAAGATAGATTTTTTTTTTTTTTATATGAAAAGGAAGGCAAACGAGCAAGTGGGTCACCTGATGGTAAGTGATCACCACTGCCCATAGAGACCCGCAACCCCGGAGGGATTGCAGATGCGTTGTTGTATAACTTAGTTAATTAACTATTTATCATTAGGTAATCCTTAGTTTAATATGTTATAAAAATGCTGATTTTGTACATAATATAATACTCCCTGTATCAATTAATATTTAATTATAGACCCTATCTTTTGCCTAAGATACAGGGTACTTTCGTATCCTAGTTTAGGCATTTAATTTAATTACTCTACGCACAATTTATAATATACTTTCGTTGTAAGCGCAGGCGCACTTGTTTTATGTCGAGTCATTAGTTTAGTTGTTAATTTTGCTGTGTACTTAATAATACATAGATAGACATAATATAGTGCTTACTCATTTATAATTTATTTGTACAATTGATTATTTTAATAAATAATTTGAATTTGAATTTGAATTTGAATATTAATTGGCAATTATTACAACTAATTGTAACTTATAAATTAATTCTCTAATGTATAAATAATAAAATTAGGCTATTACTATTAATCTAATTAAAAACTAGTTTTGTATTAATACTGCTGTGTGCCTTATTCAAACATTTCTAAGAATAAATAACATTAATTTCAAATTGTAAGAAACTCCCCGCGCGTTAATCGAGTCTGAGTCTAACCGGTAATTTTTTTTTTTTATATATTTTTTGGAAATTGGAAAAGAGCTGATATTCTTAAAGCTGCTTGACTGATTTTTACCAAAAAAAAGGTAATTGTTTTTTTATAAGGTATATTATGTATGTATGTAAACTCTTAACGGTATAAAGATTTATAATCATTTGCCCGAATATATAAAATCTTTAGATGGTAATAAATTTAAAAATAGACTTAAGGATTTTTTACTTTCTATGTGTTTTTATAACTTGAATGAATACTTTTGTACAAACTATTAAAATAAAGATATTACCTAATAATTCATATTAATAAATCTAAATATTGTACGTCCGAAATGGATAAACTGTTGAAACTTATAAAAATCATGATATCACAATTGTACACGGTTTTATACGATAAACGTTTCTTATTTCTTATTTCTATTTTATTGTGCAAAATAAACAAGAGAAACACAATTGACAAACACTGAGATACATGCACAAAGGCGGACTTATCCTTTTAAGGGATCTCTTTCAGTCAACCTTTGACATACCATTTGACCCTTTGGCCTTTGACTTTTTTGGTATGCTGCATGTAATTTATAATATGCATGCATTCAAACAAATTTGCGTGCCCCAAGGCGACACATAGTAATACAAATGGTAATATAAGTAACACCCTGTAATTTACCTATGTTGGACAAATAAATCTTTGAATCTCTTGAATTATTATTATATTTTCAATGTTTAATCATCAATATATTCCTGACGGTCACGTGACCTGACGCGAATTTAACATTTTTTACCCATCGCAAAAAGTGCACAACGCAGATGTTTTCACTTCAAAAACTTAAAATAACGTAGTGAGCGCTACTTATATTTTCCAACTGTAGTTTATCAATGATCCCTTCCGCATTTCCTTAGTGCCAAACGCCCCTGGAAACAAAATGTAGCAAATCTCTAAATAACCTTTCAAATCCTCGCAGAATCCGATACTAGCGCCACGCGCCGATATAAAAATGCGTACAGACAATCCCAAGGTCATAAAATGGGCTTATTGGGATATTGGCCCATAATTCACAGTTTGCAGGATTTACACACGCAATATAACGTATTTTTTAGCGTGTGACGTACCAGACCCTTTTTCACCAATTCGACAATTGCCATAGGAATCATATAGGCGATGCGGCTAGCTACCTATCACTATTTTGATTCCCCTTTCCACCCTATACGCCCACAGCCATGCCAAACGTGAACTTTAGCTCTTGTTACCTCAGGCTCTGTCTACCACGTAAAGGATAGACTCTAAAATAATAATTAATAATAACAATAGGATAAAATGAGCAGAGTTACTTTTTCAGTAATTCACGCGATCAAAAGCTAGTGCAGCGCCACATAATCGACAACGGAATAAAATAAAATAAAAATAATAAAATTCCCATTTGGCGCGACATCGGGATCGCACGTTCGCGCCTCATTCCGTCGCGCGGCAACGGCACGTCGCTCGTTATGGCCTAGTGATGGCCGTGTATCGATAGATTGTCATTAATATTAAATGTGAGGATTATAAAATGTTAATTGTAAAAGCAGTCTTAAGCTAATAGCAACAATTATTAATTCGTAAATAGGTAATAGTTATAATAAAATATTTGAAGTGGATCATTTTTAAGAATTTGATATATTTGTGTGGTGTTTCATGTCTCCGTGATACTTTTTTTTTGTAAATTAATAACACGTCATGAAAATACGGTAGTTGCATTTTAATTTTTACTTCGTTTTACTTTATACTATTAGTCCAGTTCCTTTAAGATAAACTACAAATAAATATTTCCAGGTTTTAACCTACAATTAGCTACTCTCTCTCTCTCTCTCTCTTTCTCTCTCTTTTTACGCTATAATCCAGCCAATGCCGACGGTAAGTCTCTTGTAAAGCACGCCATTCTTTCTTGTCTTCTACCTACCATTGCTAATGACACTAAATATCATTTAAGAAATAACATCTTATTCAATTTTTTTTTTATCGTGAACCACTTCAGCTTTATAAAGTAAATTAAATTTCGAATAGACTTGTGCTATCGACATCGGCCGCCACACCAGGAGAGAGCGACGTATTTAAAAAATGTCCATCAAGCGAGCGTCCCCGCACGTTCGCATTCCGCGGTTATTGCGTGCATTCTTATCGATAAATACGAACAAGTAATGAATTCTGTTGGACTACATTACGAAGTTTAAAAGTTCTGCTGTAGACACTAGAATGAACAGATTTACTTTACTAGTAATTCATGCGATCAAAAGTGAACTGTTCATTTGGTTTGTCTTTGAAACTGTTTTAAGACAGCCGGGGAAATTACGGGCACAAGAGGATTGCATCTTAGTCCTCTAGGTTGGCAACGCATCTGCAATCCCTCCGGGGTTGCAGGTGTCTATAGGCAGTGGTGATCACTTACCATCAGGTGACCCACTTGCTCGTTTGCCTTCCTATTCATATAAAAAAAAGTTTGACAGGTCTATAATATTACTATAATTTATTTATTTCATTTGACGATTTCAATGTAAATTCCTTGGCATTTACTTTTAAGTGATGATGTAATTTTATATTGAATGATCAAATAAACATAAGCATAAGGCTCGGGGAATTTATACATCCCTTTTATAAATGTATTTAGTTTAAGTATTCTTACTGTATTGTATTTTGAAAAAATGACTTTCTGCCAAGTTTCTTGCGGCGCATTCTTCTTGGCAATGATGGTCTATCCGAATGCGCTGGTAGTTTCAAAAAAGACAATGCAAAAGAGCCCTTGGCGGCCAATTTGCAAAAATAAAATGTTGATTTTTGATTATTTTTTTACTCGGCGCCATAAAATTTTCTATATTGCATTAATTATTACTTGTATTTTGACAAATTACAGAGGACTTTGATTAAGCACCGTTTTAAATGATTTTCAAGGTTTTTTTATTGTAGCGAAAGAAGTATGTCAGGATCGTAGCAAGTGGAACATAGTAGTCTCTGCCTACCCCTGTGGGAAAGAGGCGTGACGTTATGTATGTATGTATGCTTTATTGTGGTTGACAAAATTTCTCATTCATTGGTTGATGTTCAAAGTCTAGGTAGGTACAGTAAGCGAAATTTATTTACGTATCACCGTAGAACCCTGTCGCAATTACAGGCCGCCGGCACTCGAACTCGAACGGTTTTATGATGGTACGTGAATACCGTGAACGCATTTCCCTTACTGTACGGCGTCGAAATAGTGACGTCATTTTGAATCCATAATTACGATGGAAAATTTACAGGAGTGTAAAATGAAAATGTAACCATTCGAAAAAAATATGAGAAATTTTATATAATTTAAAATGTTCCAGAATTACACTTGAGGGCTTTAATTTGTTGAGCATACGCGGAACGTGTCGTATAGTGTCAACAAACAAATTGCAATAATATTTTGACGTTAACATTTTGCGACAGAAAGATTTTACCCCTTTGCAAATACGGGCACCTTTGTTTTATTCTGATTTTTTGACAAAAGAATAACGTAACCTCAATTGACTTTCTCCTTTATTTAATAAAAGTTAGAAACAATAAAATAAAAAAATAATAATCAAGTGTGGCCTCTGGCTGAAAAACTGCTGCTGTTCTTCATGAAAAGTTTAGAGTGTCGGTTTTTTAGCGAATGGGTTTATGTTATGTTCTTATAGCATACATGTATACATACACAAATCACGTCTATATCCCTTACGGGGTAGACTGAGCCTGAGGTAACCAGACCTTAAGGCCACGTTTTGCGTGATGGTGGGTGTATAGGCGCAAAATGAAATCAAAATAGTGATGGGTTGCTAGCCTCATCGCCTATAACATGATTCCTATGATGTTCTTATAGCAAGTGTGCAAAATCAAAAAATTCAAAATCAAAATTTTTATTTTTGCGAATTGGCCGCCAAGGGCTCTTTTACATGTATTTTTGAAACTACAAAGTGCAAAATAGAATGTTGTGAACTCTTTGCCTTTTTTATGACATTTATATTTTTATAATTTGAATTTGATTTTGATATGACTTTTTGTCAGTTGTTAGTATTTTGCTGTTCGGTATTATAGTCTTGAGCTGAGGAACTGGTTTCATTCAGATACATTTCCAATTATACAGTCCACTCTTTTTTTATCCGTCTTATAAGAGTTTTGTTTAACATTTGAAACAACACAATCAAAATAGTGATGTCCCACGTTCATGGCGATAAATTAACTCTAGCGGTGCCGCATCTCAAAAATGCCATCACCCCGACTCCCCGCATTCCCGGTATATTGGCGCGTCTTCGGATATCCAAGAACAATGCGCATACTTAGCAAGGGTTACGGAATTTAGAAATTGGGGCGACGGCATTTTTCGGTTTTCAGCTATATTGACAGGTGCTTTGTGTTACAACGCTAGCACGGCAAGGTTAAATAGAACAAGAAAACTGGATATCATGTCTATATTACTTAGTTGCGAACAGGGATCGCAAACCGGTTAATGAAATTAATCGGTTTATGGTCAATGACTGAAACCGAAATGCATTGCAGTTTACGGTTTGGTTACCAGTTTTTTAACCGGTTTTCGCACCAATTAAGCTTTTTTGAGCAAAATTAACCGGTTAACTCGGTTACCGGTCTACCCCGTAAGGGATAAAGGCGTGATTTGTGTATGTATGTATGTATGTTGCTCGGTTAAAACGCCATCTCTTGTCGTCTCTCTTCAATCATTCTTTGTAGCTAGCGCATGTAGGATAGGGATAGTAAAAACATCATAAAATGAATAAGTGCGTGCGGTGCGGGCGGCGTTGCTTTGAGTTAAACCGGTTTCGTATCGGTATCGCTTATCAGAATTATTATAACACTTTTAGTTTAGTTCTCTTCGTTAACGTTAAATCCAATGAACGTAATCATACCGGTTTTCTGAACGATACTAACCGGTATTTCAAAACCGGTACTGATCCCTGGTTGCGAAGCTTTTGTGTCTACAAAAATGTATAGTCAAGGGCATAAATATATTATGTGCGTTAACAAGACGTCAAAAACACCTATACATCTTTATGCCACAAAGGTCGGTTATAAATATGTTTGACACGATGGCTGTATTCTTATTTATTTCCTCGACTGCACATAAAACCCAATGTTTCACGTAAATGAGTAGGTTGTACTTCGTCTTTCCAGGGCCTTTTTTGACATCCTGATACAACACTACTTCTATTTATCTTTTACCTGGTCCATAAATAAGTAGGTACAGTCCGTGTGTCTTGCTGTCTTACTTACTCTTGTTGGTTTGATACTTGAATCGGCCGTGTCAGGGATTTGAAAGTTGCAATGTAGTGGTGTGTCGTTTTTGCTCTCATGCATACACGTCTTTATCCCTTACGGGGTAGACGGAGCCTAAGGTAACAAGACCTAAAGACCACGTTGAGCATGATTTAAATTATATTTTTCCAAAATCGATATTCTATCGCCCCTTCCCTACCCATCTCCATTTTGCAGACGCAGTCGATCCAACCACGCACTATTCAGTTACTGACACTGAACTACTGCTCGCTGTTACATCGTCCTATGTCACGTTTATTCTGTAGTACTAGTAGTTTCAAAAAAGACATGTAAAAGAGCCATTAGCGGTCAATTTGCAAAAAAAAAAATGTTTTTTTTATGTTTTTTCATTCTGAAATCAGAAGTCAACCTTGGACAGGTTAACTTCTGGGCGGTAGTATATGGAAAATCCGGCTGGATCATTACTAACATTTTACTCGCTAATTTGCCGCCAAGCAGCAGAGCTTTCGCTGTTGTTTTTCGGCGTGGAGAGTAAGACAACTGGTGAACTGGCACATGAGGTATTCCATTGTAGCCGTCTATTCCGGCAACGCATCTGCAATATTTCGTGTTGGGATGTTCGTGGTGACGCTCTTTCCATCAGGTTCCCCTTTGCTCGTCTGCCACCCTACCATGATCATTTCCAACAAAATACCACTGCTGGGTCTCCTCCCATAATGAGAAGCTTGGGCTATAGTTCCCAGTAGTTATTAGAATTACTCATAGGGTTGCACCAGTGTTGGACACTGTAATCTGACAAGCACCAGTAATGGACAGTTCATTCTTAATTTAAAGGTAATCTTCTTACTAATATTAACTTCTTAAAGGCGGATGTTTGTAAGTTTGGATGTTCGGATGTGTGTTGCTCTTTCATGGCAATACGGCTAAACCGATTTTATTGAAATTTGGTATAGTGATAGTTGCAGTCCCGGGAAAGGACATAGGATAGTTTTTATTCCCGAATATCACATAGTTCCCGTGGGATAGTGATAAGCGAATTTATCGCAGACGGCGTCGCGGGCATCTAGTATGGTTATAAAAAACCGGTTGCCTGTAAAGTCGGTATACGGGCGAAAGTTTTACGTGACAACGACTTTGAGTGGTAAAATAATTTTAATGTGAATATTCATTCGTATAGTAGGAAGAAGCGCAAGACATGAACCGGTGTGTATGCCTATCTCTCTCACTCTCTCTCTCTCGCTCTGTCTCTCTCGCTCTTAGGCGGGCTAACTGTGCTCGAGTGGAAGGGACGCGTGCCTTTCACTTTTTATGTCTGTCTCTCTCGCTCTTAGGCGGGCTAACCATGCCTCTCACTCGCTCTCATTGTGAGCGCATAACGTGAGCGGAGCGTAACGCAGTTTCTTGAAGTGTCACCCGGCAAACCAATTTATAAGACGTTGTCACGTCAAAATGACTGTTGTAAAGTAAATTACTATGCTTTGGCTTCTTCCATGCTGGTCTGGGAGTAAAGAAAAAACAGAATGTACCATTTGCTTCTCTTCCCGCGCTGATGGTAAAATCCCATCGAGGGAATGGTCGAAAATTTTAGGTATCATGTTATAGGCGAGGCTAGCAACCCATCACTATTTAGATTCCACTTTCCACCTATACGCCCACAGTCCTGCTAAACGTGGCCTTTAGGTCTTGTTACCTTAGGCTCTGTCTACCCGTAAGGGATAAATACGTGATTTGTGTATGTATGTGTGTGGTCTCTTTTAAATAAGAGTTCTTATGCATTATATTGGGTCCTTGTCTATTACTGGCGCAGACTCCCTATGGGGTAGTTATTAACTTAAAAAAAAACAACGGATATTCATTATAAACATTCACATCGACAATCGACATCGATCGTAGTATCTGCTGGTATAATTCTATAGCGCTGTTTGGCCTTGCACTTGGCAAAAAGAGCGCAAAATTGTAATTTCCACACTTTTGGTTAATTCCTCTGTCTGCTTACCCTATTACCTGCCTGATAACAAATGTTTTTGCACCGCTGCAATTTTTTTCATTTGAGAAACATTTGGGCGAAATACTCGCAAAAACAGAAGAACGGACCACCCGCTTTTTTTCACAAAGAAACTAAGTGCTCTGAATGTATAAATCCTCATTTGTAAATTTTACAAGGTTCCTTTTGCTAAAATGCGCCGTGAATTACAATTTTAGAACATAATAAACCAGCAGCCTCGTATGTACTGGGATGTGTTTCTAGAATCACGGAGAAAAAGGCACGCGAGGGTAATCATAGAAAATATATACCTACCTACATAGTTATGATATTCGTACATTTGTTGGAACCACTGTTATAATATAAATAGCGAAAAGCCTTGACCATCACCTTAAAAGGCTCAAGGTGGTTGGGTCAAGGGCCAGATACAGAAGGCGGTACTCCTGGACACGGCTCGGATAGTCAGGAGGTTCCTCTCTCGCCCTGACCACCGGTAGCTTGAGTCCCGCCTCGCTGCCGGCGGCACCCTAGTTTAGGTTTTTATGTTTTCATATTTTGTATTAATATTTGTTTTATTACTTTTTATATGAATATTGTAAGAGCCTAACTTAAGATAAAAAGAAATATACAGATAATAATAATAAGTTATTTATTCACACAACAAACATCCAATTATTGTTAGTAATTACTTATGACTATGTTAGTATTCATATTTAACAAGATACATTATATTTTTAATTAAATGTTGCATCATGGAACCGACGAGCATGATTGAAGAGAATTTTGACTCTAATTGACCTTAGTTCCAAGCTAAGCAAGGCTTGTATGACTAGGTAACGGTAAACATACTAAAATAGACAATTATATTATTTAAATAAATATTAACGTCCAAAATTCGAGAAAAAAAATTACAACTCTTTTCATAGACACACCTGTCCCGACCGGGGATCGAACCCGAGACCTCAAGCATCATAGTCATGTTTGCTATTCACCAGGCAATGGAACGAAGCACGAACGAACCACTGCGACATATCCGACCCGACCTGAGCCGGAGGCGGTTATGACCAACTCGGGGTGGTAAATAAAACCAACGCAGTTGAATGAATAAGTGAATGTATTCAAAATATTAAAATAAAAAAAAAACTCGTCTAACATACACTAGGTACAATCTTGAGCTGGGGAGGGTTAAAGAGTCTATGCCAACATATATTGTGGTTGCTTGCTTATCTGTTAATAGTTTTGAAAAAGTTGAGCGCCACCAGTCGAACGGCGACTAGACCGGGAATAAGTGAAATTTATGTACCTTTAGGGTAGAACTACTCTTAATTTTCTAATGAAGCAGTCCGGGTCAATTCTGGCACCGGCACCAGCAAACAGCCACAGGTGGAAGGGTGAAGCAAATCAGGCAATGGCAATGAAATAACTGATCACAATGCAACCAACGTCAGCTTTTATCACCATAACGTTACATTAACGTGTTTTTTTTTAACTTGGCGGGTGGTAGGGCCTTGTGCAAGGTCCGTCCGGATCGCTACCACCATCTTACTCGCTAATCCTGCCGCTAAGTAGCAGTGCTTGCACTGCTTTGTTCCGGTGTGGAGAGTAAGACAGCCGGGGAAATTACGGGCACAAGAGGCATTTCATCTTAGTCCTCTAGGTTGGCAACGCATCTGCAATCCCTCCGAGATTGCGGGTGTCTATGGGCAGTGGTGATCACTTACCATCAGGTGACCCACTTGCTCGTTTGCCTTCCTATTCATATAAAAAAAAAAAAACTTGTAGTGTTTGGGAGGGTCATAAAAATCACAAGAAACGTCTTGAGATACACTAAGTTTTAAAACAGACGGTGGTACCATTGTCTCTGCGTACAATGACTTAATCCTCGAAGAAATGGTGGGTATTGCTTCCCTTTGTTCTATTACCTCAAACCTCTAAGGATATTATTTAGCAAAGAACAATGGGAATAGAAGGAAATCATGAACAGAGGATTTTGTCAGTTACCTGCCTGTGCCCAACATTTTGTACACACTATTTTACCAATGTTTAACCAAAAACATAAATATACACATAAAACACGTCTTTATCTCTTACGGGGTAGGCAGAGCCTAAGGTAACAAGACCTACAGGCCACAATATAACAATTCTGTTAATTTGCAATTTTCTGAGAAAATCGCTTTATACATTTTGAAATATTATTTATACTCATGAATTAACACACTATTTTACCAATGTTTAACCAAAAACATTCATATACACATAAACCAAGTCTTTATCCCTTACGGGGTAGGCAGAGCCTAAGGTAACAAGACCTACAGGCCACAATATAACAATTCAGTTAATTTGCAGTTGTCTGAGAAAATCGCTTTATACATTTTGATATATTATGTATTTTTACCCATTATACATTTTAAGCGTTATGTATTTTAACACGTACCCTTTCCTGGCCTTTAATGCTCGCGCATGGCATTTCAAATCAAAACAAAATCAAAAATCAAAAATAGTTTATTTAACTGAAAGAGTTACACTTTATACCGAAGGAACAGTGATTCCCACACTAGGCAAAGCCTGTGTCGCGGGATTCAATAACGCAGATAATTACCAGAACAAGTGCGGCCTATGAAGATAATAACTACGTATGTACATTAACTAATATTATTTAGACTTGGATTACAATACAACATATTTAAATTACATGTGAATGGTTAAAACATAGCTTAGTGAGACAGAACCAGAGCTTATATTTAATCAAAAATCTTAAGCAAAATACAATACAATACAATACAATAACTCTTTATTGAACACCAGATATAACAACCAAAACAGAAAAAAGGTATACAGAATATTACAAGGTAACAATAGGCGGCCTTATCGCTACAGAGCGATCTCTACCAGGCAACCATAATGGACTGGAGAACAGAACAGATCTGAGCAGGTGGTGTAATTTAGAATATATATTAATATACAAAGTACTGAAATACGTAATATATTATACATGAAACACACATTTATAAATAGACACATACACACATACCAAAAAAAAAATCAAAATCAAAAACTAATTGTTTCAAAAAAGAGACTATTTGCTATGTTATTACGAGAATTTAAACGGAAAGCGACAGTAAATTCGATATATCTAGAAGCGAGTGTGTGTGTGTGTGTGTGTGTGTGTGTGTGTGTGTGTGTGTGTATATTTGGGTGTTTGTATATGTTAGTAAAAGTGAACTCGAGCAGAATAATGAGAGTGAGTCCCACGATTGTATAATTTCTTGGGTCAGACGGCCAACAATTCAAAAGTCCACTACAATTACCTAACACGAAGTATTCCCTCCGACCTATCATAATCCCAGGATAACAAAAGCTCACGAACCCGACGCTTAGCCTCATTAATAGAGCTATTCCTCAAATCACAGAATCTTGCCAATCCACTGTACACATGCGGGAAAAGAAAATTTGAAAAACGTTTCGCAAAGGCCGTGTTAACACGAGGTTTAGGCATTTTATAAATTCGCTTGTGAATCATGTCAGCGTGCTCCAGAGATCCCAAACACCGGGATTTAGCAAAACAAATACCGGGCCTACCACATAAAATTATTTTTGCCTAATGAGGGTGAGTAATTATTGATACAGGTTCTAATCGCCGCAAAGCAAACTCGTAAACGGTTTGGCAAAGTACAAAGTAATTGATTTTTAGAAACTAGTATTGTTACATTATGGTTTACAATTATTTCTATATGACCGCCAGACCGTATAAATAAGTGAACTTATTGAAAATTAACCATTACGTCCGAGACTTCGGAAGAGCCATAGGTTCCTAACCTTTCTTGCGCTTTCGGATATTTTTGAATTTATTCAAAAATGACTATGTTCGCTTCCATGAGGAAAACGTTCTCCGGCATTGATGATATTCTGTTGGTGAGTGTTTTTTTATTAATTCTAAGTCTTTTCTAATGTAAGGCGTAAATTGTACTGTTAAGTGGGTAGTTAGTTCGTGTATTTTGTCTTTTGATTGGTGCTGCTAGTTCAAGTTATTAGAGAATCATTATCATCATCATCGCCAGCCATACGTCCCACAGCTGGGCACAGACCTCCTCTTAAAATAAAAGGGTCTGGACTATACTTCCACTTCGCCGGTTTGAAAAAAAAAACCCAAGATAATAATCGACATGCAAAAACAATATGTAATTATCAATTAATACCGAACCTGCTCACAAAACTTCACGAGAACCAGTTAAAAATGCGACCTGTAAAGAATTCCCAGCCGGATGACCTGTCTAGGTTGACAAAGGATACCATTTTATACTAAACAGGCTTAATGACTAACGTGTACACTATCTTTTCAGGGGCGGAACTTGCGATCCAAAGAAATCGAGCTCATCTGGATGCTAGACGATTCGGAACGCAACGAAGCAGTTTCTACAGCTGAGCCTAGCCGAGCAGAAGTGGCGATGTCGATAAAGGTCGCCATCTTCAGAAGTGCAGCAGCCCCAGCAGCCCCAACAATCCCAGCAGCCCCAGCCATGACCAACCCAAGTTTCCGTGTCTTCCCACCGCTTGGCCGCAGATTACCTGTACCGATGGCAAACTTCACCAAAAAAGAAGTCTGCCCAACATCTTACCATAGCAATGCACAGTCTACCACATTGCCTGGGCTACGGTACAGCGATGTAGTCTCTGCAGCAGACCACAGTAGCGGAGGGTTTGTATCTTTGGCTGAGCTGCGGAAAAAAATGGCCGCCAAATTACGTCCTGACAGAGCGCCTGGGTGCTACATCAGGTAGTGACACAGCGTCTGGTCCCAGACAACACATATCTGATAGAGCTTCTGGGTCGTGTACACTGTCTCTTCAGGAGTGGAACTTGCGTTCCAAAGAAATCGAGGTCATCTGGATGTTTGAAGATCGGAACGCAACGAATCAGTTCCAACAGCTGAGCCTAGCCGAGCAGAAGTGGCGATGCCCATAAAGGTCGAAGTCTTTAGAGGTACAGCCAGCAGCCCCAGCAGCCCCAGCCATGACCAACCCAAGTTTCCGTGACTTCCCACCGCTTGGCCGCAGATTAGCTGTACCGATGGCAAACTTCACCAAAAAAGAAGTCTGCCCAACATCTTACCATAGCAATGCACAGTCTACCACATTGCCTGGGCTACGGTACAGCGACGTCGTTTTTGCAGCAGGCCACAGTCGCGGAGGGTTTGTATCTTTGGCTGAGCTGCGCAAAAAAATGGCCGCCAAATTACGTCCTGACAACACATATCTGAAGGGGTGGAACTTGCGTTCCAAAGAAATAGGGCTCATCTGGATGCTTGAAGATCGGAACGCAACGAAGCAGTTCCAACAGCTGAGCCTAGCCGAGCCGACGTGGCGATGCCCATAAGGGTCGCCGTCTTGCGAGGTGCAGCAGCTCCAGCAGCCCCAGCAGCCTTAACCATGGCCAACCCAAGTCTCCGTGAAGACGTCTTCCCACCGCTTCAATGTTACGATTACGATGCACAAAGTTAAGATTACCTTAGTCTTAAGTATTTATAATATTTATAGTTAAGATTTGTATATGTAAATTGTTGTTTTTTGTGTTATTAAAAAAGATGATAGTAATTTGTGTTAGAAATTAAATTTCTAAACGTCAGTGAAAATTAGAACACATAGAAAAATCTGAAAAGTAAAGCTATGGCCGGGAATCGAACCCGGGTCCTCGTCATTCCGTGATGCGTGCTATACCCCTACACCACCCATAGCAGGTGGGTAGTCTCCGAATTTTTCTACCTGTTACTAACTGTCACGTGACCTTTTTTTTTGTTACTATGCGAATTTTTTGTCGCTAAGCGTCATCTGTTTGAATGATGTGTCTGTACGACACAATTACAAACTCCCATGGAACATCTACTGCTCACCAGGGACGAGAGAAGGCGCTGTTTTTCAAATGATAGGTACTATCAAATGAATCAAGAAATTAATTAAGTAACTTGTGTGCCTGATTAATAAGTAATTTGTGTGTCTGATTTATTAGGTATCCCTGTGATTTACCACGCTTGCCTGTGCAACGTCAGTAAACGCACGAATAACCTCTCAGAATTTCATAGAAACATCTAAGAATGTTTCAGGCTGACAGGCAATTACTTTGGTCGTAATCTAAATAAACTTCTTATTTTCGTCGGTAAGCCTACACAATAAATCTCCACATTATCCTTAAATACTACTTAATAATATAAATGCTAATGTGAGTTAGTAAACTACTCAAAAAAATTAAGTACGAAGATAGTTTGAGACCTCGGGAAAGACGTGAGATAGTTTTTAACTCGGAAAATTGTATAGTTTCGGCGGACAGGCGATAAATGATTTCTCCGCTGGCGACTACATTATAATACAATAATAATTAAATTCAAATTAATGATTTCAAAACGCAGCACAGCAAGACTGCAAGTCATGTCGCTGACGATAAATTGTAATACTGGTCCATGTAGGTATACAGCTAGATACCGCCATGCACTATGTTCGTGCGGCAGTAGTGATTCACCAGTTCATACCCACATAAACTTCGCTCAATCTAGTATTTTTTGCTCAGTAGGCGAGGCTCTGGAGTTGGCAGCTCCATGAAACGGACACAGGACGAAGATCCAAATACGAATGGTTGACGTGGCTCACTGATATTCTTCGTGGAGGCTGTCGTGGACGTAGGGGTTCGATTCAGGACTAGGTGATAGTGTTCTGGCTCTGTTCTGCTTATCACATTGTGTTTAAAGAGGATGTTGATGTGTGACGAAGGGTATATTTACAAGCAGAAGAACCTGCAACAAATTTAGATAAAACTTAGATACAAACATCTCCAATGATGGTAATAATAACCATGAAAGACGTCTGCCTCGCTCCGCTGATCAAATTAGAACGTTTTTTAAAAAAAAAAGTTAAAACGAAACTGCTAGAAATATTCTAATATTGAAATTTGAAGGTATGTACCTACCTGGTACCTGTTAGCTTTTTAAAACAAGATACCGTTGGAAAACGTAGGTTGAAGACTGGATAAGTTTTAGCTTCGTTACTGATATATAATTAAATTATAACATTCATTCAATTCGTTTCATAATTCTTTAAATTATTTTTTCAAAATTCAAAATAACGGCAACTAACCTTTTGTTTGGATCCTTTGCTGGTTGTTTTTGTTTCTGTAGGTGCCATATTGATTTGTGTCACAAGGTGAAAACTGTTTTAACAAAAATAATAGAGACGAAAATTTGCCAAAATTAATGAATTGAAAATAAAATTATGGAGCAATTCAAATTTAGCTGTTGACAGGGCATTGCTGCCAGCAACATTGATGGTGAAGACTGTGCAAGAGTACACAACCTGTTTGGAGTTTTATCTTTTTATAGTTTTTGTCTATGGTTCTTTTAACTATACTTTTTTGTATTCCGAAACCACTAGTAGGTATTGATTTTTCCTTCTCAATAATAATAATAGTTATTAAATATTTCAACAACATTTAATTTATTAAAATATACGTCACTATATAAATGCTTGATAACAATGTATAAAAAAACTCATGTGAATATATTGTCTAAAATAGTTAATATGTCAAAATACAAATTCTCAAACGAAATCATAATTAATCAAATAGGTAGCATAAAATTAAACTAGTGTAGGTACTAGTCAAATGGACATGTGGATGGAAGGATGGATGGGTCGCCAGATGGAAGGATGACCTGGCTATAGTTGGTGGTTCACGGTGGATGCAAGTCGCTTCCAACCGAGGCAACTGGAGGTCTATGGGGGAGGCCTATGTCCAACAAAGGACGTTCTATGGCTGATATGATGACGATGATGATGATGACTAGTAAAATATGTACCTATAAGTCGATGAGATCGTTTCGTAATGTACATTGTATTCAACTAAATCCATCAAGTGAAGAGTTTTAACATTAACTTCTAATTAATAAGTAATTAAAAACAAATTACAGATTCCGAAATTAAACTCGAATTCAAGGGATTTTACGTCATAATTTAAGTATAAAAGCAAACGTTTCCAAAATGCTGGTCTCACTCTTTGCACGCATCAAAGCAAAGGCAGTACTTCTATTTTTTATTTTTGCAATTTATATGATTTCTGGCAAGATGGCGCATCAGAATAACAAGTGTGAACAATCGGTAAGTTCTATTTTTTTTTTGGTAGAACCCTCGAATTTATTACGGACAGTATGCCTGGGGACCGAAGTTACAAGCATCTGAATTTAGTTTCTTTTTAATTCTTCATCACTCTAAGGTTAGGCTAAGGAAATACGATCCATACAGCCATTTCATGAATTATTCTTAGTTGCTCCAAGTTTCTAAACTCGGATAGTGCCATGTAGAAATTACATTGAGTGACAATATAACGTGCTCAGGCTTATAATAATTTTATTGATAATTATGTAATCATTAAATTAATGCACGTAAGTAAAAATAAAAAATAAACGAGCCAACTTTAAAACCAGCCATCGCTAGCTTCTTGTTCGTCGTAGTAGTTCACTAATCCGTCAACTAGATGGCGCTAGGCCCGACACCTTTAGTTTTGTATGACTTGAGTCACTGTTTGTACTCGTTTCCTCCGTGTTAACGGGTATAACTTTTTCGAATTTGAACGAATTTTGAAACCCAGGATAATAGTACTAGTACTTACTTAGCTGGTAAGTGTTCTTGAATTTTTTGTGTACGTGTTTGGCAAAAGAGTGCAGAGTGAAATACGTAGGTAGGTCGCCAAATAATGCAAGTCGCGATACATTGCGGCGTACGAACTATCGCTAGTTATCCGTCAGCCTTGCGACCCAGCAATGTATTTCGTATGACTTATTTCTTACAATAGAAAAACGCTCATCATATCCCGTAGAACGCCCACTGTTGGACATAGACCTCCCCCATAAACCTCCTGCAAGTCACACTCAAGTCATTTAACGTAAAATAAAAACAGATTTTCATTATTTGCGACTGTGTAGGTACAATGTGACTTCGAATTGTTCTAGAATTGAACAGCTGGTCAGGTTAGATTTATTAAACGCGCTTTTTCAACATAAATCAATACATACATAAGTATTTCGATTGAAAATAAAGTCACCCTTTGACGCCGCACACAAATCGACCAAGGATATTGGAAACATTATTCAATTGTAGACTGCAGAAACTAATAAAATAAAACAATTTAAATTATATTATTCTTCTTCTTCTTATTTGTGGCGTATCAAGTCGTTATAGCGACGACAACTTCGCCAATGTCAAAGTACCTAACAAAAACATAATTCAAAAATCTTGTGAAGTCAAAGACCCCTCCCCCCGTCGGGCTCTTAGAAGCCAACGGTCAATTACATCCCTCAGAAACTTTAGCCGATGCCCAGGGTGCACCGGAGCAAGCACTGCTCTTCCCCCCGGACGGATCTTAAATTATATTGAAAATATCAACACGCAGCACTGACAATAGCAATGACAGTACTTTCTTCGCAATTTAAATTATTTGCAGCCAAAACAGGATAATTTGATAAAAAGGTTGTAACACGTAGCTACCTAAATACTCATACTCATACTCATACTCATTTATTCGTAATACTTATAGTTATTACATGTCATTTTTAATTTAATAGGCGCGTCGCCTACAATAACAATTTTAAAATAGTACGTACACATATATACATACACAAATCGCGTCTTTATCCCTTACGGGGTAGACAGAGCCTAAGGTAACAGGTACCTACAGGCCACATTTAGCAAGATTGTGGGCGTACAGGTGGAAAATGGAATCAAAATGGGTTGCTAGCCTCATCGCCTATAACACGGTTCCTATTATTTTCGCTCATTCCCTTGATGGGCTTTTTTTTACCATCTGCGCGGGTAGAGAAGCAACTGGTATATTCTATGTTTTTTCTTTGCTCCCAGACCAGCATGGAAGACAAAAATTTAAAATAGAGAAGAAACATAAAGGTTGTATAGACAAACTAACGCAACCACTTGTAAAAGTGTTCAGTATAAATTTTAGAACACTGTGTTTTATAAACATTTAACATCTTTTCAGGTGGCTCTCGAAGCAATGTCCAGAAGTTGGCTTCAGCTTCAAGAAGAAGCAGAGCGTGGGACTACGCTCCAGTTAGGCCGGGAAGCCGATGAGGGTCTAGGTGAAGCTGTGGATAAAGACAATGATGGTGTATACCTTGAAGCGGCAGCTGAAATGTATATACTGGCTGGACCTGACGTTCAGGGTGGGGTTATCTTCGTCGACAACGAAGACCATGCGGTTGAAGACCGCGTGGTCAATGTAGAAAACGAAGGTAACCTCGAGGAGTATAATAGGGAAGAGGAAGAAGAAGACAGCCTCAACGGAGAGCTTGAAGAAGCTCATCAGTTTAACATTTTTATAGGTGATGGGTTCATCCAATTCTTATTAGACGGTAATTCGTTATTTTCATAGCGATGTTATGTAGCACTCTGTGCAATTGACAATTATATAACACTAGCTGTTGCCCGCGACTCCGTCTGCGTAGAATTCGCTTACTATCCCGCGGGAACTATAATATTTTCTGGGATAAAACTATCCTATGTCCTTTCCTGGGACTGAAACTATCAGAGTACCAAATTCTATCTAAATCGGTTCAGGGGTTTTAACGTGAAAAGGACAGACAGACAGACAGATTTTCGCATTTATAATATTAGTTTAGCTAATAGCTTTGTTGCATCGCCTCTTTCAGGGTCAAAGTATAGTTTTGAAAACGTATTATCATGTCAAACATTGGATAAAATATAAATCGTTATGTCTCTCAGCTTCCGAGCTACTGTCAAATAAAAAAAAACAACTCTTCACCAGTAAAAATGTTAAGCTGCTAAACACTTCATCCTCTTCTTATAGTGCCTCTTCACTGTTGAAGGTTGGCAGTCAGCTCCTTCAGTCTAGTCCTGTCCCACAGCCAGCTAGTTGTTCCACTGTTAAACTACTGCTTATTAATTAAGTCAAATTGGACTAATAAATTAATGTGGTAGTGCAAATTCTCCGTTTTTTTATTTATAATTATTATATTTTAAGTTTTGGATTTAGATCTTTCATGCTGGTCAGGGAGCAAAGAAAAAACATAGAATTTACCAGTTGCTTCTCTACCCGCGCAGATGGTAAAAGCCCATCGAGCGAATGGGCGATTACAATAGGAATCATGTTATAGGCGATGAGGCTAGCAACCCATCACTATTTTGATTCCATTTTCCACCTATACACCCACAATCTTGCTAAATGTGGCCTGTAGGTACCTGTTACCTTAGGCTCTGTCTACCCCGCAAGGGATGAAGACGTGATTTATGTGTGTGTGTGTGGATTTAGTAGTACACTTTTATTTAGTTTCAAGTAATGCTCTAATGAAATCTTACATTATGGTATCAGTGTAATTATTTATGTTTGTCATTATATTTTGTTTCTTCTTTATTCATTGTTTTATTTTCCTTTATATTTTCGGGTTAGCTAGGTTAATGAGATTATGTGGAAATGAGCAGCCAGATTTAGCAGTAAATAATGTATATTAAAGAAAAAACATCAAAATAGCGCCCGACGTGTACACACGTCAGTCTCTAAATCAACCAACACAATTGTTCATGTCATGTCTAAGCACAACGTTATGTGTTGCTTAGACAACCGTTTGAACACTAACTTACATGTAAAAGGATTACATCATCAGCCAGTATATTATCAAGCGCTATACAGCCTCTAATATAGGTACTTAAGAGTAGCTAACTGCAACGAGTAATTATTTATTCTGAACTGTGATTATTAAGGCTTGTTAAAGACTGCTTTTTAACATTTTAGAGGTTTACATTCCTTTATTTAAAAATGAACAAAAATTTGATGAAAATACAAGAATCATCATTAACGTCTCAAAAACATACAAACAAAAATCACGTCTTTATCCCTTACGGGGTAGAGCCTAAGGTAACAAGACCTAAAGACCACGTTTAGCATGATTGTGGGCGTATGGATGGAAAGGAGACTCAAAACAGTGATGGGTTGCTAGCCACATCGCCTATGTAACATGATCCCTAAGATTTTCGCCCAATCCCTCGATGAACTTTTGCTATCTGCGCGGGAAGAGAAGCAACTGGTAGGTACATTCTACGTTTTTTCTTCATCAGAAACTACACAGGAATATTAAAATCCCAAGCATCATTCTGGAATTTAAAAAAAGCAAGCAAGTTATGGAACCACAGCTTGCTTGGTGTAGACTCGCGAAGAAATATCAAGAAGTTTGATTCAGCTTCAGGAAGAAGCAGAGACTACCCTTCAGTTAAGCCAGGAAGCCGATGAGGGTCTAGGTGAAGCTGTGGATAAAGACAATGATAGTTTATACATTGAAGCGGCAGCTGAAATGTATATACTGACTGAACCTGACGTTCAGGGTGACGTTATCTTCGTCGACAACGAAGACCATACGGTTGAAGACCGCGTTGGCAATGTAGAAAACGAAGATAACCTCGAGGAGTATAATAGGGAGGAAGAAGACAGCCTCAACAGAGAAGACCTTGAAGAAGCTCATCAGTTTAACATTTTTAAAGGTGATGGGTTCATATTGAGGCAACAGTTGAAATGTATATACCAACTGAATCTGAGGGTATATTACGTTACTGTGAATTCTATAACAACGTTGGTACGTTTATTATAGAAATAACTCTTTCCAGGCAAATACCTGGGGACCGAAGCCCGAAGGAAGACAGTTGGAGGTTGTATTTATGCATCACGAGGTTAAAAACTTCGATAGCGCCATGTAGAACAGTGCTTGGGATAATGAAGTCACTGATAACGTTAATAGCCGTTCACTAGGTGGCGCTAGTGTTCAATATTATAATTTTCTCTCTAAAATACAGCACTGTAAATACTAATTTTAGGTTCGGTAGGAATTCCCTAAAAATCTACAGCAGATAAAAGTAACACCCCGATATAAGTAAATAAATACATCACACAAGATAAAATTAAATTAGTCACATAATACTTTTTCTTTTCTATTTCTGTTAATAAATAAAAAAAATACCTCGTATTTTGTGCCTTACTCAGTGTTTTGGTGTAAAATATTATTCAGAGTAAGTTTTTTTCTAATATTTAAAATACTCAAGTCCTTATTTTATTAAAAGCAGGGCGCTACAAAGATCACATTGTGCAGGTCGCATTTGCACTTCTTTTTTTTCCGCGCGCAGTGCAACGTAAGCCAGACTTACCTTTAGACCTCCCGCGTAAGGTCGTATTTTGCTCAACGTACTAGTAAGTGACGAGGAATATGGTACAATTATTATCAGTTGTTTCGATTTTAAACGAGGGTAGTTACGAATTGTGTTTGTTATTTTGAATTAATCCGTTACTTGACAACGGACAAGGCTCGCGAGGACGCGCGGCCGCCTATTATTCCAAGAACCTCTACAAAAAATGTCCGTTTCAAAATTTCACGTTTAATAATGACAATAATGATTAATTTGTAGTTTAATCGAAGAAATTACATCGAGAATGAGGTAAGTTGTTTTATTAGTTCACTAGAAACTAGCTTTTGCCCGCGACTTCGTCCACGCAGAGTTAAATATAGCATATGAAACTAACAAATGACGTGGCTCTGATTGCTAAAAGAATTTTCAAAACAGTTTCAGTAGATCCAGATACAACCTCGCAGACTTCTTAATAATATATTAGTATCGATTTCAAACTGTGTTTATGTCCATGATCGTTTTACATACACTGCTTGCTTATAACGTCCTACTGCTGGGCGCAGGCCTCCACTCAGAACGTAAGGGCTTGAGCCATAATTTAAATACTTGCCCAGTGTGGATCGGAAACTTCGTCTTACCTGCAATAGAAGAAAATAATTGGTTAAACATCAGAGTTAATTTAATGCTTTTTTTTTAGGTTTTTTAGTGTTAATAAAAACATATACCTACATATATAACTTTGATGTACAATCATGCTAAGCGTGGCCTTAAGGTCTTGTTACCATAGGCTCTGTCTACCCCGCAAGGGATATAGACGTGATTTGCATGTGTGTGAAATTCTCGAGTTTTGCGCTTAGCGACATTCATGTTTATTTATATAGATTGCATTTTTTAATTTGTTGTGCAAGTGCAATTAATATAGTATATACCCAAATACATAAGTACGTACAGATTGCGAACTCGAGACCTTTATTTCCCAATCGTGATCATAACCACTTAGCTATTCGGTGATAATAAATGTTTATTCTTCCATGCTGGTATGGGAGTAAAGAAAAAACATAGAATTTACCAGTGGCTTCTCTTCCCGCGCAGATGGTAAAAGTTCATCGAGGGAATGAGCGAAAGTCTTGTTAATCATGTTACTGGCGATGCGGCTAGCAACCCATCACTTCTTGATTTCCATTTCCACCTACGCAATTAATCACACTAAACGTGGCCTTAAGGTTTTGTTACCTTAGGCTCTGTCTAACCCATAAATGTTTGCAATACGTTTTTTGTACAGTCATCATGATAATCAGCTGGAAGATGTTAATTAAAGTATATACTACACAACATTTAAATTGTTCAAGTACCTACTTACATTTAGTGCCTACTTCTAATTACATTTTGTAGTACTAATCCATTTGTTTTGTTTTCCCGTAATAAAATATTTGAATTTAATTGAATCGAATAAAAGTCGAATACCTACATAAGCCGTGTACAGTTAAGGGCATAAATATATGTGGGTACGTTACCAAGCTGTCAAGAACATCTATACACACCTTTATGCCATGAACAATAAGGTCGGTGACACATATATTTGACATGACGCTGTATCGATATTTATGCTCGACTGACTACTGTAGTAGAAACTGTTCTCTCGAATGATACAAAACCTTTCAGACTAAATATTATCTAATTTCATCTAAAATATTGGCATAATCTTGTTTACGACCCTTTTAGGCCCTTTTGTGAAAGTTCCTGGGAAGATGTTGGTAAAAACTAAAAACAATATTACTAGGACCCCGAACTAGTGGAGATAGTGAGGAAGCGCGGCTCAACGCAAACTGGCCATTGTAAAAAGCTTTCACAGAGTTGTAAAACAGATTGTAGGTTTTAAGAATGCCAGATGATGGTCGTAAAAGTTGGGGCTTTTTGTTTACAAATATCAATGGATTATGGGGCCCCGGGCGCATCCGGGGTCGGTAAGGACGAAAGCAGGTAAAAAGATGGTAAAGACTTTATTCTACAAAAAAGTCAGAAAAACAATGTAAGCCTAATAAAATAATTTTGAAAATGTTAAGTAACATAAATAGTAATACGAATAATATAGATAAATGTTTTTAAGATTTTTTAGTCATCGTAGATCAATGCTCAAAGTGTATCCCGTAAAAAATTACGATAAAAACCTTGCCAGGAACGAGTGTTCAATAAAACTGACCCAATTACCTTCTGAAAAATATTCCAGTCATTTTAAGACGCCATTAAAAACAAATATTTTGGGACAATTGACACCAATCGAGCTAGTCCCAAACTAAGCAAAGCTTGTAATATGGGTACTAGACAACGGATAAACATACTCAAATAGCTAAATAATACTTAAATACGTATTAAACTTCCAAGATTCTAGAACGAACATTCGTATTTTCATACAAATACATGCCCCGACCTGGGATCAAACCTGGGATCTATAAATGAATAAATAAATAAATATCTTGGGACAAATTACACCAATTGACCCAGCCCCAAACTAAGCAAAGCTTGTGCTATGGGTACCAGGCAACAGATAAACATAATGTAGATAAATACATACTTAAATACATACAACATCCATGACTCGGGCACAACCATTCGTATTCACCATACAACTTCTGTATGTTTCCAGAGCAATGAATGAGGAGCAGCAATCGAGCGAGGTGTTCGAATGTAAGTCGCCTGCGTTCTCCAACGTGACCGTGCGGCGCGCCTTCATCGTCTGGCTGCACTGCGGGCAGAAGACCAAATTCAGGGAGGTGTGCAACTACTACCATGTGCTGGAACAGCTGGTAAGTAGCTTTAAACTTCAGCTTCATCATTCACGTTGTGATTAACCATTCAAATCTCAAGCTTTACCCAATCACCACTTCTCTGGAAATCAACTATCGCAAATATTTTTCTAATTCAATTCCAATCGTAACTCTTAAGCTGATACATGGAAGTTATTCCAATAAGTTATCATTATCAACGAGAGATCCTAATAAGTATCTATTGAACTTGGTTTTTATATCTCTGATCTTCATCTATTTCCTTTCCAGGAGGAGCAGCTACCACCAGAAAGGCGAGCCATCAGCCGCCGCCACGAGTTCAACCTTTACATCAACCGCCCCCCCACTTCCATCTACCTCAACATTCATCACCCCTCTCTGTACGAAACCACTGAACTCAACGACTACTTCATCTCCAAAGTCGAAGCCATCAGGAACGACAAGTGCGTCTTCAAACACGACGGCTTCAGAAGGTTCAGCAAGAAGCCTGGAGTCACTAAGAAACAGATCGTCGACACCAGCAGACTCATCAGGAACTACTGCCTCAGCCGTTACATCACGTTAGAGAAGTTTCTCATCGAATTCGAGCAGTACGCTAAGAGATGTAATCTGCAGAACAGCGTGGCTAGCGTGTGGGAGTATATTCAAAGGCAACTGATAAAGGATGAGATTGTTATGATCACTAATTGGCCTGTCAGCTTCAGTTTTCTAGATGAGGATGACGCTCGTGACAGATATACTACCAACGTTTCGGCAACACCAAAGACTTCGTTCAATAATTTGTATAATCAGAAAAAATTGCTGCATAGTATTAGCGTCTGTCCTACCATGCTTAAAGACATAAAGAACAATCCATGGCGTATGGATGTTAAGGATACATTGAATATCAATGGTTTTGACAAGATGGTTGGTATGACTGACTTGGAAAAGCAGTATCGTAATCCGGGGTTGTTTATAAGCGATATTTTAACTTGAATTTGAAAAATAGTTTTGCAGTCAAATTTTTTATTCAATTTGTATTTCATTGTTTTTATGGGTTCTCTAATCACTTTTAAGCAAAATACTCTGCAAACAAGCATTATTCGCTTCATTTTAAAATAGTGAAATGACAACGAAAACATAATTACTACAAATAATTTATTCTTAAGTGTATTTGAAAGATTGAGTTTTGAAACTTGAAAAGGATTCACAGCAAACATGAGACAAGAGTTGTTTGAGTCAAATCTCATATAATTTTACTATGATGTAGATTCAAATATCCTTGTAATTTTTATGTTTAACCTAATTCTCTCACAATTATATTTTATATAATAGTTATGTATATACCGACGGTACAATTCACACTTGTGCTAATTAAGGAGTAAAAGCTGATGTAGTTAAGAGCACAAATCATAGTTACAATTTTATTAACAAAAAAAAAATTAGTACGATTTTGAATTAGACCATCGATACCTACATTATACAACTTTTGAGATCCTTTAACTGAATTGAATTTTAATTCAGATTTTAAAATTTATTACCATGGAAGCCCAGGCATAACGATGCAGTAGTCGCCAGGGAGGATGACACAACCTAATTTGTACCGCGCTGCCTTACCCGTCCACTACACGACCTTGACGCCATTTTGTGTCAGAAATTATTTGTAAGTGACAGATGTCAAATCTGACAGTAGATTCCTCAACCGCAAACTAAATGATTGAATTACAATTAGTAGTAGGAACTAAATACTAGTTATAATTATGTAAGTTTAAGTACATACGATTATGACATGTGTAAACAAGTAAGTTTTCAGACTTAAATATTTATAACGATTATTAAACAAGATAACATTTTATAATTATAATTTGGTAGTTATCTTATTTTGCTATTTGACATGAACTCTCTTAACTTCGAGTATATATCTACATAATTTTAGTTTTGAGAAATAAACGAACTCGCGTATCAAAGTTGAATACTGCTCGACGTGTTTCAGTCTAATCCGTAATCCTTGTTCCCGGAGCGTCGGTAGTGTTCGTGTAACTTCCGCCGGGGCAAACGTTCCGGGAAGAAGGTTTATGCATAAGTCCGAAACATGCCGTCCAGTACTCTAATTTGAGACATGAGTGACAAGTCTATTTTAATGTGTAAAATCGCGGTAGTTTTATGTTCATGTTGGTTTTTTATGAAGATTTTTAACAAAAAAATCCTGATAGTATTTTTATCATTATGACAGTAATGTGATTCAGATATTAAGTGTTTTGCAAGTATTATATGTAATTAATACTTTCACAAAAGTAAGTACAAGGATGACAATATATTCCTTACGCAGGAATAATATTTTGTACTTATATGTAAAATAAGAAGACATGTTTGTATTTCATTGTACATTTCGCTCAGTAAATGGTTTTGGTGAGGAACATTTTATTTTTTATTTTTCCACTTTCAAAACTTATTATAGAATGTAAAGGTGCTTATCTACTAGAGGCAGCCTCGGGTCGAGCGGCTGCCTCGCTCAGAGGCCACGCAAGTGGAGACGCTGCCTATGACGTTGAACCAGCGTCTCCACTTGCGCGGCATCGGTTCGAGGCAGCCGCTTCTGCCTCTAGTAGTTAAGCGACAATATTTATATCAAAATCAGAAACATTCAAAACCAAACATTTCAATCTGATGTGACATCTGTATACGTGCAGTTATTTTAATATTACTTGCTAGATGTTCCTCGCGGCTTTGCCCAATTATTTTTTTTATAATTATTATTTGTAAATTCTTCTTCATAAAACATTTAGTGCGTCTAAAGAAATATAATGAAAAAAAAAATTGCTGAATTGGTCTGGCCGTTCTCGAGTTTTACGTTTAGCAACATTTATTTTTATTTACAATTGTCAAATAATGTATGCAGCTAGGTTTCATCTCCTGGGAAAACGTGTTTTTCCGAATTTTCGAAATGCCTACCTTCGGTCACCCAAACTAATTTTATTATATTTATGGGTATGTACTTAATTTATATAATTACCTTCAATTTCTGTTTTTACTTCTGAAAATTGAACCCATGAAACCGGCCGACTACGAACGAGTGAGTTGAGCGTTCCAGTTCTTTGCAGCGTTATATAAAAGTACCCTCAAAAAATTCTAGAATCGTCCAGCGCAGCTCGAGTATCATGATTCATGATAAAAGAATAGATAGATGCCAATTTCGAAGGTTGGTTTCGAATCAACCTATCGCTAATGCCTAACCGACAAAGTGCTAAAGTCGAACCCGAAAAATAGTTACTTTGGATTACTAAAGAATTATTGTCTGCTTTACTACTTTTTTTACTTATTGTGCTAGTGCAATTTAGAGCAGGACAGGGGCTGCTATTTCACCAATTCGACAAAATTATCCGTGGCAAGTGACAATTCAAAATTCAATGTCAAGTCAATATAAAGCCCACCGGCGAAGATTTTTGACAAGTTTGTAGTGTAACCAGACAATTGTCGCGTTGGCGAAATATATTTTGGTGTGAAATTAAATGGAATAAAAAAACTGGAGACATTTTATACAAAGTTTTAATTATGAATCTGAATGAATAGTCGAAATAAAAACGAAAACAACACATTAAAGATAACAGAACACAAACAAATATAATTCAGTAATATTTATATTAGTACTTATTAATTCTACTGTTACATTAATCTTATACTATTAAACACTGTGTCCACAATATAACTAGAACAACATTTTGTTGCATATGTAAGGTAGTCTTGCAATAAATGGTTGTACCGAGCGGACGTGTTTTACTACTTAGCAGTGGCGAACGTGGATTGAAAATAAATAATTAAAAAAGTGTCTCGTGTTTGGACAAAAAAAAAATATAGTGCGTGGAGTTAACTAACATCATGTCAGTCGGACATTTACGTGAATTTGACCTTAAAACCGGCAATTGGACCGGATATGTAGAACGAATAGAAATGTACTTCTTAGTGAACAAGGTGGCGGACGAATTAAAATTACCCACATTAATTTCGCTCATGGGCGAGGAAGCGTATGAGTTATTATCAACATTGGCCAGCCCTACAAAACCATCAGCGTTAAGGTACGAGAACGCGGTGAAGTTACTAGCTTCACACCTGCAGCCAAAACCCTCAGAGTTGGCCGAAAGATATAAGTTTCGGCAGCGTCGGCAGTTAAATAACGAGTCTATTGCGGATTACGTCACAGAGTTAAAAAAAATGTCAAAGGACTGCGAGTTCAAGTCGGCATTAGATGAAAATCTTCGGGACCAGTTGGTATGTGGCCTTAAAAGCGAGATAATCAGACAACGGCTTTTCGCGGAAGAAAAATTATCCTATCAGCGGGCGGTCACCTTGGCATTGTCTCTGGAAGCGGCCGAACGAAACGCGATCGCAGTGGATCGCGGCAACGGAGACCTACTGGAAGGGGTGCATAAGATGAATGTGGGTGAATGTTCAAAATGCGGAGACGGAAGGCATCAAGCTAGCGATTGCCTGTACAAGGATTACGTGTGCAGTTGGTGTCACGATATCGGTCACTTAAGACGAATGTGCCCAAAAAGAGTGGGTAGGAATTTAGAGTACAACCGAGCGAGACGGGGTGGACCGGCGGAAGCTGCCGGTATCTACTACGAGCACAAATTATCATCGCGCGGGGAGCGCGGGCGCGGTAGCAACCGCTCGTGGCGGCGCGGAGCGCGCGGACGGCGCGGAGCGGAGCGCGGGGGCCGGGAGCGGGCGCCTGTGTTTATGCTGGACGAGCAACACGGCGGGTGCGAGCGCGAACACGATAAGGATGACACGGATGAGTATGAATATGAAGAGGCCGAGGAAGAGCCGATGTACCAGATGTCTTTAAGCAAGTATAAACCGGTTCGTATTGTTCTTAAAGTGCATAATATCTTACTCAATATGGAAGTAGATACCGGTTCGGCATTATCTTGCATTAGTGAAAAAGTTTACGACGAATTGTTTAGCGACTTAAAATTGAAGCCTTGTTGTTTGAACCTAAAATTGTATGATGGGTCAACTATTCAACCTTTAGGTTACATAGAAACCGTGGTCAATTACAAAAATGTCACGAAAAATTTGGATTTGTATGTTATCAATAAGGGAACCACGAACCTATTAGGTCGTCAGTGGTTAGCGGAGCTAAATGTACCCGTTAATGTAACTATGGTGCAATCGCAAAATAATCACATCGATAGCCTTCATCCCGACAGAAAAAAGCTAATTACTAAAATCGTTTCCAGACATGAATCACTGTTCGACGGCACTCTGGGTAAATACACGGGTGGCGCGGCCGAGCTGTGCGTGCGCCCGGGCGCGCAGCCCATATTCTGCCGGCCGCGGCCGCTGCCGTATGCGTTGCGCGCGCGAGTCGACGCGGAGCTGGATGCGATGCTGGCATCCGGCGTCATCGAGCCGGTGGACCGCTCCGACTGAGCTACGCCGTTGGTTGTGGTGCGTAAAGCTGATGGCGGTTTGAGACTATGTGCTGATTACAAGGTAACCCTCAATCGTGTTCTAGAAGTCGATAGATTCCCGGTTCCAAAAATGGATGATTTATTTAGTAATCTGAGTGGTAACATTTTTTTTACCAAGCTCGATCTTTCGCAAGCATATAATCAAGTGCTATTATCAGAGCCCTCTAAGAAATACACGGTGATAAACACACACAAAGGTTTATTTAGATACTCACGCCTAGTGTATGGCCTATCGTCGAGCCCTGGAATATTCCAGAAAATTATGGTGAATTTATTTAGGAATATGTCGGATGTAATCGTGTTCTATGATGATATTTTAATTAAAAGTAAAAACTTGAACACTCACTTAAAGTCGATTGAAGAAGTATTAGGTATTCTGGAAAGCAATGGTTTAAAAATTAAAAAAAGTAAATGCGAATTTATGGCTAAAGAAGTGAAATATTTAGGATTCATAATTAGCGAGAGCGGAGTTCGGGTGGACCCTGACAAAGTTCGGGCGATCGCAACTATGCCGCATCCTAATAATATCTCGGAATTGAGATCATTTATAGGAATGGTTAACTTTTATGGAAAGTTTATACAGAATTTGAGCGCACGTTTGTCACCATTATACGACCTCCTTAAAAAGGGTAATAATTGGTCTTGGGGTAACGCACAACATGCTGCATTTAAACATGTAATTAAGTTGTTGTGTAGCACGAATGCATTAGTGCACTTCGACATGTACGCGGAGTCGGTGGTAACAGTAGATGCGTCGGCGCACGGTTTGGGGGCCGTGCTGGCGCAGCGCGCGCCGGCTGGCGGCGCCGAACGCGTCGTAGCTTATGCGTCTCGATCGCTTACATCACATGAGGCGCACTATAGCCAAATCCACAAGGAAGCGTTAGCAATTGTTTTCGCGGTCGATAAATTCCATCAGTACCTTTATGGGAGGAAGTTTATATTACGTACTGACCATAAACCACTTGTAAGCATTTTCGGACCCAATATCGGTGTCCCGGGCACGGCGGCTAGCCGTTTGCAACGCTGGGCAATAAAACTATCAGCATATGATTTCGAGATCGAATACGTTAGGACGGATAAAAACACAGCGGATGCGCTGTCGCGTTTAATCGCGTCACAGAAAAACGAGGTTGCATCGGAGAAGGTGCACTTACCCGAACAGACCTATTTGCACTTTTCGACGGAGGCGTTATTAATAGATTATAAGGTGCTTAAAAAAGAAACCCGTGGCGACCCCATATTAAGTCGCATTTTGAGTTACTTGCTTGATGGCTGGCCGAAGACTGTCGATATTAAAGAACTACAGCCATATTTTAATAGGAAAGATGAGTTGTACTCAGAACTGGGATGCATTATGTGGGGTCATCGCGTGATAATACCGTCATCATGTAGAGATAAAATTATTGTAGAACTTCATGATCCTCACATGGGTATAGTCAAAACGAAAGCTTTAGCTAGGAGCTACGTTTGGTGGCCGGGAATCGACGAAGCTGTGGAAGCGATGTGCCGCGAGTGCGCCGTGTGCGCTGCGGTGGCTGATGCGCCGCCGGCGCACGCGCCGCGCTCGTGGCCCTGGCCTGCGCGACCGTGGTCTAGGTTACATTTAGACTTCTTGGGGCCCATAAATGGGTTAACATATTTAATAATTGTGGACTCGTGTTCAAAATGGATCGAGGCGATCAGGATGACTAGGACTACAGCATCGGGGACTATAGCTCAGTTACGGAACTTGTGGGCGAAGTTTGGCCTGCCGAAACAAATAGTCAGCGATAACGGGCCACCCTTCTCAAGTGCAGAGTTTCAAAATTTTTTAAGTCACAATGGCATAGAACACGTTTTTTCAGCACCGTATCATCCCGCGTCTAACGGGGCGGCTGAAAATGCTGTAAAGACGTGTAAAAGAACCATTAAAAAAGCTTTAAAACAAAACTTAGACGTAGACACAGCCTTGTGTAGATTTCTACTAGCATATAGAAATACCGAGCATTCTACTACTGGGGAAAGCCCTGCCAATTTATTGTTAGGTCGCAGTTTACGCATGAGGTTAGACAACTTAAAGCCACAAAGAGAATCCTTAGTAGCCGCTCGGCAGGCGCGCGCCGTACAAGAAGCGGGCGGCTCTGAGCGGCAACTCGCGCCAGGATCCCCGGTGTGGTATCGAGAGTATAGAGGCACTGATAAATGGGTCGCAGGTACAATAGTCAAACAATTAGGGAGTACTGACTACCTTGTCGAATCTATTTTTGGAACTGGAATTCACAGACACATTGATCAGCTGAAATTGAGGGTTATTGGTCACACAGTTGAATACAATTCAAGGGAATTTTTAGCACCTAATGGCAGCACTAACGATCAATGCGTTATCAGCAAACGTCCACGTAAGTCGTTACCATTCCCTATGACCAACGGTGAAGAACTAGTAAAGACTAGCCCCGGGAGTGGTTCACCCGCGAGAGGAGCGCCGGTGGAGGGGGCAGCGCGGGTCGCGAGCCCGGCTAGCCCGGGCGGGCAAGGGCAAAGCAGGTCCAGAGTGCCGGCGGACGGAGAGCCAGGTAATAGCGTGGCAAACAGTATGGGTGATAGTAAGAAATTATGGGAACGTAGTTACCCCTTAAGAGACCGCAAACCGCCTAGTCGTTACGGATTTGAGGAGATAGATTAAGTTTAAGTTACATAGTTATAAACTGAAACGTGTATAAACCTAATTTAGTTAAGTAGCTTTCTTTTATTTGTATAAGCATAAAGACTTTAAATTCTAAATCTGTTGATTGTATTAAACTTATATAAAATAATGTATTAATACATGGTAGTAATTAAGGGTGGAGGTGTTGCATATGTAAGGTAGTCTTGCAATAAATGGTTGTACCGAGCGGACGTGTTTTACTACTTAGCACATTTGACATTCCCAGTATCAAGACTGCAAATTTTGCTAACGAAAACCAAAATTTAAACTTGTTTTTTGCCCGTAGTAGGCCACTACTTCTCACATAGATTACACATAAAAAAAGCTGGCATTAAAAGTGAGTAAAAACTATGAAGTCAACTTATTCGCACCCACAGGAGTCAAAGCCACCGCGAGAACCCAGTACGTCCAATCAAGACCCCTGGAGAAGATGGTATTCAACCGGATCGCCTGGGGATTATACAGGGAGAGGAAACTTAGTCCGAAACAATACGGTTTCATGCCGCAGAAGAGCACGGAGTACGCGTTGTATGACGTCATCACATACGTCAGGGGTGGACTCAGGGAGAAGAAGATTATCGCGATCGTGTCCCTGGACATCGAAGGGGCCTTTGACGGTGCGTGGTGGCCGGCAGTCGTGCGGGAGCTGTCAGGAAAAGTGGAAGAGCTCGGAACATTCCGCATGGTGTGCAGCTACTTGGAGGACAGTACCATCGCCTTGAGCTACCTGGGAGAGGAAGTCACCGCAAAAACAGAGCGAGGCTGCATCCAGGGATCTATTGGACGACCCCTTTTGTGGAACGTACAGCTCTATCCACTGGAAAAGGCGGATTCCCTGGAAGCGGAAATCCAGGCTTTCGCTGATGACATAGTGGTGGTGGCAACAGCAAGGACTACGCCGGAGCTCGAGAGAATGGTCAACGCGGCGCTGAAGGAGATTACAGATTGGGGACGTCGCAATAGAATGAAATTCGCACCACATAAGAGGCAATGTACTAAATAACTAAGCGCCTAAACTACGAGAAACCTCTCTTCGAAATCGAGACCATCCCCATAGAAATCTCCGACAGCGTTCACCTGCTCGGGCTCACCATCGATCGGAATCTCAGGTTCGGGAAGTATCTGGAGAGAGTCACAGCTAAGGCGGTGGCACTCTACAAGGTCGTTGCCAAAATGGCAAAAGCGCAGTGGGGCCTGAATCCCGAGATTGTCCGTACCATCTAAGTCATCGTGGTCGGACCCACGATGTTGTATGTAGCTGACAAAACTACATAACCTGATAAGAAATCGAGCAAACTAGACTGTAAAGGCACCCACTAACTACGATGAATTTTCAATCCACAGTCAAACTTGACGCGAGTAAATGAAATACGAAGTGACGAAGTTATTAACAAAGGATTGAGTAATGCAAGTTCAGTAGATGACAAAACTGCAGAACCTGATAAGAAACCGAGCAAACTAGACTGTAGAGGCGCCCACTAACTACGATGAATTATCAATCCACAGTCAAAATTGACGTGAGTAAATGAAATACGAAGTGACGAAGTTATTAACAGAGGATTGAGTAATGCAAGTTCAGTAGATGACAAAACTGCAGAACCTGATAAGAAACCGAGCAAACTAGACTGTAGAGGCGCCCACTAACTACGATGAATTATCAATCCACAGTCAAACTTGACGTGAGTAAAAGAAATACGAAGTGATGAAGTTATTAACAGAGGATTGAGTAATGCAAGTTCAGTAGATAACAAAACTGCAGAGCTTGAACGGAAATGATAGACTGTGAAGGCAACGCCCGTGGTTCCAAATTACATCGAAAATGACATGTAAAATGCTAAATGCAAACATTTATTAGTCAAGTCGTGGCTTGGTTACAACAAAATGCGCTGATGAGGCGAGGTTTGCCAACTCAATCGCCAATTCAACTCCCAGACTATAAAAGCAAACGACTTGAAGATTCCAGAGACAGGATGAAAAATAAACAGGCCCTCAATGAAAGTATCCTAAATTATGAAGATAAAAAATTTAACACGTTCACTGCGGTAATCAATTCTCTTTCAACATGAAACTACCGTGAGACTTAATCATTATTACACATAAACGGATAACTTACGTATAAAAAGTCGAGTGATGCTCGACATGTTTCGGACTATTTCGTAGTCCTTTTTCCAAGAGCGCTCGCCCCGGCGGCAGCGACACGAACACTGCGCGCCAGCGCTCTGCTCGCGCGGCTGTTCGACGCAACTGACAGCGGCGCACAACTGCCCTCGTTTTCATCGTCATTTTTATTATTGTCAAATGTCGGGCAGCACACAACACTGATCATACGAAATAGTCCGAAACATGACGAGCATCACTCGACTTTTTATACGTGAGTTATCCGTTTATGTGTAATAGTAATCAATTCTGCTTACTTTCAACAAGTTATTACACAAAAGATCCACGAATGGGTCGAAGTGTATCCGTAGGTGCCCCTAGAATAAGATTCAACAAATTAGGTATATAAAAGGTCTTTACACTTTCACTGTAACATTCTACCGGTGCCGGTGCGATAAGGGACCTATCGACCGCCAATGGAAGTACTTTAAACGCATTTTCTCAGCGAAATTCAGAAATTATCAAATTAGTCCAACGACTATCAGCAAAGTACGTGAATATTTCTCGGTCAATAATATCGAAGAGAAAAAGTAAATTATAAAATTACTTCTGCTGCTACACTGAAAAGTACAGGGTTTCATATGTTTTAATGTACATATTGCCGTCATTTTATTGTACCTATGACAATATGTGAATTGCATTAATGCCATTACAAAATGAAATCAATTCTATTTCTTATAGTTAACAATAAAAGTTTTAACACGATTTTATTTAGACGTGAAAACAGTCTGAAGTCAAATATTCTCAAGTAAGTTACAGATAAATTAATGTTATGCCAGTTTAGAAAATGTAAGCTACAAATAAAGCAGGAAGATTAAACAAAATCTGTACTTATGATTAAGAACAGTCAAACCATGGACTCCTGGCCCACCGTAGAACGATCTCACAGTAAACATCGAATGATTTCCATTGTCAATTCAATGTAGCGTCACTATGACATTTACTGCGAGAGGGTTCCAATGTTGGCCTGGAATCAATTTGCTCGATGGTACCTGATTTCTGGACTTCATCTTCACCAACCTCAAAAATTACCTCGACAATTGAACTACATTACAGCGGCCGTGGTCACAATAATATTTACCACTACAATGTTGATTTATGTATTGTTATTACCATCCTGTCTTGAAAACTTAATAAATTTTTCTCTTATGTTCTTTTTATAGCAAAACCCCTTAATTTGATCCCCTATTATTATAGTTGAACACAAATACTCTATTACAAATTCTGACACTTTGATCAGTCTGCATGATGAATCAACATGCAATATGAAACTGTCACACATATAAGGTTCAAGTATATTATAATCTTGTTTTGAAGAATTTATAATTATTTTTGCAACATCACCAACTTCTGGATAATTACCAAGGTCTTTAAAAATTTCAGGTATATCAAACTCAGCATTTTTAACATATTTGCTATTACATAAAACATTTTTCCTAACATGGTCAGGATACATCTCATTAAACTCCTCAAAAATTTTCAGATAGCAAGCCATGCTGTAAATTTGTAGAAAATTCTCAAATAAAAAGTCTACGACAAGAAAATCCGGCACTCCGGATAAATAAACAGTAAAAACTTTATAATTCGATTATTACAAAGGTTCCGTGAATTATTATTCCAACATTTTCATCTCTATCTTCTAGGGTTTCGATTTCAATTTGCTAGTCCTTGTCATCAGAACTTGCTCCTCGATCTCGTCATAAGGTTGACAAAATCTTCAGGAAACAGCTAGAATACAAAAAAGTATTAAAGTAACACTTAATATTAAACGCGATCCTATTTCAATGGACGCTCCATAGCTACTTATCGAGCGAGCGCGGCCGCTTCCCGCTAGATGGCACTGTTCTAAATCTTTTTAAATAAAATATCCAGTGAACCAGAAAAAGTAGACAAATCTACTGTTTCATTTTCTATGTGCAATACTTTCAGTTGAAATCTAATTCGTACATTCTAGAACCACGAAATTTACGTAAATTAAGACCATGATCTGTAGGTAATTTATTTAAAATAAAATTCCACGGGATAACAGCATTAAAAGCATTCTTCCCGGACGAAGTTGCGGGCAAAAGCTAGTTTGATATAAAACAGTTTTCATTCCGTTATCAGTAGGCTTATTACCTAACTCGCTCGCAATCGCCATCGTGTTCATTTTGACAGTTCTTGTATGAATGTGACAGCTAGTTGATTCCGATGCCGATTGTCAGCCCATGCATGAACTGTCAAAATGAACACGATGGCGATTGCGAGCGAGTTAGGTAATAAGCCTACAGATCGGAGAAGGCCATTCTTAAGCTAGATCTGAGAAAAATCCGAAAAATAAAGCTATAGCCGGGAATCGAACCCGAATCCTCATCAATCTGTGATGCGAGCATTTACCCCTACACCACCTACAGCAAATGAGTAAGCCTTCAAATTCAGCTGCCACGTGACTTTACTAAGCGTTTTTTGTCGCCCAGCGCCATCTGTTGGAATGATGTCTCAACACGACCACTACAATATTAATAGAAACATTAAATAGGGCTCTTCAAGGCTAGAGTGAATAGGCTATTACTGAACCAATGAGTTACACCTTTGGCCTCATCTGCACCTTCCACCAAGTGAGATAGAGGTCAATCACTGGTCAGTTCGTAGTAAAAAAAAAATACTTTCAAAATAGCGTTGTGAAGGGCTACTTACCTTTGGACTGGGAGTACAAGCTTAGTTAGTCTCTTTGGCACTATACGGACATCTCTCCTGCCGCCCCAGCTTGGAGTTTCAGAGACCTCAAATGGCAGTTACAACTGCACAGCTAGTTACTGACACATCGTCATGAATGAGGGTAGTTTGAACCGTCCTAATAAAAACAAGAACTTGTTTAGAAAATACTTCTTGAAAGCTTCATAGCGGCTACAGACTCACGCGAGAAGTCTCGCCGAGAAGCCTTGCCGAGAAATTACGCGAGAACCAAGAAGGCATCTATACTCATGCGACTTTCTCATAGAAATCCCGAGAAACATTTTGAAGCGGGCAAAAATACCGACACCGATCGGAGAACAGGCGAGCGCGAGAACGAGACGGCGAGAAAGCGATCCTAGAAGCGATCACATTCCCGCTTCTCGGGTTCTCGGGGGTTCTCGGCGTGAGTTTGGAGGCGCTATCATAGTTGATACAGGCTTTATTTGCTTACTTACATTGTCATCAATCTTACGTAAATTATTATATACATAATTCCAAGACAATCGGACCAACCATTGAATACCTAGCAGGACAGACTTGGCTTGACCAATATTCCAAAAATATTTATTTTAATTTCAAAAGCACTTGCACATAAAGCTCCAGAAGTTTATTTCGGAATTTTGCACTATCCACAACAAAAAGCTTACGTTAACATGGCCAATAAAATGTCTACCCCCAAATTTTAAGCTTATAATTTTGTATTAAAACTATTTAGATTCTAGGTATCAAAGATCGGGCATTCTACTCTTTAATTTAATAAAAATCAGATTCTAAAAAATACGTCCCTTCAATAAAACAGTTCCTAGAAGGCAAGTTATTGGATCTTTTAGAACTCAACCGTTAAACGCTGCCAGCCTTCTGGGCACCCTCCCCGTTGGCGGCGATTTGAGGGAAAATTTTGTCTTTAATTTAATAATAGTTTTAGCTAGGTTATTTTTAAGAGTTGACTGTTTTTTATTATGCTTTATTTTTCTTTTCAAATAAAATTAATATTTGACTACATTAAAAAAAAAACTCACCTTTAGTTTAAAGCGATTACCAATTAAAAACGATTAAGACGCCCGAATAACTTTGAATGAAATATAACTCAAATATTCACTTGTTCTCGTGCGTTCCCTTTTGAGTTCCGGATATTAAAGGCATGAACTTAGCTATTCCCCTATTTATATAGATCATCAACGTACAGAAATTGAAATGTTCTAGAACAGCCGTTTTATTTTACTGCACTGTAAAAATAGGTTTGTGGATAGGGACAAAACAATTAAAAAAAAAGTGTTTTTTTTCTGACCATAGACGCAAAACCTCTTCCAGCCAGTTTGTTAGCGTAAAGCTTTAAGTAAGTGCCACAATTAATTTAAAAAAAACTACTCCTTCAAAATTGGAAACCTTAAAAATGATGATTAAAAATGTAAGCTAAAAAATGCATTCGAATAAGTAGAATTGGAAAAGTTAATTTCCAAGAAGGGTGCATTGTGTTACTAGTTCCCAGAAAGTTAAAGAGATGGCGCTGCTGTTGCCAATTATCTTTCGTAAAGCGCCATCTTCTAGAGGTTTTGTGTAGTTTTATGATTTAACTATAAAATTAAGACTAAGTACTTTTACAAATACACTGCTATTACTTTGTCTGTTGTTCTCAGTTTTGTCATAGATGGCGTTGAAAACATAAATAGAAAAATCGTTTGTTTAAATAAATTTTGGTTTTATAAAGACTAGATTTTACTACACTAGACTTGTCTCTTGTACCCCACTAGAATTTAAACAATTTTTTTTTCGAAATTTAAACTAACAGTACACATGGACCCCAACAAAAAAGGAAAGAGCGACCGAAAAAGGAACTAAAAAGATTTATACTAAATTGTTACCGGTTTACGTCAAAAATATGACCGTCGCGAAGATAGTGGCGTCATCACTCAATTTTTACTCTTTATTTGACCTTATTTCCGAGTATTTTATTTACCTTCTTATTATTATCTAAAAAGAAAAGGGCACAAAAAAATCGACACCTGCACAACACGCATCATTGACAGGTTGCAGAAATATCTGCTACCTGCTAACGCTATCTCCATCACTCTTACACCAGTACAGTAAGAAAAGGACGCGTATAGCTACAGCCCACAGCCTCATCCCAAAACCCTGCACCTCCAACGCACCCCGAATCACCCGATTAGCGGTGCGCCAGGTAAGGTCTCTGTCCATTGCGTGATAGAAACTCTTACCGTACAGCGGTTAATTAACAAAACACGCGATGTATCACAAAACGTTCGCTGTTCCCATTCCCGCGCAGTTTTAGCGGAGATCTGGTTTGGCTGTCTCAGTAATTGCGCGTGAGTCGGCTGAGAAACACCATCATAACCAGTTCTGCGAGTGTTCTAAACAAATAAAAATATGGCGAATAAAGTGTACTAATTATTTGAGTTTAAATCGGTGTTCGTCAGTGAAAAGGATATTAAAACAAGTGAATATTGAGAAACTGTGGCACAAGAGAATTCTAAAAAACCTAATTAGTATCGACCTGATACATATAATATGAACAGTGTAAAATCTTTAAAACATAAAATAGAAAGGTAGATTAAAATTGATTTGAATCAATCTTTTGAAAAAAAAAATAACGCCAAACCTATGTAACAAAGCTAAAATCTGAATGTTTACATTACTTTAAGAGTTAGCGACGTTAATAATAAATCAAGAAGCTAAGAGATCAGATTTGCCAAAATTGTAGAATATACTCTTGAAAATGGCGACTGCTATGTCAACTCCTGTGAACACAATTACCAGAGAAAACCTAACTGTGTTAATAAGGAACAACATAATGGTGCAAACGGAAGAATTTCCATCGGATACAGAAATGGTAAGTTCATAGTTACTGGTCTGATACTAAAGATACAACATAATAACCTAACCTAGAAATTTTATTTGTGATACAAGTTTTTTTCCGTCCTACATATGTGTACCAAATTTCAAGTCAATCAGACCAACCGTTGAAGAGTTCCGTACTGCGAAGACCGGGCCACCAAAATTCTACTAGATACCAGATTATTGTATTGTCATCGACTTCCACAAGTATTCAACATGTCAGCTTAGTCGGTTGAAGATATCTGCTTCAAAATTGAGTTGAAGATTCCATTTTTATCTGGTTCTAAATTAAAAGTAAAATTGATTGTGGGCAGACATGGTACCAGTTTCACGTAACGGCATTTACAAAACATAATTTTGAAAAGGAATTCTACCTGGTTGACCCTTGGGAAAAAAGATCAGTCCATTGTCTGTATTTAAAATTTTACGATTCAAGTTTGACTCAAGTAATGCAGGCACTATTTTGTGTATTCTTCGTATAATAATGTACAGTTAAGAACTTTCTTAAACAATCACTAAAAATATAGTTAGAATTTCGCTGTCACCACTTCGACGAAGTTTCGTTCTTTAAGAGTGCGTATCTTGCGGCATTTCTTGCATCGTATCTACTGTGAGGTTGTGGGATTGGGTTCCTTCAATGTCTACTTGATTATTTTATTTATTTATTTATAGGAACACAAACAGTCATACATGGCTCGTAAAAAATCACAAAGAGTTTATATCATTGACAAAGTGTTCACATTTAGCATAGCACATTTAAGTAATCCAGCCTCCTACCTGAACGTGGCAGACGCGTAAGAACGCGAAACAAATTTAAAAATGCTTAATTTGAATACAACATTAGCTAAATTTTTGAAAAAGGAAAAAAAAATATAAACTTTCTCTAAATGAATGGAAGGAAACGATAAACAAATCTATATTATTGTAAACGGTTATAGCAATCACAATAATTAGTTTAAATATGGCATCTGGGCTGTAAATAGATACACTGTTCCCTTAAAGGCCGGCAAAGAACCCGCATCTTTCCTGGAATTACTGGTTCTTATGGGTCACGATTGCTTTGCATTCCTCTTTCCGTAAAAAAAATAACAAGACAATTGTCTTTTACAGATGGAAACAGACTCTCCAGTACGCAGCAAAAATCTCCAACCAGTGAGCAAGAAACTGTTCCACTCACCCAGACAACCCGAACTAAGAGAGGTCCCTTTCTCCATGACCCAAGAGGATCGCGCCAAGAAATGCAGAAAGAGAAAACAGCTCCTGATCCCCGATGCGAGTGAGAGGTTTAAGAGGGCGTACATCGAGTGCGACAAGGACGAATATAGTCAGGACGCGTGCGGGATGAGAAAGAAGGTTCTGATCAGTTTGTTTCACAACAAAGAGTACTCTATGGATATCGGAGTTTAGTTAGCAGTTGGTTCCAATTATAAATGTTCGCATTATAAAAGCGTTGTTACATTAAGCGTTCCGATATTCAAATGTCCTCTCCGATATCGGTTATCGGATCCGACACCGATATTTTGGTGTCACCATCGGACGCCCGTGCTGTCGAATCTTAGTGAAATCGGACTATACCGCCGTCCTAACTCCATAGGACGGATGTCCCAAAAACAGACTTAGATTTTTCACATTTTTAGACAGATTAGACATCAATCTATAATACCGCCGTCCTAATTCAAAAGGACGCATATCTGTTTCATATGTTTTGAGAAAATTATGATAGATTGATGTCTAATGTATATAAACTAAATCTGTTTTTTGGACAGGCGCTTTTGAATCAGGACAGCGGTATAGTATCGGCTAATTATAGTCCGACACCGATATCGGATAGGATAATTTGTAAAGTTTTTAGGAAATAAAAACAAAATACACGAGGTCCAGTTCACTTGAAATACCGACCACCTTGAGCTAAGTTGTTATAAGTAAACATGAATGTTTCTAAAAGATGTTTGGTTAAAATGATGCCGATGTGAACAACTTAAAAACGTTTATTAGCTATTAAAATTAAACAGTTTTCAAGCCTGTCTTTTTGAACTTTAGCCCGTACTTAATGATTCGTTGTTTCTGACGTTTTTTCTTAGGTTACGATTGTTAAACTTTTTTTCTACGTCACATTCTTATTCCTATCTTAATTACATTTGCCGCATCGTTTTGTTACCTACTTACTGAAAGCAATTTCTGATTCATTATGTATGTATTTTTAGAAAACTTGCGCTTACAACTTTGTTCCTTTGTACTTATTTTTTAGGCTTAAGTAATAATAAATATAATTAGATAGAAAATTAAGTAAATAGTAGAAAAACAGATGCAATACAATAAAATACTTCCACCGAAATGGACTGAATAGTAATAAAATAAGTTCATAAATTAACTTATTAATGTGATTAAGTTTAAAAAATATTAAGAGTCTGTTTCACCGTTCTCTGTTAAGTTCCAGTTACCTTAAGTGTCAGTTATCTATGATGACGTCTCTATCGGTTTCGTAGTAATAAATAGAGACGGAATCATAGATAACTGACACTTAAGATAACTGGAACATAACAGAGAAACAGGCTTTAAGTGTAGTTAGGTTAGGTTGGTGTGTTCTATCGAGGTACCTTTCTCCTAATTTACGTAAAGTCAACAGAAAATAACTTATGTCTTCCAATAATGTTATTTGAAATTTCTGCAGATTATACATAATTTTATATAATAATCGAACTTTAACTTTATGAGCTTTATTAAATTTAGATATTTCGGTTTTGTTTTAATATTATTTACAAAAACTTAATGGATAAAAGTATGATGATGTGAATTTATATAAACTTGTAATAGTTGTAGATATTATTTTAATAAAATATAGTTTGTGAAACTATTCGACTTTTGGTATACTAAAGCTTGCTTTCATTAGGACTCTTTAGGAGCTACGGAAACAATAACTTAAATTAAAATAAAAAAAAATATCGAAATTGTCACAAAGTTACAAAGTACAAACACCAAATAATTTAACATATAATAATTATATTTCACAAACGATGGGTTGCTAGCCGCATCGCCTATCACATAATTCCTATGATTTTCGCCCCTTCCCTCGATGGGCTTTCACCATCTGCGCGGGAAGAGAAGCAACTGGTATATTCTATGTTTTTTCTTTGCTCCCAGACCAGTATGGAAGCTTGGATGGTTAATAATGTATAGCAGTATGTATTATCAGTATGTAAGTATCTATGTGTTTATCCATTGTCTAGTAGTCATAGGCTTTGCCTAATTTAGGACTAGATCAATTGGTGTCAAGTGTTTCATAATACTATTCTTCTTCTTCTTCAGCCCTTTTTACGTCCACTGCAGGACATAGGCCTCCTCCAATGCACGCCATTCTCTTCTGTTATGAGCTGTTCTCCTCCACAATTTCCCTGCTATACTGGCAATGTCGTCACTCCAACGAGCCAGTGGTCTGCCTCTATTCCTGAAGCCAGTTCTCGGTCTCCAGTCCAGCACGGTTCGAGTCCACCGTCCGTCCTCCCTTCGGCACACGTGGCCCGCCCATCTCCATTTTAGTGAAGACACTCTGAGGGCAATGTCGGCAACACCAGTTCTTCTTCTGATCTCTGTGTTTGGTATGTGGTCCAGCAAGGAGATACCCAGCATCTTTCTCTCCATAGCCCTCTGCGCCACTTGAAGATGGTGTATCACAGACTTTGTCAGAGTCCAAGTCTCGCAACCGTACGTGAGAACGGGTAGAACGCACTATTATTATTATACTATATAATACTATTATTATTAATTAATTAATAAACGCATAACCTCCTCCATTCAATCCTCGTAGGCATCTACTCATTAGTCGGATTAACGCATTGAATCATTTCACAGGACAAGCTCCTTTTAAACTATCCCGGGGGAAATCTGGGGGATGCCGGGAAATGCTTCCATCCCAGCGTTCTCGCAAAGCTTAAAGCTTTGTTGGCGGACAAAACAGCTTTTTCATTATTCCTAAGTACCTCCAGGGAGTCGCGCGAGACGGGATCTTAATATCTATTAGTATACTTGTGTGTTTGTTTGCAGATATTTTGTGTAAAAACTCGCAAAATTCCTTTGCGTTATTTTTGATTTTTCATACAGTCACACACAAATCACGTATTTATCCCTTACGCGGTGGACAGAGCCTAAGGTACCTAACAAGACCCACAGGCCACGTTTAGCAAGATTGTGGGCGTATAGGTGGAAAATGGAATCAAAATAGTGATGGGTCGCTCGCTAGCCGCATCGGCAATAACATGACTCCTATGACTTGCCCATTCCCTCGATGGGCTTTTACCGTATACGCGAGAAGCGCAGCAACTAGTAAATTCTATGATTTGTCTTTGCTCCCAGACCAGCATGGAAGTTAATGTTTCATGTCAGAGCCTTTTTATGTTATTCACAAATCACGTCTTTATCCCTTACGGGGTAGACAGATGCTAAGGTAACAGGTACCTACAGGCCACATTTAGCAAGATTGTGGGCGTATAGGTGAAAAATGGAAACAATATAGTGACGGGTTGCTCGCCGCATCGCCTATAACATGATTCGTATGATTTTCGCCCATTTCCTCGATGGGCTTTTACCGTATACGCGGGAAGAGAAGCAACTGGTACATGCTATGATTTTTCTTTGCTCCCAGACCAGCATGGAAGTTAATTTTTCATGTCAGAGCCTTTTATTATGTGATAGGAGAGGGAAAATGAGCACGCGGTTCGCCTAATGGAAAGCAATCGCCGCCGCCCATGGACTCCCGCAACATGGGTCACGGGTGCGTCACCGGCCCTTTATTTTCATTTTTATAGATGTTTCTCTTAGCTTTTTAGTTACCGCTATTTTAACAGGTCAGAGAAACCGGTTTCGGAAACAAAATTAACCGGTTAGTTTGACCTCAAATCAATTTTGAATTAACCATCTGATCTCACCATGCTAAACGTGGCTTTTAGCTCTTGTTATCTTTGGCTCTGTCTACTCCGTAAGGAATAAGACGTGTATTATATCAGCGCCGTAAGCTGCCAGAGAGTAATCTAAAGAACTTATATATAATATATCTTTCTTCGACGCTGGTCTAGGAGTAAAGAAAAAACATAGAATTTACTAGTTGCTGCTCTTCCCGCGCAGATGGTAAAAGCCCATCGGGGGAATGGGCGAAAAACTTAGGAATCGTTTTATAGGCGATGCGGCTATCAACCCATCACTATTTTGATTACCCTTTCCACCTATACTATACGCCCACTAATCACCTTAATCATGCTAAATGTGGCCTTAAGGTTTTGTTACCTTAGACTGTCTACCCCGTAAGAGATAAAGACGTGATATATGTATGTATGTTATATATAGCTTCCTGAAATACATAAATGTGGATATAATATGAAGATACGGAGTAGCGCATAAAAATATAGTATGCGCTAAAAGGTCCCGCACGGAATACCAAGTGCGTACCATAAAGTGCTTTATGAGTTATTTTGCATTCAGCATGCGGAATAATATAATACATAATGATGTCCCGGCTTTGCATATTTTATAATGCTGTGAAATAATTTGCACCAATAAAATGGCGTGTCGTACAGACAGCCTAAATAGTAATAACCGCTGGAGCAATTCTTATATATTTTATGAGTTACTAGCTGTTGCCCGCGGCTTCGCTCCCGTTTTTTTTTCTTCTAAATTTCAATATGAAAAATAGATAGTAGCCGATTCTCAGACCTACTGAATACGCATATAAAATTTGGTAAGAATCGGTAAAGCCGTTTCGGAGGAGTACGGGAACGAACATTGTGACACGAGAATTTAATATATAAGAAGATATATGTTAGGAGAATTTAAAGCCTCTCAAGCAGAGGGTCGTGGGTTCGAATCCGCTCGCACCTCTGAGGTTTTGAAATTTATGCGTGCTTTGCCATTAGACATTTATCATGAGCTTTTTGGTGAAGCAACACGTTGTGAGTAAACCTGCTATTCAAGTTCAAATTCAAAAACTTTTATGTCGGACTTTAAATCCATATACCAATACACGAGGCAATTCAATGCACATGCATACAGTCACGCCTCTTTCCCATAGGGGTAGGCAGACTGCTTTGTTCGACTTGCTACGAATCTGACATACCCCTTCCGCATCATCCACATTCATCAATCTCTTCATACACGCTCGTCGGGTACTCCGATTCTCTGAAGTTTCCAATTTTTTTCATGTAATATATACATACATACATACGTAAATCATTCTTGTATCCCTTACGGGGTAGAGCAATAATTTTTTTCTTTTCAATTTTTTTTTATATGAATAGGAAGGCAAACGAGCAAGTGGGTCACCTGATGGTAAGTGATCACCACTGCCCATAGACACCCGCAACCCCGGAGGGATTGCACATGCGTTGCCAACCTAGAGGACTAAGATGAAATGTCTCTTGTGGCCCGTAATTTCCCCGGCTGTCTTACTCTCCACACCGGAACACAGCAGTGCAAGCACTGCTACTTAGCGGCAGGAGCGGGAGAATTTTTTTTCTTGTACACCTAATAAATTGATATTTTGGTGAAACTAAAGAATTAGCACTGTAAGTCTGTCTATAGTCTAGCCTTTAGTTTTAGTTACTGCCTATACAATTAAACTTTAAGATAAAGAACAAAAAAGCATTTGAAATTTCTTAATGACTGAAAATTAGACATAGAAAAATCCGAAAAGTAAAGCTATGGCTGGGAATCGAACCCGGATCCTCGTCATTCCGTGACGCGTGCTATACCCCTACACCACCCATAGCATAGGCAGCCTTCGAATGTTTCTATCTGTTACTAGCTGTCACGTGACCCTGTTACTATGGGAAAAACATTTTCTTGAAAAACTCTTCATGTAATATTTCAAAGTGCTAGTCTGAAGCCCACGTAGCTCGTTTAGTGAAGATCATTATCCAAACTAGCAAACGGTACCGCAAAAGCAAAAAAATCTCAACGCTTCGGCATAAAATACAGCAAAAAAGAAATACGATATTGAACTCCGCAAAATAACGAAGGGAAATCTGTAAGATAAGTTATCTAAAACTTATCCGGAGCTTAAATCACGACGTATCATTGGCCAAATCGGTGCCGCGACACGGCAAGCGATGGCGTGAGAAATACTAAAAGAGGTTTTTTAAAGATGAAGTAGGAAAGTCTATCAAAAAGTTTGGTTCGACCAACTTTAATTCAGGAAGGGGCGCTGGTGAAGAGTTTTTGGTGAGATAGTATCAAATTAAAAGTATTGTTTACTAGGAAATTACATACATACATATATCAGGTCTTTATCCCTTACGGGCTAGACAAAGCCTAAGGTAACAAAACCTTAAGGCCACTTTTAGCATGATTAAGGGCGTATGAAAAGGGAAATCAAAATAGTGATGGGTTGCTAGCAGCGTAGCCCATAACATGATTCCTAAGACTTTCGCTCATTCCGTCGATGGGCTTTTACCATTTGCACGGGAAGAGAAGCAACTGGTAAATTCTATGTTTTTCCTTTACTCCCAAACCAGCATGGAAGAAATGGAAGTTGGTATTCTTAATATTATTTTTCGTATTCTTAATATTTGAGGTGGACGGTTGACCTGGCCCCTATCCCCTATTTCACGAGCGCGACAATTGTCGTGACATAATGACAATTCTGTTTACATTACGAACTCGACAAGAATCTACGCCAGTGAGCTTCGTATTGATTGCGCATTACGTTTCGAATTGTCACTTGTTACCGACAATTGTCGAGTTGGTAAAATATGGGCCAGGGTAACGAACGACTGGGGAACGAGCTGCCTCGGTTGGAAGCGGCTTGCATCCACCATGAACCCTCGACTTTAACCAGCAGGCTTATTACCTAACTCGCTCGCAATCGCCATCGTGTTCATTTTGACAGTTCGTGTATGGGCTGACAATTGGCATAGGAATCAGCTAGCTGTCACATTCATACAAGAACTGTCAAAATGAACACGATGGCGATTGTGAGCGAGTTAGGCAATAAGTCTACGCTTGCCGATATTTGGTCTGCACTCTTCTTCTTTCTCTTTTTATTTGTGGCGTATCAAGTCGTTATAGCGACGACAACTTCGCAAATGTCAAAGTAAAATAGAATTCAAAAATCATGTCACAAAATGTCGGCAACGTTGTACGGTAATGGTCAAAGACCCCTCCTGTCGGGCTCTTAGCCAACGGTCAATGATATCCTTTAGAAACTGCCAGGACATTATTAGCCGATGCCCAGGGTGTACCGGACCAAGCACTGCTCTATCCCCGGACGGATCCAAAAACGAACCGCAGCTCTTGACCACACGCGGAGGTAGCCCGACTCGCACCCCTGGTCTCCACTCGACAACCTTTCGGCCCTAACATCACTGAGACATCATTACACATAAACGGATAACTCACGTATAAAAAGTCGAGTGATGCTCGACATGTTTCGGACTATTTCGTAGTCCTTTTTCCAAGAGCGCTCGCCCCGGCGGCAGTGACACGAACACTGCGTTTGACAATAATAAAAATGACGATGAAAACGAGGGTAGTTGTGCGCCGCTGTCAGTTGCTTCGAACAGCCGCGCGAGCAGAGCGCTGGCGCGCAGTGTTCGTGTCGCTGCCGCCGGGGCGAGCGCTCTTGGAAAAAGGACTACGAAATAGTCCGAAACATGTCGAGCATCACTCGACTTTTTATACGTGAGTTATCCGTTTATGTGTAATGATGATTAAGTCTCACGGTCGTTTCATGTTGAAAATCACTGAGACAGGGCATAATGATTAGAAAATTGACATCGGACATGTTTGCGGCGTTCTAAGACCTTTGCTCCACAGTGGACGTCGTCCGAGCGATAATGACGATGACTAGGATTGTGTATCTTATCTTTTCTTACCTTTCACTGCGCTGAGCTTGTTGCCCACCATCTGTTTGGCCACGAACGCCGCCATGTTGGTTTAGTGTTCCCCAACTGAAACAAATAAAGACTGTTGTTAATTTCGCAAAGTGCTGGGCTACATACGGATCTTGTCTTTTATTTACACACATACATAAATACATATATCACGTCTTTATCCCTTACAGGGTAGACAGAGTCTAAGGTAACAAAACCTTAAGGCCACGTTCAACGTGATTAAGGAAAGCTGGAAAGGGAAATCAAAATTGTGATGGGTTGCTTGCTAGCCGCATCGCCTATAACATGATTCCTAAGACTTTCGCCCATTCCCTCGATGGGCTTTTACCATCTGCGCGGGCAAAGAAGCAACTGGTAAATTCTATGTTTTTTTCTTTATTCCCAGACCAGCATGGAAGAACACTTTCCTCCCTGTGTCTTATAATTAATCCAAAATACTACAGCAGAGCAGAGATGGGCATATCGATTACTGATTACAAGATTACTTGATTTTACTTTGTAATTCACAACTGGGTGTCAGATTACATGTAATGTAATCAAGCGACACGGTGAATTACGATTACATATTAACCCGTCAAGCGTCCAAGCGACTACAGTAGTCCCTAACTTTTTCGGGCGGGAGGCTTAAAGAAAGAGCGAGAAGCATATATAGCAAGTTGTCGCTGGCTCTTCCAAGGGAGGAAGACCTGGCCAGTGGCGTAAATGCATGATGCAGTCCCTAGGACATTTCCCGCCCGAAAAAGTAAGGGACTACTGTAGTCGCTTGGACGCTTGACGGGTTAAGGAATCAGTAATCATCTATACAAATATTACAATTACTAGTAATTGGGAATCAATGACGATTCCAAATTACTGGAATTGTTGACTTGATTACTTCCAGATTGCTTCTGCATATTAAGTATGTAAATAAACCTTATATAACATATAGAAGTAGTTTGGTGGTAATCAAGTCAACAATAGAGTTGGGCGGGAGTTGGAATGGTCGGTTCGTCAGTCCATACCTCACAGTGGCGTCTCTCACCCTTTATCAACGGATTCAACACCAAAACTTACTGTGATAGTGAAATGCTAGAATGACATGTAATGATGTAAACCAAAAACAATTTTATTTGAGTGACATTAACAAAATTATAAAATAAGGTTTGCCAATGAAGTAATCTAGTGCGGAACTGGAGTTAAGTAATTCGGATTACTGAAGTACTTGATTACCGAGGAATCAAGATTACAGTAGTGGTTTACAATACTGATTCCAAAGGAATGGATTACAAAATGTAATCATAGTACAGTATTACAGTAACTTTGATTATCCAAGTAATCGATTACTGAAAAATCACTGTAATGTAAACGTGTAATTAATTCCGAAAGTAATTAATTACGCCCAACTCTGCAGCAGAGATGGTCGGGTTAGTTTTCCTGCACAGCTTTGTGAATGTTTTGTCACGATTGTTTTGTGGTTGGCAAATGGTTCAAAGTGTTGGTATGGCGGCAAAGATAGTGTCTTAATTTTTAATATGAAAAATCTTAACAGAAGTATTTACTAAGAATAAACCCAGCCACCTGCTAAAACATACCTGAAATATTTTAAGATGCTTTGTACTGTCTTTGGGCTTTATTTTAGGAATCTTCACTATTTTGATTCCCCTTTCCACCTATACGCCCACAATCATGCTAAATGTGGCCTTTGAGTCCTGTTACCTTAGGCTCTGTCTACCCCGTAAGGGATAAAGACGTGATTTATGTATATATGTTATGTAGAGACGGAATTTTGCATTTGTCAAGCTTTAACGCGGAACTATTAAATCTAGCAAAATATTATCGCGTATTATTGCACGCTCTTGGGTGTTTCAAAGCTACGTGAAAATTAAGTACCTAAGCGATTTATGTTGTATTTTTCCTTAATATTAAAAAGTCCCTTAAGTCTATGTTAGTAATATACCTAAATACAACAAATTGTTATAAAACTATAAATGAAAAAGTTGCCCTTAATCGCTGCCCGGCGGCATGTACCCAGAAGGCTGGCAGCATAACCGCGTTGTATGGCAATGCATTTTGTTGTATTTTAAGACGCTGTGTACCGTCACCGACCACTGACCATTCAGCACAGAACCAATTACCTGATTCCATTCAATATCACAATACCCAATTCTTCCAAATCCCTCGGGGATCGGCTCGATTAAAAAATGATCAATTGACTGAGCGCTATTAAGAGGTATTAAGGCTTTTAAGACTCAATAAGCCGTTTCCAAGGCAATTTTAATGCCTGCTTTCAGAATTGGATTCGAAGAGATGTTCAAATTGGGGCAGTACTTTGTGGGTAGTACCTACCCGCAACTTGGTTGTGATGTCATTTTCAATTGGATAACGTTGTGCTCAGCGTTATGTTTAATTATGGGCCCCTATTGCCATAGCTGCTTAGAGCAGTCGAGACCAAGAATGGATCAAAGGTTTTACAAGGGATGAACGGGCAAAAATACAACAATAACTGTTAGAAGTAAACTTAAAGTATTTACTGTCCGTCGTACTCAAAAATACTTTCTTTCACGTGCCCCCCACCATCCTAAATCCACCCCTAGGGCCCGATTTTTGGAAGCACATCACTTGACGAAAGTACCACTCGAAAGTGGTATATAAATCTGTTTATATCTTCAAAACTCAAATCAAAATTTTGACTAGTTCACAAAATTAATAAGAGCCGTAAGTATCGTCTAAGCTAGGTACTCGTACTCGTATTTCAAATTCAGCACAATTTTTAGCCACTTTCGAGTGGTATTTTCACACATGTGCTTTCAAAAATCGGGCTCCTGGTACTAACGGCACGAGACTAGTGTCTGACCGAAGTTTCAGATTCCATTTCGGTTTTTAGGGTTCCGTACCTCAAAAGGAAAAAACGGAACCCTTATAGGATCACTTTGTTGTCCGTCTGTCCGTCCGTCCGTCCGTCTGTCAAGACCCTTTTTCTCAGGAACGCGTGGAGGTATGAAGCTGAAATTTATATCAAATACTCAGGTCTACTGCCCCTTGGAGCTGTGAAAAAATCAAAATTCTAAGCCAACGCAATCAAAAGACACAGCCGTTTATGCCGCAAATTTCCGCAAATTTTCAACTCTCAAGGGAATCAAAACCTACAAGGTAGTTCCCGTGAACGCAGAATTTTGAAATTTGGTATGAAGGTAGGTCTTATAGCACAGATTAAAGAATAATTGCGAAAACCGTAAATGTGTATGTATGTCTGTATATAGCAGTGACCAATATAAAGTAACCCCACACTGCGTACATTTTGCTTTGGAGCAGGGCTCTGCTTACACTGGTTTTATATATTTATAGATAATGATACGGAACCCTCGGTGCGCGAGTCCGACTCGCACTTGACCGGTTTTTTTCTGTAGGCCATGCAGCCAGCAACCCGTCACTACTTTGATTCCCCTTTCCACCTATATGCTCACAATCATGCTAAACGTGGCCTTTAGACTTTATACATCTCTACTATAGACTAATAATAATTCAAGGCGCGTGGACCTTATACATCCCTTTTACAAATGTTTTTAATTTAAGTAAAATTTAAGTATTACTAGTCATAAGTCATAAGTCATTTATTTGCAGAAAATAGTGTACAATAAGATGATAAACAGGAATAACAATGACACAACTATTTCACTACACAGTAGTATGCAAATTATTTCCAAACTAGCACTACATCTACAAATGCAAGCGATTTATTTTACTTATATTATATCGATGAAGTCACTCTTTACAAGACAAGAATTCATTAATGGTGTAAAATCTTTTTTGCAGTAGCCAACTATGCAATGTTCGTACACATAACCTACTGTAACTAAATAAACTAGTAAACTACTGAATTTTATTTTGAAAAAATAACTTTCTGCCAAGTCTCTTGCGGCGCATTCTTCTTGGAAATGATAGTATATTTCCGAATGCGCTGACAGTTTCAAAAAAGTCATGTAAAAGAGCCCTTGGCGGCCAATTTACAAATTTTTTTTTTGTTGCCTCAGGCTCTGTCTACCCCGTAAGGGATACAGACGTGATTTATGTACATATGTACCCATATACCTAGGTACTTTCGTTTTTTAAGCGCCGGCTCTCGCAGGGCACAGCTGACGTCCAACTTTTTGTTTAGCGCCTATAAATCTCAATGCGTTGTTCAAGTTTTTACGACGCAAAGTTTATTTATGAAATTTTTGAATGTCGTAATCCCGGAAAAGTTGCAGATGAAATTTGGCGAGGAATTAATGTTTTTTTACGTGTTAGAAATGTTAAGCTGCAGAGATAAACTGCTTGTGTTGAAGAACTTCGTTAAAAGAGTTTTTGTATCAGGATTATTACCAATGTTAGACTATCAAACGAATCAAGAATGTTTACTTCTTAATTTTTTGTACCTCTTTATACTTTTAAGACACTGAAAATTGAAACACATAGAAAAATCCGAAAAGTAAAGCTATGGCCGGGAATTGAACCCCATTCCGTGACGCGTGCTATATACCCCTACACCACCCATAGCAGGTGGGTAAGCTTTCGAATTTTTCTATCTAAAGATCATTGAAAACTCAATAACCATGAGAATAAAGTGCGGGCTTAGAAAGAACATTTCATCGTAAAAATGTGATTTTAACTGGCCTAAGCTTAGTACCTAATAATCAAAGTCTATTTCTTAAAGTTTGTTCAAAGCTTAACTTATTTAAAAAGATTTATGTCACAAGAAAACAGAAATGTTTAACCGTAACTGCTTTGTTACGTAACGCTACAAATTGGTTTGCAGCGCCATCTCTGCGCCCACGTTGGAACTACGAGGCGGTAACTAGCGCAAGAAGTTTATTGATATCGCGAGAGATGGCACGAGCGACGCGTTCGGAGAGGGACGCGTTGCCATGGCAACGGTCTCCCTACTATACTTACTTAGATTAGATCAGATAGATTAGATTTATTTATTTACTCAGCAAAAATTACAATACGTTATTATTATACGTAATTATGGTGTGTTGTTTTTAGCTTTGTAACTTACTGGCACTGTCTAACATTACACACCTGTCCTACAGGCAAGACCACAAGTGCATAAAAACACAGACAAAAGGTACAATAGTTCGTCTTTGTACAGTCGCCGTCAGATATATGTCATATATTTCGGAGCAGCCTTAAATTTCAATAAATTCGTAACATTAAATAAGGTTAACATCAGAACACGCAATTCGTCATAAATAAATGAGCAGCGACCTTTCAATAAAATCGGGACGTCATGATCGTCAAAGGCATCGATGCAGTCAGGCTGATCATAAAGATCAGAACATTTGTGGAAAATATACCTTAACTTTGTAACAAACAGTTCAAATTACAGTGAAATTATGTACCTATGCAAACGAGTACACGGTGACATTTTCCATTTTGGCGTGACGTATGAGCTATATTTGTATTTGTTTGAAATTCAAATTTATTTTTATACACGTAAGGTTTATTGTCCATATAATGTTCAGATATTTATGATCAGCCGGACTGCGTCGATACCTTTAACGATCTGTGCCTTCTGATATTTTACGTTCTTGAACGTTCCGATTTTATTGAAAAGTCGCTGCTGTTATATTTATTACTAGCGACCCGCCCTGGCTTCGCACGGTATATTATGCATGTATTATACATATAAACCTTCCTCTTGAATCACTCTATCTATTAAAAAAACCGCATGAAAATCCGTTGTGTAGTTTTGAAGATATAAGCATACATCGGGACATGAGGACAGAGAAAGCGACCTTTTTTTATACTATGTAGTGATTAACCTTGTCGTGTAACGAATTTATAGAAATTTAATGTTGCTCCGAAACTTTAGAGGCCCTCGCCCGCTACGATTATCTGGTAGCGACTGTAGGTACTTTGAATATTTGTCAATTGTGTATTTTTTTTGTAAAATAAAATGTTATACATACATGCAAAAAGTTGCAAAAATAAATAAACAAAGTTTCTATTAATAAGTCATTAAATATCGTTTTGTTAAGTATTTCGAGTTACGATAGTAACTTGTAAATGTGCATGGATCTTGGCTAAGTGCTTGATTCAATAAAATTAATTTTTTGTTGTTATTTAATTTATATACGCTGTGTCTTTTCTATTTTCGCCCATTTCCTCGAAAGGCTTTTACCATCTGCACGGGAAGAGAAGCAGCTGGTACAAATTAGGTTTTTATTTGTTCCCGTCGGCTCGCAATCGCCATCGTGTTCATTTTGACAGTTAATGTATGAGCTGACGATTGGCATCGGAATCAGCTAGCTGTCACATTCATACAAGAACTGTCAAAATGAACACGATGGCGATTGCGAGCGACTTAGTTAATAAGCCTACAGCATAGGAGATGTAAATTAGTTTTAACATGAAATAAAAATACATTAATTATGAATAAAATTGTAATAGAACATAAAACTTACAAAGAAATGCAGATGCGAACTTCGCAAATGGCCTCCTGGCATGTTTTACGTAATCGCCGAGTTATGCGAGATCTCGTAAAACTCGGCGCTCCACATTGTTGCGAGCGCCGGAATGCCTTTGCCATTCGAGCACGTGGAAATAGGAGTTTTGAGCGTAAAAACAAGCATTCCACTACAGTTTTTATGAAGCTTGTGCCAGACAAGTGGCTGCTATGTAACATGTACGGTCAACGTCAAAAGTAAGTGATCAAAATCAACGTTTCAAAACATCTAGTTTATTAGTTAGTTTAGATTTAGTTACGTTACCTCTGTAACTTGTTCACAAAATTTTCTCCTTACTGTACCTCTTTCTAATTCCAAATTCTATGTATATTCTTATACTGTTCAGGCTTTACGGTTGTGGAATTCCTTGCCTATCATCATAAGGCGCGCTAAATCTTTACCCATTTTTAAATCTATGTTGAAGGAGCACTATCTGTCATCTTGTGCATGAATCTTGTAGCTGGCTTTTTTAGGTATGTGTGTATGTGTCTATTTATATCTCCATTTATTGTAAATGTGTGTTTCATGTATAATATATTATGTATTTCAGTACTTAGTATATTAATATATATTCTAAATTGCACCACCTGCTCAGATCTGTTCTGTTCTCCAGTCCATTATGGTTGCCTGGTAGAGATCGCTCTGTAGCGATAAGGCCGCCTATTGTTACCTTGTAATATTCTGTATATCTTTTTCTGTTTTGGTTGTTATATGTGGTGTTCAATAAAGAGTTATTGTATTGTATTGTATCTTCTAGCATGACGTGCCAGATATAACATGTCATACCAAAGTGTCAGTTTTAAATGAAGTTTTAATTAGTCGAAATAAAGTGATCATAAATAACAACACCGAGACAGAAATGAAGTGACAAATCAATATTTCAAAAATAAAAAATACACCATGTCATTTTTATGAATGTGCCAAGTAAATAACAAAAGAAAAAGAACATTTCGAATTGTCGGAAATGTCTTAATGAAAGCTCCATAAAAAAAGGATTTATTTAAAATATAACCAAAAATCGAGCTGATGCAATAAGACCTTATTTCAAACTTTGGCGGTCAAAGGAGGTGTTAAAGTTGATTCGCATGTTTGTCTCACGAATATAACTGATATAAACCGATAACATCTGACTTGTACTCCGAGGTGTCCCATAAAGCCGTATTTTATAGATAATCACATTAATTTAAAAGATTCTACAATGAGTTTAACTGTTTGAATGGCATGTCACTTAGTTTTCAAGGATCGAAATAAATGTGATCACTTACAAATGACACATTATGTGCACATTTGACTTAATTTAACGTGTATATTATTTTGGGAGCCTAATTCATCAGTTTCTTTTGCTGTTGACTGTACCATCCATGTTAGTTTTTGATAAATCATACGCTTTCATTTTTTACAAGCTATTATATTAACTTGCAATGTAGGTATATTTATGTTTGCCCGGGTGGAATCTTGAGTCAATTTTGTTTTGAAGCAGATAATCTTCAACCGATTGAGCTGAAATATTGCAGACTCGAGTAAATCAGATGACAATACAATAATCTGGTAGTAGAGTTCTGGTGACCCAGGCAGGATCGTCTCCGCAGGAGGGAACTCTTCAACGGTTGGTCCAATTGACTTGAAATTTGGTAAACATATGAAGGACGGATGACAATGCTAGTACAGGCAAAAAGTTTGTATTTAAAAATGAAGTTTTTGTTATCTGTGGCCTTTTTACCCTTGGCTCTGTCTACTCCGTAAGGGATAAAGACGTCATTTATGTATGTGTGTATGTATAGATGAAAAAGTTTTTAAATGCAATTATGTTCTCAACTTGAACATTAGTTTTTTATTTTAGCAAAGTCATGTAAGCAAACAGTATTATAACGTCTATTGTAAAATAAACATTGAATTAATTAAAATATGCGCTGAAAAATATTTAAATAAAGTCAGTAAAACCAGTAAATTTAGCTAAAAGGCCAATTAATAAAAACCGTGGCCGACGGACTAATTATATCCCTGGGAATTATCTGCTTCCGCCATTTTGGTATAACGGGACGTTTTTAAACGGAAACGACGTTTTTTAACACCAATTCATTTTTGACTTAATTAGCTCGTTAAGAAATCACCCTGTAGGTACGTATTTTCGATAATATTAGAACCAACCCTCGGCAGCAAATATTTAATAATATTATCACACAACATAAGGCATTTGTTCAGCAGTGGGACCAGCGCCATCTCTGATGACATGACAGAAACAAATTTTAGGGTAAAACAAAGCTTAGAGCGGAACAGTTATAGACTATAAGCCCATTGAAAAAAAAACACGTGAAATGAACCAGCGTGAACGAAGCTTAGAAGGCTGTTACTATATCATAAAATAACTCTGAGCGCTATGCCGACATTTCTGAGCGGTACATTTAAGGAATTTCTCAGGTACAAGTGAGGAATTACGACTAATTATTAATTTACGGCGATTTTATAGCTTATAGATGATTAAAAATAAATGTCGAAAAACCTATAGTGCCGCTTTAAAGTGGTGGTGCCGGAAGTTAGTCCAATTTTTTTTTCAATGTATGAGAAAAATCTGTACCGCTCAGAAATGACGGCATAGCGCTCAGAGTTATTTTATGATATAGTAACAGCCTTCTAAGCTTCATTCACGCTGGTTCATTTCACATGTTTTTTTTGTCCATGGGCTTGTAGTCTATTAGTATAATAATAATAGTTAAAAACAATACAATCAATAAACTTATTCAGACAAGCAAAATATACCACGGATGGAACTGAACTTATCGCCGCTGACTTAAACTTCCCAATAACTCGGCGCTAAAATATCTATTCCACTTTTCAAAGTTAAACTTCGACTGCCATTGTGCACGGAAAAATGGCGCACATTTGCAGCGAGTTGTGAAATAATAGTGAAAAGTTTGGGCGTTTGTTATCTATTTAACCAGAGATGCGATTTATTTGAAATACTTCTATTTAAAATGCAAATACAAAATGCAAAATACCTATTTTGTATTTTGCATTTAAATGCCTTTTAGTAAAAACCATTTTGTATTTTATTTGAAATACCTTTCGAGATGTATTTTGCATTTTTCAAATTCATTTCAAAATGCAAAATACTTTGTGATTAAGTTTAGCCAACATTACCAGTCAAACAAAATGAAATGAACGAATTACGCTTGTATTGCCGCACTAGATGCACAATCAACCGAAATAAATGGCCACACAATTCACAAAATGGAGCCATGGCTCTCTTTTCGTTAGTCTAGTTGCTTTACATTATTTTAAGTGAGCATTATTATTATTAATTATTAACGTAGCAGAATTTATTGATACGCGTACTGATAAATTTGACCAAAATGTCATGCATAAGGTGCCATGTTATTAGACGTTTTTGTTCGGCTCGCCATTATGTCTCTATTTCTCATGATAAATACCTAAAATAAATAAAAATGACTGATATTTGATCAAAAGGTATTTTATTTTGAAAAAGTATTTTGAAAATACCTATTTTGCATTTAGCATTTGAAATACTAAACGCAAAACTATTTGGTATTTTGCATTTGAAATAGTAAATCTGAAAAGTATTTTGCATTTTGTATTTAAATGCTTTTTTAAACCCATTTTGTACATCTCTGTATTTAACTATAATACGGAGAGCACTTACCGTCTAAGTATACTGTCTGAATATAATAGGTAGGTATTATTTGACTTGAAATTATTATGAAAGAAAGAAGACATTTATTCCTTTTTGCAATACACACAAATATAAGAGAATATACACAGTTTAAAATAGAAAATAATCGAGACATATAAAAATAGATCACCAGCGTTGTGTGTCTTCGCAAAAGTGAAACGGTCGCTGGCTCAGCATTGCTCGTAGCTGTACACTGGTGACTTCGTCTGCAAGGAATTCGTTTATCGCTATCCCGCGAGAACAACACAATTTTCCGGGATAAAAAGTAACCTTTATGGTATACATATATACCGTCATGCCACTTCCCCACAGGAGTAGGCAGATACTACTTTGTTCCACTTGCTACGATCCTGACATACTTCTTTCGCTTCATCCACATTCATCAATGTCTTCATACATGCTCTACGGTTTCGGCGCCTGACCTGACCTTTTTCCAAAACATCTCCTTTTTGGTCTCGGAACGTCCGTCTAGGCCTTCCCCTCCCAACGTAACCATTCACACTCCCCATACAGGTCTGTTTAGTTAGTCTACTTTCATCCATTCGCTCTACGTGACCAAACCAACTAAGTATACTTTTTCTTTTTTTTTGGTATTCCAGACTATAATCTATCTCTGTGTCAAATACGATCAAAATCTGTTCAGCAGTTTTGACGTGAAAGCGCAACAAACATCCATACTCACAAACTTTCGCATTTATAAGTGGAGAGATGGATGGATGGAGAGTAAATATCATAGCATTGTCCACGGTCCGTCTGGACCGCTACCTCCACCCTACTCACTAATCTTCCCACCAAGCAGCAGTGCTTCCGCTGCTGTTCCAATTCTGCTGTTTTTTTTTTTATATGAATAGGAAGGCAAACGATCAAGTGGGTCACCTGATGGTAAGTGATCACCACTGCCCATAGACACCCGCAACCCCGGAGGGATTGCAGATGCGTTGCCAACCTAGAGGACTAAGATGAAATGCCTCTTGTGCCCGTAATTTCCCCGGCTGTCTTACTATCCACACCGGAACACAGCAGTGCAAGCACTGCTACTTAGCGGCAGGATTAGCGAGTAAGATGGTGGTAGCGATCCGGACGGACCTTGCACAAGGTCCTACCACCCGCAACGCATTTGCATTTGCATAGCTTGTTAGTTTTAACTGCCTTCTTGTCAAAATAACGTGGCATTTTGTCAAAACTAAAGCTGGTGTTCCGCCAAGTAGGTCCACTTCACAAAAGTCATATTTCATATTGTATATTGTATATTGTATATTGTGTATTGTATATTGTATTTTAGTTCGAGTATTTATTTATGTTATTTGCTATTTGATAGTGTTTATGTAAGTTTATTGGTTAAATTTTATTCCGTTATTTATTTATATATTATTTTATTATGGTTTTATAATGTATTGTACTTTAGTTGTTAATTTATTAAGTTTTATTACTACTTATTTGCGCATAATGACTGCTTGCCTTTTTGTTGTCAACTTTTCCTTTCTGTAGCAGGTTAGCTGGAAGAGATCCCTTCTTAGGGATAAGTTCGCCTTTGTACTTCTTGTCTGAATTTCTGTATTTTTTAAAGTTTTCATGTGCAATAAAGAGTTTACATACATACATACATAAAAGCCGTTGACCCTTACACAGAGCGTCTGGTCTGTTCGTAAACGTAGTCACGACGTCGTTAAAACGTCGTCAAGCGACAGCTCACTTTTGAGAAAAGATATAACGTCTACGTTGATATGGAATCGCAAAATGCAGCTGAATTTATACATTCCTTTGCAAAGAAAGAGGGTATTTTTGATTTACTCGAGTATTTTCAGTATTACATAGACATCCCGTCTATATCTCTAACGAGATTGACAGAGCCTAAGGTCCATACCACGTTTATTCGAATTTGTGCAAACAAATGTATTTCAGTTACGAAAAGAAATACACGTTAACTCCCCCCCAACCTTGTGATATTTGGTGTTTTTTTTCGGACCCCCCGCTCACGTAACTAATAGACGGACCCGCACCACCCGAAAATTAACAAATATTTGTGCGTAAGCTAAATAATATAACTAGCTTCTGCCCGCGACTTCGCTTGCGCACAATTAGATTGAAGAACTGATGTTGTTAGTTATATTTTGCAATAATTATTTACGCTGCGACTCTAGGCAGCTAGGACTTTTAGCATGTTCATCGCTATCCCGCGGGAATTATGCAATTTTCCGGGATAAAAAGTAGCCTATGTGTTAATCTAGGGTATCAGCTATCTCCGTTCCAAATTGTATCCAAATCCGTCCAGCCGTTTGCGCGTGAAGAAGTAACAAACATACACACACACTCACAAACTTTCGCCTTTTTATGACGAATATATTGACGACCGGATGGCCTAGTGGTTAGAGAAACTGACTATGAAGGTCCCGGGTTCGATCCCCGGTCGGAGCAGATATTTGTATGAAAAATATGAATGTTTGTTCTCGAGTCTTAGATGTTTAATATGTATTTTAAGTATTTGGATTTGCATAAGTATGTTTATACTTATAGTACCCATATTAGTACAAGCTTTGCTTAGTTTGGGACTAGGTCAATTGGTGTCAATGGTCCCAAGATATTTATTTATTTATACGTACATAATACACATACACAAATCATGTCTTTATACCTTACGGGGTAGACAGAGCCTAAGGTAACAGGTACCTACAGGCCACATTTAGCAAGATTGAGGGCGTATAGCGTATAGAAAATGGAATCAAAATAGTGATGGGTTTAATTTCTAAATGTCTGTGAAAATCAGAACACATAGAAAAATCCGAAAAGTAAAGCTATGGCCGGGAATCGAACCCGGATCCTCGTCATTCCGTGACGCGTGCTATACCACTACACCACCCATAGCAGGTGGGTAGTCTCCGAATTTTTCTACCTGTTACCGACCGTCACGTGACCTTTGTTACTATGCGAATTTTTTGTCGCTAAGCGTCATCTGTTTGAATGATGTGTCTGTACGACACAATTACAAACTCCCGTGGAACATCTACTGCTCACCAGGGACGAGAGAAGGCGCTGTTTTTCAAATGATAGGTACTATCAAATGAATCAAGAAATTTTTATTTCTTGATTTTTATGTTTTACTTTTACGGTTTTACCGTTAGAAATTTAATTTCTAAATGTCTGTGAAAATCAGAACAGATCAGATCAGATCAGAGGATTTTTCTATGTGTTCTGATTTTCACAGACATTTAGAAATTAAATTTCTAACGGTAAAACCGTAAAAGTAAAACATAAAAATCAAGAAATAAAAATTTCTTGATTCATTTGATAGTACCTATCATTTGAAAAACAGCGCCTTCTCTCGTCCCTGGTGAGCAGTAGATGTTCCACGGGAGTTTGTAATTGTGTCGTACAGACACATCATTCAAACAGATGACGCTTAGCGACAAAAAATTCGCATAGTAACAAAGGTCACGTGACGGTCGGTAACAGGTAGAAAAATTCGGAGACTACCCACCTGCTATGGGTGGTGTAGTGGTATAGCACGCGTCACGGAATGACGAGGATCCGGGTTCGATTCCCGGCCATAGCTTTACTTTTCGGATTTTTCTATGTGTTCTGATTTTCACAGACATTTAGAAATTAAATTTCTAACGGTAAAACCGTAAAAGTAAAACATAAAAATCAAGAAATAAAAATTTCTTGATTCATTTGATAGTACCTATCATTTGAAAAACAGCGCCTTCTCTCGTCCCTGGTGAGCAGTAGATGTTCCACGGGAGTTTGTAATTGTGTCGTACAGACACATCATTCAAACAGATGACGCTTAGCGACAAAAAATTCGCATAGTAACAAAGGTCACGTGACGGTCGGTAACAGGTAGAAAAATTCGGAGACTACCCACCTGCTATGGGTGGTGTAGTGGTATAGCACGCGTCACGGAATGACGAGGATCCGGGTTCGATTCCCGGCCATAGCTTTACTTTTCGGATTTTTCTATGTGTTCTGATTTTCACAGACATTTAGAAATTAAATTTCTAACGGTAAAACCGTAAAAGTAAAACATAAAAATCAAGAAATAAAAATTTCTTGATTCATTTGATAGTAGTGATGGGTTGCTAGCCTCATCGCCTACAACACGATTCCTATGATTGACGCCCATTCACTCGATGGGCTTTTACCATCTGCGCGGGTAGAGAAGCAACTGGTACATTCTATGTTTTTTCTTTGCTCCCAGACCAGCATGGAAGAGAACACACATAGACACAGGCATAGAAAGAAAGAAAAAAGTTTATTTATGACAATCACAAAACATCAAATAAAATAAATTAAACAAAATAAATTATCACAAAAAAAAAAAATGACACAAAATGGTCCCAACTCAGCATTTGCTGGCCTTACAGCCAGCGCTGGTCTTCCGTTGGGACCATAGGGTGATTACATTAAATAACAAGACAGAAGAGCTAGTTTATTTATAATTGAGCACAAAAATTTATCGAACATCTATCTTTGTCAATATCGATACCAGGCCATCGCTGCCCGTATGCAAATTGAAATGGCATCCCCTTTCAATTCAGATTTATTTGCAATCACGATAAAAGCTGCCCATTTAACCACAAACTCTATACAGGTACATTCTATACATACATAAATGACGGCTTTATCTCTTACGGGGTAGACAAAGCCTGAAGTGACTTGTCACATCTGGATGTTGTCAGTTTTTTTTTTTACATGAATAGGAAGGCAAACGAGCAAGTGGGTCACCTGATGGTAAGTGATCACCACTGCCCATAGACACCCGCAACCCTGGAGGGACTGCAGATGCGTTGCCAACCTAGAGGACTAAGATGAAATGCCTCTTGTGCCCGTAATTTCCCCGGCTGTCTTACTCTCCGCACCGGAACACAGCAGTGCGAGCACTGCTACTTAGCGGCAGGATTAGCGAGTAAGATGGTGGTAGAAATCCGGACGGACCTTGCACAAGGCCCTACCACCCGCTTAGATCTTCGCTTTAGATCTTGATCTAAAGGCCACGTTTAGCATGATTGTGGGCGTATAGGTGGAAAGGGGAATCAAAATAGTGATGGGTTGCCGCATCGCCAAACACACGATTACATATTACATGTTATAAGGGTGGCAACCCTTAGATTAGATTATACTCATAACGCGCGACGAACCGATACGCCGCGAGCGCCTTTCTTAGTTAGTAGAAATGTAGGAAGAAAATGTTATTTTGTAGTTTAAAATGTTTATTGAAATGTAAAATTAATGTTATAATAAATGTTATGTTAAACTGTTGTTAGGTTGAATCACTAAAAGTAACTGAACTAAATTATCGCTAAATATTTCTCAATAGAGAGAATGAACAAAAAATTTACCTTGCTACTCCGCTACTCGAGCACTACTGCTACTACTACTGGAGTAGCGGAGTAGCAAGGTAAATTTTTTGTTCATTGGAATGGACCTCCGCAAAGTAACGCCTGATTCAATAAAATACAATAGAGAGAAGTCGCTCTGCGCTGAAAGCAATCTATACTAATATTATAAAGAGGAAAAATTTGATTGTTTGTTTGTTTGCATTGAATAGGCTCCGAAACTACTGGACCGATTTCAAAAAATCTTTTGCCGTTAGAAAGCTACATTATCACTGAGTGACATAGGCTACTTTTTACCTTTTCCTACGGGAAAATTAATTTATCGCGGGCGAAGCTGCGGACGGAAGGCTAGTATTTAATAATTTGGGTTACACGCGCAGAGCGCCTAGAATTCATGTACGCTGACCGTACACATGTTATAAGATAGGCACAATTTCATGCAACGTGCTCCGAGCCTGGATTTGGACACACTGCGTCTCGTTTTAGGCTCTAAACTCGCCAATTTTTATAAAAACTTAGAACACAGGAAGCCAATGGTTAAAAATCGTAACATGATCACCAACTTTACATGGCTTGTGTACAAACCTTTAAAATGTCCTAGAGCCAACGCCGCTGATTCGATGAAGCCTTGAAAATTCGTATTTTCATCATCATCAGGAACATTATTCAGAATTAAAAGCATATAAATATTCGGTCCGTTAAAATTGTTCCTGGCTGAAATATGACCCGAATTTAGGTCGCGTGTGAAAATATGTATTTAGTCGTATTGCGCGACGAAACACCACGGTTTGTGGTTATTCGTGTAAATAACGCGGAAACTGGAAAATACTTTCATTTGGTAACGGCCGGGATTGCATAAAATACGAGATATGAGTTGTAATATTATATAGAGACGCGGGAGCGCGTCAGCCAAGTTCAAAATAAAAGGAACTAGCGACGCTGCCGTGTGTATATCGCAGGCGGATTGTAGTAATCCGCCATATTACAAAATGCTTAGCCGTTTTGGTCGTTTTGCAATGATTGAATTGACGACTAGCCGTAATGTAATACAGCGAGTCATTAGCTGCGGCTTTGGCTGTTTTTACTTCAGTCGACGAGCTCCGCTTCGCTTTGCTCCTATCTTCGCTCAGTTTGGCCCTTCGGTTCTGACGCAATTCTAACCTAACCTATCCACTAGAAAATCCATCTTTATTTCTTACTAGATTCTGCCCGCGACTTCGTCTGCGTAGAATAATACATATAAACCTTCCTCTTGAATCACTCTATCTATTAAAAAAACCGCATCAAAATCCGTTGCGTAGTTTTAAAGATGTAAGCATACATAGGGACGGACAGACATACGAAAGCGACTTTGTTTTATACTATGTAGTGATTTGGTGATAGTAGTACGACGCGGCTAAATGTAGGCCGCCATATCAAAGAAAGACAATCCGGCTAATAGTTGTACCGCCGCATTGCAAAACGGCCAAAACGGCTACGCATTTTGTAATATGGCGGATTAATACAATCCGCCTCCGATATACACACACTTTTGCTGTGAACTTGGCTGACACGCTACCGCGTGTCTAGATCATATTACAACTGATATCTCGTATTGGTAAAATGGTGGCTTGCTGAAATCATTCCAGAATGCTTCTGAGACCCTTTTTTATATTGATTTTGATTGTTAAACAGACTACTACTACTCAGTAAAAGTAAATAAAACCAGTCATATTTTCCACATAAATGGTTTCATATTGACGGCAGATATTTGAAGTTGTACCTACTTATCTGTAGTTTACATAACCGTACATAGAGAAATGCTCCACATAAATATATGTTCGCTGAAATATCATTCTTTATACGCAGTTTTATTTATGAAAGATCTGGAATTTATAGAGGAGGGTTTTATAGAGAAATTCAATAGGTTCCTTTCATCTATTGATACATCTCAAGTAAGACATTCTCAAACGAAGATCAAAGCAAAATAAACCTGCAAGTTACGAAGCCCGGAGTACATTAAATTTAAAATTTGTCACAAGGTAAATTGCAAAAACGTGCACGTGAAAAATACCGCAAAAACGAAGGTCCTCAACCGTTTAACCACTCAAGCCGAGCGACAAAAACACGAGATATTTTAACCTACTACAATAAACCTAATGTAACATATAAAACCCCCAATAAACCGGGAGTTTTTCCAACATGGCAGCCCCTGACCCGCCGCCGCAGTCGTAACGAAAAGGGTCGCTCCATTAGCATTTAAATAGCCGTGGTGTTGCCACTTTATAGACAAAAGTCCCCGATGTTCGCCTGAATGGGAAAAGAAATAATTCGATTAAGTAAGAGAGTTAATTTGAAAAATGTAAAGCTGTAAAGAGGCCGGAAAAATGAGGCATCAGAAAGGTAATTTAGATATTTTAGAAGAATATTGTGGTTTAAAATAAAGCGCTAAGTTTTATTTTGAAGGCAATGGACCAAGTCTTATTTTACGCGCCATTTGCTTCACAAGTAATGTACTCGGTGGGAAATATACGCGTGGGTTATTTGTTTTTTTTTCTATAGAATTTATTGAGTTTGGACCTTTGAAAGCGAGCACTGTGTTCTACACTGAGTGTTAAATTTATCTGGTATACTTTAGACAATGATTTCATTAGTTAGCCAAATACCTCGTGAATGTTATTCAGGAGTTTCTAATTGTGGTTTACAAAATGTTTCCGTACATCGATTGATGTTCAAATGCTACTTAACTGTTTGTCCTCCTTTTTATTTTCTGTTTATTGTAAACTATTTAATAAGGTAATTTATGTACTTTTTAGTTACACATCAGGTTCTATTTATTACTTTATTTACGTATAGGTTTATTACGTATCAGTGCTGCAGGCGTCTAACACCTCAGCGTAATGCTGAGCCAGCGACCGTTTCACTTTTGCGAAGACACACAACGCTGATGATCTGCTTTTCATGTCTGTGTTTTTGTTTCTTTTCCATAAAATTGCGTGTATGCCCTTATTATCGGTGTGTCTTGCAAAAACGAAAAAAAAATCTTCTTTTTTTCTTTCTTCTTTCCTAAAAAGGGGCGCTTCCACCGGCTTCCCGCAACTCTCGCTATGTCGTCGGTCCACCTGGTGTATATATCCACTGCGTCTTCCGATTCGTTGTCACCACTCGAGAACTTTTCTCCCCCAACGGTTGTCTGTTCTACGAATGATATCCGCCCAAACAAAAAACATAAAAATAACAAGTTATCAAAATAAAGACAAGAATCGTCAACTTAAATTTTAATGATCACAAATATAACGTTTCACTAAACACTGAAACAACAATTACGAGTTAACAATATCAAATATTATTCACAGTTTTTTGCTTCACATTATTCTCAAGTCTAGTTAAAGTTTTGCCGCTTCAAAAGGCTAAAAGTTGAGCGAATAATTTTCTTTCTTGCCTCGAATGATGGGGCAAGAAAGTTCTGCGCGGAGAAGTTCCATAACGAGAGGAATTGGCCCAGCCACTAGCCGGTCAACTTTGCTATGAGTGCTGGCTAAAATTGATCCTCGATATCTTTAGGAAAGAGAAATTATTTCATAATAGTTATTTATGCGGTTGGTAGGGGAGACCGAGGCAAGTTGAGACAGAGGTGAATTGATACAAAGCCTTTTTCTCTGCACCTATGACAGTTAGCGAGGTCACAACTTCACACAAACTGTGGAGTGTAGAAAGAACAACGAATTAGCGAAGTTACCAGCCCGATAAACTGTCACAGTTCAGAGAAATCGGCTTTGTATTAACTCACCTCTGTCTCAACTCTCCTCGGTCTCCCCTACATAGTGCCTAATATGTGCAGTCGCATACATAAAAACAGTCCATCGAGGGAATAAGCGAAAATCTTAGGAATCATGTTACAGGCGATGTGGGTAGCAACCCATCACTATTTTTTATTCCCCTTTCCACCTAGACGTCCACAATCATGCTAAACGTGGCCTTTAGGTCTTTTTACCTTAGGGTCTGTCTACCCCGTAAAGGATAAAGATGTGATTTTATGTGTATGTGTGTTATAAATAAAATAAAATGTTTTTATTTCAGATTATAAATCCATATTATGTTAGTATCAGTCAGTGCTTACAAATCTAGTGTTAGTCAACATCATCACTACATAGTATAAAACAAAGTTGCTTTCTCTGTCCCTATGTCCCTATGTATGCTTATATCTTCAAAACTACACAACGGATTTCGATGCGGTTTTTTTTAAAAGATAGAGTGATTCAAGAAGAAGGTTTTTATGTATAATTCTACGCAGATGAAGTCGCGGGCAGAAGCTAATTAATAAATAATTAATCGGGCTAGTCGCTGACCCAGAGTGCAGTCAAGTGCGTGCACCCCGGTCCAGTATAAAACCACACGAAGCTAAAGGCTAACGCTAGCTAGCTAAACAAACATTTTATCGTTCATTTTGTAACAAAAGCTATCTCGCAGTAATTATCGGGCATGCGGGTCGCGGCGGGGTCGGGGTTAAGCAGCATCCAACAAATAAACCCCATTTGACCTTTACAAGTTCATAGTTGAGTTTAATTTAATACGAGACTGTATTAATATTGGGACTTATGCAATGTTTTCTGGATTTACCCTCGAAAATTAGGTTCAACCTGTAGTTTGCGGTGGAGACTGTAAAATACGCGAGGCGCGAGGAACCCGAGAGATGTGAACAGCGTATTATTGAGGTCATAAGTACCTAATATTTTTTTTATATGGTAGGGGTAAACGAGCAAGAGGGCCACTTGATGGAAAGTAATCACCATTGCCTATAGGGCTTTAAAAGCGCGAAAATTTATGAAACGTTTTAAAAACCTGATGACAGCGCCCATACAAAATGAAGGGCACCCTGTATACATTTCAATAGAAATTAAACTGATATTTCAGTATTCAAACGGAGAAATCTCATCCCGCATTTTCAATCCATTCGCAGAATTACGAGCAACGCAACGGTCTGTTAAGTAACTTTGTATGCATAGGACGCAAGTTGTAAAACTACAAAAATCACAGACTTTCCGCGGTTTTAGAAAATATATTCCAGAAACTTGAAGTTACATTTTAACTCTGATGGCTGTAAAGCTGCAGGTTAGAATAAAATGGAGGTTCAGAGAATAGAATTAAACACAACATTAAAATAGTGTTTAGGGTGATTTCTTCAGTTTAAAAAACAAGTCAAAGTGCTGGATCGATTTATACAAGCCAGGAAGGGAAACTGGCTTTCAAATGAAAAAAACCGCATCGAAGTCGCTCTATCCGTTTGAGAACTAAGATGCCACAAACAGACAGACGACATACATAGAAATTGATGTCACACTTACAGCACTCTTTTTGCGTTGGAAGTTAAAAAAAATAATGTTTAAAAAAAATAGCAGCCCCTTTGAATAAGTAAAAAAGCAAAAAGGACAAACTTCTTAAAGCTCGAAAATGTCAGTCGAAAATAGATATGAAACACAAAACATAATTTTCAAACGAAATGAAAACAGTAAACGGCAGTAATGATAATTGAAAACGAAAATAATAACGTCTGCAAAACATGTTTAAACGAAGCAATTACGTCAATTTAAAAATAATTGAGTCTCGTTAGCATCAAAAAGATGCCAATAGAAAATATTGAAAATAAATTAATATGGTGGAAAACTAAAAATATGTAGTTTGACACGATACACGGTTAATAACAAGACAAGGCACAACTTCAATTACCTAAATAAAAAAAAAAAAAAAAAAAATTACCTAACAACATTTCATATTTTTCATTTTCCGCAAATCGAAAAACGTTTCGAGAAATTTAATAATAATAAAATATAGCCCCTTTTATTCCGTTTCGCTACAATTTCAGTACATTATGTAGTCTTTTTTTTATAAATTATTGCGTAATTCGGCGTGCCTCATGGCATAAGCTCTTTGGTTGTTTTGGGCTATAGTTCCCACGCGGGCCCGGTGCGGATTGGGAACTTGACACACACTATTGAATTGCTTCGCAGATATGCGCAGCTTTCCTCACGATGTTTTCCTTTTTTAGAAAAATTTAATATGCCTATACGAAACAAAAAAAATTTTGTGATTTTTGCTTCCAATGTTTTTCGAAAAAATCGCATGTAATGGTCAAATGCGAAATGACGTCATTTTATCAAGCTGAAGGGGTGGACGTGTGCCACTAATAAGAAGTGGTGATAGGCTAATAATTACCCGCTGACTAGTCGGGGAAACCGACCCCCAATATGTCGACGCAGCTGCATGAGTCATCATCATCATCACAGGAAATCTAGACCAGCATGCAAGTTTTTTTGACGCATGATTACAAATTAACATTAGACTTAAGTTCCAAAAGTTACATACATACATAAATCGCGTCTTTATCCCTTACGGGGTAGACAGAGCCTAAGGTAACAAGACCTAAAGACCACGTTTAGCATGATTGTGGGCGTATGAAAGGAAAAGGGAATCAAAACAGTGATGGGTTGCTAGCCACATCGCCTATATAACATGATCCCTAAGATTTTCGCCTAATCCCTCGATGGGCTTTTACCATCTGCGCGGGAAGAGAAGCAACTGGTCCTGTCACGGTCGCCATGTAAAAAAGCAAATTCTAAACGAGATTTTTCTCTAACAACCGTCGCCAAGCAACTTAAGCCGAACACACATTCGCGACAGGTACATTCTATGTTTTTTCTTTGCTCCCAGAGCAGCGTGGAAGATAAGAAAAAGTTCGTACCAAATTATTGCTTTGCGTGTCGATAGCTAGCTCTAGTACAGGTGTCGGCATAATTCTCCTTAAACTTAAAGCTTTTGTGAACTTTTGAAGGACTTTTTTGGAGCATAGTCGCGCTTTTTAAAGGTCCCGCGCCGATCGGACTCCATTAACATTTAGATTGGCTGGTCAAAGCAGAATTACAATTCTGTTGACACAGAATATTTTATCGGCATTTTGGATCGCATATATAGGATTTTTTGAATTCTGAATATTTTGCAAGCTTTGAGATTTGGCGTTTTGGAAAAAGGTCAGGTCAGGAGTACCCAAAACCGACGAGCATGTTTGAAGAGATGATGATTGTGGATGAAGCGAAAGAAATATGTCAGGACCGTAGCAAGTGGAATAAAGTAGTCTCTGCCTACCATTGTGGGAAAGAGGCGTGACCGTATGTATGTATGTATGAGATCAGTAACAAAATTTGCTAGAAGCAATCATCGTGAAACGGGGTAAGGATAGAATAACATTTTGCGTTTTCACTTGCTTCTCAAAATTCCTGGCTCAGCTTCCTCTAAAAGTAGTTTATTTATAATTCCTCCTTTTATCTGGTAATTTGCTATAATTTGGAATCATGTTAAAGGCGATGCGGCTAGCAACCCGTCACCATTTTCATTCTCCTTTCCACCTATAAGCCCACAATCATTATATATGTATGTATGTAATTTTTTTCATACATACATACATACATACATACCGTCACGCCTCTTTCCTACAGGGGTAGGCAGAGACCACTTTATTCCACTTGCTACGATCCTGACATATTTCTTTCACTTGATCCACAGTCATCAATCTCTTCATACATGCTCGTCGGTTTCGGGTACTCCTGACCTGACCTTTTTCCAAAACATCTCCTATTTGGTCTCGGAACGTCCGTCTAGGCCTTCCCCTCCCAACGTAACCATTCACACTGTAATTTTTTTATTTGTTCGTATCCCTTCTGACCATACTACGGGGTAAGCTGGGGTTTTATTTTATATGTGTCTATAGTAGAGATGTATAAAAGTAAGAGACTAAAACTAAAAGTATGAGAAGGAAGAAAGTGAAAAAAGGCCTTGCTAGTACAGCCCTAGGACTTGCAGGTCATTATGTGTATAAGTTAAGCATACGTTTGATGGTAGACCTTTATGCAAGGTCCGTCCGGATTGGTACCACCGTCTTACTCGCTAATCTTGCCGCCAAGCGGAATCCGGGATGGAGAACAGACGCCGGTAAAGTTAATGGCCCATACATGCACAACACACAAATCACGTCGACATCCCTATCGGGGTAGACAGCCTGGGGTAACAAGAGCTAAAAGCCACGTTTAGCATGATTACGCGTTTAGGTGGAAAGGGGAATCAAAATAATGATGGGTTCCTAAGAATTTCGCCCATGGTAAAAAACCATCGCCACCACCATAATGGCACACGAGATACCTTATATTTTATCTTAGAGCTATAGGCTAACGCGTCTGCAATTCTCTGGTGTCGCGGATGTCCGTGGGCGGCGGTGCTTACTTACATCGCCGAAAGTTTGTGATCAAGATACCATGTTTACCTGAAACAATTCAATAGCTTAATTAGTAAGTAAGTAAGTAAATTCTTTATTGTACAAATATAATGAAGCAGATACAATTCACAAAAAATAACATTAATATATGCACATAGGCGAACTTATTCCTATAAGGAATCTCTACCAGTTAACCTTTGAGTAGATGAGAGGGGCATTAAACGAGTAGTTAGTAAAACGATTACTTTTTGGGTTCCGTACTCAAAGGGTAAAAACGATCCCTATTACTACTTGTACCTTCTGACCATATGACGACCGGATAGCCTAGTGGTTAGTGCCCCGACTATGAAGCTAGAGGTACTGGGTCCAAATCCCGGTAGGGGCAGACAGTTGTATGATGAATACCTACGAATGTTTGTGCCCAAGTCATGATTGTTGTATTCATTGAAGTATCTATTTATCTACATTATATAAAGAAAGAAAGAAAGAAAGAAAACGTGTATTGACACAAAACGACACATAAAGAAAATAAAATAATAATATATATATATATATATTTTTATATGAATAGGAAGGCAAACGAGCAAGTGGGTCACCTGATGGTAAGTGATCACCACTGCCCATAGACACCCGCAACCCCGGAGGGATTGCAGATGCGTTGCCAACCTAGAGGACTAAGATGAAATGCCTCTTGTGCCCGTAATTTCCCCGGCTCTCTTACTCTCCACACCGGAACACAGCAGTGCCAGCACTGCTACTTAGCGGCAGGATTAGCGAGTAAGATGGTGGTAGCGATCCGGACGGACCTTGCACAAGGCCCTACCACCGCTACCACCGCAATAATAATAAAACTAAGTAACTTATGTGCCGAAAGTGCCAAAAGGGTATATAAATATGTTTATCCATTGCCTGGTACCCATAACACAAGCTTTGCTTAGTTTGGGGCTGGGTCAATTGGTGTAATTTGTCCCAAGATATTTATTTAATTATTTATTAATATTGTGAAGCTGTAGAGACTGGAAAGTCTGTAGATGATAGATGTAAAAAATAATTGGCTGGGATACTTAGAATCGATAACAGAACACGTTCCAACAGTTTTTAGAATTTTTGTCTGTTTGTCTGTTTATCTGTATGTTTACGAGCGCATCACGTGAAAATGGCTGAACGGATTATGCTGCAAACTTTACTAATCTGTTGTTTTTATCCCGGAAAATTGCACAATTCCCGCAAGATAGCGATAAAAAAGTCGCGGGCGGAAGCTAGTGTATCTCGTATCTCAGCTCGCAAAAATGTTTCCTTTTCCAATGTTAAAACGCGGAAACTAAATTGTTTCCCCAATATCCTACGGATAAACCTCATGATAAATAGCGAAAATAAACCGCGACAACACGGAATGCGCTCTCCTAACACGCAACAAGATCGAGTTTTCTTCAACACAGGAACCGTTTACAAAAGGAAATATTATTCAAAAGACATCAATCTGAATGGCAGGTGTTCTAGAACAATCAATCTCTGATTTTACTCTGATGACTGTTGTTGTCTCTTGCTGGCCTACGAATTCGTGTGGATGAGATAAGGACGGGTGTGTATCTGTCGGTCTGCGGCCGAATTTACTGCCGATGGTTCGAAGTAAAAACGTTGTGTTTTTCTTTGAATCTGTAAGGTTATTTTAAGAGGTTTTCATTGTTCAAGATTTTAGTGTGATTGGACATTGTTATCTTTGTTTTGCTGATTTAATGCTTTGTTTTTTTACTGTGATTAACACGTTCGCTGCGATAAGAGGTCTAAAGACCTCCTGCCTGTACTCCCGGGCTGTGCGGTTAAAAATATTGCGGTTTTGCTCTGGTGCGGAGCTCATAGCTTGTATATTTTCATAGGTATAAAAGAGATCGCTATATGGTTCGATTTATATTCAAACGTAGAATTTGGTAAAACCTTAAAAAACACGAGAGGTTTTTAGGCCCCTCATCGCACTGAGAGTGAAAAGTGAACGTTCAGTGCGGATAGGGGGTCTAAAGACCTCATGTAGATAGTACGGGTCTTTTCGCCCCCTCTCGCACCTGTTTGTGTCTATGATAATGAAACTATAACACAGTGATGTGCACTCGTCGATGAGCAATGCACGTGATTTATTGAATTTGCCGGTGAGTCAAAGTACGTACATAAGTGAAGACCAAAAAGTTACACACCGTTAAAGCTGCGTTATTACGTAGTTAAAATTCATCATCATCATCATCATCATCTCAATCAGAACATTATTGCTCCATTGTTTCAGTTAATCCACGTACTTCGACACTAACGAAAAATCATATATGTTTAAAAAAAATGGTGACAAACGAAGAAAATGTGTTATGTAAATCTGCGCACTACTCTAACCAGTCGAGAAGCTAATAAAAAAGTCAAAAAAATTAAATCTTACTGCCGCGATTGTAACAAACCACTATGCCTTAAATGTTTCTATAACAATCATATGTATATAAAGTAATAGATTATAATAATTATTTTCAATTCATCGATATGATTGCTTTTTTATTGACCACATCCCTAGCAGTAGCTACAAGCGTACCGTAAATTGAGTGCTGTAAGAGGTCTAAATGCCTCCTAATTATTTTCTGTCATTGTGTCTTCTCCTTACATCGAAACTCTGGGCGAAGCCAAAATTAGACAGAATAGTCCTTTAGAAATGCTCATAAGTATGTTTAATATAATTTTTTGAGAAATTCGCAGAAATATATGGATTTTAAGTATTCGGTTCCGTGAGTGGTCTTAAGGCCCCTAGCCGCACCGGTAAAATCGTACAGTGAAGGCCTAAAGACCTCTTACAGCACTAGTTGAAAGTAAGCAACATTTTGAGCCGCAGCGAACGTGTTAAGGTTGGTTACATCCAGGACCTTCAATTCAAATTGATCAAACATATAACATACATAAATCGCGTCTTTATCCCTTACGGGGTAGACCGAGCCTAAGGTAACAAAACCTAAAGGCCACGCTTAGCATGATTGTGGGCGTATAAGTGGAAAGGGGAATCGAAATAGTGATGGGTTGTTAGCCGCGTCGCCTATAACATCGATGAGCTTTTACCATCTGCGGGGGAAAAGCAACTCGTACATTCTATGTTTTTTCTTTGCTCCCAGACCAGCATGGAAGCAAACATAGCCTCAAAAACAGCGTTGCGGCTTGTCGCAATATTATGCTGAGTGGGGCCCATTTTACACCATATCGGTACTATTGCTAAGTATATTGTAATTCTTCTTCCTATTATATATCTACGTGTATCGAATGTGTGTAAATAAATGTTTCTCTCTCTCTCTCTCTCTCTCTCTCTCTCTCTCTCTCAAAAATTGTATGTATGTATGTATTGTATGTTTGTCCGGGTAGAATATTGCGAATCAAGTTTGAAGAGCAGATATCTTCAACAGATTGAGCTGAAATTTTTCATACTTTTGGAAGTCGGATGACAATACAATAATCTGGTAAATTCTGGTGGCCCAGTCAGGACCGTCTCCGCAGGAGGGAACTCTTCAACGGTTGGTCCGATGGACTTGAAATTTGGTACATGTGTAGGACGGATGACAAGGCAAGTACAGGCAGCAAATAAAACTTGTATTAAAAATGAAATTTTTGACACAAGCTTCAGTATAGACGTTTGTTACTCTTTCACGCCAAAACGGCTGAACGGATCTAGATGAGGCACAGAGATAATTTACACATAAAATAGAGTTGAAAACGCGATATTTGTGATAGTATACTTATTATAATTATTTCAAATGATTTTACTTCAAACAATTAACATACATACATACATACATATGTCACGTCTTTATCCCTTACGAAGTAGACAGAGCCTAAGGTAACAAAACCTTATGGCCACGTTTAGCATGATTAAGGGCGTATAGGTGGAAAATGGAATCAAAATAGTGATGGGTTGCTAGCCTCATCGCCTATAACATACATACATACATACATAAATCACGTCTTTATCCCTTACGGGGTAGACAGAGCCTAAGGTAACAAAACCTTATGGCCACGTTTAGCATGATTAAGGGCGTATAGGTGGAAAATGGAATCAAAATAGTGATGGGTTGCTAGCCTCATCGCCTATAACATGATTCCTATTATTTTCGCCCATTCGTGCGGGTAGAGTAGCAACTAGATAAAAAAATATCCAGATAACGCCCAACTGCTTCCATCAAGTGACCCGCGTGCTTTGGCCCATTACCGCGTGAAAAAACATCCTCCTATTTTACCATAACACGTAACGTACTTCCAATTTTTCCCCAAACCATTATCCTGAGCGCATCCCGTAGTTCGGCAAAACATTGCCCTGGCTTCATCATTTCTATAGCTTTGTTCCCTCGCTGGTATCACTTTAATGTCCTCCGTTATCTTAATTCGAGGCCATTTGCTTTATATTCTGGCGTAATGACTCGGGAACACATAGCTTGTCGCTGTTGGAAAAGACGTGTTTAAATAAAATCTGACACCGAACAAGTTGAGACGGGTCCACGGACGGCGATATGGCGCCTATTTCACTAACATGAAAATTAAATTTCTAAACATACATACATACCGTCACGCCTCTTTCCCACAGGGGTAGGCAGAGACTACTTTGTTCCACTTGCTACGATCCTGACATACTTCTTTCGCTTCATCCACATTCATTAATCTCTTCATACATGCTCGTCGGTTTCAGATACTCCCGACCTGACCTTTTTCCAAAACGTCTCCTATTTGGTCTCGAAACGTCCGTCTAGGCTTTCCCCTCCTAACGTTACCATGCACACTCCCCATATAGATCTGTTTAGTTAGTCTACTTTCATCCATCCACTCTATGACCAAACCAACTAAGCATACTTTTTTCTATCCTAGTCACTATATCCTCTTTCACACCAGCACGTTCCCTTATCACACTATTCCTTATTCTATCTTTCAGTGATACACCTTCCATACTTCTTAACGCTCTCATTTCTACTGCATTTATTCTACTTTCATGCTTCTTTTGCTAACAGTTTAACAGTAACGGTACATTTATGGAATTTCTCATCAGGTACAAGTAAGAAATTACGACTAAGTAATTATAAAATTACGGCGTTTTTATAGCTTATAAATGATAAAAAATAAATGTCAAAATACCTAGTGTCGCATTAAAATGGTGGTGCCGGAAGTTAGTGCATTTTTTAAAATCTGTACCGCTCAGAAATGGCGGCATAGCGCTCAGAGTTATTTTATGATATAGTAACAGCCTTCTAAGCTTCAATCACGCTGGTTCATTTCACATTGTTTTTTTTTGTCCATGGGCTTGTAGTCTATAAGCGAAAGTCACAAGACGTTTGCCTTATTTGGGTAAGACGACCCTAAACCCAATTAATCTTCGTTTAATCACTCCGTGTCCGTGCTTAATGCTATTTGTTGTCTTTATTTGAATAATGGCTGGCGACAACCACAACAACCACCCACTGCCGACAACGCACTGGCATCGCGTAAAGCGCTGCGGGTGTCTATGGACAGTGGTGATCATTTACCATCAGGTGACCCACTAGTTCGTTTGTATGGCCTCTCTAACATAAAAAAAAAATAAAAAAAAAAATCTCTGCGACGTTTCAAGAGGGCAGACTTACAGTGTGCAAAGTCACAGTCAGTGCAGTTAATCGCCACAGTGGCTTGACCACTTATTTTAGCGATTCAAATTATGTTACCCTGTTGTATGATGTGATAGATAGAGTGGAAAGGGGAATCAAAATAGTGATGCGTCGGTAGCCGCAAAGATTCTTAAGATTTTCGCCCATTCCCTCGATGGGCGAGAAGAGAAGCAACTGGTACATTCTATGTGTTTTCTTTGCTCCCAGACTAGCATGGATGTATGGTTATGTATGTGTGGAGGTATTAAATGCAGTAGTTATATAACTTGTCTATTAAAACAATCCTCAAAGTGGAAAGTAAAGTCATACACTGCAAAGCTTAAGTGGTCACGTCTTGTCTAGATGTGGTCACGTCGCAGCCTCGTTCGAGTCAGTGCTCCGGCAGAGGTCAAATGATCTTAGTTAGTTGTGAAAATTATGGGCGCAATTAGTGGGGTGGGACGCCATTATGATTGTGCCGGTGGACCAATAGGCGTTTAGTTCTTGGAGCGCTCTGTAATGTTGTTGTTTGGATATTAAAAATGAAAATTTTAAAGGTTTATTTATGCAAACAAGGGTTCTAAATTTAACATACATACACATACACATATCACGTCTTTGTCCCTCACGGGGTAGACAGAGCCTAAGGTTAAAAACCTAAAGGCCACGTTTAGCATGATTAAGGGCGTATAGGTAGAAAGAGAAATCAAAATAGTGATGGGTTGCTAGCCGCGTCGCCTGTAACATTATTCCTAAGACTTTCGCCCATTCCGTCGATGGGCTTTTACCATCAGCGGGAAGAGAAGCCACTGGTAAATTCTATGTTTTTCTTTTACTCCCAGACCAGCATGGAAGAAAAATTTCACTGCCTTTTCAAAAGTGTTTTTCATACATGTTAGGTTGTTGTTCACCTCGATTAATGATTCATTAATTAAAAAAAACAATGGTTATTACGGTTGTGCAAACAATATTTTCTTTTCTTTCATTCTGTTATCTAAACTTCATTTAAACTCAGTAAATGTTAATTTGAAATAGTAGTTTTCCGTTCTTTGTCATGATGCAATTTTTATTTTCTTTTTTTCATTTTGTGTAATTTATTCTTTGCATGTATTGTCGCAAATAATCAAATTTTTCTTCCATTCTATATTTAAATTAAATTTACGTCCTTACCTTATTCCAGTCTTTGGAATCATGAGTGATAGGCGATGCGGCTAGCAACCCATCACTGTTTAGATTTCCCTTTCCACCTATACGCCCTTAATCATGCGAAACGTGGCCTGTAGGTACCTGTTACCTTAGGCTCTGTCTAACCCGTAAGGGATAAAGACGTGAAATATATATGTATGTATGTATACCAGGATCGTAATGTTCGCCTGCTCGGGTATGTGACGCAATTAGCGACACAATTAGACATTGAGGGAGACAGATGCATAATTTCATAATCGTGCGATGTCGCCGGTGATAAATCCACGTCGGGCAAAGCAGGGTCACCACATTAGCTGGCTACAGTAGGCTAGCTAATAGGGAATATTCACGATTTCGTTCATGGCTTTCATTTAATCATGTAATATTAGCTGTTGGCCGCAACATCGTCTGCATAGAATTCGTTTATCGCTATCGGAATTACGCAATTTTCCGGGATATAAAGTAGCCTATACGTGTTATTCTAGACTATAATCTATCTATGTTGCAAATTTTATGCAGATCTGTCCAGCCGTTTTGGCCTGAAAGAGTAACAAACATCCATCCGTCCATCCATCCTTACAAACTTTCGCATTTATAATATTAATTAAGTCTTCCGTGCTGGTCTGGGAACAAAAAAAACAGAATGTACCAGTTGCTTCTCTTCCCGCGCAGATGGTAATAGCCCATCGAGGGTAACACGTCATTTAAAAATGCCAAAATGCGTACTATGTCTAAATGTAACACTGTCAAAAAATACAAAATGTTTGTGCCACCAGGTCGATTTGTCTAAATATTTTTGGGGCAAAATATGCTATGACGTGCACTTTTAGTCAAAATCTTTCCAAGGCAGCTTTCATAAAGGTTTAGATGTCCTTGTGTCTGGAAGTTTTCAGGACAGAATACTCTAAAGTCAAAATGTTTAAAATACTATTTGACTAATGTTGTCGTTCGGCCTGACAAGCATGTTGACATCACTACATAGTATAAAACAAAGTCGCTTTCCGCTGTCTGTCCGTCCCTATGTCTGCTTAGATCTTTAAAACTACGCAACGGAATTTGATGCGGTTTTTTTAATACGCAGAGTAATTCAAGAGGAAGGTTTATGTATAACTAGCTGTTGCCCGCAACTTCGTCCGCATAGAAATCGTTTATCGCTATCCCGCAGGAATTACGCAATTTTCCGGGATAAAAGGTAGCCTATGTGTTATTCCAGACTATAATCTATCTATGTTCCAAATTTCATCCCGATCTGTCTCTCTAGCCGTTCTGGCGTGAAAGAGTAACAAACATCCAAACATACTCACAAGCTTTCACATTTATAATATTAGTAGGATTCTACGCAGACGAAGTTGCGGGCAGAAGCTAGTTAGTATGTATATACTTTTTGACTTTTTTTCATTTTGACAAGAGAATTTTCGAACCCATTGAGCATTTTGACATCTTGACCATTTATCTTCTGTTCGTTTTTTCTATGATATAATTAGGCTCTTATTTATTTATTTATTTATTATTACAAATTCTTAGGTTTTAGTGGCATGTAATTGATTTGTCTTTTGTTCAATATAACATTTTTACATTTACATACTTTTTGATCGTAGTACATTTTGATAATGAGGCATTTTAAACCATTGTATATTTAGACATTTGTATCAAATGACCTAGGGTCTTACCATGACGTCTTAATGCGATCCAATTCCGATTCAGTTAAGCTTCGCTCCCTGTCAGCCCGAACCAAAAATCACAGCTAAAATCTGAACTGAGCCGGAATTGAATTGCTTTAAGACGTCAGCAAGGTTTTTGTTACCCAATCGAGGGCCCGCTTGCTCATTTATCTTCATTCTTTAAAAAAATATATAAAATAATTATTTTATGACAAGCCTACTGTTATCCTAAGTATTGTGGCGGGGATAAATCCAACTGACGCGAATATATGACGAGCCCGCAGATAAATAGCTATGTGCTCGACAAAATGTCACGACTGTTTGTCTGTATGTTTGTCACTCACTACTATGTATATTCTTAAAAACTATAAGGATAAATAATACACAAGATGATTAATCTGTGATCAGAAGTTGAACAATATTCGCAACCAGCCTAAATTTATTGCAATAGAATAGACTTAAAAAAAACTAAGGCGACACAACTGATTCGTTCGAGCAGCCGCGATCAAGTGGAGTCCCGTCGGTCGAGCTGTTTTTTTCGATCGGTCCGGTTCTTCCACCTCCACATCCCCTCCACGCTACGTTTCCGGCCGCGTCACCGGAACATGACGGATGGGGTGTGCACAAGAATCTTCTAAAAATATGTTACCGAAGTGTACATGTAACTTAGGTTAACCACATAGACTTGATTTTAACAAAGTTTTAAATCTTGAATCTTGAAGTTTATCATCACTACATAGTATAAAACAAAGTCGCTTTCTCTGTCCCCATGTCCCTATGTCCCTTTGTATGCTTATATCTTCAAAACTACACAACGAATTTTGATGCGGTTTTTTTTAATAGATAGAATGATTCAAGAAGAAGGTTTTTATGTATGATTCTACGCAGACGAAGTCGTGGGCAGAAGCTAGTTAATTATAAATAACTATCATCATATCGAGTAGCTATGCCGCAATGTTGTGCAGTTCCGTTTTGTTCGAAAAAAAACCGCTCTCAAAGCATTAACATTCATCTTCAACACATACACATTCACACATACACAAATATCGTCTTTATCCCTTACGGGGTAGACAGAGCCTAAGGTAACAGGTACCTACAGGCCACGTTTAGCAAGATTGGGGGCGTATAGGTGGAAATTCATCTTCAAATAATCCATATTTGCGATAATCATTTTTATAGGCGACCTGGCTAGCAACCCATCACTATTTTGATTCCCCTTTCCACCTATACGCCCATAATCATGCTAAAGGCCTTTGGGTCTTGTTACATTGGCCCTGTCGACCCCGTAAAGGAAATAAACGTGATTTGAGTTTGTGCTAATCAACAACAGGTGTGAAAAATAACGAACTAATAGTTAATATGCAGCAGTGACAACTACAACAGTGATGACAATAGTGTCATTAGAGGAACAATGGCCGCTCGAGAACAACGCGGGGACAAATCACGGGGATAAGCTCGCCCCATTGTCTAGTGCGTGATGTGGTGACCGATGACGTCCGTGCACTTGATTCCTGTTACGTGTGCTTCCGACAGAGTAAAACTATACAGAATTATACTAGGTCACGTGACAGCTAGTAACAGGTAGAAATTCGAAGACTACCCACCTGCTATGGGTGTGGGGATAGCACGCGTCACGGAATGACAAGGAGTCCGATTCCCGGTCATAGCTTTACTTTTCGGATTTTTCTGTGTTCATTTGAAAAATAGCGCCTTCTCTCGTCCCTGGTGAGCAGTAGATGTTCCACGGGAGTTTGTAATTGTATCGTACAGACACATCATTCAAACAGATGACGCTTAGCGACAAAAATTCGCAAAGTAACAAGGTCACGTGACAGCTACTAACAGACTACCCACCTACCCACCTGGTGGTGTAGGGGTATAGCACGCGTCACGGAATGACGAGGATCCGGGTTCGATTCTATTCTATAGACAATTAGGTTTTTTTTTTGTACAGAGTCCTTGAAAATTGTTCCGAAATATTTTGTATTCTTCCATGCTGGTCTGGGAGCAAAGAAAAAACATAGAATACCAGTTGCTCCTTTTCCCGCACATAGCAAAATCCCATCGAGGAAATAGGCGGGTGGTAGGGCCTTGTGCAAGGTCCGTCCGGATCGCTACCACCATCTTACTCGCTAATCCTGCCGCTAAGTAGCAGAGCTTGCACTGCTGTGTTCCGGTGTGGAGAGTAAGACAGCCGGGGAAATTACGGGCACAAGAGGCATTTCATCTTAATCCTCTAGGTTGGCAACGCATCTGCAATCCCTCCGGGGTTGCGGGTGTCTATGGGCAGTGGTGATCACTTACCATCAGGTGACCCACTTGCTCGTTTGCCTTCCTATTCACATAAAAAAAAGGCGAAAATCTGGGGAATCGTGCTATAAAGGCGATGCGGCTAGCAACCCATCACTGTTTTGATTCCCCTTTCCACGTATACGCCTACAATCATGCTAAACGTGGTCTATAGGTCTTGTTACCTTAGGCTCTGTCTACTAAGGGATAAAGACGTGATTTATGTATGTTTTGGTTCTTTAGTGTGCAACCGTTAGTCGACCTTTGTGTTGCGAAAATAAATATTTATTTTATTTATTCATTGTCAAGTCATGTACATACATATGAAGGTGTTAACATTGTTCTAAGTCAGTCCATGACGCCCTGCAAGGGCACACAATAGTAGTTAATATCTAAATCTAGGGTTGTAATATAATGTCAAAACATGCCTTCAAATTAATTAAGTACATTAAAGCTATTCACTGATATTATCAAATTCATTAATGTTATTCTATTCTAGTTAATTATTTGTTAATAGAATGAGATGATTTCGGTATAATATAATAGTATGTCAATTAAATCTAAGAATCAATACAATGGTTTATAATGTCATATAAATTTAAGGAATATCAATAAGCAGCTTAAAATGTCAATGTTTCTATAATTTTCGTTTGAATTACTTCACAGTCTCATCATTTAGGAACTCGTTAACAGAATAATAGCATTTTTTGATTAAGAATGTCTTTAAGTTATTTTTAAATATATTGTTTCGGGATTCTTGTCTTATGTATTCAGGGATTTTATTCGCTATTTGAGTACATTTATACTGTGGTCCATTTTTGAACATCGCTAAATTTGACTTTGGTAACAACAATTTATTTTTATATTGTGTTCTAGTTGTACATGAGTCTATCTTTGCCTTGAATAAGTCAGGATGTTTACGTACAAAAAGTGCCGATTCTAATATGTAGATTGAGGGTAGTGTTAACAATTTGTGTTCTATAAAATGCTGACGGCAGCTTTCTGGTATACGTATATTTGCTAGTATACGGATGCACTTTTTTTGCATTATGAATATTTGCTGGGCATCAGGGCTAGCACCCCACAGTACCACGCCGTACCGGAGCCAGGCGAACGCGTACGCGTAATAAGCGGATAGTGCACAATCAAGATCGGTGTTCACTTTTAGTACGCTTAGTGCATACACAAATTTTGATAGTCTTGTTTTTATGTTTTGAATATGTGTTTGCCAGTTAATATTAGAGTCTATTGTTATGCCTAATAACTTAAAATTAGTTACTTCTTCAATGCTATTGTTGTTAATTTGCAGTTTTAGTTGTAGGTGATTTTTTTGTTTTGGTTTAAATTGTATAATTTTGGTTTTCTTTAAATTAATATCTAGATTATTGTCATTAAGCCATTCTACTACAGTGTTTAGTGTTGAAGTGAGTTTTTGATTGCATTCTGTGTCATTTGTGCCGTTAAACAATAGCGATACGTCATCAGCAAACATGACGCATTCCGTGTCTTGGTCTAGCACCCTGGACAGATCATTGATGTAGACCAGAAACAGGAGACAAGCACTAACACTTCCCTGCGGAATCGAGCAGGTTGTATGACGCATTTGTGATGTGATTGCCATTACTTCTTTGGTGCATTGGTTATAATAATCAATTTGCACATACTGCCTACGATTTTGAAGATAAGATTTGAACCATTTATGTGCGGAACCGCGTATCCCCATGCTATATAGTTTTGTCAGAAGGATATCATGAGATACTCGGTCGTATGCTTTTGTCATGTCGAGGAGTAATATATATAAAATATATTTATTATTATTATTTTACCATGTGTTTGGGGCGCTTGCTTTTAAAACAATGGGACCTTGGTCGTGGACATAGTATAAAACGAAGTCGCTTGCCGCTGTCTGTGTCTATGTATGCTTATATCTTTAAAACTACGCAACGGATTTTGATGCGGATTTATTTTATAGACAGAGTGATTCAAGAGGAAGGTTTATATATATTATTCTACGCAGACGCAGTCGCGGGCAAAAGTTTTAAGCATAAATACGAACGTTATGTTACGAGCATGAGAAGTTAAAAGTACCTTTTTTAATTACTGCCTCGGACGGCAATGTACAAAAGGCAGCTTAAAATTTGATTGCATCGGAACCTTTGATAATAAGCTTAAACCTCCCTGGTTCATTATTCAACGTTAAAATATAAAATTAAACGGGTAATTTTAATTTAGCGTCGGGCAACACTGGCAGAGATTAATTTTGAGGCTGGCAACATATGTAATGTTAATTTCAATGACACAGAAGCTTAATACGCGTCTGTAAATTTTGCTTTAAATTAAAAGATTCTTTTTAAATATAATTTTGATTATCGTAATGCAACTGTTAAGTTTATATACTAACTAGCGACCCGTCCCGGCTTCGCACGGTATATTATGCATGTATTATACATATAAACCTTTCTCTTGAATCACTCTATCTATTAAAAAAAACCGCATCCAAATCCGTTGTGTGGTTTTGAAGATATAAGCATACATAGGGACACGGGGACAGAAAAAGCGACTTTATTTTATACTATGTATTGATATTGAAGTGATGTTTATATACATACACACGTACATAAAATCACGTTTAGCATGACTGTGGGCGTATAGGTGGAAAAAGAAATCAAAATAGTGATGGGTTGCTAGCCACATCGCCTATAACTCGATTTTTAAGATTTTCGCCCGGTATGCCCTTGATGGGCTTTTACCATCTGCCCGGGAAGAAGAAACTGGTACATTCTATGTTTGTTCTTAACTCCCAGACCAGCATGGAAGAATGACATAATATTTTTCTCAAAAATGACCGTTAAAGCCGTCATTGTTAACTACATATCAGAACAGGAAGTTAATTGTTGCCGGTCAGTCCAAAATTAAAAAAAAAAACATTACTGTCGCGCTAAACTCTCCAGTAATGTTGCATACAAATTCCATTACTGTCTAGTTATAAACTTTTTAAAAATGCAAATCACCATCATAAAATATAAAGGCACAAGACTTAAAACACCAAATTAAAAGAAAAAGCTAGTACGACAACGTGTTTAACTGTGTCTGAAATAGCTTTAGCTGTTCTGAGTAGAAAAATACTCTCTTCAAATGCCATTGATAGAAAAAGGCGGCAAAGCAAAAATAATTAATAATTTATTTCAATTACATTTTCATTTACATATTTTCGTTGTTGTTTTCTTTCTCGATTTTTGAGAAAAGCACTATACTTGCCTCGGCCAGAATAGCATTGCTGGCTTCGTATTATTAAACGGACTCGCAAGCTCTTCCGTTCAAACCAATACTCAGCCAGCAATTGCCTACTTCCTGGCCTAGACAGTAATGTACTAATGATGATGTTTGTAAATAGATAAGTAGTCAAAATTTTAAAATCTGTACTTTACGTGGCCTTCAGTCTTGTTAACTTAGGCTCTGTCTACCCCGTAAGAAATAAAATCGTGATATTATGTATATATATGTATGCAATTTAGCAGATTCCATTATTTTCCTGTTCAATCTAACTTTGTTACCAATTCAATTCCCCCGGTCTTAGCCGTATTCGATTTTAACCTCGGCCGGATGCCATTTTGTTTTTGTGTCGGATGCGGACCGGAGACGGGCGATAACCGGGACACGTTGATCCGGGATGCTGTGTCCAGGTCACCCGTAAAATAAGACGGGCTACCGTAATACCTCATACCACACACCATCACCATCTCCTTAAATATTGTATGTAGTGTGTATGTATGCATGTGTGTAATGATATTTAGTAGTTTATTTATGAATTGTTTATTGTATTTTGAGATGTACGCTCTATTGTGGCTTTCACTATATGGATACTTTGAACTCACTCTTTGACGGTCTCTCGCTTAACGCTCCTCTCATTTACTCAAACGTTAACTGGTAGAGATCCCTTATAGGGATAATGTCTGCTTCTTTATACTTGTACTATAAAGCATTTACTTACTTAGGCAAGAATGGATTACGAATTAGAACAGTTAGGTACATTACACGCCCGAGAGTGGTGAAAAGGAGTCTCAGATCGCGGGAACTTAATCGAGACAGCGTAGTAAAACTCAACGGATGACTGGAAGAGATCCCTCATAGAGATAAGTTCACCTTTGTGCATGTATCTCAGTGTTTGTCGATTGTGTTGGTTTTTTTTGTTTTGCCCAATAAAGAGTGCATACATACATACATACAAAGGCGAGGGCTTATCCCTTACGGGGTAGACAGAGCCTAATGCTACGTTTAGCATAACTGTGGGCCGTATTGGAAAGGGGAATCGTATTAGTGATGGGTTCGCACATCGCCTGCAAAGATGATTCCTATGAGTTTTGCCCATTCCCTCGATGGACTTTTACCATCTGCGCTTCATTCGAATATCCGTGAATATTCCCATCGTGTTTACGATTTTTATCGCCCGTCGTGTGCTAGCTTTATGCTAGATTTACGGCAGGAACCGACATAAAACGTATAAACGGCATATCGCTAAACGCTGTGCCTTTCGGATCTTTATGCCTTTTAGTTAAACGAAAACTATAACGTAGAATAACGTGCCGTGCGGTTGAATCGTCAGTTTGAAATAGAAAATACATAAATACACACATACACAAACTACGTCTTTATCCTTTACGGGGTAGACAGAGCCTAAGGTAACAAGACCTACAGGCCACGTTTAGAAAGATTGTGGGCGTATAGATGGAAAATAGCATCAAAATAGTGATGGGTAGCTAGCCGCATCGCCTACATGATTCCTATGATTTTCGCCTATTCCCTTGATGGGCTTTTACCATCTGGGCGTGAAGTCAAGCAACTGGTACAGTCTATATTTTTTCTAAAAATAAATAAAAAATGTCTTAAATAAATCTTAAAATAAATATAAACGAAAGGTTCTTGATCAGAGACCACGAATCGAAAGACGCAGCGACGGGCCTCCCACTAGGTGGCAAGTTGCCGTCATTGTGGGGTTTTAAGGGGGGGGGGTATTTGTTCATCAGTGGTCGTCTCCTCACTGATGAAGTTGATGATGACAAAAAATACGTATTGCTGTCTTCGAGCGAATTCTGTAGGATTTGGAGATTGTGCTAGCCGTCTTTCTAATCTAGCGAAATAGCTATTAGGGAAGAGGAAAGTGATGTTTTTGCGTAATAATCGTTTCTGAAAGCAATTTACGCTGAGTGTTTCATTCTGAACCGGATACTTAGTATTTAGTAGTGCAAAGACATTGTTTTAGCTATTTTAATTGAATTAGCCAATCTATATATTTTTTTAAAGGCAAAGGGCTTTGTGCCCGGGCAACCACATCCAATTATATTTTATTATGTTTAATGTTTAGTGTATATTTCTCACCGTTTTATTTATTTAATGTGATCACCCTATGGTCCCAACGGAAGACCAGCGCTGGCTGTAAGGCCAGCAAATGCTGAGTTGTGCCATTTTGTGACAATTTATTTTTTGTGATAATTTGTTTTGTTCATATATTTTATTTGATGTTTTGTGATTGTCATAAATAAACTTTTTTCTTTCTTTCTTTCTTTCTATATATATAATAAATGAGTAGAAAGTTCGTGTCTGTACATTAAATAAATTCATCAAAAATAGTTGCTTCAAACATTCTTTCACGCTGGTCTGGGAGCAAAGAAAAAACATAGAATATACCAGTTGCTCCATCGAGGGAATGGGCGAGAATCATAGGAATCATGTTATAGGCGATGTGGCTAGCAACCCATCACTATTTTAATTCCCTTTTCCACCTATACGCCCACAATCTTGCTAAATGTGGCCTGTAAGCATCTGTTAACTTAGGCTCTGTCTACCCCGTAAGGGATAAAGACGTGATTTGTGTATGTGTATGTGTATGTATGTATCAAAAATAGAGTGCTAACGATTAGGGAAGAATAATAAAACACAAAAAAGTAGATTTTATAATTTTTGTCTGTCTTTATGTATGTATGTATGGATGTGTTCATTTACCTATGTCTGTGTTCGCTAATCTCCGAAACTGTTGAACCGATTTAAATGAAATTTTGCGTGGTGGTACCTTACATCCCTGGTCAATATTTTAGATACTTTTAATCCCGGAAAATTAAAGAGTTCCTTTGGGATGGTTAAAAAAGTATAACTTATGCAGCTTAGTACACAACAACTTAAGCATCTAATTAAGTAAAATTGGCGTGCTGACACCTTATATGCCGCGGTTACATTAAACATACATAATTAGTTGAAATTTGGTATACAGTTAGTTTCAGTCCCAGGGACGGACATAGGATAGTTTTTATCCCAGAATACAGCATAGTTCCCGCGGGATAGCGACAAGAAAATTCTACGCGGAGTCAACAGCTAGTCACTACATAGTATAAAACAAAGTCGCTTTCTCTGTCCCCATGTACCCATGTCCCTATGTCCCTTTGTATGCTTATATCTTCAAAACTATACAACGGATTTTGATGTGTTTTTTTTTTAATAGATAGAGTGTTTCAAGAGGAAGGTTTTTATGTATGATTCTACGCAGACGAAGTCGCGGACAGAAGCTAGTAATCAATATAATAATACCAACAGACGAATTTCTAAAATTGAGAAATGCTATTTACTACTATTTTATTTCAAAAATCGATCCCGAAAGTATGAATCATGTTATAGGCGATGTGGCTAGCAACCCATCACTATTTTAATTCCCTTTTCCACCTATGCGCCCACAATCATGCTAAACGTGGCCTTTAGGTCCTGTTACCTTAGGCTATGTCTACCCAGTAAGGGATAAAGAAGTGATTTATGTATGTATGTATGTATCGATCCTCTTAACTGGTTTGTTGTATGGACTACAGTTGCAATTTTCATTATTGACTTACAGAGTGACAATTTAGCGGACGCCATTTTCTGAAACCAAGATCAGAGTGGGCCCCATCGGGCGGAAGTAACCCATTTAGACCCGAGACAATCCAATCGTGCGCCAATCAAGGCGGGAGTCGAACCCGCACCCCTCTGATTGAAACAATACATCATGTAGCTGTGCAACGTAGATGCTCTACGCGGATGCTACGGCGTAGAGGTGCTACGAAGTATGTCAGAAATGCTACATCTGATAGAAAGCTGCTGGCCTGGGAGCAAAGGAAAAACATAGAATGTACCAGTTGCTTCTCGTCCCGCGCAGATGGAAAAAGCCCATCGAGGGAATTGGTGAAATTCTTAGGAATCATGTTATAGGCGATGCGGCTAGCAACCCATCACTATTTCGATTCCCTTTCCCCTGTACGCCTACAATCATGCTAAACGTGGCCTTTAGGTGTTGTTACCTCGGGTTCTGTCTACTCCGTAAGGGATATAGACGTGGTTTGTGCGTGTATTTTGAAAATAAACATCAATGAAAGTTTTTTCTGAGAATCTGATTAACAAAATAGTCTTGTATAGTAGTTCAAGTGAGTCTTGGATGTTTAATATGTATTTAAGTATGTATTTATATATATAAGTATGTTTATCCGTTGTCTAGTGCCCATATTACAAGCTTTGCTTACTTTGGGGCTAGGTCAATTGGTATCAATTGTCCCAAGATATTATTATTATTATTGTTATTATTATTATTATAAATAACCTGGTTAACACCACGTCTGTTAACTGAATCGTTAAACAACAAAGTTAACAACTATAGATAATCTAAATCCGAGTTTATCAGTTGCGCCAACTTCCCGCGATTCCCAAACTTCTGAAAAACTTTGAGGAACACTAATTAATAGTTTTGGAAGTTTTTTCTTTTCCGTGGAAATATTTAATTAATGTTACCCTCTACCCGAAGTTTCTTAAATACAAACACAGTGTAGTTATATTATGTACTAGCTGTTGCCCGCAACTTCGTCTGCATAGAATTCGTTTATCACTATCCCGCAGGAATTACGCAATTTTCCGTGATAAAAAGTAGCCTACGCCTTATTCCAGACTATAATAAAATAAAAATAAAATAAATACTTAATAGAAATATAAGAGAACTAGCTTCTGCCCGCGACTTCGGGTGCGTAACGATGGCTATAAAAATTTTTGGTATAATATTAGTAGCAATAACGCTCATTTGATATAATTATTAAATCACATAACAACACTTAATATATTTACATATGACATAATTATCATTTCTTATAATGATCATTTGATATAATATCATTTAATATAACATTCTTTAAGTATAATGCTTATTTCCTATAGTGAACTTATGGTATAAAATACAATTGGCATAACCATTATTAATATAATGTATTAGAGACATAATCACAAAATGAACTGCTATCAAAAAGTAGGTTAGGTTAGGTTTGAACTGCGTCCCCCAACTAAAACGAACTGCTATGAAAAAGTTGGTCAGGCTAGGTAAATAAAACACAATGTGCAAATATGTAAATGGTAATAAAGATTTATATACCTATTATACCTCTTGATTGTTATGTATTATGATTTGTATATAAAATGAGCGTTATACCATATAATCGTTATAAGAAATAAGCGTTATACCGAACGATAAATATACGAAATAAATGTATATATTTTAAAATTATACCAAACGTTTATTATACACAATGAGTGATTATACCCTTTGAAATTATATCAAATGTTGATATATCGATAGAAAATATATTAAATATTTTTATATCAATCATTACACACCCCGCGACTTCATCTGCATAGAATTATACATAAAAACCTTCCTCTTGAATCACTCTATCTATTTAAAAAAAACGTATCAAAATCCGTTGCGTTGTTTTGAAGATATAAGCATACATAGGGACATAGGGACAGAGAAAGCGACTTTGTTTTATACTATGCAGTGATTATTTATTTAAATAGAGATAAGAGAATGAATAGAGTGTTAAATATAACTTTGGAACCTCTCATTAAATCACGCCGTGGACTTTATCAGCACGTCGTGTCCGCAACCCGAAAATTTAAAGTCAGCAACTTTCCTAAACTGTCGGACGCGTGTTATCCGACCTAAATCCACCGGGATATCCGGCGCGGGTATCGACATACCCGGGCATAGCTTAGAGCGCTAGTTGGCGGTTCGGTTTACAAAAATTCACCAGGCGATTAGAAGAGATTTATACAACACTAGCTGTTGCCCGCAACTTCGTCTGCATAGAATTCGTTTATCGCTATCCCGCAGAAATTACGCAATCCGTTCTTAGAGGATGCCTACGTCATAGTAGCTTTATGCATGCAAAGTCTCAGCCCGATCGGTTTAAAATTGGCAACGCTTCATACAAGCTTCCATCCCCTATTTTATCCCCTTGGGGGTAGAATTGATCAAAATCCTTTCTTAGCGGATGCCTACGTCATGGCATCTACCTGCATGCCAAATTTCAGCCCGATCCGTCCAGTGGTTTGGGCTGTGCGTTGATAGATCATTTCAGTCAGTCAGTCAGTCACCTTTGAGTTATATATATTTAGATAGGTGTTGCCCGGGACTTTTCTTCCCGCGCAGATGGTAAACATCGAGAGAATGGGCGAAAATCTGGGGAGTCATGTTATAGGCGATGCGGCTGTTAATCCATTATGATATTTAGTAGTTTCTTTATGAATTGTTTGTTGTATTTTGAGATGTACGCTCTGGCTTTCACTGTATGGATATTTTAAACTCGCTCTTTGTCGGTCTCGCTTAATGCTCCTCTCATTTACCCAAAGGTTAACTGGTAGAGATCCCTTATAGGGATAAGTTCGCTTTTGTGCTTACATTTAAGGTCTTTTTTTGTGATTTGTCTCTGGTTCTTTATATTTGTATACTGAATACACATACACATACACAAATCACGTCTGCATCCCTTACGGGGTAGACAGAGCCTAAAGTAACAGGTACCTACAGGCCACGTTTAGCTAGATTGTGGGGCTAGGTATACTTAAGAAATGGAATCAAAATGGTAATGATGGTAATGATTCCTATGATTTTCGCCCATTCCCTCGATGGGCTTATACCATCTGCCCGGAAAGAGAAGCAACTGATACCACCTATGTTTTTTCTTTGCTCCCAGACCAGCGTAGAAGTTGATTAAGTTAATAATTTTCAATAAAATTATCTGTTCAAATGATTTTCGTCCAAAAACATATGATAAGGAAAAATAATGTAGAAATTTACCGAAACGTCAGTAATCCAAGCGAATCATTATTCAAAAAAATACACAATTTAGTACATCCTACAAATACTCCAGCAAGCAGCCGCCTTAAACATTTCAAACTCCTTAATTCGTCGTGACTCGGAGCTGTCAAACAAATTATTTTCTTATCAATGTTTCCCTACTTAAAATATCTTGAAATTCACGCGCCCCCGAAAAATACCTCAGCATTTAAGTACTGGCCGGAACATCAAAGGCTTTCGACATAAAAATACCTAGTGGAGCTCGTGACGTAAGACAGGGTCACCATACCTGTAATAAAAAAATACATTTTAATAACTACCTAAAAAAGGTTTTGTAATACAATAAAAACATTCTTTATCGAAAAGCACAAATCAGTACGATGTTACAAACATAAAATTCAGAATTGTCACTAATCACCAACAATTTCGCGTTCGTGAAATAAAGGCCTGGGCTGATTTAAAATACACTAGCAACAATTTTACAGGCTGTCCCACTCTCCACACCAGAACACAGCAATGCTTGCACTGCTGCTTGGAATGCCTGAATATTTTGTAACCATAAAACGCTGGTAACCCTAGTGACAAGCTTAAAATAATACCTTTGGCTTGGAACGTACTAATTAAGCCTTAATTAAGTTGGCCCTGTTTATTTGGGGTTTTCTCTAGATTTTAATTACATGTAATTCAATTTTATTACTCCAAATTTTGGTTAAGAAATATTAAATACGCGCTTAAGAACTGAGTCACCAGTTCAGTAGGCTTATTGTCTAACTCGCTCGCAGTCGCCATCTTGTTCATTTTGACAGTTCTTGTATGAATGTGACAGCTAACCGATTCCGATGCCAATTGTCAGCCCCTACATGAACTGTCAAAATGAACACGATGGCGATTGCGAGCGAGTTAGACACAATAATAATGAAGTTTTACTATTTTCAATTTATTTTATGATTATTATGAACTTTGTGATTTTATACTATGCTTGGCCTGCGGTTTTACTCGTCGGCAGTTTTAGATCTGGTATGTAATTATAATTTGGTACGTTATAATATTACATAGGTACCTGTAAGTAGTAGATGACAAGAAGTTCCCTAAATAATTTTTGTTTTTAATTTAGTTAATTATGTGATTGGGCATCAATAAAAATTCAAAATATTATTTTGTTTTTAAATAATTTATTTTTAATTTAATTTGAACATGTGGCCGTTCCAGGTAATTGAAGTTAAAATGACAACCCAAAATTTAAAATGGTCAAAATTCAAAACATACATAATATAAGATTTGAAATTTCCTAGTGTTAAAAAAAAACATTTTTTTTTTCAAAACACGTGGATTATCACAGAATGCTTAATTATAATTAACTAAAATCCCAATAAGCAAAAAAGCCCGCTGCGGACAAGGTAATGCGCACTCTCGCGCAATCTCTTATCCCACAATGCCCATTGTGGCGTCCCCACAAAGGCACAAAAATGTCCTTAATAAAGTGGGCGAAGACGTCTTTGTCGCGTATTATTGCCCCAGGGTTCCGCAGGCAGGAGAATAATGGACCATGGGGAATACAAGAAAAAAGTTTAGTCCTTGCCACGCCAGACAAAATAGTAAGTAAGTAAGTAAATGCTTTATTGTACAAATATAAAGAAACATAATATACAATTAACAAAAAAATAACAATTACATTAATATATGCAGACGAACTTATCCCTATAAGGGATCTCTACCAGTTAACCTTTGAGTAGACGAGAGGAGCATTAAACGAGGGACCGACAAAGTGCGAGTTTAAAATTCCAGGTAGTGAAAGCCACAATAGAGAAATAGGTGGAAAATGGAATCAAAATAGTGATGGGTTGCTAGCCTCATCGCCTATAACATGATTCCTATGATTTTCGCCCATTCCCTTGTTGGCTTTTACCACCTGCGCGGGTAGAGAAGCAACTGGTACAATCTATATTTTTTCTTTGCTCCCAGACCAGCGTGGAAGAAATTAACATAAGATTATGCGTAAATAAAAAAACAAATTGAACTATAACTATTCATTCATTCATTCATTCATAAATCACGTCCTTTTCCCTTACGGGGTAGACAGAGCCTAAGGTAACAAGACCTAAAGGCCACGTTTAGCATGATTGGGCGCATATAGGTGGAAAGGGAAACAAAAAACTATAACTAACTAAAAGCAAATTAAAAACTAATATTACTAGAAGGATTTTAACTGCGATGGAACTGTATGGGCAGCCAGTTGCAGTTACGTTGCAGTCCATCTGCAGACCCTGCTGCCTAACGCTTCTCGTGTCGAGTTGTGATTGGCGAAATAATAGATGGCTATTGTGACGTCATGACAAAGGCGAAAAATGTGCTTAATAAAGAGCCTGGAGACGTCTTCGTCGTTATTGCTGCTGGGTTCCGCAGTCGTGACATTCCTGAATTATGCTGTGAACTTTTTATGGCTTACATTTTACTTCTTCTTTTTTTAATATCCCCCCTACCCTGACTATGAAGCTAGAGGTCCTGGGTTCGAATCCCGGTAGGGGCAGACAGTTGTGTGATGAATACGAATGTTTGTGCCTGAGTCATGGATGTTGTATGTATTTAAGTATGTATTTTATCTACATTATTATAAGTATGTTTATCCGTTGCCTGGTACCCATAGTACAAGCTTTGCTTAGTTTGGGGCTGGGTCGGGAGCGGATCAGAATACATAAAGTTTAAAATGTATAATGGGTTAAAATACAGAATGGTTCAAAATATATAACGCAATTTTCTGTAAAACTATTAGCTAAATGAACTTTTTTGACATCGTAATCTATAGATTGGTTTAGGTTAGGTTAGGTTTGTTTTATAACAATCCTGTTAATTTGTAACTTTCTGAGAAAATCGCATTATATATTATAAACCATTATGTATTTTGACCCATTATACATTTTAAACTTTATGTATTTTAATACGTACCCGCTGGGTCAATTGGTGTAATTTGTCCCAAGATATTTATTTATTTTATTTTATTTAATATAGCCCCATCGATCAATGCGATGATTTCGCCAATGTCAAAAGTAATAAATACAATACTCAAAAATCTTGTGACAAAAATATCGGCAACGTTGTACGGTAGAACACGGTCAAAAGACCATGTCGGGGTCTTAGCCAACGGTCAATGATATCCCTCGGAGACTGCCAAGAAATCATTAGCCGGTGCCCAGGGTGCACCGGACCAAGCACTGCTCTTCCCACCGGACGGATCCAAAAACGAACCGCAGCTCTTGATCACACGCGGAGGTAACCCGACTCGCACCCCTACATTTAATTTAATGTTTCTTTCCGTCGGTTAACAAGTGGGACACAGTGGACCGATTTGATAGATTTCCTAAATGTATGGAAACATTGTCAAACACAATTAAAGTGAGTAGAGCAGGCGCGGCTGCAGAAGCGGCTGAATCAGGCAAGATAAATAAATATAGGGGTCTCAGCACCGAATACAACTTTGTCCCTTTCGGTGTTGAGACCCTTGGTCCGTGGGGTCCCAGCGCTATTAGCCTCTTCAAAGATATTTCGTAGAGGCTAATAGACGCTACGGGTGACCGCAGAGCTGGCAGCTTCCTTGGACAGCGTATTAGTATCGCTGTCCAAAGGGGGAATGCTGCCAGCGTCTGTGGAACTATGCCACGGGGGCCCCTCCTTTTTTAATTATTTTACTTTAAGATTAGTTTTAGTTTAGTTTTTAATTCGTTTTTAATTTAATAGTTTAATTTGTATCAATTTCCATTTATGTAATTTTTATTAAAGTCTATTGAAAATATTTGCAGGGGCATCGAGGGAACGAGCTAAAATCTAAGGAATCATAATATAGGCGATACGGCTGGTGTAGTGTGCTACGCCGTACGTACACCGTCACCTATGTACTCATCCTAGTAGTTAAGTATATAACGATTGTATCGTCGCTTGCATGAGGGAGAATAAATCCAGCTTTCAACCTGAACAGTTGTCTCTATTAACGCCCAACATCACACTGGTAACCCATCACTATTTTGCACTTTTGCGAAGACACACAACGCTGATGATCTATTTTTCATCTGTGTTTTTTTTCTTTGTTGTTTTTCTATACAATTGTGTATATTCTCTTATATTTAATTTTGTTTTGTGTATCTTGCAAAAAGGAATAAATGTCTTCTTTCTTTCTTTATATAAACGTGATTTGTGTATGTATGTACGTAGTTAAAATTGCAGATCAACTTTCGAGTCCTATTTTATGGATAAGGTTAAATTACGGAAGGTTTGGATTGCCTAAATTACCCAGTGGAGCTCCGCTAGTATATACGTTCCTGCCTGCTGTATGCTGTATTGAATGAAAGTCTAATGACTGTCGTCAATGTCATTTCCAAATAACAAATTGTTTGAACGCGCGTGACGGAAAATTATTTACAAATTAAAGCGAAATCCAGTTTGTTCGCTAACTTTAAGTTTATTCTCGAAGTTGAGTACACAAATAAATCAATCATTTAGTTTTGATTGAATGTTTGGATAAAGGAGTATGATTTTGAATAAATTAAAATTAATTGTTTTCCTACAGTTAAAATCAGAATTGAATCGAGATTTTACGGTAATGTTACAATGATAATAGATTCTGCGCGCGACTTCGTTCGTCATAAAACTTTGCACCGATTTTTTTTCGTTTTTTCGGGCAAATTTTCTAATTTTTATCTCCATAATAACCGTACAAATTTTAGTTGCATTGGTCCAATTTTTCTTAGGTTTAGATTTGATTTATTTGTAAATAAGAACATGAACAAAAATATTTACCTCGCTACTCGACAAAAGACCTCAATAACGCCTGATTTAGGTAAAAAAAAGAACATTTTCATAATATGAAAACTTATGCAAAAATTGATTTAATATGCGTATTACTCTCAATTGTACAGTAAATCTAGACAAGAAACAGGTCATACAACAAAAATATACCCAACATAAAAAAACTTTGCAAAAGTGAACCTTATCCCTCCAAAGGATCTTATAGTTACTTTCCCTTGCAAAATCTTCTTACAACTTGGGCTATGTGACCATGATAGTGTAATACTTATAGAATAGAATAGAATAGAATAGAAGAAATTTTTATTCTACAACAAAAAAAATCACAAAAAGTCAAAAATTACAAAGTAGAATTAGATGCGAAGGTAAAATGGAAGGGAGACTCAGCGAGGTCGCTGTTTTTCAGTCTCCAACCAAACTAAACTAACTTAACTAAACTACGGTAGTCGCGCTGCTACAGCATAACATTAAATTAAAAATCATACAAACCCTAACGCATTAATCGCGTACACGTAAATTAAAAAAATATCCAAACTTTATGCCTAAAAAATAGCTTACATCATTTTGGAAAAGAGCTGATAGGTACTCTTCAAACTACTATTTCGATTTTTACCAAACATGGCTACCGCAAAGAAACTGGCTTTCGAATGACAAAAACCGCATCGCAATCGGCCCATCCGTTTGAGCGCTAGTGGTATCGACAGACAGACACACACACAGACACAAACAGAAATCGACGTCAAACTTTGTAACTCCCCTCTTTTTGCGTCGGGGGTTAAAAATATAATACACTAGCTTTGCGACTTCGTCCGCGAAGAATAAAACTTAAGAACTGATGTTGATGGTATATTCTGCAATAATTATTTACGTCGCGACTCTAGGCAGCTACGACATCTGAGATGTTTATCACTATCCCGCGGGAACTATGTAATAATAATAATAATAATATCTCGGGACAATTGACACCAATTGACCTAGCCCCAAAGTAAGCAAAGCTTGTAATATGGGCACTAGATAACGGATAAACATACTTATATATATAAATACATACTTAAATACATATTAAACATCCAAGACTCGAGAACAAACATTCATATTTTTCATATAAATATCTGCCCCGACCGGGGATCGAACCCGGAACCTCAAGCCTCATAGTCAGGTTCTCTAACCACTGGGCCATCCGGTCGTCAAACTATGTAATTTTCCGGGATATAAAGTAGCCTATGTTTTAATCTAGGGTACCAGCTGTCTTCGTACCAAATTTGATTCAAATCCGTCCGGTAGTTTCAGCGTGAAGAATTAATAAATATACACACAGACACTCACAAACTTTCGCCTTTATAATATTAGTGCTATATTCAGTGATACACTATGTCTATAAAGGGATATATAGACGTGATTTGTGTATGTATGTATGTCTTCAGTGATAGGAGAACTGGAACCTATAAGAGCACTTGTGAAATTCCCATATTATCTTCAGCACCCGAGCCATTTGAGCGTAGTATTAACAAGACATATTGAAACAAGCTGCTGAATATTGAAAATGTTAAATATATATGTTAGCTAGTTATTTAGAAATACGGGGTGTATTTCACCAGCATGACAATTGTTGGAGACAAATGACGATTCTGTTAACATTAACTTTTAGTTTTCATCAGACATAAATCTCATTTAACATTTAACATATTAATACTAGAGATAATGTAACTGTAATTATAATGATAACAGTACCAATATGACAATTTATATCAACTTCTAATTATAATTCTAATATTCTTGACATGTTTAATAATAATTATCTATACAATTTAAATTTTGACGGTCATTTTATCTAACACTAGGTTAACTATATCTAACTTCCTGTCTTTAGTACCTTATCTTTTCTTTTTGCTTCTGATTAAATCCTTTTCTGTTGTATGGCCTTCTTATTTTTCATTGCTTCTCACATTTATTTTATCTTAAGTTTTATGTTATGTGTATATGTATGAATTATTTTATTTTATTTATTTAGCTATGTATTATATTTATGTTGATACTGTTGTTTTTATTATCCCTGCGTTTATCCTGTCTATTTGTTTCCGCCACCTACTTAAACTGTCTCCAACTTATTTAGCTTTTTGGTTGTCTGGAAGAGATCGCTATTAAGCGATAAGACCGCCTATTGTCTACATTGTTCTTTGTTTCTGTATTGTTTTGTACTGATTTGTGGTGTTCAATAAAGAGTATTTGTATTGTATTGTATATATTTTGCATGACTTTTTAAGTTTAAATGTTTGAAACTAGAATATCCCTGACATCTTTTTTGTACAATATTTACTGCGAATAAAATATTTCATTTCATTTCATTACAAGTTTCGCCAGATGGCTTCATATTGACCACGGACTGCAATTCAAATTGTCACTGTGCCGACACTTGTCGAGATGGTGAAATAGGCGCCAGGTGGTTGAATATAATTGCTTAATAAATTATTTAATCATTTTTTATTCTTTTAAGATCCTTTTTGAGGGCACATTCTATTCTTTTATCGAGTTCTTGGAATTTAGACCATAGTTTGCGATGACTTGTATATAATTTTTAATTTACTTTTTATTTGATTTCACTTTATTTGTTTGTTGATTTAGAAATGTTTGAATTATTGTTATTTGTTTTTTAGGTATTGGAATTGACATGTAATATAAATTATCCTACTAATATTACAAATGCGAAAGTTTGTAAAGATGGATGGTTGGATGTGACGATTGTGAGTGAGTATGTTTGTCCCTTCTTACAATTTTGGGTTTTTTTTACTCAGAATCGTTAATCCTATCGATTTTCATACAAGAAAAAGAGTGTCTCAAAACTTCCATTCCAGTTCGTCACTATTTTGCTCGTCGTTATTTTACTATGCAAGTATAGAACGTGACTAACAGGAAAAAAAACATAGTATAATCTGGGGCACATTTTTCTTGTATCAGAATCGGGTAAGCGATTCTAAGTAAGAAAAACCAAAATAGTCAAATTCTAGAAATCATGTTCAATTTACTAACGTCTAATGCACATGAGAATTTCTACACAATTTTAACTACAACTTTAAAAAATCGTTACTTTAACTTCGAAGATAATTTTATGTTTTATTCGTCAGCCATTTTGCAAACTAGCTCGTTACGTTGAGGTGACAAACGAAGGCGCTGTCGCGGCGGAATTAAAAAATCCAGCCGCGAGGAATTCCCGGCGAATAGCGCCGGTAAAACTGGTATCTACAGACCTCCGGGATTCGGTATCTTACGCTGGGTATTACGAAGAAAAGGAATTAAAAAATCGATTGTTTTCAGAACAGCTGAAGTGCTGCTGAAGTAGCTGAGTGGCGGCCATTTGGCTGGCTGGAATAAGTATCCATGTGTAATGTTCTGTTTGTGTTTCTGTATCAGCCAATAAAGTTTTCTTATTCTTATTCTTAACAAACAATCGCAACGGGTAGCAATTATCATTGATATTTTAGTTTAGAACTAAAGCTTATGCTATTTAGGTTGTCATAAAAAATGTTTGACTGCTTCCTGAAGTACCTACTAATTAATAGCAAAAATAACTGCTCAATGTACTATATGAAGTACAAATTATTAAATGAAAAAATAACTTTAAATATGCTGAAATAACACCTGAAGTTACAAAACTGGGATTTAGTAAAAAAACGCGATTTAGTAAAAGTCGGGGCTCAGGAGAATATGCATATTTTAACTGATATGAGGCGTTTTCACTTTACAAATGGCTGAACTATCGGACAACAATCGTCCGCTCGATGAACCATATATGACATACATACGTACATACATATATCACGTCTTTATCCCTTACGGGGCAGACAGAGCCTAAGGTAACAAAACAATACCTTAAGGCCACGTTTTATTTCTATAAAATTGTGTATGTTCTCTTATATTTGTGTGTCTTGCAAAAAGGAATAAAATGTCTTCTTTCTTTCTTATATCGAAACCGAAATTAATACCAAATCTGGAGAGCCATGGCAGCCCTGGCAACACTGCTTTATTAAATCTTGCCCGCGCGCGGAAATCGGAATTAAAGCGGGATTAAATCGTTAGACTCGAGCGGTTATCTCATATTTTAGTTCTGTAGTATGGCAATACTGGAATTCTACCGTCTTTTGTAGATTAAGATGAAAATTTAATAAAATGTGCGAGAGTTCCGATTTATTCGTGCTGTAATTTCATAGTTCTTTTAGTTCCTTTTGACAATAAAATTGCAATAGTATGTAATGTATGTATAACTCTTTATTGTTCATAAAACACATCCAATTTTACAGGTAATGAGAAAATACAAAGGCGAACTTCTCCCTTAAAGGGATCTCTTCCAGCTAACCTTCGAACGATTGACAGGACAACAGAAACCAGAGTATAGAGAGAAGACATACTAAAAAGCTAAGACCAGACACAACAATAGTATTTAAATTCTTTCAACATTAAACTACCGTGAGACTCAATTATAATTATACAAACGTATAATTCAAGAGTGATGCTCGACATGTTTCTGACTAGTTCGTAGCCCTTCCTCTTGGAGCGCTCGCCCCGGCGGCAGCGAAACGAACACTGCGCGCCAGTTATACGTGAGTTATCCTCTTGTGTGTTATTATTATTATGAGCCTATTGTCCCACAGCTGAGCAAAGGCCTCCCTCAACGCTTCCACTGCTCCCAGTCTGCTGCGGTACGTGTCCAGTCCCTTAACCCAGAGCCCACTAACTCAAAGCGGCGGCTAGCTACCTAGACGGCGATGGCGGGACGAGTTAGACACCTTCCATTTGTGTAATTATAGTATATATAGTAATTATAATATAGGGGTCTCAGCACCGAATATAACTTAGTCTTTTTCGGTGTTGAGACCCTTGGTCCGTGGGGTTCTAGCGCTATTAGCCTCTACAAAGATATTTCGAAGCTACGGGTGAACGCAGAGCTGGCAGCTTCCTTGGACAGCGTATTAGTATTTTATTTTAAGATATGTTCAGTGAAGAGTTTACAAATATTATAGTAAACTCTGTGTATTAAAATTGTTCTGGAATTTCTAGCAGATTGTATTATATGTGTCGTATCAGGTCGTTATATTGACGACAACTTCGCCAATGTCATAGTTACAAAAATATAATTAAAAAATCTTGTGATAAAATGTCGGCCACATTGAACATTAATACGGTCAAAGAGCCCTCTCCCTCCCTGTCGGGCTCTTAGCTAACGATCAATGATATCCGTAGAAACTGCCAGGAAATCATTAATGCCCAGGTCACCGGACCAAGCACAGCTCTTCCCCCCGGACGGATCCAAAAAGCGGCTCTTGACCACACGGAGGTAACCCGACTCGCACCCCAAGACGCCCTTCAAAACACAGACTGTGTAAAGTTACAATAATTTTATTTCAACCTCATTTCTTTTGTTTTGTTCGTTCTTTTCTCGGTACAGGTTTGAAAAGTAATTGAGATATTTTCATCAACAGGGAGAAAATATTGGTGAAAGACTTCTCCGAATAATAGGCAGTATTTTCGTCTCAATAAATTTAATATCCTGTCGACAATACCGGCGACAGAAATTAGGCTCAGAGCATCCAGACTGAAGGAATTTGCATCATTTTATCGAAGTTTATTTAAGGAATCAGACGGCGTGCCACAAATATTGAATATTCTCAGATCAAAATATAGCTTGCATTTATGTGTCATCCCTGGTTGCGCGATATTTTCACTTGATATCATGTCATTAGAACGTGACATTTAAGAAATATAAAAATATATTGCAATAGGGTGACAGATTTTGCCTGAAGTGGATCCAAAATAAAAAAAAGTTTTATGTAAAACAAAGAGCTTTACAATCTGCAAAAAGTGTACCAACCACAACAGAGAAAAGCTCAACAAACTGCTATGCAGAGCCTTGACCATCTCCTTAAAAGGCTCTCGCTAGGTGGTTGGGTTAAGGGTCAGATACAGAAGGCGGTACTCCTGGACACGGCTCGGATAGTCAGGAGGTTCCTCTCTCTGTCGCCCTGACCACCGGTAGCTTAGCCGCCTCGCTGCCGGCGGCACCCTAGGTTAGGTTTTTATAAAGTTTTTATATTTTGTATTAATATTGTTATATTACTTTTTATATGAATATTGTAAAAATATAATTTATGTAAAAAGTAAATAACCTTAATAATAATATAATATCTTGGGAAAATTGACACCAATCGACCTAGTTCCAAACTAAGCAAAGCTTGTGTTTAATATGGAAGACATACTTATATAGATAAATACATAATCTACTTACACATATTTAAACACCCAAGACTTGAGAACAAACATTCGTATATACCTACAAATATCTGCCCCGACGGGGGTTCGAACTCGGGAGCTCAAGCTTCCTAGTCAGATTCTCTAACCACTAGGATATCCGGTCATTTGATTATTTTTAAAAGTATCGTCGCACCGCATAATGCGTTGTGTGAAACAAGCTTTAGGAAAGGTATTGAAAAATACGTCAAGTCATTGGAATCTACTCTCCTGGATGGGTCTTCTCCCGTCAGGTGGCGGAGCGTGAAACTGACGAATATAAAGCAGCATTCACGAAGGTAATTGCTTCCACGCGACGTCAATGACCTTGGTACAATATTTTGCAAACTATTAAATAGATTATCCCGTTATGGGGTAGGCATAGCCTAAGGTAACAAGACCTAAAGGCCACGTTTAGCATGATTGTGGTCGTATAGATGGAAAGGGGAATCAAAATAGTGATGAGTTGCTAGCCGCATCGCCTATATCATGATTCCTAAAATTTTCGCCCATTCCCTCGATGAACTTTTACCATCAGTAAAATTTATGACTAGTTCACAAGATTAATGAGAGCCGTAAGTATCTAAGCTACTCGTATTTCGAATTCAGCACAATTTTTCAACACTTTCGAGTGGTATTTTCACACATGTGCTTTTAAAAAATCGGGCCCCTGCGCGAGAAGAGAAGCGACTGGTACATTCTGTTTTATCTTTACTTCCAGACCAGCATGGAAGTATAGTTGATTTTATATGTGACCCATTATCTTTAGCATTGATCAAAGAGCATTCGAAAATTGCACACAAGAACTTCTGTAAGCGACATTGTCCCGTGTAGGACGCCATAAAAGCCACCCTGTGTTTTCTTCGTCACAGGATACTCTGTGAAACGTTTTAAGATTCTAGATCCGAAGGCTTGGCCTAAAAGTTGGAGAGTCAGTCAGTCGGGAATTACATTGTACAATATTTCAAGGGAAGTAATGCATCTAAAGCGAAGCCGCGCGGGTAAAAACTTTTACTCACAAATACGCTCACGCTATATCCAGATCGTAGCAAGTGGAACAATGTAGACTGCCGATCCCTGTGGGAAAGAGGCGTGACGGTATATGTACCTATGTTATATTCTTAATATTACAGTTCAAAGCGGCCCCAAACAATAGTGAACTAAATTAACCCACTGTTTGCATATTACCGCCATCATTAATTTAATCCTCAAATCCTCGAATTGCGAGGTGCTTATGAAATTAAGAATCCTTACCAACTGGATAAAGTTTTACTAAGGAACGAATGTAATTGTCGCCCGGCGTGTCTTAATAATGGAAGAATTCTCCGGGGTACGTTTTCCTTGAGGGGAGAATAAAGAATAAAAGAATTTCGCAATGTTTAGCGGTGAAAGATTATGTTTTGAGGTATTCTTTTCTTGTAACGTACAATTTGCTGTCAGATTCGGGGATGTATGAAACGACGAGGAATCAGAGTCTCTGTAAGATTTAGAAGAGTCTTGAACGCTTTTACGTTAACTTATAAATTCATTTCCAGTTTATACATCCCACTAATGGGCACTGGTGGCTCAGAACGTCAGGGCTGTTGCTATTTGTTCCCACGCGTGTCCATTATTTGCGTACAAAGGACCACGGCCAAATTTTTATGGGCACTATCCCCACCCGTCAAGAGAAATGAAACTACAGGTACAACTTAAGTAAATGATATTATTATGTTATGTGCGAGTAATGCCCCTATGTATGGGGTTTTCTTGGAAATTCATGTTTTGTTTTTATATTATATTCTTATTTACATTTTCGTTATTCAGAATCTAGCAATGTTTTTGCGTATTCTGAAAGACACGTTATTCTATCATATTACCATGTGAATTTAGCAAGTATTTTCTATAAGAAAAAGGCAATATTGGAACTAGAAAACTTTATTACAATATTCAAAGTTGCAAAATAAACTTGACAGAAACATCAAAGCTGCCAGAATAATTCGACAAAAAACAAACATTTATACGACGCCTAAATAAAGATGTAAATTAGAAACTTGTAATAACATTTCTTCGAAGGATTTCCCTTTGAGGCGTTATAATTTTTGTTGGGGAGTTGGAAATATAAAAATCATTATTTTTAATTATCCGTAATGAATATTCGCGACGCGCTCCCGCGGGGCGCCGCCGGGCTCCCGATGAGGTATTAACGTTATTTATGATTCGGCTACCGGTTTTTTTCTATTAAAAAAAGTTTTTTTAGGGATCCGTACCCCAAAAGATGGCGACTGACAGTAACCTTTGCTTGTAATGTATCGTTCACGGCGATCGTGTACATTACAGTGACATTGCAGCTATGCTGCGAACGCTCGCCTTGAGCGCTCTGTTCGTTTGTGCTCCATTCTGTTTCAAAATGTCGAACCTGTACTGACTTGTAATGTAACACTCAAAGGGATTCGCGTAAAAACCGACAGCTGAGTGGAGCACGCGGAGCTCGCGTCGAGCGGCTCGGCTCGCTGTAATGCTCGGGTTGTATCATGTTACATTACACGGAAATGTTACAAGTCAGTCGCCACCTTAAGGAAAATACCAGCCAAGTGCGAGTCAGACAAATTCGGAAAGTTATTATAAGATCCAGTGTTAAATAGCAGAGCCCTGCCTCCTAAACTAAATGTACACTGACGTATATTTTTAAAGATCTTTTTAGAATTAAAAGTACTTACGTTTCTGACTGTCATAAAAGTTGCACGCAAAACCCCTTTTATCTACACACATACATCTACTAATTCAGTTAGTTCTATTAATAGACTCCGAGTGCAACGGTTAGCGCGGCTAACCACTAATTAATTTGATTACCAACGTCTACCGCGGGCTATCTAGTCATTAGCAAAATTTATATTATAACCATATAATTTAAAATAAAAAAGCATGCTTAACGTCATGAAGTAACAACGGCAACGTATCTGCAATCATTATTATGCTGCAAGAGTTGGGAAGTGTTAGAATTAATATTATTACGTGTAATTTAAGTCTTCTAGTCCAAAATTACCGCGCCGAGCTAGACTGGTCTTTTTAGCGGTCTTTGGGGGAGGCCTATGTTCAGCATGGCTGATGATCATGAAGCTAGTCTGTATTAATATTATAAAGGGATAAAGTTTGTTAGTTCAGGCTTTACGGTTGTGGAATTTCTTGCCTATCATCATAAGGCGAGCCAAATCTTTACCCATATTAAAAACTATGTTGAAGGAGCACTATCTGTCATCTTGTGCATGAATCTTGTAGCTGGCTTTTTTAGGTATGTGAGTATGTATCTATTTATACCTCCATTTATTATAAATGTGTGCTTCAAGTATAATATATTATGTATTTTTGTTTTGCTCAGATCTGTTCTTTTCTCCAGTCCATTATGGTTGCCTGGTAGAGACCGCTCTGTACCGATAAGGCGGCCTATTGGTACCTTGTAATATTCAGTATACCTTTTTTCTGTTTTGGTTGTTATATGTGGTGTTCAATAAAGAGTTATTGTATTGTATTGTTAGTTTGCAAGGTTGTAGGGGAAAATGTAATGAGGCGATTTTAATAATTGTTTTACCAATAGAAGCCACATTATTTGTGTGTCATAGGCTATATTTAATTCCGCGCGGAAGAAGTCGCGGGCAACGACTAGTACATTACAAATTCCGAATCAGCCTGGATTCTTATTACAGCTCTACGTATAACTATAGACCATTATTTTAAACATCTTTAATTCAAACTTCTCGAATATCATAGGAAACTATAAATCTAAAAGAAAATTTAAACATAGCTTTAAAATTGTCGATGGAACTGCTTCTGAAACATTACCCGACCGTCGCCTCATCTGTTGGCGGAGAGCCAGCAATCGATGCAACGCCTTTGAGTTCCAATACCGTATACATAATATACAGAAAATGGTTGGCATACATAGCATTGATATACGTGAAGATTGATGATATGCGCATGATACATCACTACATAGTATAAAACAAAGTCGCTTTCTCTGTTCCCATGTTCCTATGTCCCTATGTCCCTTTGTATGCTTATATCTTCAAAACTACACAACGGATTTTGATGTGGTTTTTTTTAATAGATAGAGTGATTCAAGAGGAAGGTTTTTATGTATGATTCTACGCAGACGAAGTCGCGGGCAGAAGCTAGTACGTACATACAATCACGTCTTTATCCCTTAAGAGGGAGACAGAGCCTAAGGCAAGAAGGCCACGTTTAACATAATTAATTGTGGGCGTGTAGGGTTTCAAAATAGTGATAGGTTGCCGCATCGCCTAGGTATAACATGATTCCATCTATAGGCTTTTACCATCTGCGTGGAAAGAGAAGCAAATGGTACATTCTATGTTTTTTACAAGCTTTTATTTAACTTGCAACATTATTGTATGTAAGTATTTGACGACCGGATAGCCTAGTGGTTAGTGACCCTGACTATGAAGTTAGAGGTCCCGGGTTCGAATCCCGGGAGGGGCAGACAGTTGTATGATGAATACAAAATGTTTGTGCCCGATTCATGGATGTTGTATGTATTTGATTATGTATGTATCTACATTACATAAGTATGTTTATCCGTTGCCTGGTGCCCATAGTACAAGCTTTGCTTAGTTTGGGGCTGGGTCAATTGGTGTAATTTGTCCCAAGATATTTATTTATTAATTTTCGGGTGGAATCTTGCGACTATTTTGAAGCAGATAATTTCAACCAATTGAGCTGAAAATTTGCATACTTGAGTAAATCGGATGACCATACAAAAATCTGGTAGTGGAGTTCTGGTGACGCAGCCAGGATCGTCTGCGCAGGAGGCAACTCTTCGACGGTTATTCTAATAGACTAAAAATTTGGTACACATATCGTAGGATGGATGAAAATGCAAGTGCAGTCACCAGGCAAAGTACAGTTAGCAAAAAAGCTTGTAGTAAAATGAAATTTTTGTCAGAATCATTTCTTTGAGGATGATAATGCTCGTTCATAATATGGCAACAGTTTGTATGGAAACCCTTTCCTAATACATTTTTATGTTTACTTTTACGGTTTTATTTAATTGTGTCGTACATACGAGTACACATCATTTAAACAGATGACGCTTAGCGACAAAAATTCGCATAGTGACACGGTCAAGTGACCGCTAATAGCAGATAGAAAAATTCAAAGGCTTACCCACCTATGGGTGGTGTAGGGGTATAGCACGCGTCACGGAATGACGAGGATTCGGGTTCGATTCCCAGCCATAGCTTTACTTTTCGGATTTTTCTGTGTTCTAATTTTCAGTGCCGTTTTGAAAATTAAGTATTTATTAAAATGAAGGTAAAACAACTGGATTAAAAATTACATTTTTTTTTTATATGAATAGGAAGGCAAACGAGCAAGTGGGTCACCTGATGGTAAGTGATCACCACTGCCCATAGACACCCGCAACCCCGGAGGGATTGCAGATGCGTTGCCAACCTAGAGGACTAAGATGCAATGCCTCTTGTGCCCGTAATTTCCCCGGCTGTCTTACTCTCCACACCGGAACACAGCAGTGCAAGCACTGCTACTTAGCGGCAGGATTAGCGAGTAAGATGGTGGTAGCGATCCGGACGGACCTTGCACAAGGCCCTACCACCCGCACTGCACATTACGTAGCTGTGGACGTGGATATCATGTAATTGTATTATAACACCATCTGACCCCTCCCATATTGACCGAGGGGAGGTAATTAATCACTGCAAGGGGGTGGGGGGCGGTGGGGAGGGGAGGGGTGCCTGTCACAGGCACGCGGTTGCATGTGAGGAATTGAAAACTAAATGCTTTAGTTTTTTCTGGTGATTGGGTTTGGATAATTAGATTATTGTTTTAGATGATGATATACTGTTATTAGACTTGGCTTTGTTGTGAACTCCTAAGTGGTGACAGAAAATTGTTTTTCTTACTCCGCACGCTTGTCGGCAACGTTGTACGGTAGAACACGGTCAACAGACCTCCCTGTCGGGCTCTTAGCCAACGGATAATGATATCCCCCAGAATCTGCCAGAAAATAATTTATGCCCAGGGTGCACCGGACCCACAAACAACAAAAACATAGAATGAGAGAAAGAGGCATTTCATCTTAGTCCTCTAGGTTGGCAACGCATCTGCAATCCCTCCGGGGTTGCGGGTGTCTATGGGCAGTGGTGATCACTTAACATCAGGTGACCCACTTGCTCGTTTGCTTTCCTATTAATATTAAAAAAAAATGTAAAAAAATGTTTCAGTTGCGCTTCTCTTCCCGCGCAGATGGTAAAACCTATCGAGGGAATGGGCGAAAATCTTAGAAATCATGCTATAGGCGATGCGGTTAGCAACCCATCACTATTTTGACTCCCCTTTCTACCGATACGCCCACAATAATGCTAAACGTGGACTTAAGGTTTTGTTATCTTAGGCTCTGTCTACCCCGTAAGGATAAAGACGTGATTTATGTATGTATGTATCCCTAAAAGGGATCTTACCCAGTCAGCCTTTGAATTGCACATCCTTAGGTTATGTTACATAACTCTTGCTCTAATCACCTTTGCAGTCCCATCGGATATTCATTATAAAATCATGATCAGGGATCGTATTCGATATCAGATATCCGAACCGTTAATCCTGCACGGGACCCTCATATTCGCGGGTTCCTTTGGGATGAAAAACCTTTGACGCGGCAATTACGGTATTGGCGCTATCGGGTAGGGTACGAGCTCATCACGATAACCTTAGGTCCTTTCAATTAGGGTACGGACGTAGAAACTAAATTACAAAGGTACGTCTGTGGCACCTTTGCCCATACAAACACACACACACATAATCACATCATTATCCCTTACGATGTAGACAGAGGCTAAGGTAACAAGACCTGAAGGCCACGTTTAGCATAATTGTGGGCGTATAGGTGGAATGGGGAATCAAAATAGTGATGGGTTGCTAGCATCATCGCCTATAACATGATTCCTATGCCCATTCCCTCGATGGGCTTTTACCATCTGCGCGGGAAGAGAAGCAACTGGTACATTCTATGCTTTTTCTTTACTCCCAGACCAGAATGAAAGCAGTTTTGCAATAATTTCTTTGGCAGGTGTATGAGCCATTGTGAAATTTGCTGTGAAAAGGTTTCACATTGGCAGGCGACGGCTAAACACCCTTTATACTAGCGACCCGCCCCGGCTTTGCTCGGGTGCAATCAGTGTTTCTCTACAATATTACGCATGTATTATACATAAATAAACCGTCCTCTTGAATCACTCTATCTATTAAAAAGACCGCATCTCAATATAAGTTCGCGATTTCAATATAAGTTCTCGTAACTTGACATTGTACAATTTATGATGTAATTTTATATTGACTGAATAAATAATCTAATCTAATCTAATCATCAAAATCCGTTGCGTAGTTTTAAAGATCTAATCACACATAGGGACAGACATACAGCGGAGAGTGTAGTGAGATGTATTCTTACATTGGTCGATGTTCAAAGCGTATGGAATCAAGGTATTATTATGTTATGACTATGGAGAATATTATTATATTTATGTTTTTTTTGTACCTGAAATAAGTTGGAAGTGGTCACTCTTCGTCCCGTACCTGTGAAATAAAAAAAAATAGATTAATGCAAGATTTCCACTAACATGGCAATGTGAACCAATGAAAAATATTGACAATAATAACACTAGCTTTTTCACGCGACTTTGCCCGCGTAGTGCATGTTGATAAAAATAAACATTGGCATAAACAAAGTTGACTACAAATTTCTAAATGTCAGTGAAAATTAGAACACATAGAAAAATCCGAAAAGTAAAGCTATGGCCGGGAATCGAACCCGGATCCTCGTCATTCCGTGACGCGTGCTATACCCCTACACCACCCATAGCCTGCCATGCTTACCTGCTATGGGTGGTGTAGGGGTATAGCACGCGTCACGGAATGACGAGGATCCGGGTTCGATTCCCGGCCATAGCTTTACTTTTCGGATTTTTCTATGTGTTCTAATTTTCACTGACATTTAGAAATTTAATTTCTAACGGTAAAACCGAAAAAGTAAAACATAAAAATCAAGAAATAAAATTTCTTGATTCATTTGATAGTGCCTAAAGTTGACTACGTTGAATCAAATTTATTTTTGTAGGCACATAAAGATATCTTTCCCCATACATACATACGTATATCACGTCTTTATCCCTTACGGGGTAGACAGAGCTTAAGGTAACAAAACCTTAAGTTAGTAAGTGTAAGGGCATATAGCTGGAAATCGCATCGCCTATAACATGATTCCTAAGACTTTCGCCCATTCCTCAATGGGCTTTTACCATCTGCGCAGGAAGAGAAGCAACTGGTAAATGCTATGTTTTTTCTTTACTCTCAGACCATCATGGAAGATATCTTTCCCCAAATTTCATAAAACATGTAAAAAGGAACAGACATACCAACACACACAATTTTTGCGTTTACAACAGTCGCGAAAACATAATAATGCTCAAAGAGGCGACAGAGGACGCATTACTCTAATAAAACCTACAAAATTTATTCCAAATTCACATTTTAATTTGGCTAATTACATCCTTTGTGAAATAACATATCGCTCTGGGCCCACTGTGCCATGGTTCTATCGTTAATTAGAACAAAAGGTCTTTGCTAACTGCCTTTTACTGGCTAAAATTGCTTTTAACTCGTTTTGTTCCCGACAGTTTCGCCAGAATTATGCTCATGTTAGACTAAATTGGATTAAGAAAAAACGCTATCAGACAATTTAAATAAAACCAGCTTTACGCGTATTTTGCATGACTTGTATGTAATTCTCTCAGCCTACTAATCACTACATTGTTTAAAAACGAAGTCCTGCGCATCTGTCTGTCTGTCCATGATTGACTCAAAAACCACTGAACACATTTTGGTTTTTTCGTTGATTATTGTATCGAGTTGTTGTTTTTTTATAGAACGAACGAACGCTCGTAAAAGCCCATCGAAGGAATGGGCAGAAGTCTTAGGAATCATATAATAGGCGACGCGTCTAGCAACCCATCACTATTTTGATTTCCTTTTCCTATACGCCCTTAACCATGCTAAACGAGGCCTTTAGGTCTTGTTACCTTAGGCTCTGTCTACCCCATAAGGGATAAAGGTGTGATTTATGTGTGTGTGTGTGTGTGTGTTTCGGTCTCACGCACTCTTTAACACGTATAGCAAATTATGTACTCGCCATTGTTAATATAATAGATGCTTAAAGATTAGTAGTTGCTAATTTATTGCTTTTAACTGTACTCCACCCTCACACATGGTACAGTCAGCTCGTTAATCTAATGTCAACATCACGTACACCTCAATTAGAGGGCAAATAGTTCGTGTTCGGTGTTACCAGCCTATATTATAGCGAATATAATGTTTATGTGTGTGTGAGGTAGGTGCGCATGTAAGAAGGGATTATGCTTGAGTGTTCCTGATCAGATAGAGCTAATTACACACCGTCACGCCTCTCTCCCATAGGGGTAGGCAGAACTTTGTTTCACTTGCTACGATCCTGACGTACGTATTTCACTTCATCCATACATGCATCATACATTCTCTTCATACATGCTCGTCGGTTAGGTTAGGATTTAGGGTAGAGCTAATTAGGTACAACAAAATCGTAGGAATCATGTTATAGGTGATGCGGCTAGCAACTCATCACTATTTTGATTCCTTTTTCCACCTATACGCCCACAATCATGCTAAGCGTGGCTTTTGGGTCTTGTTACCCTTGGCTCTGTCTGCTCTGTAAAGGACCTACAGGACCTTAAAGACGTCTTAATGCGATTCAATTCCGATTAAATTTTACGTTTTACCAAAGTGACAATAGTAGCTGACAAGTGACAATTCTGTTTACATTACCGAAAGAAGGTGCGAGTCTTAAACTGACATTGGCCCAAGCCTTATGGCCGCCATTAAGGGAGAATAGAATAGAAGGTGCAAGTCGTGTTACCTCCGCGTGTGGTCAAGAGCTGCGGTTCGTTTTTGGATCCGTCCGAGGGGAAGAGCAGTGCTTCGTCCTGCACCCTGGACATAAATAATTTTCTGGCAGATTCTGTCTGAGGGATATCATTATCCGTTGGCTAAGAGCCCGACAGGGGGGAGGGGTCTTTTGACCGTGTTCTACCGTACAACGTTGCCGACATTGTAGTCACAAGATTTTATTTCGTATTTATTACTTCCATGCTGGTCTGGGAGCAAAGAAAAAACATAGAATGTACCAGTTGCTTCTCTGCCCGCGCAGATGGTAAGAGCCCATCGAGGGAATGGGCGATTATAATAGGAATCATGTTAATAGGCGATGAGGCTAGCAACCCATCACTATTTTGATTCCTTTTTCCACATTTACACTCGCAATCTTGCTAAATGTGGCCTGTAGGTACCTGTTACCTTAGGCTCTGTCTACCCCGTGAGGGATGAAGACGTGATTTGTATGTGTGTGTTACTTTTACATTGGCGAAATCATCGCATCGAAGAAGAACTCGAAAGAATCTACACCGATTGGCTTCATATTGACAGTGCATTGCATTTTTAATGGTCACCTGTCACCGGACTATTGTAGAGATAGTGAAATAGGGGTGTGGTATGGTACCTACTATCAAATGAATCAAGAATTTTTGCTATTTCATTTTCTGTTTACTTTTACGGTTGTACCGTTAGAAAATAAATTTCTAAACGACACGGACATTTTAGAACACAGAAAAATCCAAAATGTAAAGCTATGGCCGGGAATCGAACCCAGATCCTCGTCATTGCAAGAGGCTCTGCTCTCAAGGCATGGCAAGAGGCTCTGATCGTAGTTTTGCGTGGAGGAAGTCGTAGGCAATAGCCTGTTTATATACAAACTGGCTACAATGCCAAAGTCTTTATTAGAAGTGTGATTCTATATAACAAAATTGTGCCATCCTTACAAATACTTGTATACGAGACGCCATTTAGCTCGCAGAGATGCAGCCATAAGTCTCCCTGAGGAACGACACCCTAAATGAGTTGAAAAGATTTACGGCCTGGAGTGAGAACTTGGAGTTAGAAAGGGACGTATTGATGTTTGAACGTCGTTCGGGAGGCCAGAGTTGACAAGACAAATGCTTTATTTTAGAGATGGGTAACACTACATACACATACACAAATCACGTCTTTATCCCTTACTGGGTAGACAGAGCCTAAGGTAACAGGTACCTACAGGCCACAATTAGCATAATTGAGGGTGTATAGGTGGAAAATGAAATCAAAATAGTGATGGGTTGCTAGTCTCATCGCCTATAACATGATTCCTAGAAGTTTCGCCCATACTTCGGTGTTTTTTTACCATCTGCGCGGGTAGAGAAGCAACTGGTACATTCTATGTTTTTTCTTTGATCCCAGACCAGCATGGAAGAACACTGCGCCGCACAATTGCGCCAACTCAGTTTATTGCGCTGAATGTGTCAACTCACTTCAATAAGTTGGCGCATGGCCAGTGGCGTGCACAGAGTTTTGCAGAAAAAACGCTGCTTGCTTATTTTGTTAGCTAGTTGGTAAATATGACGTAAGTAATTAACCACCTCTATGTATTTTTGTCTTTATGAAGTGCACGCGACTGCACATAGCGCAGGACTGCGGGTGAATACATACATACATAAATCATGTCTTTATCATGTACTTTGTTCCACTTGCTACGATCCTGATGTGGCCTTTCAGGCTCTGTCTACCCCGTAAGGAATAACCTTACCATGACGTTTAAATGCGATTCAATTTTACGTTTTATCTGTCAGTTTTGACAATTCTAGTATGCATCTGACAGCGAGCAAAGCTCATACTATAGGTACCTCGGAGGCCTCTACAGTGGTCAATGAAAATAAACTCAAACACATACCGTCACGCCTCTTTCCCAGGGTAGGCAGAGACTACTTCGTCCCAGCTTATTCGCCGTTTGTCAAGCATTTTAGGACAGCCATTCACAACACGAGGAATGGGCGAAAATCATATTATAGGCGATGCTGACAACTAGGGTTGCCATCTCTAAAATTTGGAAAACAGGACAAGACGCGTGAACACCCCGGATTTTAGAGTCCGAAAGCCGGACATGTCAACAAGATCGTGACGGGAGGGGTGGGGGAACGGTGAATATACTTGGTTCGTCGGTTGATCGTGGTGTGCGAGCATAGTGCGTGTCTCGCGGGCGGCCTAAATTTTTTTTTTTTTTTTAAACCCGGTCTACAAATGAAACCTTCCCCGGACGCTCCCCGGATGCCCTCTAAACTAGGACAAATCCGGGGAAACCCGGACGGATGGCAACCCTACTGACAACCCATCACTATTTTGATTCCCCTTTCCACTTATACGCCCACAATCATGCTAAACGTGGCCTTTAGGTTATGTTATTTGTTTTGATCAATTTGAATTGAAGATCCTGGATGTTACCAACTTTAATCACAGTAAAAAAACAAAGCACAAAATCAGCACTAAATAAGTCTTGTTACCTTAGACTCTGTCAACCCCGTAAGGGGTAAAGATGTGTGTATATTCTCGATAGGATTTCACGACGCGGGAAGAGAAGCAGTTGGTACATTCTATGTTTTTTCTTTTGCTCCCATTTCGTTCATTCCATCATTCATTCATTTCATTCATTTCGGTCATTTTTTGATCGTTCCCAGACCACCATGGAAGAACTACGGTAGTGATACGATACGACGAGCTACAATTTTGACATACCTCTTTCCCTTCATCCACACAAAACATACAAAAGTAACATAATACACATTTTTAGCTATCTCTTCCCAGGGATCATTCTAAATATCTAATGTTGATGACCTCTCATGACAGAACGCCGGCTCACATGCCGACGGCCCATGTTGCGGCAGCGGCGGGTCAGACAAATGTAGTCATTTGTATTGCTTACCGCAGCGCTTGCAGGGTTGACTTCATCCACAAGCTAAGCTGTGATGAGATAAGATTGGCACAATGCGCACATACATTTTAATCACGTCTTTATCCCTTTTGTAGACAAGCCTAGGGTAGCAAAACCTAAAGGCCACGTTTAGCGCGATTGGTGGAAAGGGGAATCAAAATATTGATGGGTTGCTAACATCGCCTGTAGTGATTCCTAAGATTTTCGCCCATTCCCTCGAAGCGTTTATTATTTACAGCTGAGGAGTGGTGGTCGAGGGAATGGACAAAAATGTTAGGAATCATGTTATAGGCAATATGGCTAGCAACTTATTACTATTTTGATTCCCCTTTCTACCTATACGCCAACAGTCAGGCTAAACGTGGCCTTAAGGATTTGTTACCTTAGGCTCTGTCTACTGGTAAGGGATAAATACGTGATATATGTATGTATGTTTTGTGTATGTGAGGAGTGGTAGGAGCTTGTACAAGGTCCGTCTGGATCGCTACCACCATCTTACACACTAATCCTGCCTTAATGCTTCGGGCTAGAGGATTAAGACAGAGAAATTGCACGTGAGGTGTTTCACCTCTCACCGAGGCATCCTCAGCGGATGTTGACGCTCCGATGAACGGTTACTTGTTTATCGATTGTTTTTTTGTCGTTGTTTTCTTGAACATCTCGAACCACACTATATCGTTGAGTAGCGATGTAAGTAAGCTATCCGGTTATTTTATTTTGATATGGACCTCAGCAAGCGCTACCCACAAAATGACAGTGGACGTCTGGTCGATGATGATGATGAATTATTTACGAAACACATTTTGATGCAACAAAGTTCTAATACGGCTCATGTTGTAAAGTCCACAATTGCCTGCACATTGTCCGGATGTGCGGCGCGTAATGAGCTCGCCCGAGGCGCGGGAGGCATGCTCTCGTTACGTTAACGGAAATAACCTAGTGTTTTGTAGTTTTTTTACAGAATTTAAAGTAAATATGTTAATTTTTTATTCTTTGGCTGATTTGAGGTCGTATTTTTTGTCGGACAGGCGGCCAGTCACCGCCTATGTTTTAAACATTATTTTTTTAATCATTTCAAATACTGAAATTAAAACTATAACTCCGTGCTTCCTCCGTCGGTATTATTTCGTGTGGGTACTGAAGTAAACAGCAAAAGGGAGTGTTCTGCGTGATACTTTCATATTTTCTAATTACAGTTATTCTTCTATTTGGGGCAGAAATAATAAATATCATAAAAATCTTTACACCTGTTCAAAATATCTCCATACCAAATTTACCTTACGTTAGGCGTAAAAGTGTAACAAATAAACAAAATCATATTCGCATTTATAATATTTAGGTTATAGATAGATGCATAAATACGCATAGAACAAATTGATATAACTACAAACTGAAAGCAAGCAGTGTAATATTGCTTCCACCGTGGCAACTTGGAACAATTATATTAATTTCACAAGTCAGACTGCAAAGCATTGTTGGAGCGACTCTCAAAGCCCAGTTACGTGAAATATTCCAGAAATGTTCTTTTGTATACTTTGAAATAGGTACGTTCACTTCTGAGGGAATTCTTGCTTGTTCGAGTTAACAACTATGCAGATACGTTATTTCGCATTCAAACGGCTTGCGAATCTCTAAACGCTGTAATAAAAGAAAATATAAGCGCATGAGTTTTCACGTTTTCTAGTTTTGGCGTTTCTCGCTTTTCTCCATTCTTGTATCTTGAATATTCAAGTCACTTCAGTCTCTCTTTATTGTTAGTTCCGACTGTGCTACTACTGGATAAATTTTGATAAAACTTGGCTTGGATAACCTGCAAATTGAGAAATGAAATACGCTAAATCCGTTTCTGGGAAATGACGAAATTCAAAAAATCTAAATTCATATATTTATTTTTGCAAATTGGCCGCCAAGGGCTCTTTTACATGTCTTTTTTGAAACTACCAGCGCATTCTTAAAGACCATCATTGCCAAAAAGAATGCGTCGCAAGAAACTTAGCAGAAAGTCATTTTTTTCAAAATAAAATACCTACATTAAGCTACTACAATACTTAAATTCTACTTTAATTAAATACAATTATAAAAGGGATGTATAAGGTCTCCGAGCCTTATAAATATTAGTCTATAGTAGAGATGTATAAAGTCTCTACAAGTCAAAGTAAAACAAAGTAGTTATGCAGAAAAAAGAAAGAAAAAAAACAACAAAAATAATTTAAGTTTAGTGGAGGCGTAAAACGCCTCCACCGTCAAATAAATGAATTGGAGATAGCTCCAATGTCGAAGAGAAAAATAAAACATAATTATGAAATATACATACATTTCATGCCAAGTAAGTAACCAATAAGCTTTTGGATTCCGAAGGCAAGCTTGCGTCTGCCGCCCCCAATGTTGGCTCTCACGCACTCATGTCCTGCTCTGAAAGCAGAGCGGATTTTGCAGTGATGAAGTCACGGGTAACAACTAGCTAGTAAAAACTGCTTTTGTTTTATTAAAGCTACCTAACTACTACTAGTTCTTTTAATAATTTTCACAATCAAAATGCCATTGCTAGACATTGACAAATTAAAAGAAAACGCCAAAAATACGCTTACAATTAAAAACAATCCATTCATTCTACTAGCCAATAGAATTTTCAATCCCGCAACTCGAGCGTCCGCCACAAATTCCATTAAAAGGTAACACACAAAACGGTTCCGTTCCAATGCCGGCTGTGACCATAAATAATTGGAATGAATGGTACCGAGCAGCGCAATGGGCATCAAACAATGCCGATCGGTCGGCGGAACGGTAATGAGGCGGCTGGATTTATTACGGGGTTCGGGTTGAGTTAAATGGATACTTATTAGTGTCTGGAAAACAAGGCAGCGGGTATACAGCTGATATGCGTAGTTATGGGGCATTGCTGTGCGGTTTGACACAGTTACGAAGTCGGTCGTAAATCTTAAGTTTCGGGGCTGTAAATTTAATCTTCGCGAATTGGTAGCTGCGCCGAAATAGCTCTAAATAAACAAAATGATAACGTTTTAAAAATAAACACACAAACACATAAATCACTTTATCCCTTACGGGATAGACAGAGCCTTTTTTTTATGGAGAGGAAATCTTTATGAATGCCCTAGGCACGGGGATGCCTAGGGTTATGTGGGACTCCCCCCGAAGGGGTATACCCGAACTAAAAACTCTCCGGCGTTGCCTCAATCCGGTGTGATGAGGACGCAGTGGGATGCCACTAGGGTTTCACCACGAACGCCCCCCCGGTGGCCCCGGCTTTCGCCAGGACCGCGCCAAGAAGGGGAGGGCCCGGTACGCTGGGCCCGTCTTCCCTTAGACAATGAGACCGTGCAATGCAGGTAGGTAATGACAGGGTAGACAGAGCCTAAGGTAACGCAAGACCTAAAGCCACGTTTAGCATGGTTATGGGCGCGTAGGTGGAAAGGGGAATCAAAATAGTGATGGGTTGCTAGCCGCATCGCCTATAACATGATTCCTAAGAATTTCGCCCATTCCCTCGCTGGGCTTTTACCATCGGCGCGGGACGAGAAGCAACTGGTACATTCTATGTTTTTCCTTTACTCCCAGACCAGGATTGTAGAGAAGGATTCCAAAAATTAATCGCTGTCTTTCACTAGTTGGAGAGGCACTTGAAGAAGACAAATTGTGCTGGAAAATGACACAAAACTGTGACGAAACCTTACCTTAGGGGGACGATGCGGGGGGTGTAGGGGACTCTCCCCCCTAGTCGGGCTCTAGGGAGGCCTACCCCTTAAAAACTCACCGGTATTCCCTCTCGGCCATTTGAGGGGGCGCCGTGGGAGCATAAAAGTGTCAACACGCACGCCCCTCCGGCCGCCCCAGCGCAAGCGCCGGGGTTCCCGCACCAAGAGAGGGGGGGCCGGGGATGACGAAACCTTACCTTGCCTTAACAGCGCTGGTGGTTCTTATTAAGAAACCAACATTTCTAAAATTCCATTGTAAATTGCAGACAAATTCCGAAAAACTCAGAAAAGCGAGCCGTAGGCTTATTACCTAACTCGCTCGCAATCGCCATCGTTTTATTTTGACAGTTCATATATGGGCTGACAATTGGCATCGGAATCAGCTAGCTGTCACATTCATACAAGAACTGTCAAAATGAACACGATGGCGACTGCGAGCGAGTTAGGTAATAAGCCTACTGGTGTGAACCCACGACCTTACTTTCCATGAGCTCTCAGAAAGCCATTCGGCTGTCTCGCTGTCCCACGCACTCTCATGGGTTTTATACCTGAACCAGCGGAGTGGGCGCCAGCAGCTTCTCGTAAGATAAACTTACAAAATCCGCTTTTCAGTGTTAATTTCAATTATCAGTTACAGTTTGACAACAAAAATAATGCTCCACGATAGACCTGCACAGTAGACCAATTTTAGTAGCGCGGGAAATTGGGATTGTCTATTTTTTTACAATGTATAGTCAATCGAAAACCATTTCGAGATAAATGCTTTTTAAATCGTTTTCTGTATTTACTTTATTTTATTTTACTATAATGAATTTATTACATGAAAAATAAGCAATGACCTTCATTTGACATTCCCAGACATGACGTAGACGGTCCAAAATGTACTTTATTTGCAAATGTTACAAATTCTATGCTATTTACGCGTGGATTATACTACGGAGTTCAATTTGGACCCGCAATCTGACATTTCATTCATCTTATGACAGCTAACAAGCAAAATGACAATCTTGTTACTGTCATTCTTGTTTTTTCCACTGATTACTTTCATATTGTTGTATTATAGTTTAGATTTAGAAGCACTTTCGGTAGATAATTAGGCAAGAGTGTATCCGCACAGCGATGTGCTTCGCTCACATGAAAGATTTTCCGCTAAATATTTTAATGGATAGCGAAATATTACGTTTTTCGGTTTACTTTCACCTACTGAGTTTACTGTCTTATTTCCTGGTCCTGTTTTGTCTTGATCATACCTGGTATGTGTTTATGGCCCTTTCTGCTTCGCGCAGAATGTTATGGTATGTGTAACGGCTGTGAAAATATAAAATTCATAGGAGAAGATCGCGTGAATCTTCCTGTGTTATTGTTGAATCATGTTGACATTGATACTAATGACAGTATTGACAGTTTGCCAACTTCACCACAGATAGAAAAGACGTTAATGGCGGCGCTTCACATACGTTTTATGATCAATTTATCCAATAAGCAGATGTGTGACACCGGCAGTGGAAACTCTGACGTCATCAACCAAAATACTTTCAATAATTAATAGTGAAAAAAATACCGAGTTATATGAGAAAATATTGAAATTGGTTTCTTATAATTGACTATTCTGCACAAAAAAAATATAAAACGGATAGGTATTTTTTTTTAGACAATCCCAATTACGATACACCAATGATAAAATAGAATTCTACGCGCGCTAAACTCTGGCACTGTTATTGGTCGATCGATTTCGTACCAACATGGCGGCCGGGCCGTGCGCCAATGCCGCCATAGATTATTTACACGTTCGGCTACCATCGGAAACTGGTCTGCGCTTCTCTGCGCAAACGAATACTGCCGATGCGCATTATATTTGTTGTCAAACTGTAATTGATTATTACTTTCCATTTTTTTTATAAACTTTATTTCACCTGATTTACTTTGGGAATCCACGTGGGATTCTATTCTGGAATTCTATACGAAATAATGTAGGAATCCATGTAGGTCTCCACCCTGGATTCTGATAGGAAACCATATGGGAACGCATCCAAAATGCCATATATGATTTTTTCTGATACAAGTTCAACGCCCCATTCATCATAACAAAAGACATGAATATTAATTTCTTTGTATTGCGAAGCAATTAAAATGTTAATCTTTTCATTAATATTTCTTAGTATGTTGTATTTCTCCTTGTATTATATCTACGTGTATCGAATGTGTGTAAATAAATGTTTCTCTTTCTTTCTTTCTTTCTTTTAACGATAAAAACACAAAGATGATGACGCCATTGTATATTTTTTGACATTTGCCTGCATTCGACATACAAAAACAAGTGCAATGTGACAACTAGTAATTAGCATGACTATCGAATTATTATGAACTAGCTTTTGCCCGCGGCTTCGCACGCGTGAACCATGAGCATTTCAAAAAAACAAGCAATCAAGCAAGCGAGCAAGCGAACCTGCAAGCTTTCAAGCAAGCATGCAAGCATGTAAGTATGCAAGCAGGCATTCAAGCAGGAATGCAAGCAGGCATGCAAGCAGGCATGCAAGCAGGCATGCAAGCAGCAGGCATGAAAGCAGGCAAGCAAGCAGGCAAGCAAGCATGCAAGCAAGCGTGCAAGCAAGCACTCAGCGAGAATGCATGAACCTGAACATGAAGCAATCAAGCAAGCGAGCAACCAAACCTGCAAGCTTTCAAGCATGTAAGTATGCAAGCAGGCATGCAAGCGAGCAAACGAACCTGCAAGCTTTCAAGCAAGCATGCAAGCATGTAAATATGCAAGCAGGCATGAAAGCAGGCAAGCAAGCATGCAAGCAAGCGTGCAAGCAAGCACTCAGCGAGAATGCATGAACCTGAACATGAAGCAATCAAGCAAGCGAGCAACCAAACCTGCTAGCTTTCAAGCAAGCATGCAAGCATGTAAGTATGCAAGCAGGCATGAAAGCAGGCAAGCAAGCATGCATGCAAGCAAGCATGCAAGCAAGCGTGCAGGCAAGCACTCAGCGAGAATGCATGAACCTGAACATGAAGCAATCAAGCAAGCGAGCAACCAAACCTGCAAGCTTTCAAGCAAGCATGCAAGCATGTAAGTATGCAAGCAGGCATGCAAGCAGGCATGAAAGCAGGCAAGCAAGCATGCAAGCAAGCATGCAAGCAAGCGTGCAAGCAAGCACGCAAGCATGCAAGCAAGCGTGCAAGCAAGCACGCAAGCATGCAAGCATGCATGAAAGCAAGTATGCAATCAAGCATGCAAAGCAAGGACTCAAGCAAACATGCAAGCAAGCCCCCCGCATTGCCCCGCTGCCTTAATTTTTCTGAAACTAAATATTGCAGGATTTTTGTAAAACAAACCCAACCTAACCTATAGGGCTGTCCTAAAATATATCCTAAATAGCTTTATCTAGCTTTATCTTTATCGCTATCCCGCAGGAATAACGCAATTTTCCGGAATAAGAAAGAAAGAAATTAGCCATGTGTTATTCCAGACTATAATCTATTTATGTTCCAAATTTCATCCAGATCTGTCCGGCCGTTCTGGCGTGAAAAAACTTTCACATTTATAATATTAGTAGGACATATTTTACTAATTTTACTAATAATTTGATTTCTTACCTGCAATCACAAATCTCAACGTAATAGTAGTAATAGTACCCACTTAGTAGTAATATATAACACACACACACACACACACCTAGTTATATAAGGCAATAAATATGTAATGATTGTATGGGAGAGGACACTGACTTCCATAACACAGGTGTCAACCTAGCTCGGAAGTCAGGGACTTCATTTTGTTTTTGTAAGCGTATTGTCAATAAAACTTTATTATTATTATTATTATTATTATATTCATCACCATCATCATCATCATATATCCCTCGGGAACCGTTCCTTTTTCCGGGATAAAAAGTAGCCTATGTGTTATTCCAGACTATAATCTATCTATTTTCCAAATTTCATCCAGATCTGTCCAGCCGTTCTGGCGTGAAAGAGTAACAAACACCTAAACATACTCACAAACTTTCACATTAATAATATTAGTAGGATTATGCAGATCAAAAATGCCATAATTTTTCGTATAAAAGGCGAAGTAAACTGGGATAACTTCATTAACTTGAAGACAGCCAAGCAACCATGTGCAGTCAAATTACCGTTTTCTGTCTCCTAATCTTCGCGGCCGGGGCTTGTAAGTATTAGAAAACCTATTTTCTGTAAAACTTTTTTGACGTTACAACTTAAAATAAATATCATATTATATTTTAATTATATTTATTATTAACTTATATAATACATTTTGCCGTTTGGCTTTCCAGTCTCGAAAAACAATTAGGTAACTTTTAATGGAAAATTGTGAAATTTTTCAATTAAATTGAAGAATTACTTTGAAAAAAAATGAGGATCGGTACCAAGCCATGAGTTTATTATTAACAACTAGCTGTTGCCCGCGACTCCGTCCGCGCAGAATTCGCTTATCGCCATCCCGCGGGAACTATTCTGTTTTCCTGAATTTTCTTTGCTGTAAACCTCACGGAGCCCGAGACCTTTCCAACGAATGCAAAACCGTGGAAATCGGTTTGCGCGTTCTGGAGTTATAGCGTCAGGAAGGAAAACCCGACTTATTTTTATATAGTAGATAATTTTTTCAGTACCACTTTGACATTTAAAAAAAATCACTCATATATAATAGTATTTTATGCGACAGTTGTATTAGAGTGGTTAAAAAAAGCGAGTGGTGAGGGTTACGATGTGAGCGTAACGAACATCGTAAGAAATACGCCACGAGCTTTTTTTGACTTACTTTTACAACGTTGCATAGAATACTTTTTCTAGGATTGAGTAGGTACTTAATAAATGAAAGTAATACGTTCTCCCTAAATGAAGAAGTCCGGTGTTCCAGTCTCCACGCCATGAAATTCTCGTAGGCAACTAATTTTCCATCAGTTCCTGGGCCACCGCGGATATTTCTTCCGGTGTTGATTTAATTACGTTCTCATCCATGCTGTTTTATGATACGTTACAAAACTTTGTTAAAACTATCGCAATCTGGCTGAAAATCAGTGCTGCAGGTGTCTAACACCTCAGCGTAATGCTGAGCCAGCGACCGTTTCACTTTTGCGAAGACACACAACGCTGATGATCTATTTTTCATGTCTATGTTTTTTTTGTTTTAGTTACCTTGTTTATTTTCTATAAAATTGTGTATAATATCTTATATTTGTGTGTCTTGCAAAAAGGAATAAATGTCTTCTTTCTTTCTTTCAATCAAACGACAAAGAAGTGAAATAGACAAGAGCGGGAAACATGAAAACGACAAACGACAAAATTGGAAGTTTGTTTATCGTAAACTGTGTTTTTAATTAAGGTTTACTTTTTTAACAACCTAGCGTTCTTGGTGCATTTAGCCAAAACGTTTACCAACTTGCCAGTGACGTTATATACTAAAAATATTGTTTGTTATGTGGGCAACTATGCATTTAGTTCAGAAAGTTTCAGTTCCATAAAAAAACATTATTAATGAAATAATTTGTTAAGTTGTTAGTCAAACATTTTCATCGTAAATTTTATGTTGATCGTGTAAAAGTTGTACCTTGGTCTGGCAGTCTATATACAAGTGCTTTCAGAGAGAATAGACAATATAGACTTGTCCAAAGTCTTTTTATGAGTGTTCTTATAGTGGTGCTCTTGATTACATAAATCACAGATAATAAGTACAGGAGCAGAAAAATTGTTTATAGTAAGACATTGAAGGTTCGATCAGCATATCACTATCACTATCACTATCACTACATAGTATAAAATAAAGTCGCTTTTTCTGTCCCCGTGTCCCTATGTATGCTTAAATGTTCAAAACCACACAACGGACTTGGACGCGGTTTTTTTTAATAGATAGAGTGATTCAAGAGGAAGGTTTATATGTATAATACATGCATAATATACCGTAAAAAGCCGGGGCGGGTCGCTAGTCTCAATATAACCTTGATATTGAATATATGGACGAATGTCGCAAACGTTAGGAAATTTATAGGTTACTTACTCATTACAAAAGTCATAATTAACCCTTCGTTGGTAGCGTCGCGGGGAATATTCATTGGTTTTAGAAATGATGAGATTATTTAGCTGGAAGATACAAGCTACTCGCCCCTTGCTTAAAAAGCTAATGAGGCCGATAAATAAAAGCGAAGGCACATCTCTTTTCATTACCAGAACATTCCAACAATCCACCATCATGGTACTTAATAGAACTGTCGTAAAAAACATACTAAACTTCCTTTTTTCAAGGGAGCCAGTCGCCGCTTTCGAGACAACTTCAGCAGAATGTTGAGATTGACGCCGACTTTGAGGCTTCGTTGGGTCCTCAGGGTCCGCAGCCTCCGTGTGATCCGCAGCAGAATCCTGAATGTATTTCAGTTCTCGGAGGTCAGCAGGGTCCTCGAGGTCCGTATGGTCTAGAGGGGTCTTACTAAAGAGGTCAATATAGAAATTCAAGAGTGATTTCATCCTCTTGTTTTCGGGCTCTTGACCAAAGGCTTCTTAATTTTGTAGAGTAAGTTAGACAATTGTAAAGAAGATGGAATAAAGAAAGTGATGGAAAACAACTGTTTGTGATTTCCCGCAAAATATCATACCCATCAGCAAAAAGTCGCCTGATTAAGATTAAGAGGCTAAGTTCTGTAGATGCGTAGAACATATAGTCTAGATATGACCTCACGGAACAAAATAGTGGAGTTATTGTCTTTTATTCAGGTAAATAATCGTGTGAAATCGATGCTAGCATGTCCTGACATCCCTACAACTCGTGACTTTCATTCTTTGGTACAACTTGGTATCAGCAATGTTATAAATAAACGTTTGAGCCCAAATATACACTAAAAATTATAAAAATTTTAACTATAATCGGCTGAACAGTTTACATGTGAAAGCGTAACAAACAAACAAACTCACATTCGCATTTATATTATTTTGGATTTACAATAAGCCTCTATCAAAAATTATTTTTTTTATCAAGCTTCTTCTGTTGACTGTACTTGCATTGTCATCCGTCCTACACAATGTGTACCAAATTTCAAGTCATTCGGACCAACCGTTAAAGAGTTCCCTCCTGCAGAGACGATCCTGGCTGGGTCACCAGACCTCCAATACCAGGTTTGTATTGTCACCCGACTTACTCTAGTATGCAAAATTCCAGCTCAATCGGTTAAAGATATCTACTTCAAAATTGAGTCGCAAGATTCTACTCGGACAAACATGCATATTATACGCCAGTTATTAAAGATCTTGTAATAATAAAATAAGCCACACTTAATCAAATGAAAAACACAAAACATGCAGTCTACAAGCAAATCAACTGATTTCCAATTCCAGCAAAAGCATTTTCTTAAAATAAGACATTCCTCGAACGCTCTGACCAAAGAAAATCGAAGCACCTCACAATAGCCCGCGTAGTTCCAACACAATTGAATCCCGACCCAACCCCGGTATTGAATCAGCTGCGATCCAGATTGAATCGAGGCTGGAACAAGATGCAGATAGCAAACATTGCAACGGAGAACATTCCATTGCATTCTGGAGCGAGGTGGCCGTGTTCGAGTACATTGCAATCGTTTGATCTTTTTATTAACTTCAAGAGGAAAAGTTCATTATTTTCAATTTTTAACAAACCGGCCAGTTGCAAGACGAGAGTTCTGTAAACGTAAGTGAATTTATTTATTTATTCATTGTCAAGTCATGTGCAGTCAGCGTCAAATAGTTTGAAGCATCCACGTCGGCCGAATAGTTCGGTACACCACAGAAATCGTACGGTGTGTCGAACATTTTGATGACCCTCGGTATTTCATACTATATGACGCTGACTGTAGATACATATGAAGATGTTAACATTGTTCTAAGTCAGTCCATAACGCCCTGTAAGGGCACACAATAGTAGTTAATATCTAAATCTAGGATTGTAATATAATGTCAAAACAATTAAAATCCAATGCTAGCACAGCCCTGCTTCTAAGTGAAATGCAGACAGTATCAGGTAATTCTTATATTGGTCACCTATATAGACAAAGAAAAAAAATAGATTTATTTCACTAGTTGTGCCATAAGATCATACCAAATAGAAAATATCTAGGACAACACGAAGTACCCCACGGGTTCTCTTATGACGACAATTTGTATGGAAATACATACATACGTACATACATAAATCACGTCTTTATCCCTAAGGGGGTAGACATAGCCTAAGGTAACGAGACCCAAAGGCCACGTTTAGCATGATTAAGGGGTATAGGTGGAACGGGAAATCAAAATAGTGACGGGTTGCTAGCCGCCAGGGGCGTGCAGTGGATTTTGACAGAGGGTAGGCGTATTGCCAACAAAACCCGTATTGGTACGAAGCGTGTCGGGCACATTTACGTATGCTTACAAGCACTGCTTATATGCCTGTAAGGGATGAACGCGTCTGCTAGCCGCATCGCCTATAACATGATTCCTAAGAATTTCGCCCATTCCCTCGATGGGCTTTTACCATCGGCGCGGGACGAGAAGCAACTGGTACATTCTATGTTTTTCCTTTACTCCCAGACCAGCATGGTAGAGAAGGATTCCAAAAATTAATCGGAATCCATGTAGGTCTCCACCCTGGATTCTGATAGGAAACCATATGGGAATGCATCCAAAACGCCATATATTATTTTTTCTGATACAAGTTCAACGCCCCATTCATCATAACAAAAGACATGAATATTAATTTCTTTGTATTGCGAAGCAATTAAAATGTTAATTTATTCATTAATCTTTCTTAGTATGTTGTATTTCTCCTTGTTTTATATCTACGTGTATCGAATGTGTGTAAATAAAGGTTTCTCTTTCTTTCTTTCTTTTAACTATAAATAGACGTAGACGATGACGCCGCCATTGTATACTTTTGACATTGGCCTGCATTCGACCTACAAAAGCAAGTGCAATGTGACAACTAGTAATTAGCATGACTATCGAATTATTATGAATAATGCAGATCAAAAATTCAATAATTTTTCGTATAAAAGGCGAAGTAAACTGGGATAACTTCATTAACTTGAAGACAGCCAAGCAACCATGTGCAGTCAAATTACCTTTTTCTGTCTCCTAATCTTCGCGGCCGGGGCTTGTAAGTATAGAAAACCTATTTTCTGTAAAACTTTTCGTCGCTTGCTAATTACGACCGGATGGCCCAGTGGTTAGAGAACCTGACTATTAAGCTTGGGGTCCCGGGTTCGATCCCCGGTCGGGGCAGATATTTGTATGAAAAATACGAATGTTTGTTCTCGTGTCTTGGATGTTTAATATGTATTTAAGTATGTATTTATCTATACAAGTATGTTTATCCGTTGTCTAGTGCCCATATTACAAGTTTTTCTTAGTTTGGGGCTAGGTCAATATTGGTGTCAATTGTCCCAAGATATTATTATTATTATGTATATTTATTTTTATCTCAAGTTAGGTTTTTACAATATTCATATAAAAAGTAATAAAACAATATTAATACAAAATATAAAAACATTATAAAAACCTAACCTAGGGTGCCGCCGGCAGCGAGGCGAGGCATAAGCTACCGGTGGTCAGGGCGACAGAGAAAGGAACCTCCTGACTATTATTATTATTATTATTATTATTCCATGCTGGTCTGGGAGCCAAGGAAAAACATAAAATGTACTAGCTGCCTCTCGTCCCGCGCAGATGGTAAAAGCCCATCGAGGGAATGGGCGAGTCTTAGGAATCATGTTATAGGCGATGCGGCTAGCAACCCATCACTATTTTGATTCCCCTTTCCACCTATACGCCTACAATCATGCTAAACGTGGCCCTTAGGTCTTGTTACCTCAGGCTCTGTCTACCCCGTCTAACCCTTCGTTGGTAGCGTCGCGGGGAATATTCATTGGCTTTAGAAATGATGAGATTACTTGGCTGGAAGATACAAGCTACTCGCCCCTTGCTTAAAAAGCTATTGAGTCCGATAAATAAAAGCGAAGGCGTATCTCTTTTCATTACCAGAACATTGAAATCCACCATCATGGTACTTAATAGAACTGTCGTAAAAACATACTTTCTTTTTTCAAGGGAGCCAGGCGTCGACAGATCAGCGGAATTTTCTGGTTGCCGTCAAATTGGACACTTCGGTGGGTGCTCAAGGTCCAGAGTTTCAGTGTGATCCGCAGCAGGATCCTGGATGTCCTCAAGGTCCGATTACATGGTCCAGAGGGAATAACTAAAGAGGTCAATATAGATATTCAAGAGTGAATTCATGCTCTTGTTTTCGGGCTCTTGACCAAAGGGTTCTTAATTTTGTAGAGTAAGTTACACGATTGTAAAGAAGATGGAATAAAGAAAGTGATGGAAAACAACTGTTTGTGATTTCCCGCAAAATATCATACCCATCAGCAAAAAGTCGCCTGATTAAGATTAAGAGGCTAAGTTCTGTAGATGCGTAGAACATATAGTCTAGATATGACGTCACGGATCGAAATAGTGGAGTTATTGTCTTTCATTCAGGTAAATAATCGTGTGAAATCGATGCTAGCATGTCCTGACATCCCTACAACTCGTGACTTTCATTCTTTGGTACAACTTGGTATCAGCAATGTTATAAATAAACGTTTGAGCCCAAATATACGCTAAAAATAATAAAATAATCGAACATGAATTATCATAATCAATTTACAATGATCTAATGATCAGTTTCAATATCAAAATAATAACTTTTGGTCGGCTTTGGTTGGCTATACTGAACAGTTGTAGGGTATTTCAATGCAGTTATAAAAATAAGGAGATAAAACCCTGTCTTACTCCCCTTTGGTTGACAACTGATTCCGACACGGCCTGAACTGACAATCACATGTCCTCATGTGGTTCTGCAAAAAAATACAATCGTGTAAGCAATGATCGGCCTTCCTGACCCATATAAGTTAATACAGTATTGAACAAAACAATTGTAACAGAAATAATGAACTAGTTCACTTTGATTAGAGCCGAAGTTTTGGAGATATAAGCTGATTTATACCAATTCCGAGTGATGTGCTTTCAAAAATCGGGCCCCAGGCCTCCCCGCACATGCTGAGCCTGAGCTTTTGCCACATTTATTATACTTTGAATTATTTTTTATTGTGCATGTACTTTTATGAGCAATAAATGTTTTTTTTTAGTAGCCTATATGATGTCCTACTGCTGGGCAAAGGCATAGAATAAATAATAACAGCCAAACTATAGTTAGCAATAGAACCCCTATTCTGATATAGGTCGCTGTATCGGGTTCGTGAACAATGTGCGGGCAGGTATGTAAACAACCGAACTCCCAGTCAGACAACGGACACGTTGCGTTCTCTATTTCGGCTCTATTTGTGTTTCCTGTGTTGCTAGGGAGCTGGATCTTGTTTATTTTCTGTCATAAAATACCAGGCCTCTATTTCACCAAGTCGACAATTATCGGCGACATGCGACAATCAAAAAATAAAAATTCTTGATTCATTTGATAGTACCTATCATGTGAAAAACAGCGCCTTCTCTCGTCCCTGGTGAGCAGTAGATGTTCCACGGGAGTTTGTAATTATGTCGTACAGACACATCATTCAAAAGATGATGCTTAGCGACAAAAATTAGCATAGTAACAAGGTCACGTGACAGCTAGTAACAGGTAGAAAAATTCGAAGATTACCCATCTGCTATGGGTGGTGTAGGGGTATAGCACGCGTTACGGAATGACGAGGATCCGGGTTCGATTCCCGGCCATAGCTTTACTTTTCGGATTTTTCTATGTGTTCTTTTCAGTGTCGTTTAGATTTTTTTTTGTATGTCTTTTTTACTGATTTGTTTGAAGTCGGTACCTCTGATCCAATAGTGCGAAACCCAATAGTCTTTAGAAAGGTCTTTAGAAAATTAACGCGTCGCTTGAAACTCGGCAGGCAGTTGACATAGTAAACTGACCATTACACCACTGAAACGCACGACTGGCAGAATAAATCGCGTTGTTCCAATACATTGCGCGTGTTTCAAAGTAACCGCTGTGCGTTGAGCGTGTGGACTACGCAATGAACAGAGGAATCGCTCAACTCGCTGATTGCTCGCACGGGTGAGAGATTCCTGGCTATCAGAACTTGTGACATGGTTGCAATTAATCTTGGGAGCTCCGACGTCTAATATAAGCGTGTCCAGGGACTTCAATGGGTTTGAGGATATGAGGTTTCGGGGTTTTGAGGTCGAGGCTAAGGACAAGACGTGATGGTGTTACCATGAATTAAATGACAGGATCGCCTTGTGGTTAGAAAACTTAACTGTGAAGCTTGTGGTCCTGGATTCTATCCCTGGTCGGGGCAGATACTACGTATGAAAATACGAATGTTTGTTATCGAATCTTCGATATTTATAATCGTATGCTCATTTATTTGAAAATATTCATTCCATGCTGGTTCTGGAGCAAAGAAAAACATAGAATGTACCAGTTGCTTCTCTACCCGCGCAGATGGTAAAAGTCCATCGAGGGTATGGGCGAAAATCATAGGAATCATGTTATAGGCGATGCGGCTAGCAAGCAACCCATCATTATTTTGATTCCATTTTCCACCTATACGCTCACAATCTTGCTAAACGTAGCCGGTCTTGTTACCTTAGACTCTGTCTACCCCGTGAGGGATAAAGACGTGATTTGTGTGTGTGTATGTGTGTGTATTGATTCCCCTTTCTTCTTATGAATTTCGGTAGCATGATCGCCTATAGCATGGTTCCCATGACTTTTTGTCCATTCCCTCGTTGGGCTTTTATTACTGCGCGGGAAGAGAAGCAACTGGTACGTTCTATGTTTTCCCTTTGCTCCCAGATCAGCATACCAAACTCATAAATTGCCCAAAAAAATCTCTTTTCACACATCTCATAAAAGGCAAAACAAGAACCGGGATCTATCTAAAACCCCGCCACCGGATGAGGTCATGATTTATGCGATAGCGTAATCTGCTACCCGGAAGCCATTGGAAGCGAGAATTATGTCCGGGCCGATCTGCGAGATTGTACACTTTGTGAGATTTTGTGAGGCGACGAAATGAGACGAGTTTTGAAGTTATGTGCTTATACTGAAAGGTAAGGAATTTTAATTGCGTGCGTTTTCTGGAAGGTTTTGGGAATCAAAGGTGAACATTGTTAAGAGTTAATAAATTGTAAACTGTAACAAAGCAGAGATTAAAGCAAAAAGGAGGCGGGATGATTTAGATTGGAAAAGTATTGGCTTAACGGTAAAATGGAGGATACTTTTACCAAGCAATGGGGCACTATGGCAGCTACGCTATGGACATTGAAGCTCCATCCATAATCCTTCAAATATCTCAAGAAACTCTATCTGTTCTTCTTTTACTTCACTTTAAAACCACTGAAGCGAATTAGGTGAAAGTTATGGAGATAGTTTGGGTCCCGGAAAAATACATTTCCCTCGGGATAGCGGTAAATGAATTCTTCGCAGACGAAGCCACGGGCAAACAGTTGCTAGTTAAATATATTGTAATTACTAAGTCAGTGCGATCATCGGACGAGCACACCAAATCGTTCAGTAACATCGTCGAGCGTCGTCGGGCGATCGCACCGGTCACCCCATAAAATAGATGGGTAAAAACATCCCAGATGTCACTTTGACAGTTGAAAAGCGGCAAAATTTATAATTCGAACGCTGGGGATATAAACTTATTATTACGAATATGAAATCACACTTCAATTGACACTTTTGACAGAAGAACGTCCCAACTCGTTCAGTAAGTGTGTTCATGATCGGACGATTTTCATCCGACAATAATCACACTGACACTTTAGTTACTGAACGTAGCCCTAAACATCATATCCTAAGCGATACACCAATAAACTGTCCTCACGACTAGCATGAAATATTTGCTCCGTCCCCGCCGATCCCCTTACCATATTGATTCTGAGTCCATCCAACAACCAACGGACCCTCAAATCACACAGCAGAGCACAAAATCCTTTGCTGGAAACGGAAGGGAAACGGCGCCTAAAGGCAGCTGCAACTGCCTTTACTTTGAACCGCAAATCCTGTGAACAACGTCCAAGTTCGAACGTCGAATCGGACTCGCGAGAAACGTACACGTTTTTCATTTGTTTGTGTTCGTTGTTGGTTTTATTCTAAACACGAGCTGCATTTTAAAGTCTGCTCCGTAAACGAATGCCGTTTTATTGTTTACTAGCTTTTGCCCGTGACTTCGTCCGCGCAGATAACGTTAGACTGACGTGACGATGTACCCCATACATCCACTCATGTCTCCAAGTACCTATAAGGTTTTTATTTCCTATCCCCTGGGAAATTCGGAAAATCCCCTCTTAGAGCACCTACGTGATCCCCTAGGAATGTTATTTACTAATTAGTGTCTTAATTATTAGCCTCATCTTTATATCCCATGGGAAATCCTTTGTAGCGCCTTTATACTAAGCACTGGAACAACATTTCGGGATTTTATTATCCTGCAAGAAAATCGGGGTAATATTTTTTTATGTCCGTCTCCTGGTTTTAAGCTGCCTACCCCCCAGTTTTCAGCCAAATCGGTTCAGCCGTTCTTGAGTTATAAATAGTGTAACTAACACGACTTTCTTTTATATACATGTCACCCCGGGACGTAAGTAGCAATTTACCGCCCGCCAAGCGAGCGGACCACTGCCTGGCCAGGGGAGGACGTGTTGTGTGCACACTTCGGGCGGAGATAAAAAAAGCCTCAAGCCTGTTGAATCTAACGCTGGCCATCAAGGCATTTCATAATGTTCTTTTCTATGAGAATAGCTGCCACTGTCTCTTCTGAGTTTTCTACATGAATACGATTTTTTAATAAACACATTTTAAACATTTAAATATAATATATATTAGCTTAAGTGAAGCTAGTAGAGAAGCGGTGTTCCTACAAGCGTTATTAAGAGAGCTCTTAATGTTGCGTTTTTGTATATAAGATTGTGTTGTACTGCGATAATCAATCTGCTATGCAGCTTGCTGTTAACAAAGTGCATCACAAAAGGAGCAATCGAAGTTAGGTATCATTATATTAGAGATATGATAGACCGCTTCGAGGTCCAACTTTTGTACATCCCTACAGATGTAATGGTAGCTGATGTTTTCACCAAACCACTTGGTAGTACGAAACATGAGCTATTTACCAGCCAACTAGGTGTGGCATAGTGACGGCCTGATGATGTCCACGTTATGGGGGAGTGTTGAATCTAACGCTGGCCATCAAGGCATTTCATAATGTTGTTTTCTATGAGAATAGCTGTCACTGTCTCTTCTGAGTTTTCTACATGAATACGATTTTTTAATAAACACATTTTAAACATTTAAATATAATATTTTCAATAAAGCCGCATGTTTATCGTGCTAATCCCAAGCCAACAGGCACGCGTTGGGAACTAGTTCCAGCCCGCTTCGAAAGTCCTGTGCCCAGCAGTGGGATGTGTACAAATCGTCTCAAAATTTATCGGGAATATTTCAGGAGATAGAGTTATTTTTGTTTCTTCCGTTAGGATTTTACACCAAAAATTATAGAGCACTTTGTTCCTCCATAAGAAAAAAGCCAATAAGGCTGATTGTCACATTGATTTGTGAGTGACGGCTTTGATGTTTTAAGCCGTATAAAATACATAGAACCATTTTTTTCCAAAAATAATAGTACATTATATACTTTACTAGCTTCTGCCCGCGACTTCGGCTGCGTAGAATCATACACAAAAACCTTCCTCTTGAATCACTCTATTTATTAAAAAAAACCGCATCAAAATCCGTTGTGTAGTTTTGAAGACATAAGCATACATTGGGACATAGGGACATAAATACAGAGAAAGCGACTTTGTTTTATACTATGTAGTGATGTGATACTTAATATGTGCTTCTCTTCCCGCGCAGATGGTATAAGCCCATCGAGGGAATGGGCATAGGAATCATGTCATAGGCGATGCGGCTAGCAACCCATCACTATTCTGATTCCCCTTTCCACCTTTACGCCCACAATCATGCTAAACGTGGCTTTTAGGTCTTGTTACCTTAGGCTCTGTCTACCTCATAAGGGATAAAGACGTGATTTATGCGTGTCTGTGAATAAAATGCTTTACTTTGCATCGTAGTAGCAATCCGAACATACCCTGCATAAAATCCCACCCACTGTCTGTTATTCCGCAACACTTGTGAATCATTCCGAGTTCTTTGAAGTCAAACTCCATCGGCTAATAATTTCGCGATAAGGAATTTCCTACGGTTATGAAAATTAAGTAGCCAAGTTTTAAATTACCCCTAACTGCCATAACTCTTGGCAATGACTGAATTTACTTGGCATTTGAAGCGGAGTTGGCCCTTCGAGACCGGACTCGGTTTGCTCACACCGAGGCAATTACCGCTAACACTCGAGACGGACTTGTTTGCGTCGCGTTCGACCGAACATTTTACTTTGATTGTTGCACGGACTTGATTTTAAGGAAGTTTGAAAAAAACGTGTAAAAATAAGAATGAGATCTAGAATTGGAAGTTGGCGAAATGGTTTTGGTTTGATTCTGGTTACACCGACATCGGCCTGTAGCAGTCCACTGCTGGACATAGGCCTCTCCAAAACGCGTATTTTATGCTTCGACTTGTCGTATCCAATCACTACCAGTCTTTCGCAAATCGTCACCTCACCCGAGGTCTGGAGGTCCTCCCACACTACGCTAGCCCTGTCGCGGTCTCCACTAAAGAACTCGTTTACCCCAACGGTTATCGGTTAGACGGCCCACTGCCACAGCTTGCTTATCCTATCCGCTACGTCGATGACTTTCTTTCTCTGACGTATAACCTTATTGCGAATTTTCTCCCTCAGAAACTCCAAGCATAGCACGTTCCATAGCTCTCTGAGCGACTTAGGATGTATCAGTTTGCGGATATTGATTGTAACTCTTATGCTCTCACACTTACACTCATACATGCAACACCCTTCCATGCTGGACTAGGAGATAAGAAAAAACATAGAATGTACCAGTTGCTTCTCTTCCCACGTAATAAAAGCCCAATGAAGTAATGGGCGAAAATCTTAGGAATCATGTCATAGGCGATGCGGTTAGCAACCCGATTTCACACGACACCCACAATCTGCTAAACGTGGCCTTTAGGTCTTGTTACCTTAGGCTCCGTCTATCCCGAAAGAGATGACTTTTTTTATATATAAGAGGGGGCAAACGAGCAGACCTGATGGAAAGCAATCACCGTCGCCCAGGGACACCTGCAAGACCTGGGGAATCACAAGTGCGTTGCCGGCCCTTTGAGGAACAGGAAGGCTAGATTCACACCGACCACCGTCCCCCGGCACACCGGCGACCGTTTCACTTTTGCGAAGACACACAACGCTGATGATCTATTTTTCATGTCTATGTTTTTTTTTTTGTTATACCTTGTTTATTTTCTATAAAACTGTGTATATTATCTTATATTTGTGTGTCTTGCAAAAAGGAATAAATGCCTTCTTTCTTTCTTTCTTTCTTTATTTGAGTGATTTCGATTCCCCTTTCCACATTTACGCCCACAGTCATTCTAAACGTGTTCTTTTTAGGTCTTGTTACCCTAGGCTCAGTCTACCTCGTACGGCATAAAGACGTGATTTACTTATATGTGTATTTTAATGCGACTTTTGATTCTATATTCTAAAGCAAATCTCTGTTTGCCAGATGGCGTTCCCGGGAGAGAGGACAATACGGGCTTATGTATTGTTTGCATGCTGTCTGGTACGTAGACGGTTCTATCGGCTATTCGGTTCCGGCAGGTGCCATCTAGAATCGTCTATGCAGTCTGGACACAATCGGTGCTCCATTTTGCATAGAGCATTGAGAATCGCTTCAAGAACTTTTGCGCTCAGCTTTCCTACTGTTTATTGTTTACATACATTATGTCGGAGATTAACTGAAGCGGAGATAATTTTTATTGTATTGACATTACAAGTATTACTATCTATTCAATGAGTTGTAGATCAAACGCCAGCTGTCGGCCAAAGTCTAAACTATTGTTGAGTAAACACGGGCGACATGCGTTAGAGTCGGTAAAGCAGACTGTCATGGCGGCGCTCGGTGGTTAAAGCAGTCTGAGTAAGAGACTGGGAATCTGCCCGTAGAACTTGAGCGGGAAAGAGTTTTTGAGGTTAAGTGAGTATTTATTTTGTTTTCTTGAAATGAAAAGCGCGAAGGACGAGATGTGTAGACTGAACTTACCGGCTCAGTTAACAGTATTGTTAAACTCATAATTAGTGTTAGTTGTATACAATAATACAACGTTGGACGCAAACAGACTTTCATTTGTTTTTCCCTACGGCTACGGTTATCGAGGATGGAAAATGTATCAGGAAATGCTCGCATTGTGACTCCGATTCTACACCTACATAAATCACGGGGTAGACAGTGCATAGGGCAAAGAACCTAGGGTAGTAGCTCCCTGCCCTGCCTTGTTGACGCCCCTGCAGACACAAGCACAGGTACATCCCAACATAGCGACAGCCGATTCTCTTAAGGCGGTACGTTGCACGGGGATGTTTCTACCCACAACGCCCCCTAAGACAAATTACTTGGTGAATATTTTAAAGGCACCCAAGCTTCGTAACGGTTTATTTTCCAATTACGCTCACGTCGCTAGCCGGCCGAGTGTGATGGAACGCGAAAAATTCATTTTATTCTCCAAATAAAAGGGTTTCTCAGATCGGAAAGTAACGTCCGCATAAAGGCTTTTGTACGGATTCCTCTGAGCGGCGACGTAAACAGTCCCGGGCTCGGCCCCGGCTGAAATTCTAAGTCGAAATGCCTGTTTTTTACGTGACTTTTGTATGAGGATAGTTTTATTTTTCTCGCCGGGTTACGCTTCCATTTTCGGTTTATTTTCAGGAAAAAGGATCGCTTCACTGCATCGCGTTCTGTTTGGTTTTCGATTAAAATAGGAAAAAAATGTCTTGAACCCAAGGCCCCATCTATTCCTCCGAAATTCATCAAAATAAATTCTGCGGTTTAGGCGTTAAAACCTAGACTGTAAATAAATTTATAGCAGTAGTTTAAATAGTTGTGTTTTTTTTTGTAATATTTTACGCCTTTACGTCTGTTGTAGCAACTCGTAATGTGCAAAACGCAATAAGCATTTTAAATTTATCTACGCTATTATAAAGAGGAAAGGTTTGATTGTTTGTTTGAAAAGAGTAGGCTCTGAAACTATTTAAATTGGCTATATTTAATTCTGCGCGGACGATGTCGCAGGCAATAGCTAGTCATTACAAAAATGATTATTGATTAAAGATATTATTATTATACAAACAATTCCTCAAAAGCTGTATAAAATAACACAAAAGAAAGAATAGTTCAAGAAAGTGATACAAAAAAGTAGCAAATTCCAAAATTCTCGGCGCCGTAAAACTCGCAGAGAATCAAAAAACGTTTCATCGTTTTACATTGTTATTTCAAACAATCGTTTCGTATTTCTAACGTCCGCCATATTGTGGCGGACGAGAACACGTGACCGAAATGGCCAATGACAAATTATGTCTGCAGCAGACAGCCCGCGCCGCGAAAACAGATTCAGAGATTTAATATTATGAAAGCGTTGGTTTCCTTTAAAAATACTCTTTGAGGATATCTGATGGCTATAACCTAGTGGTTAGACAACCTGACTACGAAGCTTGAAGTCCCGGTTTTTTCGCTGGTCGGGGCAGACAGATTTTATAGTAAAAACGAATGTTTGTTCTCGGGTCTTGAATATTTGATATGTTTTTAAGTATGCATTTACGAGTATCTATTTGACGAATACAAATGTTTGTGCCCGAATCATGGATGTTGTATGTATTTAAGTATTTATCTACATTTTATAAGTAGGTATGTTTATCCGTTGCCTGGCACCCATAGTACAAGCTTTGCTTAGTTTGGGGCTGGGTCAATTGGTGTAATTTGTCCCAAGATATTTATTTATTTATTTGAGAATGTGCATCCGTTTCTTAGTCAACGGTCTCTCAGAATCGTCACAGAATATTTCCTACCCTATTTCACTAACTCGACAAATTATCAGTGACAAGTGACAATTCGAATTGCGATGCGTGGTCAATATGAAGGCAATCGGCGTAGATTGTCGTGTTTGTAATGTAAACAGAATTGTCACTTGTCGCCGACAATTGTCGAGATGGTGAAATAGGGGCCCGGTGGTTGGATTAGTTTTGAACACCCCTAAAGAGATCTTTAATTAAATTTTTTGATTAATTTAGTCACTCCCATGACGCGGTTCACTTTAAACAACGATCGATGTATGGAAAGATTGGTCAAATATGATTCAAAAGTCCTGAAAGGCACCCGTCATAAATGGAAGCCAGCAGCGAAGCTGTTTGGCTTTGATGGTGCTGCCCTACCACACTCCGACTGACTGACTGACTTGACAATTCTTTCATAATTAATTAATTTATTGGTCTTCCATGTTTATTTGTTATTACTTTCTAATGTATCTTTCTATGTAAAGTTTATAGTATATGTGTAAAAAAAATATTATTTTCCCCAAAATCTTGAAAAGGGACTGTAGGAATGAAGGTGGTTGGTCGATTGATTAATGTTCTTTCTGCTTTGACTCCATTTATTCCTGACCAGCTTCTGCCCGCGACTTCGTCTTCGTAAAATTATCCTACTAATATTATAAATGTGAAAGTTTGTGACTTTGGATGTTTGTTACTCTTTCACGTCAGAACGGCTGGACAGATCTGGATGAAATTTGGAACATGGATAGATTATAGTCTGGAATAACACATAGGCTACTTTTTATCCCGGAAAAATGAACGGTTCCCGAGGGATATATGATGATGATGATGATGACGATGATGATGAATATATTACTACTAAGTGGGTACTATTACTACTATTACGTTGAGGTTTGTGATTGCAGGTAAGAAATCAAATTATTAGTAAAATTAGTAAAATATGTCCTACTAATATTATAAATGTGAAAGTTTGTATGGATGTTTGGATATTTGTTACTCTTTCACGCCAGAACGGCCGGACAGATCTGGATGAAATTTGGAACATAGATAGATTATAGTCTGGAATAACACATGGCTAATTTTTTTTTTTCTTATTCCGGAAAATTGCATAATTCCTGCGGGATAGCGATAAAGATAAAGCTAAAGCTATTTAGGATATATTTAAGGATAGCCCTATAGGTTAGGTTAGGTTTGTTTTATAATAATCCTGCAATATTTAGTTTCAGAAAAATTAAGGCAGCAGGGCAATGCATGGGGGGTTGCTTGCATGTTTGCTTGAGCCCTTGCTTTGCATGCTTGATTGCATACTTGCTTTCATGCATGCTTGCATGCTTGCTTGCATGCATGCTTGCGTGCTTACTTGCATGCATGCTTGCGTGCTTGCTTGCACGCTTGCTTGCATGCTTGCTTGCCTGCTTGCATGCCTGCTTGCATACTTACATGCTTGCATGCATGCTTGAAAGCTTGCAGGTTTGGTTGCTCGCTTGGTTGATTGCTTCATGTTCAGGTTCATGCATTCTCGCTGAGTGCTTGCTTGCACGCTTCCTTGCATGCTTGCTTGCATGCTTGCTTGCATGCATGCTTGCTTGCCTGCTTTCATGCCTGCTTGCATACTTACATGCTTGCATGCTTGCTTGAAAGCTTGCAGGTTCGCTTGCTCGCTTGCATGCCTGTTTGCATGCCTGCTTGCATGCCTGCTTGCATACTTACATGCTTGCATGCATGCCTGTTTGCATGCCTGCTTGCATGCCTGCTTGCATACTTACATGCTTGCATGCATGCTTGAAAGCTTGCAGGTTTGGTTGCTCGCTTGCTTGATTGCTTCATGTTCAGGTTCATGCATTCTCGCTGAGTGCTTGCTTGCACGCTTGCATGCATGCTTGCTTGCATGCTTGCTTGCATGCTTGCTTGCCTGCTTTCATGCCTGCTTGCATGCCTGCTTGCATACTTACATGCTTGCATGCTTGCTTGAAAGCTTGCAGGTTCGCTTGCTCGCTTGCATGCCTGTTTGCATGCCTGCTTGCATGCCTGCTTGCATACTTACATGCTTGCATGCATGCTTGAAAGCTTGCAGGTTTGGTTGCTCGCTTGCTTGATTGCTTCATGTTCAGGTTCATGCATTCTCGCTGAGTGCTTGCTTGCACGCTTGCTTGCATGCTTGCTTGCATGCTTGCTTGCAAGCTTGCTTGCATGCTTGCTTGCCTGCTGCTTGCATGCCTGCTTGCTTGCTTGCTTGCATACTTACATGCTTGCATGCTTGCTTGAAAGCTTGATTGCTTGCTTCTTTGAAATGCTCATGGTTCACGCGTGCGAAGCCGCGGGCAAAAGCTAGTACATAATAAACCATCCTCTTCAATCAGTCTATCTATTAAAAAAACTGCATCAAAATCTGTTGCGTAGTTTAAAAGAAATAAGCATACAGACAGACAGACAGCGGAGAGCGACTTTGTTTTATACTAGTTATTAAGTCATCAAGGTGGGCGTTAAAGTTTCATTGTTTTCTTGAAGTAGATTAAAATAGAATGGATATTTCGGGTGTCGGCGAATCGTTAGTTTGTTTTAATTGAAGTTCGAGAATGTTCGAGGAAATTAACGAGACAGGAGACTCTACTTGTTTTATGTTAAATTGTTAATGATTAAATACAATTGGGAATGGATGATTAATTTAAATGTGCTTGATTTTCTATTGAAAGGAAAAACCATCATTAGCTATAGAAAAAAGTTACAGATTTTTCTGTTAACCTAAATCACTACATAGTATAAAACAAAGTCGCTTTCTCTGTCCCTATGTCCCTATGTATGCTTATATCTTCAAAACTACACAACGGATTTTGATGCGGTTTTTTTTAATAGATAGAGTGATTCAAGAGGAAGGTTTTTATGTATAATTCTACTCAGACGAAGTCGCGGCCAGAAGCTAGTATTTTATAAAAATATAAACATTTCACTCAGTATCTTGTCGGTCACATAACGGCTGATAAGAAGTTCGTCCATAACATCACAAATTTTAAAAAAATAGCTGCTTCAATCTGAGGTTTATATTATATAGATTTTAACTTGGTTTGAACGTTCAGTGATACAGTACATACATCTAAGTAAATAACTACGCTTTTGATTATCACCATGTGCAAACAATATTCAAGGAAAGCCATCAAGATTCAATGTTACACAAACATGTTGTATAGATATTCGCTTATTGACTCTCGAACAATCAAGTCTGCTATCAAAATAGTTGAATTACTTTGGGATCCTGTTCACGAGATACGACTGTGCAGGAAAATTAAATTCGTGTGTACACACACGAATTACATTATGTCAACGAATTGTAGAATTAATTTGAAAAGTAAAGCAGCTTTTTCTGGTGTTATTTTAATTTACTACTGTATTTTCATCTGCTATGTTGGTCTGGAGCACCCGAAACCGACGAGCATGTATGAAGAGATGAATGTGGATGAAACGAAAGATGTAGGACAGAATCGTAGGAAGTGTAACAAAGTAGTCTCTGCCTACCTCTATGGGAAAGAGACGTGACTGTATATGGATGTACAAAGTTAAAAATATGAATAAGCTCGAAGATTTTTGTACAGTCGAATTCTCTAATATCTGTCCAGCCAACTATTTGAAAATATTTACATGTAGACCTTATGCGTGCTTGGATATTTTTGTAGGATTCGCTGTATAGATATTAGCTCGAACTCGGCTGTACATCAATCTTATAGCCACAGTACAGTATATACATAATTCATGTCTTTACCCCTTACGTGGTAGACAGAGCCTAAGGTAACAAGACCTAAAGGCCACGCTTAGCATGATTGTGGGCGTATAGGTGGAAAGGGGAATCAAAACAGTGATGGGTTGCTAGCCGCATCGCCTATAACATAATTCCTATTTTCGCCAATTCCCTCGATGGGCTTTTACCATCCTCTATGTTTTTCTTCGCTTCCAGACCACCTTTGGAATGTAAATGGGCATAAATCCAATTAAAATCTGGCGGCTTACTCGCACAGCGAATCAGTATTGCCATACTGCAGAAAAACACAAAATACACAGGATTTTGACATATTATGAAAAAATCGTCAATGTACAATTTCTCTCCATGACATTAAAGCATATTTCCTTACTAAACTGGTTGATGATTTGCTTACAGTTGCGATATTGTTTTATGCTATAACAGGAACTTAAGTCACCCTTTTGACGCGGTATACTTTGAACATCAACCCATTTATAAAAACTCACGTATACACGTATTTCGAACTGATTCGTAGTCCTTCCTCTTAGAGTGTTACCCCGCGTTGTTCGTTTCGCTACCGCCTGAGCGAGCGCTCTGGGAGGAAGGACTACTCATACTCATACTCATTTATTCGTAATACTTACTACGAATTAGTCCAAGATAGAGAGATAAGAGATATGCGTTTGTGTAACTATGAATGAGTCTCACGGTAGTTTCATGTTGAAAATGTATGGAAATTTCATCAACCACACTATAAAATCCTGGAAAAGATATAAGTAATCCAACCGTCCGTTGCAGTATTCCGGATTCATTGTAAAGCACATTGTATAATTTGATTTTAATTTTACATATATACACAAATCACGTCTTTATCCCTTACGGGGCAGACATAGCCTAAGGCAACAAGACCTACAGGCCACGTTTAGCAAGACACTGAGGGCGTAAAGGTGGAAAGTGGAATCAAAATAGTGATGGGTTGCTAACCTCATCGCCCATAACATGATTCCTATGATTTTCGTCCATTTCCTCTATGGGTACCTACTCAACTGGTACATTCTATGTTTTTTTTGTTCTTAGACCAGCATGGAAGTATTGTATTTTAATTTTATCAATTTATTAATTCACCTTACAGTCGTATTGCTTTGTATACTGTGTCAATATACAAATTAGAAATTTATGATTACACATGCGTCTGTACACAATGAGGTGGGTTTGCGAGATAAGTTCATTGACAGCTTGACACGTGACGTGCCTGATAGTGGTGACATTGACAGTCAGGGTGGGGGAAAGTTGCCATACTTAGGAGGGGGGACTTTGTAATGTTGAGTGTTACGGGAAATGCGTGAGAAGTGACTGAATGATTTGATGACTGTGTCCTGAGCCAAGAGTCCCTGTGTTACAGGATCCAGGTACGAAACCAGACTGAGCAATATGACTAGCAACACCATATAGCTGAATCAAAACATTACAATATACAAATCAGCAATATACAATATTTCTTCCATGCTGGTCTGGGAGTAAGAAAGAAAGAAAGAAAGAAGACATTTATTCCTTTTTGCAAGTAAAGGGAGTAAAGAAGAAACATGACAAGTATTTAGTAGTTTATGTATTATATTCGGTAAAGTTATGTACTGTGGCTCTCAGTGTTTGTAATTTTTAAACTCACTCGTCCATGCCTAATATAATACTCCTTTCATCCACTCAAAGGTTGACTGGAAGAGATCCCTTAAAGCAGTGGTTCTTAACCTTTCAGACACGAGGGACCATTTGACAAAATTTCTGTCTTTCCATGGACCACCTAGTAACTACATATCTAACGAATGGCTTCGATCAGCCCTAGCGGAATTGCACCTTTACGGATTGTCTGGTTGTCACTTATCTAATTATTTATTAGATTGGCCCCGCGGACCACTTTAGATGCTTCCAGGGACCACCAGTGGTCCGCGGACCACCGGTTAAGAACCACTGCCTTAAAGGGATAAGTCCGCCTTTGTGCATGTATCTCAGTGTTTGTCAATTGTATTTCTCTTGTTTATTTTGCACAGTAAAGAGTTTACATACATACATACATATCTACAAGTGACAATTCAGTTTACATCACAAACTCAACCAGTATCTGCGCCGGTTGGCTTTATATTGCCCACGCCTTGCATTTCGAATTGTCACATGTCGCCGACAATTGTCAGTTTGCTGAAATACCCTCCAGAAATACATACATACATACATATAACACGTCTTTATCCCTTACGGGGTAGACAGAGTCCAAGGTAACAAAACCTTAAGGACACGTTTAGCATGATTAAGGGCGTATAGCTGGTAAGGGAAATCAAAATAGTGATGGGTTGCTAGCATCGCCTATAACATGATTCCTAAAACTTTCGCCCATTCCCTCGATGGGCTTTTACCATCTGCGCGGGAAGAGAAGCAACTGGTAAATTCTATGTTTTTTCTTTACTCCCAGACCAGCATGGAAGAAATAATCCGAAATAATTCTGATAGACCTCCTTAATCACTTCATCGTCTTTAAATAGCCCGCATTTCTACAAACCTAGCAATCTACGACCGCTATGTATCCACACCTGTCTCTCAAAGCCCACCCGTGGGACTGGGGCTGTTTGAGTTGCACTAATCCAACTAGTGGGCAAACAACACATTAGCAGTACATGTTTAACTTCGAGTCTGTGGGTTACTGTCTATATTGCTATGGTAAACTTGTATTGTATGTATGTATCTAAAGTGTATAATGTATATTACATAGATCCTACTAATATTATAAACGTGAAAGTTTGTGAGAATTTTTGGATGTTTGTTACTCTTTCACGCCAGAACGGCTGGACAAATCTGGATGAAACTTAAAACATACATAGATTATAGTCTGGAATAACACATAGGCTACTTTTTATCCCGGAAAATTGCGAAATTCCTGCGGGATAGCGATAAACGAATTCTATGCAGACGAAGTTGCGGACAACAGCTAGTACCTACATACATATATCACGTCTTTATTCCTTACGGGGTAGACAGAGCCTGAGGTAACAAAACCTTAAGGCCACGTTTAGCAAGATTATGGGTGATGGGTTGCTAGCCGCATTGCCTATAAAATTATTTCTAAGATTTTCCCCCATTCCCTTGATGAGCTTTTATCATCTTCGCGGGAAAAGAAGCATCTGATACATTCTACTCCTTTACACCCAAGACCAGCATGGAAGAATCTACTACTAACCCAACACCCGGTTGAAATACATACACATACACAAATCACGTATCCCTTACGGGGTAGACAGAGCCTGCGGTAACAAAACCTAAAGGCCACGTTTAGCATGATTGTAGGCGTATAGGTGGAAAAAGCGGCTAAAATATTCTAGAATAATTCTGAGAGAGACAGAATACCCCCTCGCACCCCCTTCCCTTAATGGCTCGACTTCGGGCACACCCAAGCCTTGTCACCCCAACAATAGCTCCAAGTCAGCGTTCTGCGCGCGACAGGCCGCCGCCGTCAATGTCGGCTTCCATTGTACCAGATTTAGCGTAAACGGCTAAGCATAAGTACCTACTTGGAATTAGTGTACAGCTACATACATAAATCACGTCTTTATCCCTTACGGGGTAGACTGAGCCTACGGTAACAAGAACTTAAGGCCACGTTTAGCATGATTGTGGGCGTATAGGTGGAAAGGGGAATCAAAATAGTGATGGGTTGCCTATAACATGATCCCTAAGGCAATTAGCCGTAAAACGCGAGGCACTGTTGGCTGAAATTTACCCCATAAGTTAATTATGTAATGAAAATAAAGTAAAACCTGCTGTTGCATCCCTTCCCTAGTATATAGGAAATAGCAAAAGATGATGAATGATAAAGAGGACTGCTTGAATGATCGAAGGTATGACAAAGAGAACAGAATGCAAGTAGGAAAAATTTAGACATTAAGAAATAGTGTAGCAGAAACAAGCATTAGATGGGTGGGAGAAACGAAAAGTAAGAAAGAAGCAAGAAAGAAATAAAAAGTTATGCGGAATGAAAGTACGAGATGCAAATGCGAGAACTATGTAAGAAAATTAGCAAACAGGCTCCGATCATGTTGGAGGTAGATCGAAAAAAAAAGAAACACGGTCCCTAAGATTTTCGGCCTACAATATTCTTTGGAATTTCATTATTTACTCTAACTCCAAATTAATGATGTTCACGTGGCTCCGATATTTATTTAATATCCGTTATCCGTGCGCCGAGTAAACAGTAAACAAAATGTGCGTTGTTTTGGCAGACTCGCCGGCCTCGCCACAGATTAGCATAACACGGGCGCCGCCATAACTTACCTATTCTGATTTTGGACATAATTATTGTTTTTCACATAATATAATATATATTTTTCCATGCTGGTCTGGGAGTGAAGAAAAAACTTAGAATTTACCAGTTGCTTCTCTTCCCGCGCAGATGGTAAAAGCCCATCGAGGGAATGGGCGAAAGTCTTAGGAATCATGTTATAGGCGATGCGGCTAGCAACCCATCACTATTTTGATTTCCCTTTACATCTATACGCTCTTAATCATGCTAAACGTGGCCTTAAGGTTTTGTTACCTTAGGCTCTGTCTACCCCGTAAGGGATAAAGACGTGATATATGTATTGTATTGTATGTATATTTTGTTATATTTAGGCCGCCTATTGTTACCTTTTAATATTCTGTATACCTTTTTCTGTTTTAGTTCTTATATGTAGTGTTCAATAAAGAGTTATTATATTGTATTGTATTTTTATAGGATATGTACTGCGATAACAAAGGTCCCGGGCTCCCGATATAACAACGCAGAGTCTGACCACGACGCGATTTAATATCAGAAGGTTTTTCACAGGTATTCAGTATTCAGTATTTAATTGCAACATTTTTTACAAAGTTTTGTACATAATGATGCCCTGTTAGGACGCAGCAACTTATAATTAATAATTATAGCTAACACATGGCAATGCAGCAGAAAATTATACAATTATTGTATAAAACATGCTTAGGTAATAACATGTTGTAAAGAATTCAAAACTGATCCTTCGTTATGGTAAACGAAAACAGACTTTGTTAAAGAGAACACACTCATTGTACCGTGACGTTGACAGCTGACAGGATCGCTTTCTCACCCCGGTTTTGTAATACGTGATTATGGCTCGAGTAGTTTAAACTGTAACATACATACATACATACATACATAGCACGTCTTTGTCCCTTACGCGGTAGACGGAGCCCAAGGTAACAAGACCTAAAGGCCACGTTTAGCATGATTGTGGGAGTATAGGTGAAAAGGGGAATCAAAATAGTGATCGATTCTAGCCGCATGGCCTATGAAATTATTCCTAAAAATTTTAAAGTGTTAGAAGTTACTAATTTAAACAAAAGCGACCGCCACGACTTTCAAGAAGCGAGTGCTAACGACCGTACCCAGAATACTCCCCCGAGAAGGAAAAGGCGCGTAAGTAATTCGAATTAGAATAATACCCATTCCCATATTGTTCGGGCACGAATTTCAATTTGTTTTTTTAAGTAGGTACTTAGTTCTATAAACAAGTGAATAATTTAGAAGGCTAGAGATTAAGGGAAAACACGATAAGGTATTTGAGAATACAACTACAGCTACAACTTTGTCCCTTTCGGTGTTGAGACCCTTGGTCCGTGGGGTCCTAGCGCTATTAGCCTCTTCAAAGACATTTCGAAGAGGCTAATAGACGCTACGGGTGACCGCAGAGCTGGCAGCTTCCTTGGACAGCGTATTAGTATCGCTGTCCAAAGCGGGAACGCTGCCAGCGTCTGTGGAACTATGCCACGGGGGCCCCTCCTTTTTTAATTATTTTACTTTAAGATTAGTTTTAGTTTAGTTTTTAATTCGTTTTTAATTTAATAGTTTAATTTGAGAATTCTTCATACACATGGCATTACAAAAGTTGTGGTCAGTCCATTTTTTTCTCTTTCGCACTAAAACAACTGGACGGATTTCGACTTATCAAACAAATTCACACCACTTACCACCGCAGAACTTTGTCGCAATTGACATGCCGCTTTCACTCAAGCTTGAGTGATATGCCAACTTATAGCGATAGAGTTCTACAGTGGTCCCTTACATTGTACATAATTTACAAAACAAACAAACAAAACATACATGAATCACGTCTTTATCCCTTAGCCTTATGTATTTTGACAGTCTATTTTATTCTCAGTAAAATTATAATTTAGAAGATGTTTACTATCCGGATATAACCACGGGATTGGGATAGTTTGGGCGTTACAAAATTTTGGATAAACTGACATTTTAAAAACAACGAGTGTGATACGAGTGGCGGAAAAAAGTGGAGGCCTTTGTCCAACAGTGGACTCTGAATTAGGCTCATATAATAATAATAGCACTCCGGGAGTCCTGGCAGAAGCTAAGACTACACACACGCACACTTGCGGAAGCGCCCGGCGCCGCTTAACGACCCAGCAGCAACTCTCCCTCACGTGACCCTGACGCCTGATTGACGCGAGTATAACATTTTATACTCATCCCAAAAAAAAACATAACGCTGCTAAAGAAGTTTTCAATTCAATAAAATAAATCGACATTGAAGACTAGAACACAGAAAAATCCGAAAAGTAAAACTATGGCCGGGATCGAAACCGTAAATTTTTTTTATTGTATTTTACTTTTATTGAAGACTTTACAAGTTACACAGAAAAATGTAAAGTGCAGAGAGAATTTTACTAAAACTCACACCCGTCGGTTGAAAGCGTACAAGTGAACTTTTTAATTTGCAAACTGGAAATGCATTAAAAGTTTTGAACGCTGATGCGCTTTGCCTCAAGGGTCTACAAAGTTCAAAATTAAAACTTCGTATCATGCCATCTCTCTTACGCTTGTAATAAACGCTATTAGCGTAAAAATAACATGATGCGAACTATTTTATTATCAGACTGCTGCTTGGTGGCAGTATTAGCTAGTAAGACGGTGGAAGCGATCCGGACGGACCTTGCACGAGGTCTTACCACCCGCAAAATGCATGAAATATGAAATACATACATACATACATAAATCACGTCTTTATCCCTTACGGGGTAGACAGAGCCTAAGGTAACAAGACCTGAAGGCCACGTTTAGCATGATAGGCGTATAGGTGGAAAAAGGAATCAAAATAGTGATGGGTTGCAAGCCGCTTCGCCTATAACATGATTCCTATTTGTCCATTCCCTCGATGGGCTTTTACCATCTGCGCGGGAAGAGAAGCATCTGATACATTCTATGTTTTTCCCTTGCTCCCAGACCAGCATGGAAATATAAAATAATATATAATGATATCTTGGGACAATATTGACACCAAATTGACCTAGTCCCAAATTAAGCAAAGCTATAATATGAGCACTGGACAATGGATAAACATACTTATATAGATAAATACATACTTAAATACATATTAAACATCCCAGACTCGAGAACAAACATTCGTATTTTTCATACAAATAACTGCTCCGACCAGGGATCGAACCCGGGATCTCAAGCTTCATAGTCAGGTTCTCTAACTAGGCGGTCGTCAATGAATATAAAAATAAGTTCTTTAAAACTTGACTTAGGCAAGCCAATGTTTTATCTCTAAGTTTAATCTCTAGTTCGTTGACTTAGTAAACATAGCTATTTAGTATCGTACAAAAAGCGTTCTATTTTGGGCGCCGCGTTCCGCCCACGCTACGTATTTATTCAGCGCCTAATGAGCATGGATCCGACGGGGATTAGTGGGGTCCCTGGTTGCAGGGAACATGCGTGTTCGACGGTTTTGTGTGGAAAACAATATTTCGCACAGGCGGCTATCTTGCACTCAAATAAATATTTTTTGTTTATTGCAACGAATCTCAGAAAAGTAAAGCCCGATTCAATAAAATTTTGTAAATAATTTGCATTTGTTTTATGAAATTATGATAATTTGAGTCTTTATGTAACATGTAATTTATTATTATTTAGACGACATGAGAATTACATGTTTAGACGAAATGCTTTTTAGACTAGTTACTACATGGACCATTTGCATCTTAGACGAAATGATACTAACCCTTATTATTATAATGGTTCGGTTAATTATTATTTTAGATCATTGTTCAGGTATGTGGCTAAACTAAAAAACATAATATAGGGACTATATTACTAATAAAAGCTAATTTAGCCTCCGAAATATATTTATTTAATGTTATATCGAAATCGTACCGCAGACCGATTCTAACTAAATCCTAAACATTTTATATAGGTACGTCATTTCATTCTCCAAATCGAATATTCATCGTCTCACTCATGATAATAGTCCGTCACCTTCACACCCTCTTACGTTCCATTCCACACATATACTTCGTTCGATAGCACCATGTAATACACACATACTGTGTGTATTACAGAAAACGTCGTTATCCCTTATGGGTAGACACAGCCCAAAGTAACAAGACCTAAAGGCCGAGCTATTTTGATTCCATGTTCAACATAAATACGCCCATAATCATGCTGAACGTGGCACCATGTAATACCTAGCTATGAGCATTGAGAGAAAACACTAAAATTTGGTTTCTATGAAAGACATTATGTTGTTGTTAAAATGCAACTCGCTTTTGAAATATCAACTTAAAACTTTACATTTTAGTCACGTTCTTTTAAAAATGAGATTAATTGGCTTTTTACATTAAATTTTCTGTTAAAAATGTATCGCGTGTCTAGGGCGTCATTGTCAAACTGTCACTAACAAACTTAATCATCAAATAGTTAATTCCCGTGAAAAAAAATGTAAAATGTTATCTAGACAGTTTTTTTTTAATTTTGAACAGTGTTTTTAATTAAAATTGTGTTGGTTAAAAAATATGCAAGTACCCTAACAGTACTAAGTGAAAAATCAATTGTCTTGTTGATCTTTGTTGGACTCTTTGTTTTTATAATTCGAAAATAATACACTTAATACCTTAGGCTTTGTTAAAAAAATGTAAAGTAACTTGTTTCAAAACGAAACATTTTTGTACAACTCATATTATTAACATTTTAATATTTCACTTACCAAGTTACCAAAACAATTACAGCCAGAATGAGACGCAGCTTACCTGCAATCAAAAGAAAAGTCTTTACAATAAAACTTTCCAAATAATAACAGTTATTCTAAGTTACTCCCCAGCCAAAGTTAGTAAGTGCTACGCCGTAGCGGTGCTACGAAAACGCTGGGTCTACGAAAGCGTAGCCGCGTAGCAAATATTCTGCTAAGACAACGAAAAGTCGAGAGCAAATATGAACGGACTAGCTTTTGCCCGCGGCTTCGCACGCGTGAACCATGAGCATTTCAAAGAAGCTAGCAATTAAGCAAGCGAGCAACCAAACCTGCAAGCTTTCAAGCATGCATGCAAGTATGCAAGCAGGCATGCAAGCCTTCAAGCATGTAAGTATGCAAGCAGGCATGCAAGCAGGCATGCAAACAGGCATGCAAGCATGTAAGTATGCAAGCAGCCATGCAAGCAGGCATGCAAGCAGGCAAGCAAGCATGCATGCAAGTAAGCACCCATGCAAGCAAGCATGCAAGCATGCATGCAAGCAGGCATGCAAGCAGGCAAGCAAGCATGCAAGCAAGTGTGCAAGCAAGCATGCAAGCAAGTAAGCAAGCAAGCATGCAAGCAAGTGTGCAAGCAAGCATGCATGCAAGTAAGCACCCATGCAAGCAAGCATGCAAGCATGCATGCAAGCAAGCGTGCAAGCAAGCATGTATGCAAGTAAGCACCCATGCAAGCAAGCATGCAAAGCAAGGACTCAAGCAAGCATGCAAGCCAGCCCCCGCATTGCCCCGCTGCCTTAATTTTTCTGAAACTGTAAATATTGCAGGATTTTTATAAAACAAACCTAACCTAACCTATAGGGCTGTCCTAAAATACATCCTAAATAGCTTTTGCCCGCGACTTCGTACGCGCTAAGTTGTAAAATGAAAAAATAAGTTTTTTCCCGTTCCCGTGGAAATTTTGGGGAGTTTTTTCGGAGTACACTTTTAAAGAAACACACGTTATAAATGTTAAGTCTCTTTCTTTCGCTGTTTCGTCTGGAAACGTAAAATCCGGTTTTTTCCCGTCCCTGTGGGCGTTTCGGAAAATACTTTCTTAGTGTTCCCCTACACTCCCGAATAAACCTACGTGACAAATTTCAACTTTCCCCCGCTTTTCGTTTTTCCCGTTTCCGTAAGAATTTCGCCAAATAAAGCATTTCCCGAAATTCTTACGGGAACGAAGAAGAAGAATTTTGGGAAATTATCTAATAATGCTCCCCTACACTCCCCAAGGAACCCACTTGCCAAATTTCAGCTTTCTACGACCAGTAAAACGTAAAATCCTGTTTTTTTCCCGTTCCCATGGGAATTTTGGAAAGTAGGTACTCTCTTAATGCTCCTCTACACTCCCGAAGCAACATACATGCCGAATTTCAGCTATCTGCAACCAGAAAACGAAAAGTCCCGGTTTTCCCGTTCCCGTAGGAATTTCGGGAAATCCTTTTGTAGCGCTCCCCTACACTCCTCAAGGGAAATTGAAGGCCAAATTTCAATTTTATACGACCAGTAAAACGAAAAATCGATCCCGTAGAACTGAATACATAAATCCCGTTTTTATCCCGTGGGAATTTCCAAAAAGCATTAAAACATTATTTTACTATTATAATCACCTACTTCTATGCCAAATTTTAAGTCTAGTAATTATAGCTCATAGGATTTCGTTAAACTGAATATATAAATCCTGTTTTTTTCCTTATCCCGTGGGAATTTCCAAAAATCCTGAAATAAGTTTCTTAGTTTTGTAATCACCTACTTTTGTATCAAATTTGAATACATACATACATACATACCGTCACGCCTCTTTCCCACAGGGGTAGGCAGAGACTACTTTATTCCACTTGCTACGATCCTGACATATTTCTTTCGCTTCATCCACAGTCATCAATCTCTTCATACATGCTCGTCGGTTTCGGGTACTCCTGACCTGACCTTTTTCCAAAACGTCTCCTATTTGGTCTCGGAACGTACGTCTAGGCCTTCCCCTCCCAACGCAACCATTCGTACTCCCCATATAGATCTGTTTAGTTAGTCTACTTTCATCCATCCGCTCTACATGCCCAAACCAACTAAGCATACTTTTTTCTATCCTAGTCACTATATCCTCTTTCACACCAGCACGTTCCCTTATCAGACTGTTCCTTATTCTATCTTTCAGTGATACACCTTCCATACTTCTTAACGCTCTCATTTCTACTGCATTTATTCTACTTTCATGCTTCTTTTGCCATACCCAAGTCTCGCTACCGTACATTAATGTTGGAACGAGCACCCCTCTGTGAACAGCCAGACGCGCCTTCTTCGACACCTTCTCACTGCTCACAAAGGCGCGCAGCGCCCCATTTACCATGTTTCCTGCATTCACTCTTCTTTCAATATCACTTTCACACTTCCCATCTTTCGTAAACGCCGATCAAATTTGAAGAGTCTACTTTTTATAGTTACTGAGATAGCGTCACTCGGAATCGAATATATAATTCCCGTTTTTTCCTTATCCCGTGAGAATTTCCAAAAATCCTTTCTTAGCGGATGCCTACGTCATAAGATCTACCTGCATGCCAAATTTCAGCCCGATCCGTCCAGTGGTTTGGGCTGTGCGTTGATAGATCACTATGTCAGTCAGTCAGTCAGTCACCTTTGAATTATATATATATATAGATAGGATTTCGTTTAACTGAATATATAAATCCCGTTTTTTTCCTTATCCCGTGGGAATTTCCAAATATGCTGAAATTAGTTTCTTCGTTTTGTAATCACCTACTTTTGTATCAAATTTGAAGAGTCTAGTTATTATAGTTACTGAAATAGCGTCACTCGGAGTCGAATATATAATTCCCGTTTTTTCCTTATCCCGTGGGAATTTCCAAAAATCCTTCCTTAGTGGATGCCTACATTGTATAAGGTATCTATGTGCAAAATTTCAAGTCTCTAAGTCCAGTGGTTTGGGCTGTGCGTTGATATATAGTTAAGTCAGTCAGTCAGTCAGTCAGTCAGTCAGTCAGTCAGGACTTTGAATTTTATATGTATAGATTTACTTCAGAACTTGCTTTGAGAATGATGCCTTCATGTTAGATGTTAGTTCAATTTATTTACAAGCTCTTCTCTTGTGACTCAGACACGTCGTGGCTTGAGAAAATATGAAAAGTACGAATGTTTGAACTAGAGAGGACAGCAAAGCGTGTTCGTTTCGCTGCGGGGCGAGCGCTCCAAGAAGAAGGTTTACGAACTAGTCTGAAACGTGTCGACATTTATGCGTGAGCTATCCGTTTGCGTACTTATGATTGAGTTTCTCGGTAGTTTCATGTTGATAGAGAGCAGGAGACCGATTTTTAAAAGTAATACGCAAAAATCGGTGCTGAACTAGAAAAACGAATTAATTAAAAGAAAATTACATACGCACACACATACATACATAAATCACGTCAATTCCCTTACGAGGTAGACAGAGCCCAATGTGGCAAGACCTACAGGCCACGTTTAGCAAGATTGTGGGCGTAAAGATGGCAAAAAATGGAATCAAAATAGTGATGGGTTGCTAGCCGCATCGCCTATAACATGATGCCCATGATTTCGCCCATTCCAAGTCAAAAGCTAACCTTAAAAAAGAAAATTACGGCTCTAATTAATCTAATGGTCGGAAATTTAACTTGAGCAGTAGTTTTGTAGCAATAGATTTGGATTGTTTATTCATTCAATAAAAATTATATCATAAATTACGCAGATTACCACATTCGGACAAAAAAAAATATATGGGGCCAAATCAAAACTTGTTCAAAAAATTCGTTGTTTTTGCCACTGTGTGTGTACGAAATGCGGCACGAGAGCTCATTTCCAAAAAAAACAAAACTGAGCTGACATTTTTTTTATATGATGGGGGCAAACAAGAATGCAAGTCGCCTGATGAAAGGGAACCACCGCTCGTTTTTTGAAAATCTTTAAGTTGAAAATTTCTTATCAATAAAAAATATAAAAAAATATTCTGGCCAGTATGCAATACTCATTTTACACATTTATTTTATCACAACCATGGTATTACAATGTTGGTAACTAATACTAAAGAAGTTTCACATGGACCCGGTGGGGTGTAGCCATACAACAGGTAGTAGTTGTACATACAATAACAACCAACAGGTAGGTCGTAGGTTACAATTTATCGTCTAAGAAAACAGATAACATTTCTCTATTAGCATTTTTTTAATTTTATTATATCATTATGCAAAAAAGTTTAAAACTTATCATTACACACAAACGGCCTACAACGGGCACAAGAGGCATTTAATCTTAGTCCTCTAGGTTGGCAACGCATTTGCAATCCCTCCGGGGTTGCGGGTGTCTATGGGCAGTGGTGATCACTTACCATCTGATCAGGTGACCCACTTGCTCGTTTGCCTTCCTATTCGTATAAAAAAAAATTACTTCAACTTATCACTTTTGGCATTACATTATGTCAATAGTTTTTATACAGCTGTTTAATAACTTTCGTAGCAGGCTCTGTATCCCGACTGGAAATCGAACCCGGGACCTCAAGCTGTGCCTGAAGCTTCATGGTCAACTCTAATGACTAGGCTATCCATCTACATTATGTAAAAGTTAATCAGGTGAGAAGGGAAACTCCGATAAATAGTTAACCTTTATTTTAAACTAAACGGATTTACAACGACAATATTTGATTAAGTCAAGTTCTCGTGTCGAGTGCTAGTTAACCAGAACCCGCTCTCAGGCCGTCGCGCCGGTTTTATTCTTAGAGGTGGCGCCCCCTGTCGACCGGAAACAGGAGTTTGCCCGCCACAATGTTTGCGCGAACACGATGTTGCCAACACGGCCATGCTGCACGGTGTCAGCCCCTGACACCATACATGCCGACAATATGACTGAAACATATTAAGGAATGTATAAATTAATAATACACCAAAATGCATCTTTTCTGGGGCAGGAATATTCCTTTCACATGAACAGATCACCATGCACTCCAGCCAGTCAATGTAATAACGACCAATAAGACCCTCGCACCCAAAGAACAAACGTTACACTTGGGAGACCGAGTTGATCTAATTGCATCGTTATTAAGGTTTATTTTTGTGTTTGGAGGTCCTTACACTTAAAGAGCGAACCGCTACACTTGAGAGTACCAAATTCACCCCAAACACAAAATATACATATTATGGTATTGGCTTATGTGCAAATATCTATAGAACACGTAAATATTTACATTTCTAAACACAAGCTAAAGAGTACAATGAAATAATGTTCAATGCCTTTTTTTTTATGAAGGCAATAAAGCGATACTTTTGTTAAATTAGGGTATGTTAAATGAAATAATGGAATCTAAGAATATTATGCAACAAAACAAGAAAGAAAATATTATGTAAAATCTTGCCTTTTTTTTTTTTGTTTACCTATGTAATTAAATCTACCCACATTTGCCAACACGGAATACTCACAATTAACTTATTCCGAAGTCCAATCGTCAATTTTAATCCACGGCTTCATATTTTCAGCCGCTGCTGTGCCGATGTAGTTCTTAGTACTACGTTCAGTGTATCTCAGATCCGTCACCTCATAACGATCATTGCCTAATACGCTTTTAACTTGGAACGGGCCTTTAAAAATTGGCATCAATTTCGTGCTTTGCCCGTCGTTATTTTTACTTTGGATTTTAATGAGTACCAAATCGCCTACCGAGTATATTTTTGCCTTTGTTCGTGCGTTGTCAAACCTCTTTTTTTGGTCTATCGCATTAGCTTTAATATTCTGATCAACCTTTTTACGCAAATCAGTCATATCAATCAACTCCCCGTTATCAAGCTCACTCTCAATCATGCTATCTTTGTCTGTTCTCAAGCGATAGCCGAAAAATACTTCGCTTGGAACCGCTTTTGTAGTCTTATGAATAGTGCTATTAAGCCCTTGTTGTAACGCCGTAACGTACCGATCCCAATCGTCCTCATCGCTATTAGCACCTAAAGTTCTCATCGCCTCAAGAATAGTCTTATTGAACCGCTCAGCCTGACCATTGGAGCGGGGCATGCCGGTGGCAACAATATGTAGCCGAATATTTTTATCTGTGCAATATTGTGAAAAGTCCTTAGACGTAAAGGCAGTTCCAGCATCAGATATTATGCGTCTGGGATTGCCAAAAGTCTTATATACCTGATCTAATTCTCTTATTACATCAGCCGAACTAGTAGTCTTTACCGCAGAAATAAAGACAAATTTAGTAAAAGAGTCAACCGTAACCAACAAGTATTTGTTTCCGAATTTTGACTTCACGAACGGTCCTAAATGGTCCATGTGGAGCGTATGGAACGGCTGCGCGTACTTTGGCAAAGGGTATAATTCGCCTTCCTTGCGGCCACCTTTGATTTTATAATAAATGCAATGTATGCAGTTTTTTATATACTTTTTTACCGTATGCCGCACTCTAGGGAACCAGTACAAGTGTTCTATACGCTCCACGGTCTTATCTACCGAAAAATGACCTAAGTCGTCGTGGTTACTTTTTATGATTTGCCAAATACAATTTTTCGGCACCAGCCACCGACGACCTTGGGTTGTTCTCCGGTAAACTTTGTTACCTAATAGTTCATATCTATTGAAAATATCTTTGTTTTCATCGGCCTGACCTGACTCTAGTGTTTCCTTAATCTTAACTATCTCCGGATCCTGCAACTGTACTGACATTAACCAGTCCCCTTCAGTTATAGATAGAACTACCTCTGACTCAGGTTTTTCCCCGGATGGCACTGGGTTGCGGCTTAACGCGTCAACGTGTTGCATACGCGAGCCCTCTCTATGAACTATTTCGAACGCAAATTCCTGTGTCAGCAGCACCCAACGTGCGATTCGGGGAATAATTTCCTTTTTCGTCAGCGCATATCGTACAGCATTACAGTCAGTAATTATCTTAAACGGGGAGTCTAATAAATAAAGTCTAAACTTTTGTAACGATGTAACTATGGCAAGCAATTCCAATTCAAAAGAATGGTACCGTTTTTCGTCCTCTGAAGTCTGTCTGCTATAGTAATGGATAGGTTTTTCACCCTCGTCTGTGACTTGCATAAGGATCCCAGCTACGCCTTCCCTACTGGCATCTGTATACAAAACCTTGTCTTTGGACGGGTCAAAAATAGACAGAACACTACTAGAGATCAGTTTCTCTTTCAACGTCAAGAATGCTTGCTCGTGTATACTCTCCCACACCCAGGTACAGTCTTTTTTTAACAACTTCGTAAGAGGTGATGAAATCATCGCGCAATTTTTAATAAATTTACGGAAATAGCTGATTAATCCCAAAAACTGGCGAAGTTGGTGTACTGACTTGGGTGTTGGAAAGCATTTCACGGCCTCTAACTTAGCGTCATTTGGCATAACCACGTTTGGTTTGATTCTATATCCGAGGAATTCAATTTCAGTTTTGAAAAAGTGGCATTTTTTTAAATTTAGTGTTAATCCGTTCTGTCGAAAAATTTCTAGTATCTGCTCTAGTAATTCTAGGTTCTCTTCAACGGTTTTTGTCACTAAGTAGACGTCATCTAAATAAACGATCACTTTTCCAAATCTCAAATTTCCTAGCACTCTATTCATCATTTCCTGAAAACAACTAGGGCCATTGACTAGGCCAAAAGGAAGCCGCAAAAATTCCCAGTGACCGTCTTCAGTAATGAAAGCCGTTTTGGGGACAGAGTCAGGACTCATTAAAATTTGATAATAGCCGCTTTTTAAGTCAAGGCTAGTAAAACACTCGCTGCCTTGAAGACGATCTACTAGGTCTTCAATGCGCGGCATTGGGTATTTGTTTTTTATGGTTACTTTGTTCAGAGCGCGATAATCTATACAAAGTCTCTTTTCTCCATTTTTCTTGTTGACTAAAAGTGCGGGGCTAGCATATGGAGAATCACTTTTTTGCACAATATTATTAGCTACTAGTTCGTCCACCATGTCGCGAATGATCTGTCTATCGGCAGGGGAAGACCTAAACGGCCTACTTTGAACGGGACGCGGATCAGTTACGTTTATCGCCATTTCGTGGTTGTTTACTTTACCTAATTCCCTGACATTACTAGCTATACAATCACTATACTTCGTAAACAAGCTCAACAATTCAGAGTGATGCGAATCAGCATCAAATTCAGTGTCTCCAATCGAATTGCAAAATTCATTAAATTTATCAGCGTAATCAAACTTTAACACTTCGCCTATTCGTGAGTATATCAAGTCGGGGCGTTCCGTCACATTCCGTCCAATAAGAATATCACAGCCTGTCAAATCATCTATAACGTAAAATTCGACATCTTTTACAAACACCGAATCGAGTTTTAATGTTACCCTCAAAACTCTGGTAACCAATTTTGACGAGTCTCTAGAAAATCCTTGCAATGTTATAGGAGAGGGTAGGTCGGCGGATCGTAAACAATGTTTTTTCACCAAAGATTCTGCAATTAGCGAACAACTACTACCCGAATCTATAAAAGCCTCGTGAGTCAACCTCTCATTTATCACTACTATTTTCACAAACTTGTTTCGAGAATTCGAACACGAAACAAATTTTGTCTCCGGTTTCTCGGTTTTTTGTTCCGATTTAACGTACTTTTTCTTATGACATGTTGACTCAGTATGACCTCTTATGCCGCAGAAATCACATTTTATATCGCACTGCATTCTTTTGTGATTTCCGCCACACAAGAAACATTTAATTGATTTACGTGGCTGTGAATTTGGTTCTCCAGAGGAGCTTGACGGAACGGCTCGATTTGAAATCGCAGATGAAGTTACATTATTAGTTGCATTAGGGGCCACGGGATGAGCTACATTTGCCTTGGGTTGTGGCATAATCGATTGCTTTTTTGTTTTGTATGTACGACTATGCAGAAAACTTGCTAACTGATCACACGAGGTAAACGTATTAGATTCTATATTTCCATCGCCTATGTTACCCAGCACTATTGAAATAATGTCCTGCTCAGAAAACTGTAAGCGTAATCGATCGATTTTACATTTTTGATCAAAATAGAATTCATATAACGACTGGTTATCGGCTGGCTTTCGGTCTATAATTTCTCTCAACAGTTCAAACATATTCCTTTGAATTTGAAAGCTAACCGTTAACTTAGTATGCCAATCAGACCATTTCCATGACGGCCAAAGGTGATCAGTGCGTAACAACGAATCATACCATACTTTGGCGGAGCCTTTAAGCTTATTTAACGCTTGATAACGGGTTGTCTCATCTGACCATGAGAACGTACTTGCATAAGATTGAATGATACGAAGCCATGCATTAATATCATCTTTAAGAGGATCAAACTCGGGTATAAGATTGTTCAACGTAAGTGAATTAGTGTGACTTACAGTTTCAGCTCCACGTTTCGTTGACTTCTTACTTGTCAGGCCTGGTGTAATCCTCTTAGGCCTCGGAGACGGAGTTGTACTCGTCGAGCGCTTGCTGCGGGGCACTCGCGTACGTTTCCTGCTGCGACTTTTACGAGGCGGAGGTGACGGTGTCCTAGCACTCTCACTGCCAGAACTTGTACTAGAACTAAGGGATGATCGAGCACGTTTCTTTTTATGTTTTTTCGAGTGCTTTCCCATGGCGCGTGGTCAAAACAAAAGAAAAAGAACACTTCTGATGTAAAAGTTAATCAGGTGAGAAGGGAAACTCCGATAAATAGTTAACCTTTATTTTAAACTAAACGGATTTACAACGACAATATTTGATTAAGTCAAGTTCTCGTGTCGAGTGCTAGTTAACCAGAACCCGCTCTCAGGCCGTCGCGCCGGTTTTATTCTTAGAGGTGGCGCCCCCTGTCGACCGGAAACAGGAGTTTGCCCGCCACAATGTTTGCGCGAACACGATGTTGCCAACAATTATGACATCGCCTACCATGGTGAGTCATTTTTGATGAGTTTCTACACGCAAATTATTCGCTAAGTTCGTAACGCGTGGGAAATGAACCCACTACCCACGCCAGCCGAGCGAACGAAACTACAGGTACGTAATATCCGGCTCGCAAGTTGTTCGTCAGTTCGTACGTGCGAACAACTAAACTAATTAGTGTAAGCCGTGTACACTCGACCGCGTCGGTACGGGGCTGTACGGTTGAATACTTTGGGATAACACAGGTGAACATGATCCGGGAAGACACTGGTACTTTCTATGTATTTCTTTGCTCCCAGACCAGCATGAAAGACTGTCTGTGATTTAGTATTTTCTGCGGCATTTTTAGTCATCATCATCTACCGTACAACGTTGCCGACATTTTGTGTCTCAAGATTTTTGAATACTGTATTTATTACTTTGACATTGGCGAAATCATCGCATGGGTCGATGGGGCCATATTAAAAAAAGAAGAAGTTCGAAGGCCTACTCATTTGCTATAGGTTGTGTAGGGGTAGCACGCATCACGGAGTGATGAGGATCCGGGTTCGATTCCCAGCCATTGCTTTAATTTTCGGTTTTTTCTATCGTTTAGAAATTTCATTTCAATTGCTCAAAGCGAAGCTGGGGCTAAATGCATGATTAAAGAATATTGTACACTCTCGGCTATTTCGTACGTCTTGACCGCACTATATCGCGGAGTAGCGAAGTAATTGTATCCGTTCATTTTAACATGGCAGTATCCTAGCTACTACAAAACTGATATTCAAACTATTCGCCTCCAAAGGTAATTAAACTTAAACGAAGGGGACGTAATTAATCCACCTTTAATCTAAGCCTTGTGGAATTCAATTAGTATAATATGTGCTCCAATCAACGCGGTGACAAGATACTGACACACACAACAATGCGGCGCAAAGGATCCTAGGTACCTACTAATATTTTTAGCGTTAAGGAGTATGGAACAGTGTGATAAGAGAACGTGCAGGTGTGAAAGAGGATATAGTGACTAGAATATAAAAAGTATGCTTAGTTGGTTTGGGCATGTAGAGCGGATGGATGAAAGTAGACTAACTAAACAGATCTATATGGGGAGTGTGAATGGTTACGTTGGGAGGGAAAGGCCTAGACGGACGTTCCGAGACCAAATAGGAGACGTTTTGGAAAAAGGTCAGGTCAGGAGTACCCGAAACCGACGAGCATGTATGAAGAGATTGATGACTGTGGATGAAGCGAAAGAAATATGTCAGGATCGTAGCAAGTGGAACAAAGTAGTCTCTGCCTACCCCTGTGGGAAAGAGGCGTGACGGTATGTATGTATGTAATATTTTTAATGCGAAAATTTGCGAATGAGGGTGGATGTGACAATCTGTGTATGTTTGTTCCTTCTTCACGCTGAAACTACTGGATTTAGATCAATAATTTAGAACGGAGATAAGTTGTACCCTATATTAACTCATAGCGACGGGGAAGAACCAAGATCAACTATCTTGTAATTTCGGAATTCAAACTACCGACCTATTGACGACCGGATGGCCCAGTGGTTAGAGAACCTGACTATGAAGCTTGAGATCCCGGGTTCGATCCCCGGTTGGGGCAGATATTTGTATGAAAAATACGAATGTTTGTTCTCGAGTCTTGGATGTTTAATATGTATTTAAGTATGTATTTATCTATATAAGTATGTTTATCCGTTGTCTAGTGCCCATATTACAAGCTTTGCTTAGTTTGGGGCTAGGTCATTTGGTGTCAATTGTCCCAAGATATTATTATTATTATTTATTATAATTACAATAATTAAACTTTGTAAGAAAGGAGATCTGGGTTCTTCCCCGTCGGTAGGCTACTTTTTGTCCCGGAAAATTGCATAGTTCCCGCGGGATAGCGACAAATATGTCAAGCTGCCTAGAGTAGCAACGCATATTATTGCAGAATGCACTATCAACATCAGTTCTTAAGTCTTATTCTACGCGGACGAAGTCGCGGGCAGAAGCTAGTAATTGATAAAGGTTAATTATGAATTGAGTATACTTATTCCGAATTGTTAAAAAAGGGCACGTGAAGGCTTTAGTACCAGTTCCTCTTTACCATTTGTGTCATAATTTTTATTGTTACTTATGACAAAGTGAAAGCAGTGACTTCTATACCTCAATAATAGGCCATTGACCCGTCAAAGTTACAGCCTACCTTCCTAGTGAATAGAACGAAGTGATTTTCTTCCACCTAAATAGAGACGGCAGAATAGACATAATAGAGGCTTAATTAACGAAGCCCTCGTAATTACCCACCCGTGATTAACTACACAAAAACATTATTAATAGAACCCACGGCCAACGGGCTGCAAGGACTGGACCTAGTATTTTTACCTGGTATTTTTATTCTTGTTCCATGCTGGTCTGGGAGTAAAGGAAAATATAACGAAAGTCTTAGGAATCATGTTATAGATAGGCGATGCGAATAGAAACCCATCACTATTTTAATTCCTCTTTCAACTTATACGCCCACAATTATGCTAAACGTGGCCATTAACTCTTTTTACCTTAGGCTCTGTCTACCCCGCAAGGGATAAAGACGTGGTTTATGTATGTATTTTTATTGTATTTTTTACTGGTAACAGTTCGCGATAAGTCTGAAAACTTTTTAATCACTATCCCGCTGGAACAAGCGGTTACAAAGTATTTTGTCTCGTAATTTAACCCAAATTGTAAGTCAACTGTGTGCTTTATAACGCAAGTACTGCTGCATGGCGCAATATTAACTATTAACATGGTGCGATACGGACAGACCCTGGACAAGATCCTACGATTTCACCTGCAATTTCACAAATTTGTCGTAAAGACCATCAGTACATAAAGAGTATGTGACAGTATTTTTCCTAGTTCCTTCACCAGCAAACGCCATAAGGTGGTACATCTGTACAAAATATAACTGAGTATTTTTCCCTGTTCCCGTAATCGTCTTCGTTATCGGTTTTCTCGACGATCGTGGAGTAATACCGGTCATTTCTCGTATTAACACGGCTTGCAGTTCGACATCTTGTGTAATTAGAAGAAACACCGGTATTAATGTTACGTTGAGATCATGGGGGTTGTAGTTTCTTTGTTTGTTGAGAATTGTACGCGTCACAATGAAAATACAAAAACAAAATGGCGATGGAGCTCTTACATATTTAATGAACAAAAAGTTTACCTTGCTACTCCGCTACTCACGTGCAAGATAACCAAGCCTGTGTGAAATATATATGTTTTTCATGCAATCCCTCTCTCCACTGCTGCCAATAAAACACATTATAAATCCCACAAATTTAATTATCCCTTACACCACACAAACACTGACGCGTTTCGATCCCTCTACGGGATCATTATCATTATCATTACAGGGTATTATTAGGCTTGGTTATCTCGCACGGGAGTAGCGGAGTAGCAAGGTAAATTTTTTGTTCATTGAAATGGACCTCCGCAAAGTAACGCCTGATTCAATAAAATACTCTTACATATTTGTTATAGAAGAAACTTAAAGCGTTAGTAATTGGCCGCTACCGCCATAGTTCACGGAGCAGGCTGTATGCTTAGTGTAAGTTTTCAGTCCCAAAATACGTCTCGCACGCGTTTGCGTTAAAATAGCAATTACTATGAAAGCGAGTATAAGTTTTCGTGAACGCGCTCACCTTCGAATACGTTAACGCGGAACTCATCGAGCGCGTTTACTCGACAGGCTATGTTAAGTTCCAATCAGTGTTGCCAATTCTAAAGCAATTACCGTGATTTCATAAATTAGAAATAAGAAACGTTTGTTTAAAACTGTGCTATTTTTATTTATAACGTATTATGCTAAGCAAAACAATAATTCTACATGTAAACCAAAAATTGGGATAAAATTACTTGCTTGCTTACCATCAGGTGACTAACTTGCTCGTTTGCTTTCCTTGTTTAAAAAAAATATGATTTTTATGAGTCTTAACGGTATGTCCATTTCAAAAGTACAATATTATAATTAATGTTAGTATATTAATTTATATTTGTTATAATAATAATTATCATCTTCCAGCCTATATACCTCCCACTGCCGGGCACAGGCCTCTCAGAACGAGAGGAATTTCGCTATAGAATAGGGCCCAGTGCGGATTCGAAACTCGGGATATTTTTCTTCACCGAAAAGCCCTGTTATTCCGAATTCGCTACAATTTTTCAGTACATGATGTCGTCACTGATTTTGTTTATAGATAAAATCCCGTAATTCGATCCATTAATATTGAAGAGCTTGGGCTATAGTTCCCACGAGGGCCCAGTGCGGATTGGGAACTTCACACACACCATTGAATTTCTTCGCAGATGTGTGCAAGGTTTCCTCAGGATGTTTTCTTCACCGGAAAACTCATGGCAAATTTCAAATGTAATTTTGCACATAAATTCCGAAAAGCTCAGAGGTGCGAGCTCAGGAGTTCAATCTACGACTCTCTGCTAGAGAGGCCACAGGTCAAACCATTAGACTATCACGGCATTTTTGTTAATAATTTATATTAATTCTAATAATTCTAACGTGCGCTGTGGTTTTTTAAACTTTGTTTTTGAATTTAGTCTACTAGGCACTGCAAATCGTGATGTTTCTAGATCAACCACGGAAAAAAACTGTACCAGATTGGCTTCCGCTATAAACACTTGAGTAGGTTCTTGTTATTATTAATTTTGACGATTTCATCACAAATACTTATATTTGCGACAAGCATGTTTATATACATAGGTACATACACAAATCACGTCTTTATCCCTTACGGGATAGATAGAGCTTAAGGTCAACCTACAGGCAACGTTTAGCAAGACACTGTGGGCGTATAGGTGGAAAGTGGAACCAAAAAAGTGATGGGTTGCTAGCCGCATCGCCTATACCATAATTTCTATGATTTCCGCCTATTCCCATGATGGACTTTTACCATCTGCGCGGGAAGAGAAGCAACTGGTACATTCTTTGTTTTTTCTTTGCCCCCGGACCAGCATGGATGTTTTTATACAATTTATTCTTTGTTGAGTAAATAAATAAATCGAATATAAATCTATACTGAGCCAATAGTAATTAAAAGCTATTAGTAAGCGATAATGTACACCGTAATATTTTTATCCGAACTTTAAATCCTTCAAGAAAGATCTTCATTGAACACGGCAATAGAAAATTGGGCGCTAGCAACACTTTTGAAATATTTTGCCGTTTGACGTTTAATTTCACTCATATAATATTTTTATTATTTGTTGTACTGTGAGAATTGTTTTGTTGTACTGGGATAAATAGTACAATAACAGGAAGCATAACAAACAGAATAAAGATGACAATCGTACAGAGTTGAACAACAAAATGGCTAGGCTGCATCGTCGCAGAACTAACCTCAAAGAAAAGGTTCGTGTGTTGGCTGATGCCTTATTTTCTTTAAAACAACAGAACTTGATCAATCAGTTCCTTTAGAATATAGGTACTTATTCAATTCAATTACCAAACTCAGAAAAGAAGTTGTTTTGATGTGACTACGTCAACTACTGTTTTATAGGAGAATAACATACTTACATACATGCATACATTAATCACGTCCTTACGGGAAAGACAAAGCTAAGGGTAAGAAGACCTAAAGGCCACATGTAGCATGACATTTTACATAGTTTAAGTAATATCTTTACAAACAACTCAAAAAAGTTATACAAGTTCTAACTAAGTTGCCTATTAGAGCTAATGAACATTTCCGAAAATGCCTGCGAGTTGTAGGCATAGAAGATTTTCATTGAACTAATTATTTTATGGATTTTGTTTCAGATTATTTTAGACATTCAGATGTTCATCAAATCGTTCAGATCGAAGTTGGCATAAAAAATTGCAATAACATTTCATAACTACGACTAAGGCCCATTCTATATTCATCAGGTGGAGAGTTGAGAGTTGAAGACCAATGGCATTTTGCCCATCCTGCAACCCCATTTATATGCCACTGCACTAAATTAGCAACGTTAAAATAATACCTACACCAAAATAAATGTTGTTGCCTATTTTTATTTAACGGTGTGCTTATTAAGTTTTGTTTGTTTTGCTCTTCTCTGTGTACTATGGAACCAATTCTTGACTCACTGTGAACCGTTTTTACAGTAAATATTATAGTGATGGTTCATTTAATTTAAAGGACAATCATTATGCCTTTTGGGGCTTGATTCACCACACTATGTTAAGTTTCTGTTATCTTAGATTCCATCTCTATTTATTTACCACGAAACAGACAAGAGAAAGAGATGTCATCATAGATAACTACTGACACTAAAGATAGCTGGAACTTAACAGAGTGGTGAAACGGCCCCTACTGTGCCAATTTTGTATGGGAAGTCCGGGATTTCTGTCTTATTGGCTGTCTGGTAGTGATTGTTATTAAGCAATAAGACCACATATTGTCTACTGTGCACTTTATATTCCAGACAGCTATACATATGCATGGACATATTGAATAACATTTAGTTATTGCTTTCATGGTGCTTGATATATTTAGAAATTTTAGAATACTAACTGCTGTGAGATCTTGCATTGACAATCTAGTAGTATATTTTAAATCCCTGCGACATAAAATATAGAAAAATTAAAAGAATTGAACTAAAAACAAAATCCTTTTTATTCAGACCAAAGTCAGCATCCATTATGATTTGTTAGTTACAATGTCTTACCCTTACTATTAACATGGTTTGAGTTTACATAATATTCCTATGAAAAATAACGAAATTAAAGTAGCTTACACTTGAGTTATATACCTGTCATACAATTATGCCATGTTGCCATGTGCCTCATCCAAATCTATAAGGAATAATAATAATGAAATAATACACATTACATTAGAACACAGTAGGTACTCATGTCATGCCAATAAATACATTCATCATTTTTTATTAGGTACAACCACACATATAAATCACGTCTTTATCCCTTATGGGGTAGACAGCCAAACGTAACAAGACAAAAAGGCCATGTTTAGCATGATTGGGGGTGGACTGGGAATAGGTACAAGTTTTTAATTAATTTGCAATATATGTATGGTTGTATGGGTGGAATCTTGCAACTCAATTTTCAATTGAAGCAGATGTCTTCAAGCAATTCAGCTGAAATTTTCTAAACCAGGACCGCCTCCGCAAGAGGGAAATCTTCAACATTTGGTACACATGCTTAGGATAAAAATGCAAGTACCTACAGTCAACAATGAGTAAAAAAGCTTGCATTTAAAATGTTTTTCTTTTTAACAAATCATAATATATCTATCTTAACTTATTGGAGGGTTCTACTGTAGCAGTGTTGTTTATTTGCAGTTAAAATGTAAAAATAATTTGAGGCGAGCCATAATTTCCTCATGACACACACATTTATTTATTTATTTATTTCTTACAACACAACATATCTAACTTTATACCTATAAGGCCGGACAGTGGCGGATTTACCATAAGGCTGAGAAGGCTCGAGCCTAGGGCGGCAGATTTTGGGGGGCGGCAAATTTGGGATTTTGGGGGCGGCAAATTTGGGGCACGACCTTTTTTTTTACCTCATAATAAAAATTTTAAGAAGTCTGCAACAGATTTTGCAAGGTCGCCAAAAATTCAGCCTATACCTTGAAAATTTGTAAATCCGCCGCTGAGGCCGGATTATCTATTAGTCGAGCAAAGCAGGCCACTTGCTAAGGGATTGAAAAATGGAAATGACAATTTTATCTGATTGGTATCCTAATTGTAAATGTTATTTAAGTAGGTAGTACAAATATAAACAAAATTACAATGTGCCAGAAATAGTAGGTGGTTAGGTTACAATGATAAAACATTGCTGTTTAAAATTTTTCACCCAATTGAAACCATCCAATGCGAGCATGTATTGTAACAGAAAGACATGAAGTAGAAGTATTTTGGATTTAGTTACTGGACTTCATTATTTACTTCTACGGGTGAACCTATTCGGTTTCAGTTTTTTTATTTGAATGCAATTTTCTAACAGTGGGTGGGTCTTAGACATGTATTATCAAAACTAGTTCAACTGTTTGCAAAAGATTTTCTATAAATCTACACAGTTTAGTTACTAATGTGTGTCCCATTTCCCTGATAACACAAAGAACTTAAATACAAATACATTGTATTTATGTCAATAATATAATTAGCCATAGTCAATAATATAAGACCTAGAAACCAAAGCACAGGACTGCAATGATTGGAAGTTCCTACTTCAAATCCTTCATTAACCTTGCTGTGGGACCTCAGGATATCATCATCATCATCATCAGATTATGTTAACACTTCTTGCTGGTGTTGTTTTCATGCAGCCTTCTCAGCCAGTTTGCCAGCCTGATCTCCGATTCCTCCGACTCCTAGTCCTACAGGGTTACGAAATCCATTTCATGTCACATTTCCGCACATATCCTTGCTATTGCTTCAGCTTCGCATCTAGCGGAGACTAGTACTGAATGGAAGAAGATTTTAAGCATCCTTGGCGTAATTCCTGTTCGTCCGTAAGAACGCCATATAGTTAGAAATGAAACAAAGTTCTGGTATTTCGCCCGAAGAATTTGATAATTTTTTCGTACTTTTTAGATTACTAATAAATTTCCGCGGCGTAGAATGCGTAGAGCAGGAAGGATCAATCATAATATCACTTTTCACTGCATTTCTCCAACAATTTAATTCTTTAGTCTGTTTGCTTTGACAGCTGTAGCGGCAGCCATTTTGAATTAAAAAAAACCTTAAAAACGTAACGTTAATCGATGCGAGGAAACTCATTCGAAATAGTTTTTCGAAACGCGGTGAGTATGACGGTTTTGTGAACATACGTTCGTCGAATTCGACAGCTCCCTACGACAATCGTAAAGTTGGACGCTGTTATGCAATACTATACCAACCCTCATGATGTCCATTTTAAGAAAATCGTGTTTAAATATGACATCAACATATTTCTCAAAATGGGGCCTCTGATAAAATAGAAATCGACGATTTCATAAATGTATTATAATAGTTAAGTGATCTGTGAAGATGTTAAGCATTTGAAAATATTGGAAATAAATACAACTACCTTTTTAATAAATCGCATATTCGTTTTTAGAAAAATGTCGAATCAGCAATATTATATGACATAATGATTTGTCTCATGACACATTATTGCAAAATTAGAAAAAAGTTTTTGAATATGACCTGATTCATTTTAAATACCTTGAAACATTATTGCAAAATTCGATACAAAGTACTATTTGAATATGATCTGATGAATGTAACCAATCGATTATTTAGAATATTGAATACCAAACGTTAATCAATGACGTTTACAATTTATGAATATAAAAGTTTTAAAATAAGATGAGTTTTTAAAATTTGAAGGTTAACCTTACAAGCGGTTTGATAAAACCCAGTAAAATACGCAAAATTTGAACTCGCCTTCAATGTGTGCATTAGAATTGATTGATTTTCTGATTAGTATTTATCCAACTTGCCATTAAAACACTATCTTAATTAAGTATTTAAGCCAACGTCTGTTACTGCCACTCGGGCAAATATCCACACAAATTAAGCAATAATGTGTCAAGCCTCATAACTCATTTTTATCAAAACAGATGAAACAATTATCCACGAATATTTGTGTTAAGGCACTTGATACAGTATTGTAGATGATTTTGGTTATGCGTCAACAGTTTTTTTGAATTATTCAGTACTAAATTGATTTGAGTCACTTAAAACACTTTTGAAAGATTTAGTTTATTACCTAAGGAAGCGAATGGTATCAATATCTCGATGTTTGACATTTTGTGGGTTGACACAGTATTGCATAACAGCGTCCAGTTAGTTAACGTTCAAGTGGATCGAAACGCCAAACCCAGCAAAGCAACTGTCAGCCAGACAAACGTCACTCATGTCATGTCGCAATGCAACAATGCCGGCAAGAATAGGAACCATATTTTGGAGGTATTAGAGCGAAAGTAACAAGAAATAGTGGGTAAAGAATACAAAACAATATGCTCAAATACAGGAGATAGTTACACATTATGAAATACTCGAAAGGACATGAAGAAAAATGTGGCAAATAAGTGAAGTGTAACATAATTATGCCGCGGCCTTCCTGCCTCTCTTGGGCCGCTTCCGCTGCGCAGCAATACGCTAGTACTCTTTATTATGCAGTGTTAGCAGCCTCTGCAGGCATGACCGACGAGCCCACTGCCCCGGGCATGCCATTCGGAATCCCGTGTAGCTTGGCGAGTGATACGATGCGATGCTTCTCGCCGCCACTATCCAGTACTAGCACAATGACGACACCATCTCTCATCCAACACTTGTCCACTTCGAACGTTTTCCTCGCAGCCATGAATGCGTAGTAACGGGGTTTGGTCAGAAACTCTGTTACTACTACACCCAAACCAGGAGTGTGACATCTTTGAAGTGGACCAAGATGGGCCGCTTCTTGCCGGTCTGAGGACGCCCAGTTCAGAAGCTCCTGCTCACATCGGTATCAGACACATGGCACTTCACCAGGCACTTGCAAATATCCACTGCCAGCACAACAGTTTTCTCATATATCAGCGAGAGCCTCAGGAATGATCCATAAATCAGCAACATTTTCCGCCTCAACCTCACCTCTTGTTGGTCCACCTACCGAGATAAGCAGCCCACTTGTTGGTGCAGCACTCAAGAGCCTTTGAAACAAAGTTCTTCAAGGCATTGAAGTCTGCAGCAATCAAAGATACTGATGGATTGGTCATATCTGCATTATAAAAATTACCTTGGAATTCAGCCATCTTAGTTCTCAAGAAGAGCCTAGCCAGGTTGTTCAAAGGTTGCTGCGAATTCTTGTTAGGCATATAGGATGAAAATATTATTCCGTTCAATTAAGAAGTAACTCTGTATGGGACCAAAAAAGGCTGAGAAAAAAGTAGGTACCTACATTTTTATTTTTAATAAATAATTAAACAAATATGTGACTTTCACTTTCAAAGCCTACCCACCCTTTAAAACGAATAAATATAATTAATTTTACAAGTAAAAAATAATAATCTATGTTTTGTAGCATTTATTGAAGTAGCAATTAGGTAACATAAAAACAGTAAATGTGTCAATATTTGTAAGGGCCTATTATTATTAATATGTTTTTTTTGTTTCACACGCATTAAGCTGAGCTACAAAATGTAAAATAATAATATAATGTAGGTAGGCAAGTAGTTTGTATAAAGCTCTTAAAATAAATGTTCAAAAAAGTGCCTTCTTCCTTATTAACCTCCTACTTGTAGATCATTTTGGTTCGTCGCTTTTAGACTACAATTCCACAGCGCAGCATCGTTAATAAATTTGCTAAAGAAACTTGAACCTTATTTTTACTTAATTATGAGAAGGGAGAGCCTTCTCACTAGTTCTGAGACGGCTGAGTTAAGTATGTACGTAAACTTTATCATAATCATCATTCACATTTGACGCCTTATTTCAATAGCAGTAGGGTCGATACTAATATCTGCTACCGTACATCGCTGTTGCTACACATATTTTTTAGTATAAATATAATATATATACCCAGTTGTAAGTATAGAAGGTCCCGGCCATAGCTTTACTTTTCGGATTTTTCTATGCGTTATAATTTTCACTGACATTTAGAATTTAATTTAGTATAGAAGGTGTCATTCACAGCAACGACCAACGTGGCTCTTATTATTATGTTATTAAAGGGTAATTTTGATAAATGTCAAAAGATGACATTAGAGTAGCGGATACCAATTAACAAATTCAATTAGACTTCATAAGTAGCCGTGGTCCAACGGATGGCCTGATGGTCTATACTGAGAAAGCATCTCTTCAATTTCGCGTTCGAACCCCGGGATCGGGAGGCGTCATTATTGCTTTTTTTCTTTTTTTTTTCTTTTTAAATACACACACATATACACATATCACGTCTATATCCCGTATGGAGTAGACAGAGCCCTTCCTTTTTTCCTTTTTGCTTTTTATTTAATTGTAATTAAGAACGTTTATGCTTTATTTTTAAGGAGTTAGCACGGTAAGTCGTTATTTTAGTTCACACATATTCGTGTGCGCGCATAATGTAAAATATGTAAGTAACTAGGTAGTTTGTAAAAAGGACTTAAAATATATGTGCAAAAAGTGCTTAATTAACCTCCCTTACGTATTTGCGAGCCATCACAATGTGTAAGAAAGAGATACAAGATCGCAAGCACTTTGGTGCGCCGCGTTTAGACCTTTAATAAATTTGCTAAAGAAACTTGAACCTTATTTTTGCTGAATATGAAGAGTGAGAGCGTTCTCACTAGGTAAAAACATAGTGACACTATTGTGATACTATTGTGACGGTGAAAAGAAACGTATCGTTATGAGTTAGCTCGTTTAACTATTTCGAAAAGTAAACGAAAATTTGTTGCAAAACTTACACTAGACGTACTGGCCATATTAGCTGGAAAACGACAACCGGTGGGGCAAACGAGTTCTATGTATTGACTGGGAAGGCCGAGAGGATGGTGCTGGTCTTAGGCAACCCCGTGTCTCCTTAATATCGTCTCTGGCGATGCATCGTCTTTAATGACGAATAGCCTCAACTAGGATTCGAACCTGAGACCTGTACCTTCATAGTCACTAAACCATCAGCTATGATTTGGTCAAACAAGATTATTTTGCATGTAAATGTAATCAAGAGAAATCTTATTTTACAAATTAACGAGTCATGTTACAGGCTAGAACTAGCAGATGCCCGCGGGAATTAAGCAATTTCCCATTATCAAAATTACCCTCGTTTCCATTCCGGACTATAAAACTATCTCTGTACCAAATATCATCCAGGAGGCTTATTGTCTAACTCGCTCGCAATCGCCATCTTGTTCATTTTGACAGTTCTTGTATGAATGTGACAGCTAGCTGATTCCGATGCCAATTGTCAGCCCATACACGGACTGTCAAAATGAACACGATGGCGATAGCGAGCGAGTTAGGTAATACATACGCAGTCGAAGTGAACAGTGACATCTGTGAAAAACGCAACGCGAAGTGAAACGAACTCACCGAATTTGTATGGAATACGCGCCGCGACGTGACAACGTAACAGCGTTCGAGCGCATACTATTGTGACGGTGAAAAGAAACGTATCGTTATGAGTTAGCTCGTTTAACTATTTCGAATAGTAAACGAAAATTTGTTGCAAAACTTACACTAGACGTACTGATCTATTCAGCCGTTCTGGTCTGGCACACATACTAACATCCACACATCCTCACAAACTTGACATCTTTAATATTAAATAGTAGGATAATGTGACAATTCCATGCTGGTCTGGGAGCAAAGAAAAAACATATAATGTACCAGTTGCTTCTCTTCCCGTGCATATGGTAAAAGCCCATTGAGGGAACGGGCGAAAGTCTTAGGAATCATGTTATAGGCAATGCCGCTAGCAACCCATCACCCATAATCTTGCTAAACGTGGCCTGTATTGTCATCTTGGGCTCTGTCTACCATGTAAGGGATAAAGATGTCATTTGTGTAGGTATGTATGTTAACTAGAAAGTCAATGATTAAAACTATGAAACTTCGCACGAGGGTTACGGTCTATGAAATATAGTGGAGGCCTTTTGTGACCCGATATTAATAATCGTAACAGTGAGCAAACACGAAAAATCTCTTAGCCGAGAGAAAACACAATAGTCGTAGTCGTAGCAATAGTAATAACGGTAGAAAGAGAAAGATAAAGTTTTAGTAGCACTCTGCACTGCTCGACATGCGTTATGAATCGGGGAAGCGAAGTGGCCGAGTGTAAAAACTATGTCTTAGTTGGTTAGGTACTTACTGTAATAGTAGCAGAGGGCGTAATCAACTTTTGGAATTAATTACACGATTACATTACAGTAATAAAATAATTTATTACCACAACATAAACAGATAGAAGTTAAGTTGATAATAGATTCAAGACTAGAGAAAAAACAATGATATAGACTAGGCGGGCTATGTTCCGGCAACGCGTACCAGTCTCAGCATGTGCTGGGCTACATGAACCCAGCGCTGGTTTTAAGTCAGATCCTTTTAGCTGAGGCTAGTTGTAACAGAATGAGACGATTGAAAATTAAATATGGAAAGAGGAAAAGAAAAACAACTGTATTATTTTAAGTTAAAAATTAATCGTTAAAAATTAATCGTGATTCTTCAGTAATCGATTACTTGGATAATGAAAATACTGTAATACTGGGAAAATGAAAATGAAAATGAAAATTTATTTTTGCAAATTAACCGCCAAGGGCTCTTTTACGTGTCTTTTTGAAACTACCAGCGCATTCGGAAAGACCATCATTGCCAAGAAGAATGCGCCGCAAGAAAATTGGCAGAAAGTCATTTTTTCAAAATAAAATACAGTATCATACTTAAATTCTACTTGTAGTAAATACATTTATAAAAGGGATGTATTAGGTCCCCGAGCCTTAATTATATTAATTTATAGTAGAGATGTATAAAGTCTCTACTAATCAAAACAACAACAAAAAAATTAAGTTCAGTGGAGGTGTAAAACGCCTCCACCGTCAAATAAATATGTCTCCAATGTCGATGAAAAAAAATTATATATAAAACAAAATTTGATTTATTTATGTACCTATGTATTTCTTCTGTCAGTGTTCAAAGCAACCATGATTTGCATTGTATTAAGTCCACATTTGATCGAACAAAAAACCAAAAAGAGCGTTACTTAGGTAGCGGAGTAAGGTAAATGATTTTTCATGTTTTTTTTAACAAAATTGGCTAACACCTTTTTAATCAACATTTTAGTAAATTCCCAACCTCACTTAGCAACCTGCGATGGCTATCAAAAAACTCAATTTTGCTACAAATTCTCGCCAAAAACATTATCGAACAGCGACAATCCTTTTAGCGGATGACGTCACGCCCCGGAGTGTTGTAGCCGCACTTTGTATCCACAAACTGCGGGCACAACTAGGGTTACCATACGACAGAAATTTTCAGGGCATAGCAGGAATTCCGGCTATACATCAGGAATGCGGCCAGATTAGAAAAATGTTTTTTTTTTTCGGTTAAAAACCCCTTTTATGTACCTTTATTAATTAAATTTCTAAATGTCAGTGAAAATTAGAATACATAGAAAAATCCGAAAAGTAAAGCTATGGCCGGGAATCGAACCCGGATCCTCGTCATTCCGTGACGTGTGCTATACCCCCACACCACCCATAGCAGGTGGGTAGACTCCGAATTTTTCTACCTGTTACTGTCACGTGACCTTTTTGTTACTATGCGAATTTTTGTCGCTAAGCGTCATCTGTTTGAATGATGTGTCTGTACGACACAATTACAAACTCCCATGGAACATCTACTGCTCACCAGGGACGAGAGAAGGCGCTGTTTTTCAAATGATAGGTACTATCAAATGAATCAAGAATTTTTTTACCTTTCTTAATATTTAAAAACTTCTGTAAAAAGTGTGAAATATATATATTTTTTAATACTACAAAATAAACGGTTTAACTGACGACTATAATCAAATCTTGGAATCATGTTATAGCTAATGCTAGCGAGCCATCACTACTGATTCCCCTTTCCACCTATACGCCCATAATCATGCTAAACGTGGCCTTTCTAGTTACTCTAGGCTCTGTCTACCCCGTATGGGATAAATACGTGGTTTATGTAAGTTGTAAGTCGTGGACGATCAGACTAGTTTCGATCTTATCGGAAGATTTTCAAGGGTGAGTGCGTTCACCTCGTTGGCACTCTCCGCACCAACAATCTTGGACACGCGCGTTGTGACCGCGTAGATGTTTATTTTGTAGGTAGTTTTGTTAAAATCATGTCTTATGAGACTTTATTGACCGACCGTTTAAATGAGTCCTCGCCCGCGCGGCACAGGGGCGCGGGGTAGGACGACCGCGGGGACCGAGAGAGGCGCGGACCGGTAGTGCGCCTGCCGCCCGCACCTCTCTCGGCCCCCGCGGTCGTCCCACCCCGCGCGTCTGCACCGCGCGGGTGAGGACTCATCTAAGCGGTCAGTCTATGAATAGATAAATTATTTTTTTATCCGTAAAAAAACAATAATTAATACTGCCTCTCCCGAGACTCGAGCGTCAGGAATTTTATTGGCAGATCAGGAATTTTGTCACGTATTTCCAACGTTGTATCTGGTAACCCTAGCTAGAACGCCGAAAAAACCGCTTCCGGGAACTTCTCGAGTGATAAGTTTAGACGTAAATGTGGATGTGTTTTTTGATGGCTCTTTTCGGTGGCGGTTACAACAACTCTATATACGTAGGTTAGGTTTTAGCAGCTCTATACGTATACAGGGTTGTTATTTTAGATTAGATTGCAGGAGTTTAGTGTAGGAAGATTATAAAGTATATTAAAGATTGCTTGTCAAGGTGGTACCCATAAATTGTGGAGGGTTTTTTTTGCCTTTTTTTACGAAAATTGTGTAAAGGAAACAGGGAATTTAAGAAAAACAAAAAATTATTAGAAAAAAACAAATAACCGATTCCAAATGTGAATTTAAATTGTATGTTGCTAGTCTTGTTGCTTGGGCGGGGTCAGGTTTGGCCCAGCGTTAGTTTGTGACCGGTCACCAGCTGGATCGTGTCTGACCCTATATTAATTGCCTGACCGGCAGTTAACTTGGCGAATGGTCTGGGATGGAGCTCACAGTTGCAATGATATCCCTGACAAGACTGTTTGGACTCCTTCCCGTGGTTGCCGCCCGTTAACTGCCTGGTTCCATCGGACGAAACAGGTAGAACAGAAACAAGCAGTCGTTTCCTGAGACATCCGCTAACCATTCCCATCCCGCTCTTCCCGTCTAAATCAGCTGCAGGCGGTGATGTGGCATGTCGCAGCGGGCTTTATATCCGAAACATCAGGATGCAAAGCGGTAGAATGCCACCTGCGTGTTTGTGCCGTGCGCAGGGACCCGTACGAGTGGAGAACGAGATCCTGGTAGGCTGAGCCTGATGGGGGTTGGTGTCGTAGCCCCCTGAAGGCAACACGCCACTTTGGCTCGGGATTCACTTCACACGGGCGGTCGAGACCTAGCCAGTCGAGATCAATCGGCTGTCGTATCCAGGAGGCTGGATATGGGCGAGGGTCCTGGGGTGATGAGGTCGGTAGTCGGCGGGGCACAAACCCAATGCCGACCGCAACAAGCGGCAGCGGGGGAGGCAACGTGCGGACTCACTGGCAGCACACTCTGGGAACCTATATCCTGCTAGTAGCCCTGATGGGTCAAACCATCCCAAATGTGAGGCTCCGTGGTGGGTGGGGAGCTAGCAGGATGAAGCTGTGTACACTGTCCATGGAATCCAGGGGTTGTTGTACGAGAAGGGAGGCCGGACCTGTAGGGGATGAGGCACAAAAGGACTGTGGGAAGGTGCGACGTGAAACTGTCACTGGCAGGGACGCGGGAGCCGGAACCAGTTCCAAAAGTGGACCCGCAAGGGTTCCAATGGCGCCTGGCGCCACATCGAAAGGCGAAAGGCGCGGCGGAGCTGCTCACCCGAAAGGCACTGTCCGATCTCTTCCCGGAGGGTCGAAGAGGGGACGCACCACTCACCCTGCAAAGGGACCGAGCGGTGTCGGTGCCGGTAAGGTGAAAGGCGGAGCTGCGCCAAGTAGCGGTAAGACGGCAGCCCCGACGAAACCGAATCCGGCTCAACGGAGTCAGGCCCCTGTGGGGGGGGAGCGAACACCGGAAGGTGTGAGTGCCCCATCCTACGAGGGTTGGACGAAGATGAGCAGGAGGAGGAAGAGGAGGGGTCAGGCGATTCTGAGGGCGCTGGAAGGCCTGGAGGACAGCCCGTCCGAAGGCACACTTTCGGCAGGTTCCTCGGAAAAACCTGTGCCGCAAAAAAGGCCACTGGTAGCGACCGGTGAGCCCTCACACTCCGCTAGGGACGCCAAGAGGACGAAGGTGGCAGGTTCGTATGCGGAGGCCCTGGCGGGTGAGAGGGCTGCGGTTGTTCCGGTGGACTTTCCCGTCGACAGGGTCCTGAGGGGGCATGTTGGGGCCATACAGGAGGCCGTGATTACACGCCTTCTGGATGCCCCCGACCCGCTTCCTCAGTTGACCTTCGGCAACATCGTGGGTGGGGCACTGCATGTCAACTGCGCCAATGCAGAGTCGTATGCGTGGCTCAGCTCAGCAATTAGGGAGGGGGAAATTGCTGGGATGAGCCTAAAAGTCATGTACGCCAGGGATCTTCCGAAACCGGTCAAAATGGCCTGGAAGACGAAGATCGTTGGCGTGCAGGACAGCAGGACTTTGCTGCGGCTGCTGCAGCGCTTCAACCCGCGGCTGCACACAGAGCAGTGGAAGGTGGTCGACACCGTGGTGGCAGAGGCCAGCGCCCGGCGAATCATTTTGATGGACCGGGAGTCGGCTGATGTCATCAAGGAGGCCGGCTACTGTCTGCACTCGGGGATCGACGTCAGCTCCTTCAAGCTCCTGGAAGACGTGGAGAGGACGCTCGAGGGGGCTGGCGACGATCCGGGTACTGCTCGCGGCGGGGCCAAGGCTGCTCCCAGAGACCCTGGTGCTGCTGCCGCTGATTACGTGGAAGCTCCCAAGAAAGCTGAGGAAGCTCCCGGAGATGCCAGGAGGGCTCCCGGTGACACCGAAGCGAGTACTGGTGACACCACGGATCATGCGGGCGGCGCCCAGGCTGTGTCTGGAGACGCCGAGGCCGGGGGGGCGGTGGCTTGGACGGGGGTTGAGGTCGAGGATGTGGGGCCGGACTCGTACAGCGAGGATGACGGGGCGCGCAGGGTGCGGGGATCGTCTGTGGCATCGTCGCAGATCTCCCTCGCAGATCTGCACGCTCTGTCGGAGCTGTACCTGGACGGCTGCTCGTCCCCGGCGTCGCAGTGCCAAGAGCCGCAGGAGAGGGCTGCTGATCTCAGCATGCCGAAATAACGACGTCCCCAATGGAACATCTAAGGTACGTTCAAATAAACTTACAACATAACAAGGCTGCCACTGCCATTCTGGCGAGACAGTTAAAAAGCGAGAGATTCGATATTGCCCTCATACAGGAACCTTATGTTTATAAGGGAGAAATTAGAGGCTTAGGCGGGACAGGAGGCACATTATTTCACTTCTGCCCCGACAACAACATGAGGACATGCATATATGTTAGAAATGGCATCAATGCCATGCCCTTGAATGCTTTATGTTGCAGGGATCTCACGACCATCATGATCCCGGGGAGGGGGGGAGGCAAGGCACTCATCATCTCATCAGCCTACCTTCCCTACGAGGCGACGGACCCGATCACACCATTATTTCGGCGTCTCGTCGAACACAGCAGCGAGGCGAACACCGGCCTAATTATTGGCTGTGACGCCAATGCACACCATGTCATCTGGGGTAGCTCGGATGTCAATAGGAGAGGAGAGAAGTTACTGGACTTTCTGGTGAGCTCTTCTTTACAATTTCTTAATAAAGGCAATGACCCAACCTTTGTTAACGCAAGGAGAGGTGAGGTTATTGATATAACGTTAGCTTCAAATAACATCAGTAATAACATAACGACATGGCATGTATCCAATGAAATTTCTCTGTCGGATCATAGGTATATATGCTTTAGGCTCAGTACTAACACACCCGTAGAAACTGTGCGTAAAAGGAACCCTAGGAATACAGACTGGACATGTTTTAAGACTGACCTGAAAGTTGAACTAGGTGACCCAATAGGTAAGCTCAATTCCATAATAGATATAGAATTTGAAGCGGACAACGTGGTAAGGGCAATTACCAATGCCTGGACCAAGAACTGCCCGGAGAAGAAGGTTGTAACAAAGAAGGTACCATGGTGGAACCCCGAGATTGCAAAACTCAGGAAAGAAACCAGGGCGACTTTCAATGATGCGAAGGCTTCGAGAAACTTCGAGACCTATGCAAAAAAGCTCACAGAATACAGTAAAGCTGTGAGAAAAGCAAAAAGGAAAGCGTGGAGAGACCACTGCGATCAAATAGGCTCAATACCAGAAGGCATGAGACTTACAAAGGCTCTAGCGACAACCAGATCTGTTCCACTTACCACTATAAGAGGTAAAGACGGGATAATGACAGAGACTGGGCTAGACACACTAAAGGTAATGTGTGACACACACTTTCCAGGCTCTATCATACATAAGGGTATAACCGACGATATCCCCATCGGCGCTGCCGAACAAGTGCTCACCACTACCAGGCACAATTGGGATACCGCCAAAAAAGTAGTAGACCATGATAAGATAAAATGGGCTCTGTCCACATTCCGCCCATATAAAGCACCAGGACCAGATGGTGTCTATCCAATACTACTACAAGAAGGCGCCAATGTAATAATACCGCATCTCAGCAGGCTGTACAGAGCGTGCATAGCCTTTGGACACGTGCCGCGTGTATGGAGGCAAGTCAAGGTAATATACCTGCCGAAACCCGGCAGAGGAGACTACAATGATGCCAAATCATACAGGCCGATAAGTCTGTCATCATTTTTCCTCAAAACACTGGAAAAGATGGTTGACAGATATATAAGGGACGGACCACTAAAACGGCATCCACTGCACAAGATGCAATGTGCCTATCAACCAGGAAAATCTACAGACTCAGCACTACACCTGGTAGTAAGCAAAGCGGAGCAGGCAATAGAGAACAAAGAACTATGTCTTGCTGCGTTTCTTGATGTGGAGGGAGCATTCGATCGCACCACATATCAAGCCATCAGGTGTGCTGCGGGTCAACACGGCATCGAACCCACTATCTGCAGATGGATGGACAACATGCTAAACAGCAGACTAATAAGATCAACCCTGCTAGGGGAAGAAATATTAGCTACTGCCACGAAAGGATGCCCACAGGGAGGAGTCCTATCACCCACGCTATGGAGCTTGGTTGTGGACTCGCTACTGGTGGAACTCAACACAGGCCCAGTACACACAGTAGGGTATGCAGACGACCTGGTAATACTAGTCAACGGGAAGTTCCCAAGTACGGTAGCAGGTATCATGGACGATGCTCTGAATAAAGTAGAGGAATGGTGCGATAGACACCAACTCTCCATAAATCCGAGCAAAACAGTGATAATACCATTCACCAGGAAAAGGGACCTTAAGAACATGCAAACACTTAAATTGTATGGTAAGGAACTGAAACTGTCCAGTGAGGTAAAATATCTCGGCGTAATCCTAGATAAAGAACTCAACTGGAAGAAACAGGTGGAACACACCATGACAAAGGCAACAAGAGTTTTTGGCATGTGTAGATCTGCGTATGGAAAAACATGGGGCCTGAACCCAAAAGTACTAAGATGGATATATACCATGATGGTAAAACCCATTATACTGTACGGATGCCTGGCCTGGTGGCCAAGGACAAAACTGACGACATGCAGGAACTCACTGGCCAAAATCCAGAGAATGGCTTGCATGGCCATCTCGGGGGCGTTCAGAACAACGCCAACGGCGGCGATGGAGGTTCTATTGGATCTACCACCACTGCACATTGCTATCCAATCTGAGGCGCGCAAATCATTGCACAGAATGAAGATGAGTGGTTTGTGGAATGATTGGGCTCCAAAGACGAAGCACACCAAAATGGAACGAAACAAAATCCTTGACAGTATAACAACGATGAGCTGCGACAAAATGCAGCCGAAGTATATATTTCGGAGAAACTTCAAGGCATACGTTCCCACAAGGGCTGAATGGGCTGAAGGACTAACATTACCTGACGGTAGCGGTAACTCATGGTACACGGATGGATCCAAAATGGAATCCGGTACGGGAGCAGGCATACATGCGAAGGATTTTAATAGTAGCGTAAGCATGGGGAGCTTCGCCACCGTCTTCCAAGCGGAGACGTACGCGATAATCGCCTGTGCGCAGGAGAATATAGACAGGAAAGTAAGAGACACAACCATCTATATACTCAGTGACAGCCAAGCAGCATTGAAGGCACTCACAGCGCCAAAAATTGACTCGAGGCTAGTCTACAATGGTTTGCAAGCTCTAAATAAGCTTGGCAGACACAACAAAGTGAGACTGGTGTGGATACCAGGACACAAAGGCTTCGCCGGCAACGAAAAAGCAGACGAGCTAGCAAGGGAAGGGTCAAACAACGAGTACATCGGACCTGAACCATTTGTGGGACTCTCACAGGGCACCATAAAAACGGCGATAAAAGACCAATCCAAAGCCAAACACCAGCAAGAGTGGAGAGCATTGGTAGGACTAAAGCACTCAAAACGTTTCATAGGAAATGTCAACTCAAGCTGGTCCAAAAAACTCTGGACACTCAGCAGAAGACAACTCCAATATATAATGGGGGCGTTCACAGGTCACTTCGGAACTAAATACCTATTAGCAAAGATGGGACTACATGACAATAACGACAATGATTGTAGAATATGCGGCGAAGAGGTTGAAACAATGGAACACATTATGTGCGAATGTGATGCCCTCGCCAGACTAAGAATGAAACTCTTCGGCATCGGATACCCTGAACCAGGAGATTTCAAGGCACTACCACTACGTCCAATCACCCAATTCATGAATGAGGTGGTAAAAGCGATGGAATAGTGCGAAGGAGGGGTAATTACACAAAAGATCCACGAATGGGTCGAAGTGTATCCGTAGGGACCCCTAGACTAAGATAAGATAAGATAAGATAAGATGTTGCTAATCTAATCGGTTAAAAAAGCCGTGGTAGCCTAGTGGTTTGACCTGTTACGTGGCCTCTCTAGAGGGTCGTGGGTTCGAACCCGGGCTTGCACCCCTGAGTTATTCGGAATTTATGTGCGAAATTACATTTGAAATTTACCATGAATTTTTTCGTGAAGAAAATCATCGTGAGGAAACCTGCACACATCTGGCAACCAATTCAATGGTGTGAATTTCCCAATCTGCACTAGGCTCGCGTGGGAACTATAGCCCAAGCCCTCTCGTTCTGAGAAGCCTGTACCCAGCAATGGGACGTATATAGGCTGGAGATGATGATGAATCCTATCGCTAAGCAGCAGTGCTTGTGGTCCGATGTAAAGGCTCTAGGACAGCCGATAAAACTATTGGCGTATGAGGTATTTTAGCTAAACCCTTTAGCTGGCACCGTATCTGCAACCCTTTGGTGGTTACTTACCAACAGGTGTCCCACATGCTTGTTTATAATAATTAAATATTAGGGAACAGTTCACACAAACTGACCTAGGCCCAAAGTAAGCGCTAGTAAGGCTGTGATATGGGTACTAGACAACTATATACATATAATAGAAATACATACTTAAATAGATAGAAACATCCATGACTCAGGAACAAATATTCGTGCTCATCACACAAATATATACCCTTACCTGGATTCGAACCCGGCACGCTTGCTTCGCAGGCAGGGTCACCATTGTCGTCGTTGTTTGCCGTCTTAAATAAAAGAACTCAAAACCAGTAGAAGAACGTCCTAAATATGCCCTTTTTTAATTTAGAGGAAACTTTTATGGATGCCCTAGGCACGGGGATGCCTAGGGTTATGTGGGACTCCCCCCCGAAGGGGTATACCCGAACTAAAAACTCTCCGGCGTTGCCTCAATCCGGTGTGATGGGGACGCACTGAGGTTTCACCACAAACGCCCCCCCGGCTTCCGCCAGGACCACGCCAAGAAGAGGAGGGCCCGTACGCTGGGCCCGTCTTCCCTTAGACAATGAGACCGTGCAATGCAGGTAGGTAATGCCCCGTTACCGTTCCCGCTGGCCTCAAGGGATCGGGCGAGCGGTGCAAGCACCGAGTTCGCCTTTTACCCCCTCGTCTGCGCAAGGAGCGGTTGCACGTTGAAACGAGGTCAACGTGAGTCCGCCCCCCGAACCTCTTACGAAGTCTTCCCGAGGAATAGTGCCCAACGTCGGCCTCGCCGCCGCCATTGCTTCCTCCTTGGGGGCTTAAGGCGCATCGGAGTGTGCCCTAGTATTACCTACTTTAGCAAGCTGCTTTGACGTTAAGCAGCTATTAACTCTAAATTGCTCCGTCAAAGGCGTACCAGGGCAGTAGTGCACTTGCAGTGTTAAACTACTTTTTGCAGTGGAAATCCAGTTTCAACATGAAACTACCGTGAGACTTAATCATAATCTATACTCTATACTAATATTATAAAGAGGAAAAATCTGATTGTTTGTTTGTTTGCATTGAATAGGCTCCGAAACTACTGGACCGATTTTAAAAATTCTTTTGCCGTTAGAAAACTACATTATCACTGAGTGACATAGGCTACTTTTTACCGCGGGAAAATACCTTTTCCTACGGGAAAACGAATTTATCGCGGGCGAAGCTGCGGACGGAAGGCTAGTTACACATAAACGGATAACTCACGTATAAAAAGTCCGAAACATGTCGAAAAAAAAAGTGTAAAAGTAGTAAAGTAAAGTAAAGAAGAAGGACTACGAAATAGTCCGAAATATGTCGAGCATCACTTGACTTTTTATACGTGATTTATCCGTTTATGTGTAATTATGGAAATTCAGTGTTTAATTCATCAGTCTACAGTCCCACTACTGGGCACAGGCCTACGCAGAATCAACAGTACGAATTGGCAACAGTGCGGTGTGTGCAGGTTTTCTTTCACCGAAAAACTTTTAATTCCGTGAAGCCACGACCCTCTGCTTGGGAGGCTGTAGGACAAGCCGCTGGGTTACTAGGCTACCAACGCTAATCATTGTTTAATTCGTTTATGCAATAAAATTACGGCACAGGTTATAATTGTCACCCTGTAACCAGTTATAACAGGTTGTAACCGGTTCGAACTAGTTTACTCGTTCGCCCTGCCCCCGAGACCCGCAGTTAAACCCCTAACAAACCCGGAAAGTTTAACTACGCTGGGAATTTAACAACTGTCGTGTTAAAACACAACCAATCCTACTTGTATTATAAATGTGACAGTTTCTAAGTACGTCTGCTGTGACGTTGACTTCTTAAGTTTCAAAATCAATGTATGACATATGTAACAAGTAGAGCGCACACACACACGCACACATCCCTCCCACAAACACACATGATACAGTCGAAAAAACTGAATCAAGTTAAGGAACCTTTCCTCGTATCATTTTGCAATAATTTCTTTTGCCGGTGTATTGGTAAGTCATTAACATTTTCAGTGAAAATGTTCCACAGTGATACGAATTCAGTTTATTTTACTAGTATTGGTAACTTAACATTGCCATACCAAATCTATAGATGAATCGCGTTATGAAAGTATTTACCTACTTGGTGAAGTGTTACGCCTTAGCGTAATACCTGAGTGGAGCGTTTGGCGGGGCGGAGAGCGTGGCGGGCAGCGGGGCGGGCAGCGTGGCGGGTAGCGTGGCGGGCAGCGACTTAGGGCTCTACAGTGTACAGATCCTTACCATGACGTCTTAATGCGATTTTATTCCGATTCTTAGGTTCCCTCGCTGTCAGATCCATACTAAAAAACGATTAAAACCTGAACTGAGCCGGAATTGAATCGCATTAAGACGTCATGGCAAGGCCCCTTAAGAAATTTAAGTCCTTACCCAGGAACTTTTTCACATGAAACGTCATAGTGACATCGCTAATTACCAAGAAAAATCGTTACGGCGCTTACTATAAAAAGGTTCTATGGTGGGTCAGGAATTAAATTCTCAGTCAGGACGCTCACAAACATTTGCTTGTGTTCAATATGCACGCCGCCCGCTTTACGCTCCGCTCGAGCGTCCACTCAGGCCACACACACTGTCGTACTTATGGCCCACTACCTTGACTAATGGCCAGGACAGTCGACTCAAAGTCCCATCCCACTAGTGGACCTTTACGACCGGACGGTGGCCCCTCCCCCCCTTAATTGGCCCAGTTACCGACTTCCGGCTAACTCCCCCTCTAATTTACGAACAATTACACGCCTTTATTGTCGAAATTTTGAATTAACATTTTATTTCACACGTGGTAAGAGACGGTTTACGAGCGTGTGAGGGGATGTTTGGAAACGTAAGAATGTTTACGTACTTGTTTTAATGAGTGATTTATCTGGAACACTTAGTAAAGTTATGCAAGCTGCTGAATTATGCATGGAATGTGTTTAGTAAAATGCGTTGTACGATGTCTCAGAATTATTATGGAAAATCTCAGCAGGCCACTCAATTCAAATTCAAAATTTATTTTTGCAAATTGGCCGCCGAGAGCTCTTTTACATGTCTTTCTTGAAACTATTGCCCAGAAGAATGCGCCGCAAGAAACTTGGCAGAAAATCTTTTTTTTTTCAATATAAAATACATTAAGCTACTAAAATACTTAAATTAAATACATTAATAAAAGGGATGTATCAGGTCCTCGAGCCTTAAATTATATTAGTCTTTAGTAGAGATGTATAAAGTTTCTACTAGTCAAAGTAAAACAAAGTAGTTAGGCAAAACAAAAAAAGAGAAAATTTAGGACGCATCGTATTATTTTTGTAAAGGTAGTGCGTAATAAGCAAGCTACGTCCCCCAATTTTCCGGGGTCAAAATGTAACTATTACTTGCATACATTCACAAATCACGTCTATATCCCTTACGGAGTAGACAGAGCCTAAGGTAACAAGACTTAAAGAACACATTTAGCATGATTGTGAAGTACTAAGAAATAACTAACATACGCCTTATCTCTGCCCACTTTGCCTGTAAACTGCATTTTGTTTGACTTTGAACCCATAAAGCTGTACTTGACGTGTGTATGTGTTTATATCTTGTTTGCGTGTACATATAGCTAGTGCATGTTCGCATGTTAACAGGCCGGCGCCTCGCCGACGCGACGCCTCTAAGATGTAACTTGTTTAGACGTGGCATCGTAACAGAATTGGGTCACTTGTGCCTTGTGCTTAAATAGAAGATTGTGCACGTGTGTTATGGAGCGGTGGACTGTAGGACTTAGATGCGTGGTGGCGATGGAAACACGGTATTTTGTAGCAATAAAATTCCTTCTTCTTTTTTAATATGTGTGATAATTCATTTGGATTACTTAGTCTTAATTAATCCTATCCTACTAATATTATAAAAGTAAAAGTGTGTGAGTATGGACGTTTGGATGTTTGTTACTCTTTCACGCCAGAACGGCTGGACAGATCTGGATGAAATTTGGAACATAGATAGATTATAGTCGGGAATAACACATAGGCTACTTTTTATCCCGGAAAATTGCGTAATTCCCGCGGGATAGCGATAAACAAATTCTATGCAGACGAAGTTGCGGGCAACAGCTAGTTAGAAATAAGATAAGATAGATAGATAAACTAGTACTTAGAAGGTAGTTGTGAAAATGATCATTCTCGGCCACCCGCCAAGTTGGACGGAAGAAGAGGAAGAAAACTAATTGCTGAGGGGGAGAATGGTAATTCTGGTTAGAGATCTCGTGCGAAGCGGATGTTGATATAATAGAGGTGTTGATAAAAAGTAATTAAAAGATTATCTGATTTAAGGAGTTTGATTTACCACATATAGCCCCATCGATCGATGCGATGATTTCGCCAATGTCGATACAATAAATACAGTATTCAAAAATCTTTTCACAAAAATGTCGGCAACGTTGTACGTTAGAACACGGCCAAAAGACCCCTCCCCTCCCTATCGAGCTCTTAGCCAACGGTTAACGATATCCTTTAGAATCTGCCAGGAAATCATTAACCGATGCCCAGGGTGCACCGAACCAAGCACTGCTCTTCCCCGCGGACGGATCCAAAAACGAACCGCAGCTTGACCACACGCGGAGGTAACCCCACGCACCCCAAATAGAATAGACTACAAGCCCATGGACAAAAAAACATGTGAAATGAACCAGCGTGAAACACGCTTAGAAGGCTGTTACTATATCATAAAATAACTCTGAGCGCTGTGCCGTCTTTTCGAGCGGTACATTTATGGAATTTCTCAGGTACAAGTGAGGAATTAGGACTAATTATTAATTTACAGCGTTTTTATTTATTTATTTATTTATTTATTTAGTCAATAAAAAATTACAGCATTACAGTCGAAACCAATGCGCTATAAAATTCAAAAAAAATATATATATATTTATAGCTTATAGATGATTAAAAATAAATGCCGAAAGACCTAGTGCCGCTTTAAAGTGATGGTGCCGGAAGTTAGTGCATTTTTTTTTCAATGTATGGGAAAAAATCTGTACCGCTCAGAAAAGACGGCATAGCGCTCAGAGTTATTTTATGATATAGTAACAGCCTTCTAAGCGTGTTTCACGCGCCATGGGCTTGTTAGTCTAGAAGCTTATATTTACCAAACTCAATAACATTATTTGACGTTTCCCAAAAACCAGTAATTTTTCATTAGATCACTACAGTCATGAAGCCAACTGCTTCGTTAGCCTCTTGGAGCTCCAGCCTCAGCCCTGAGCTGCGAGTAATGAACGGTATTCACGGCAATCGTCAACTTTAAAGCTTTGATGAGAGCTTTGCTTCAAAAATAACTGCGACCCAGTTGGACGGGGGAGGAAATAGGTCGTCTCGCTTGTGATATTGATAGAGCTTTGAATATGTAAGTCTATAAAACTTGACGGTATTAGATTAGTGCTGAATTATATTCCTTCCATGCTGGTCTGGGAGCAAAAAAAACATGCACTAGTTGCTTCTCTTTCAGATGGTAAAAGCTCATCGCGGTAAGCTTACACACACACACACATAAATCACGTCTGTATCCCATACGGGGTAGAGAGAGCTAAAGTTAACAAGACCTAAAGGCCGCGTTAAGTATGGTTTTGGGCGTATAGGTGGAAAGGGGAATCAAAATAGTGATGGGTTGCTAGCCGCATCGCCTAAAACATTATTCGTATGCCCATTCTCTCGATGGGCTTTTACCATATGAGGGAAGAGGAGCAACTGGTACATTCTATGTTTTTTCTTTAGTCCCAGACCAGTTGGCTTATTACTTAACTCGCTCGCAATCGCCATCGTGTTCATTTTGACAGTTCTTATATGAATGTGACAGCTAGCTGATTCCGATGCCAATTGTCAGCCCATACATGAACTGTCAAAATGAACACGATGGCGATTGCGAGCGAGTTAGGTAATAAGCCTACAGCATGGTAAGCTTGTAACTTGTAAAAGCGACAGTGCAAGTACAGCCAACAAAAAGTAAAGTGAAGTTACATACAATTTTTGACCAATTTTTCACTTATTTTTTAATATCGCCACTTTGTTCTAGCGCCACATGTGAGGATTAAAAAAGGGGTTAAAAGGGTGGCTCACAGCGGGGGGGCATTAACATAAAACATAACGTTTGCATAACGCCAGCTCGTTAAGCCGTTGATGGCGAGATTATGACGAAAAAGTTTAAAACGGCTGTTTCCTGCGTAGGCTTCTACTATCACCATAAACATACGTTTAGACATGCGGGGAATTATGTAAGTTACGATGTACATTGCGTGGTCGTACGGCTGTAGATTGAAACGCGGTCGATCATCGCCAGCAATGCATGGCAATCGCGTGATCTTTGTCAGACAAACTTGCGCTTGTAGGGCAGGGTACGTGGTGAGAATGTGGGGATTTGTGGTTTAGGGGGAATGCGAATTGAGTCATTTTTTGGGGAATTTTGGGCCGCGTTTTAGATTTTTTTCTTGCGTTAAAATAGGAACGTTTTTGGAGTATAGCGACACTGTTGCCGTAAAATTATCTTATAATAATATAATTTTAGCTTTTGTCACCTTTGGGTCTCGTTACCTTAAGGTCCGTCTACCCCGTAAGGGATAAATACGTGATTTATGCATGTATGTATGTTCAATGAAGCTGATTGGTAACAATTCTACTGTCAACAAGTAAAGTCTCAGCTCCTTTAAAAGTCGCCTGCGAATTCATTAATTATTCCACTTGATTTCTTCCCCAGATTGCGACAGTTACTGTGTTCGTCTGCGCATTCGGCACGATCCAATAAACGCAGAGTCGACTGCAGCTGACGTGACTCGCCTCTCAAATAAGAGAGTTAACGAACTAAGTTGGGGTGGACGGAGCTTGGAACCGGTGCCGAAAGTACCGGTAATACCGGTATTTACAGGTTCTCTACGTTCCGGTTCCAGAGAACCGGTACAAAAAAAACAGGAGTTTCCTAGTTCAGGTACTTGTATTAGTTTTCTCTCTTAGTAGCCTTTAAGTTAAACTTTGTAATTATTCCCTGTAAATGATTTCCGGGGTGTTTTTAGCAGCAGTTGTCATATATTTTCATACATTGCTTGATGTTCAAAGTGAAACGCGTTTTGAATTAGTTTTGAATCAAACATTTTATTAAATCAGAAGTAAACTCTCTTTTAAACTTTGATAATGATCCCGTAGAGCGTTCGAAACGCGTCAGTGTTGTGTGGTGTAAGGGATAATTAAGTTTGCGGGATTTATATGTGTTTTGCGTGGCAGTAGTGGACAGAGGATTGCATGAAAAACATATATATTTCACACAGGCTTGGTTATCTTGCACGTGAGTAGCAGAGTAGCAAGGTCAATATTTTTCTTTATTCATAGGTTTCTGTCAAATATACAACGTAACGTAATATAAATATAAACAGCGTGGATTCGAAATACGTGCGTAACCTTTAACCTTTAGAAACGATATTCAATCATATATTTTATTTCCTCTAACTAACTCGACGTAATTAATTTTTAAAGATGCTGCCGAACAGCAACGTAACACAAAATTTATCTAAATTAAATTATTAAATAAAACATTTAATAAATTATTAAATTTATTCGCATAGTAACAAGGTCACGTGACAGCTCGTACCGGGTAGAAAAATTCGAAGACTACCCACCTGTTAAGGGTGATGGAAGGGTAAAGCACGCGTCACGGAATGACGAGGATCCAGGTTCGATTCCCGGCCATAGCTTTACTTTTCGGATTTTTCTATTTGTTCTAATTTTCACTGACATTTAGAAAAGCAAATTTACCTATTTTGGCTGTCACATTCTATGTCACATGTCAAACTTGTTATCTTACTACATTGTTTACTGTACATTGCGTGCTAAATAATTTTGTATGTGATTTCCGTCTTATTTTTTATTAACTTAAACCTGTTTTAGGATTTGCCCTTACTCCAAATCCACGCTGTATTCTAGCTGTATTAAAAACAATACTGTTTCTATCGCAGTATCTTTTTCCCATCCTACGTCTCAATTCCCTGGAGACGAACACGTTGTAGCCCATCGCCATCGCGGGTGCAATAAAAACCGTTACAAACGTTTGAATCACTGGAAGCTCGTGTGTTGCTTCATTTTTATTATCTAAACAAAGATCAACCAGCAAGCGGTTACCTGGTGGTAAGTTACCACTGCTCACGGACATCCGCAAGACCGGAGCATAACTGCATTGCCAGCTAATGTAAAATACTAACAGTTACTTACTCATGTCGTGTTTTCTTTGTAATTAACAATGAACAAAAATATTTACCTTGCTACTCCGCTACTCACGTGCAAGATAACCAGGCCTGTGTGAAATATGTGTGTTTTTCATGCAACTGAGTGGAGGATCACATATATTTCACATAGGCTTGGTTATCTTGCACGTGAGTAGCGGAGTAGCAAAGTAAATATTTTTTGTTCGTTGAAATCGACCTTCGCAAAGTAACGCCTGATTTAATAAAATATTCTTTGTAATTGTATAATTTTTTAGACTTCATTTCGTATTTCGAATATCAACAGTGTAGTCAGGTTACGCTCCTCACTTTTCTGGAGAGGAAATCAGAACCTATTGGTGTGAGAACGGACGGGACGACATTTTATAACAACCATACTATGATTACTTCCATGCTGGTCTGGGAGCAAAGAAAAAACATAGAATGTACCAGTTGCTTCTCTTCCCGCGCTGATGGTAAAAGTCCATCCAGGGAATGAGCGAAAATCTTATGTCATGTTATAGGCGATGTGGCTACCAACCCATCAGTATTTTATATTCCCCTTTCCACCTATACGCTCATTGTCATGCTAAACGTGAAAGGTCTTGTTACCTTAAGCTCTGTCTAACCCGTAAGGGATAATGACGTGATTTATATATGTATGTTTGTATGTATGTATGTATGTTTATTTTATCTTAAGTAAGTATTATACAGTAACTAGCGACCCGCCCCGGCTTCGCACGGTATATTATGCATGTATTATGCACGCATCAAAATCCGTTGTGTGGTTTTGAAGATATAAGCATACATCGGGACATGGGGACAGAAAAAGTGACTTTGTTTTATAATATGTAGTGATTGATGTTATGTGTATTATGTATGTATTATTTTATTTTATTTATTTAGCTATGTAATATATTTATGTTGGTATTGTTGTTTTTATTATCCCTGCGTTTATCCTGTCTATTTGTTTCCGCCACCTACTTAAACTGTCTCCAACTTATTTAGCTTATTGGTTGTCTATTAAGCGATAAGACCGCCTATTGTCTACTTTGTTCTTTGTTTTTGTATTGTTTTGTACTGATTTGTGGTGTTCAATAAAGAGTATTTGTATTGTATTGTATTGTATTGTATGTATGAACTTGAGGGGGCCTTGTTTATTTCGCACAATACCATGTTTACATACTTATTTGCTTACGGTAACGTTAAAATGGGACTGTAATAATTTCTGTGAAAACCATTGGAGCATTAAAGAAATTAAATTATTAAATTAGAAATCATTTCTAAATTAGAAAGCGAAGACGATTCTGCTGACCACACGGAGCCAGATAAAAGGACCGCTTAGGAACTTCTCCCACTTTAGCATCAGATGATTTTATGGCAGCATAAAATTGGTGGAAATCGTCGATCCGAGATTGCGGCTAAGTGGTCTATTACCCCTAAGTAGCTGGGGCAGTGCGGGCGGTGGCTCTAATCATTTTTGACAGCTTTGATAACGGGGGGGGGGGGGGGGGGGGGGATTACCAATGATTATTTGTGTGAGTAGAGCCGGCACTAAACTGACTTCCAATTTCTAACTTCGCAGTATAAGCCCTTAAGCCAGTATAAGGCCAGATGTATGTCTTTATTGTGCAAAATTAACATACAACAACTACAATTTACAAACACTGAGATACATGCACAAAGGCGCCCTTATCTCTTTAAGGGATCTCATACAGTCAACCTTTGAGTGGATGACAGGAGTGTTATATTAGGGACGGGCGAGTGAGTTTAAAAATTGCGAATACTGAGAGCCGCAATACATAACTTTACTGGATATAATACATAAACTCATAAAACCTACCAAAAATAAACTGCTGTATACTACCTATTATTTATTTATTTATTTGTTTATTTATTCATCAAACAATGTTATACTTTTAGCCGTTTAGTCATAAAAAATATACTAAACAAGTCAAAAATAATGTATGCAAAAAAATCTTTGTGATAAATAATAAGTATACCATTAAACATTATACCAACGTTTTCGGTCAAACAATTTTAGAACATAATTTTAGAGCAAGCGAAGGGCACCCCTTCTTAAACTATAGTTTATTCAACGACCTAGTTACAACCAAAGCCGAGATCGATCGCCCGCGAATAGCGACAACCCTGCGCCGGGTTAATATTTTATCGCCAGGGCTGCCACAGCGGGAATAAAAATAGACGCATTAAAAATTAATGCGGCCGGCTGAACGCGGCTGATTTTCGCCTGTGTTGCCAGTAAATATGTTTTCGCTGGTATGAAGCGGTTTTTCGAGTGGGATGACGGTTTCGTTTTGAATACGTTTTCTTGTTCGTGTGTATAAATAATGGAAAGCAGTAATATTAATATTTTGGTATTATATTTAGTGCTTTTTGATAGTACTCGTAAGTAATTATTATGTTAATTCTTAGAAATCATGTTATAGGCGATGTGGCTGGCAACCCATCACTATTTTGAATCCCCTTTCCACCTATACGCCTCAAATCATGCAAACGTGCAAGGTCTTGTTACCTTAGGTCCTGTCTACACCGTAAGGGATAAAGACGTGATTTGTGATATCCCTCCTAAGTTTTTGCCCATTATCTCGATGGGCTTTTACCATCAGCGCGGGATGAGACGCAACTGGTATATTCTATGTTTTTTCTTTGCTCCCAGACCAGTAGGCTTATTGTTTAACTCGCTCGCAATCGCCATCGTGTTCATTTTGACAGTTCATGTATGGCTGACAATTGGCATCGGAATCAGCTAGCTGTCACATTCATACAAGAACTGTCAAAATGAACACGATGGCGATTGCAAGCGAGGTAGGTAATAAGCCTACTGCATGGAAGTAACGGATTACAAGTAGTAGGCTAACAGGCAATATCAAAACTAATAGAAAACATTCCTTTGTGTGGCAATAATATAAGAGTAACCCAGCTCAACTCACCCTTTACCCTCATTCCCGAATCAAAATAAACTTACTCAACCGAGAAAAAACACAAAACAATCACGACTGCGGAACAAAATGATCGCCAACTGTGAACTCGGCAGAAACCAACTGAGCAGAGTGATTGAAAGAGGATTGAAATCAATAGGAATTTGAGACAGCCCTAGGCAAAGTTGCCAGGGTTGCCAGCGGAACGGATGAGCTAAAAGTTTGGCAATTTAGAGCCACTGTTGCTGTTGCTTTTAACGAACACGCTTACGGTCCATTCCAATTCATTTTAATGCTTTTGTAACCGTCCGCCATGCTGGTCTGGGAGTAAAGAAAAAACATAGAATGTACCAGTTGCTTCTATTCCCGCGCAGATGGTAAAGTGGGCGAAAATCTTATTAATCATGTTATAAGCGATGCAACCCATCACTATTTTGATTTCCCTTAATCATGCTAAACGTGGCTAAGGTTTTGCTATCTTAGGCTGTGTCTACCGCGTAAGGGATAAAGACGTGATATATTTATGTAAGTAAAAAAAAACATCAGTTCTTAAGTCTTTCTACGCGGACGAAGTCGCGAGCAGAAGCTAGTTTTTCCATAATTACATGAGTTTTTTTTATGTTAGAGAGGTCAGACAAACGAACTAGTGGGTCACCTAATCATTTAGATCATTTAGATCACCACTGTCCTTAGACACCCGCAGCCCTTGTTTGTTAGAGAAGTGTTTTTACTAGACTTGGACTAGCTCAGAGCTTAGGTGATTTCTTTTCAAACACTAGTAATTAGGGTTTATATCAAACTGCAATCCCAGCAGATCGCACTACATTAGCGGAATGGGGGTCATTAGCGGCCGGCTCTAACTGCCGTTATTTAGTGCCGGTGTTGCCAGGTTTACGTAAGTGTAAAAAGCGCCAATCAGCAAATTATGCTGCCCGCGGCTGTTCTATATGGAAGGGATACCTTAAATACATAAGATGCTGGTCTGGGAGCAAAGAAAAAACATAGAATGTACCAGTTGCTTCTCTTCCCGAACAGATGGTAAAATCCCATCGAGGGAATGGACGAAAATCATTGGAATCATGTTATAGGCGATGCGGCTAGCAACCCATTACTATTTTGATTCCATTTTCCATCTATACCTAGCCCCACAATCTTGCTAAACGTGGCCTATAGGTCTTGTCACCTTAGGCTCTATCTACCCCTTAAGGGATAAAGACGTGATTTGTGTGTGTCCGAGAAGATTCTGGAATGTTTTAGTAGGTTTGGGTTGACTGAACATCCACACCAAGATTTTTCATTTATTTATTATTATTATTTCGTCATGCTCTTACAAATGGTGTTACAATTTTATTTTTGTCTTTCCAAGACACACTAACGGCATACAATATTTTTTTAAATACTATTAACTTACATCTAGATTATTAATTAATTTAACAATATTATAAGACGATACATTTCATTTCTAATTCAATATGAATCATCTCTGAACTTTTCGGACTTTATGTGCGAAATTACATATAAAATTTACCATGGCCTTTTCGGTGAAGGAAAACATCGTGAGGAAACCTGAACACGTCTGCGACACAATTCAATTGTGTGTGTAGTTCCCAATCCGCACTGGGCCCGCGTGGGAACTATGGCCCAAGCCCTCGCGTTCTGAGAGGGGCCTGTGGGACGTATGTATCATCTCCAGCCATATAATGTCCCACTGCTGGGCACAGGCCTCCTCTCACAATGAGAGGGCTAGGAGTTCCCACGCGGGCCCGGTGCGGATTGGGAACTTCACAAATTGAATTGCTTCGCAGCTGTGTTGCAGGTTTCCTCACGATGTTTTCCTTCACCGAAAGAAAGAAAGAAAAAAGACATTTATTCCTTTTTGCAAGACACACAAATATAAGAGAATATTCACAATTTTATAGAAAATAATCAAGACATGAAAAATAGATCATGAGCGAGCGTTGTGTTTGTCTTCGCAAAAGTGAAACGGTCGCTGGCTCAGCATTACGCAGAGGCGTTAGACACCTGTAGCACTGAATTTCAGCCAGAACCGTGTATGACTCACGAAACGATATACAGATAAAATATACTACATAATCCATAAACTTTTACGTTCATGAAAAGCTCATGGTAAATTTCAAATGACATATCGCACATAAATTTCTAAAAACTCAGAGGTGCGATGGGATTCGAACACACGACCGTCTGCTTGAGCCACAGTTCAAACCACTGGGCTACCACGGCTTTTTTTTTTTTTTTTTTTATATGAATAGGAAGGCAAACGAGCAAGTGGGTCACCTGATGGTAAGTGATCACCACTGCCCATAGACCCCCGCAACCCCGGAGGGATTGCAGATGCGTTGCCAACCTAGAGGACTAAGATGCAATGCCTCTTGTGCCCGTAATTTCCCCGGCTGTCTTACTCTCCGCACCGGAACACAGCAGTGCAAGCACTGCTACTTAGCGGCAGGATTAGCGAGTAAGATGGTGGTAGCGATCCGGACGGACCTTGCACAAGGCCCTACCACCCGTTGGGGGACGTAGATAGTAAGCTGTATATTAAACAAGCATTTTTATCATCCGATCATTTTTATCGTCACAACATAAATAAATACAACTTCAACTATAAATCATGTGTATCGGAATCGGCGTAGGATAGCGATCCGGGTGAAAAACGACGATCGCTCCGCCAATACCCGGGTTCATCCGGTATAGGCGACGACACTGCCTTGGGGTGAATGGGGACCATCGCTTCTTTGCTCACCAGTTGGCGCCACTGTCGACTAAGTTCCAGGGGTATAGTTAGAAAAAAACATAGCTCGGCAAACAAGCATACTTTTGGAAAAAATAAGTTTGTAGACAGTAAACAAACCTTTCAACATGAAACTACCGTGAGACTCAATCATAATTACACATAAACGGACAAGCGCTGGGCGAGCGCTCCAGGAAGAAGGACTACGAAATAGTCCGAAACATGTCGAGCATCACTCGACTTTTTATACGTGAGTTATCCGTTTATGTGTAATTACAGTAAACAAACCTCATAATTAGCTGCTCTTTGAGGCCGCTTATTTTTTTTCGTTTCTTAATTCCGCTTTCAAAGCATTCACATTCATCGCCAAATCTATACCTATAAAACAGTACCGTGACTGACTGACAGAACGCACAGCCTAAACCACTGGACTTAGGAACTTGAAATTTGGCAGACGAATATCTTGAGTATCCCAATGGAGCACTAAGAAGGGATTTTTTGAAATTCCCACGGTATAGGGAATAAATGAGGCTTATATATTTCTCAGTAACTGTAATAACTAGACTCTTCAAATTTGGCACACCTGTAGATGATTGTAACATTAAAAGACTTATTGTTACAATAATATGGCAATGCAAATGTTTAGGTTGTATAGTGGCTAGAAAGGAGGATTTAGTTTATTGTGTCAAAGTAGACAACGCTATGTTTTGAAGCTTCCGGTTCCGGTTTTGTTAATCGGTAGCAGTTGTTTTTTTTACAGTCACTGTCATGTATTCATAAAATGTCTATACGTTGTGAAGCTAATATATTTCTACATTCTCAAAATACGGTCTTCTTATTTAATTAACCACACTTATTTTAAGACTTTTCGATGTTGCTACGGGATAAGGAAAAAATGGGATTTATTATAATATCGGGTGACCAGAGGGCTGGTTTTTTTTAACACAAAAGGTGAGCATTGCCATACAACGCGGTAATGCTGCCAGCCTTCCGGGCACCATGCCACGGGGGAGCGATTTAGGGCAACTTTTTTATTTTTATACTTTTATCACAATTTGTTGTATTTAGGTATATTACTAACATTAAGGGACTTTTTAATGTAAATATTAATTTTTAATAAATAAATTAAATTGTCAAATAGTAGTTTAATGCTGAGACTTGGGAAGTAGCCAATTGCTGGATGAATAACTTGTTTAAAAACACGAACCGCAGGCGAGTGTTTTTCAAAGTTACGAATCCAGCTATAATGTTTTTCTCAAACATTGAGAGCAAAAGAAAATAATATTTGCACTACACTTCTTCGCAATTTAGGTGGTTTTCACGTTCCCGCCTTTTTTCTTAAGTTTTCTTATGTCATTTGTCAACGTAAGCTATTTGCGACATTGATAAAAACGTTAGATTCGAACAAAACGCGCACTCCTCGGCCATCGACTTGGCTGTATGACATTGTTGTTCATTATTCCATAGTCTCTTTGACTTTTAAAATGTGAAAAACAAATGAAAGACAGTCCAGCAATCCGATTTATAGTCAGAAAATCGCGCCTGCAATGTAATTCGGCCGACAACAAGGCCCTTCGTGCTCTGTTACTTAAAATACAATGACGACATTTACGACAATGTTTGAGAAAAGTAATTTACCTTCTCTATTCCAACTAACTTCCACTACCAACCTTCTTGAAACTTTTTCTAAAATCTCATTTCCACGGGTTAATCCATCCGTCCTCCATCAAGAAAAAAAAGCTTTTTTTTCAACAACCTGATTGGAAAAAGCTTCAGCGTGTAGCGGCCTTACAGGACTTCCGGTGGCCATAAATTTGCCGCGAAAGCCTCCCTGTGGCGAGCTCGGCACGCGCTGTATACACCCGGTATACGAGTATATGTATATACTGCCACTATACACGTCTATTAGCTGTATAAGTTTGTCAATGATAAAAACTGTGTCATTTCGAGGTCATTTTTCGCATTCGCATTCGCGATTCTTCCACGCTGGTCTGCGAGCAAAGAAAAAACATAGAATGTACCAATTACTGCTCTACCCGCGCAGATGGTAAAAGCCCATCGAGGGATTGGGCGAAAATCTTAGGGATCATATTACAAAGGCGCTCAGAAAAGACGGCATAGCGCTCAGAGTTATTTTATGATATAGTAACAGCCTTCTAAGCGTGTTTCACGCTGGTTCATTTCACATGTTTTTTGACCATGGGCTTGTAGTCTAGGGATGTAACGGAGATAGTTTTATCGGAACCGAAGGCGAAGTCGGAGTTTTTAAATTTGCTTTATCGGAGTCGGAATCGGAGTCGGAGGCAGGGTCGGATAATTGATGATAGAGTGCACGTAGTGGGAGTCGGGGGAATTCCCCGCGCAACATGTATGTACCTGTTCATAACAGTCGACACAGGCCGCCGCCGCCGATATGTTATGCTTCGACCTCCGATTAAAACCTTCGATTTAAAAGTGTCGGAACCGAAGTGGAACCGAAGGTATAATAATAATCGGAAGTTCCGACTTAACGGAACCGGAGTCGAAGCTCCGTAACATCCCTGTTGTAGTCTATAAGCATGCTTGTTTCTATCCTAGTCGCTATATCTTCTTTCACACCAGCACGTGAAAAATGCCATGGAAATATCCAGAAACAATTTAAAGAGTCCCTGTGTTTTTGAACCCCAGGCCTTTGTTTTGATTGCTCTTTCCTTTCACTTCTTATTTGATCTCAATACAAAATATAACAGCTACTCGTAAAGCTAGATACATCTCCTCGAAAGATTTTCAATTAAAGTCGAAATGCGATATTGTTAATACAATATCGTCTTCAAATGATAAGGGTTCTGTAACAAAATATTACATCGGAATTATTCGCCGAAGTTCTATTAAATTATTGTGATAATTATCTTTCAAGTAATGGAAATAGAACACCGGTGGGGGCTGGCCCGAGTTACATGAGACTAGAGAGTTTTATCAGTTAAGTTTATTATTTGTTCAATATACAAACATACACAAAATCACGTCTTTATCCCAAGATATAGACAGGGTAGACAGATCCTAAGGTAAGAAGACCTACAGGCCACGTTTAGCAAGACTGTGGGCGTATAAGTGGAAAGTGGAATCAAAATTGTGACGGGTCGCTAGCCGCATCGCCTAAAACATGATTCCTATGATTTTTGCCCATTCCTTCGATAGGTTTTTACCATATGCGCGGGAAGAGAAGCAATTGGTACATTCTATATTTTTTCTTTGCTCCCAGACCAGCATGGAAGTAAAAAATATACAATACAATACAATACAAATACTCTTTATTGAACACGACAAATCAGTACATAACAATAAAGAAACAAAGAACAAGGTAGACAATAGGCGGTCTGATCGCTTAAAAGCGATCTCTACCAGACAACCAATAAAAGAAAGAAATAAGTCGAAGAGTTTAAGGATGTGGCGCGGAAACAAATAAACAAAAAACAAATATGTAATAATAATAAACAATACAGAAAGCGATACTTCTGGACACGGCTCGGATAGTCAGGAGGTTCCTCTCTCTGTCGCCCTGACCACCTGATAAGCTTAGGCCTCGCCTCGCTGCCGGCAGCACCCTAGGTTAGGTTTTTATAATGTTTTTATATTTTGTATTAATATTGTTTTATTACTTTTTTATCAATATTGTAAAAACCTAATATAATATAATATATTAAACAATTATGCAATAAATAAATACTTTATACTCGTCACTGTTTATGGTCATTCGCCTATCACTTGGACGGTACTCTGAGCGGTACAAGCATCGAACTCGAGCGGAATTATAGTCGTTGTCATCTGCGAATTGATATCGTGGCGATATTTCAGTGTCGCGAACTTCCCGGTGGCCATCTTTGTGCGGTAGGAAATTAATGGGCCGGTGCTTTTGGCCCGCTGGGAAATTAGCATGGTTGGAATCAATTTTTTAATTGGCTTAATTTTTTTCTACCATGCTGGTCTGAAAGTAAAGAAAAAACAGTTGCTTCTCTTCCCGTGCTGATTGTAAAAGCCCATCGAGGGAATGGGCGAGTCTTAGGAATCATGTTATAGGCGATGCGGCTGGCAACCCATCACTATTTTGATTTCCCTTTCCACCTATACGCCCTTAATCATGCGAAACGCGGCCTTAAGGTTTTGTTACCTTAGGCTCTGTCTACCTCGTAAGGGATAAATTCGTGATATATGTACGTATTTAATTTTTTTAGGTTTTTTTAGACAACTTTCTGGTGACGGTACTCGATTGTTCCAAATGGCCCTGGAAATGTCAGACAGAGTCGCGAGCAGCAGCTAGTAATATTATAAATCCACTGTCAACAAAAGCAGTGTTTAAAAAAACCTAGAATTATTTCCAATTTTCGAACCTCTCGCCTATGATAAAATAAATGATCGCTCTTTGGGACGACAGCGATCACGTGGCGCGCGATAAATTCTCGCGCGACAATAACACCCGTCGACAAATGGCGAGCGGCGCGGCATACACCCCGCGGTTGGCGTGATATACGGGCCCTCTGAATTCGGCTAGTTTGATATTTACAGTGTTTAAAACGATATTTATGGATGGAGATTTATCTTTTAACATTTATTCAATAAAAATTACGTAAATGGAAATTGATACAAATTAAACTATTAAATTAAAAACGAATGAAAAACTAAACTAAAACTAATCTTAAAGTAAAATAATTAAAAAAGGAGGGGTCCCCGTGGCATAGTTCCACAGGCGCTGGCAGCATTCCCCCTTTGGACAGCGATACTAACACGCTGTCCAAGGAAGCTGCCAGCTCTGCGGTCACCCGTAGCGTCTATTAGCTTCTTCGAAATATCTTTGAAGAGGCTAATAGCGCTAGGACCCCACGGACCAAGGGTCTCAACACCGAAAGGGACAAAGTTGTATTCGGTGCTGAGACCCCTATATTTATTTACCTTGGCTGATTCGGCCGCTTCTGCAGCCGCGCCTGCTCTACTCGTGGTTCCGCGAAGGTGAGACGAGGCTAGTGTGTCTACGCACGTTGCATCCCACGTTTGTCTTTTTATGAGATATGGCGGCAAACGGGCTAGAGGGTCACTAAATGGTAACTAAGCACCACCACGAATGGACACCCGTAACAACAGAGGATTGCAAATGCTCTACTTTTGACAATAATAAAAATTCTAAACGACACTGAAAATTAGAACACGTAGAAAAATCCGAAAAGTAAAGCTATGGCCGGTAATCGAACCCGGATCCACGTCATTCCGTGACGCGTGCTATACCCCTACACCACCCATAGCAGGAAGAATTCGACATAAAATGTAAATAACACAAAATTGCGTAGGTACTAGGTATTATAATAAACATAGCACTCGTAGTGTATAGTTTAAATTAAGAGCATTTAATGCAGCCAAATTAAACAAGCAAAGGAATATATTGCGTTCTACATTTTAAGCAGCAATTTTTAATTCGCCACGGTGGTTCAATCAGCCAAAAAGCGCTGACAAATTCAGTCCTAAAAAAAGATTAAAAACAAACAAAAAATTAATTCCCATCCGTCATCGCGGCGTAACCGAAAACAAATTGACAATTAATCATTTCTCTTACATTTGTAATTAATTAGTGCCCATTAAAATAATGGAGCTGGCTGTCTATTTTAATGTGACCTTATTTCCGAGGGATAGAGTAGAGAATGGGTTGGCGGTGTCTTTGTTCCGGTTTCTTCAGAACGGTCCTTTTGAAACAAAACGTATTGTTTCGGCGTTTACTGTTTCCTGAATATGAACTGTTCAAAATAAGGCACACGGCGCATGCCTTATTCCTTAGGCTTAAGGTGAGTCTTCGCTTAATTTGCAGGCCTTGTTGTGCTGGTTTTTCTGTGCCTTTTCTGTACGCGACCTTTGAGTGTTCTGTTCTGCGATGGTCCAAAGAGCCTTTGTTTTCAACTAATATTTGTGTAGGAGGATTTGAGAATACTAAAATGCCATTTTGACATATTTAGTCGAATATTACTCTGTTTAGTAGTAAATTATCAGGCGTCTCGCTTTTAAAAAGCTTTCGTTTAACATAAAATTCTCGTATGTATGTGAGTTTTGTGCAAAATTTGAAAAACACATTAAGACAACTTCCAGTTGTTGAAAAGCAAGCCTAGACAGTAAAGTCCATATAAAACTTCAAATTTCGCTCAGCTGCTCTTAATGCAATGTAAATTTAGCAATGGAGATTTTTATACTCATGGAAAATAAGTTAAAATCTCATAATTTTGACAGCTAAATATAATATCTTCCATACTGATCTGGGAGTAAAGAAAAAACATAGAATGCACCAGTTGCTTCTCTTCCTGCGCAGATGTTGAAAGCCCATCGAGGGAACGTGCCAAAATCTGAGAAATAATATTATATGCGATGCGGCTAGGAACCCATCACTATTTTGATTCCCCTTTCCACCTATACGCCCGCAATAATGCTAGACGTGGCCTTTAGGTCGTGTTAGGTCCTGTCTACACCGTAAGGGATAAAGACGGGATTTATGTTTGCATGTATGTATGTAAATATAGTAGTTTTTACAATCAAATCCACCGGCAAAAATTAGTTAAGTATGCAGCAACAGAAATACTACTTTATGCGAGTATTTTTCGTATTTTCCAATCGATAAAATAATCACCGGTTTTTGACATACCAACGTAGAAACGTAGTAAAAGCCGAAGACGCACTCAAAAACCGTACCTGTAACAAAAAATATTTATTAGTAAAGAATGTTACTGCACAGTGGGTTGTCGGACACGGCGGACAAAAGTTTATGCCTCGAGCTAAGTAAATTATGCCTCATTTTTTGTTTATAAAATAAACGAATACCACCCTCCAGGTACAAGAAAACACATTTACCTTACATTATTCCTAAAAATGTTTCTGTTTAAAAAAAATAAGTAAAGAGTTTATCGATACCCAACTAAATGCGACAGTGAGGGTGTTAAATTAGGTGTGAAATTATTTTGTGCGAGTTAGACGAATGTTTGTTGGTTGTGTGTCTTGTTAATTACTGAACACAAGTAGATTAAGCTAAGCCTGAAGCAAAACAAGCATTACCTCAAGTAAAAATATTTATTAGTAAAGAATGTTACTGCACAGTGGGTTGTCGGACACGGCGGACAAAAGTTTATGCCTCGAGCTAAGTAAATTATGCCTCATGTTTTCTTTATAAAATGAACGAATACCACCCTCCAGGTATAAGAAAACACATTTACCTTACATTATTCCTGAAAAAGTTTCTGTTTAAAAATAAATAAATAAAGAGGGTTTATCAATACTCACACTAAATGCGACAGTGATGGTGTTAAATTAGGTACGAAATTATTTTGTGCGAGTTAGACGAATGTTTGTTTGTTGTGTGTCTTGTTAATTACTGAACACAAGTAGATTCAGCTAAGCCTGAAGCAAAACAAGCATTACCTCAAAATCTTAATTATCTCAGAAAAAAAAACATAATCTAAACATTATAATAAAGCTGAAGAGGGTCGAAAGTTTGTACATGGAAGATATTTAAAAAAAATTGGCTGCGGATACTTAGAATCGACAACAGAACACGTTCCAACAATTTTTAGAATTTTCGTCTGTTTGCAGGTTTTCTGTTTGTCTGTATATTGCGAGCGCATCATGTGAAAACGTTGAGATAACCACCGGCCAGGTTATAGGCTACTTTATATCCTGGAAAATTGCATAGTTGTCGTGGGATAGCGACAAACACGTCAATTTCTAATTCTACGCGGACGAAGTCGCGGGCAAAAGCTAGTTGTTGTTAAAAGAAAAAACCATTCATTTGTTACGCGAATTATGTAGAGGGAGTGGGCAGCAGTGGAGGAGATTAAATGATATGCAGAACTGTCCAATAAATGAGTTTTAATTAAAAGAAAATACAAAAATTACTTAATATTAGTGGTTGTCCTACACCGACCGATTTTAGGCAATGAAAGGCCCGGAGCGCACTGTACACTGCACTTTTGTATTGTTAACACTTATGTGTTGCACAACCGCACGTATGACGTTGTCGACGTCATGTCGATGCATCACGATGCCTGGTGACGTAGCTGACGTCACACCGATACGACGCAAGGCGTGACGTAGGGTACGAACCGTACCTAACACCTCCCCTCTAAGTTGAGCGACCATTTGCTAGGTCTACAGCAAATGTTGCGTTCCTCTGCTCCGCCAGTATGATTGTTTCCTGTTGCTGTTCTCGCGTAGCTCGTTTGCGATAAAGTAGGTAGATAAGGACAGCTGCACCGAATAGTGTGATAATATAGAGTGGTATCGAAGTATGATACAGACTCGTTGCCTGGATGCGATCAATCTCGATGGGTTTTTCGATTGATAATTGTTCTTCTATTGTGTTGAGGTTATTCAGGTTAATTGAATCCATTTTCAACATGGTTAATGGTGTATTTAAACTTCTGGGCGTTGTCTGAGGGATAGACATAATTTTCAAGGGTTGCCCGCGAATTCTGTTGTTGATATTGGCAATGGTGAATTCTGGTGCTTTCAGGTAACATTGTTGAGGAATTGATACGACATAGCTTCCCTGCAGAATGAGATGCTGCTCCTGTTGGCAGTTGAGTTGTACTTTGGTGGGTTTCGGAAACGTGATGGCATAGTGCACTTCATCTAGCTCCAAGAGAGCCTCCTTGGACAGAGAAATAGGCGTGTGTTTGCACGTTCCATCTATTTCCTGTGAAATAATAAGCTTTTGGATGCAATCTTCTTGTGTGCGGATTTGGTGATTAAACTTTTCTTCACAGATGTACCAGTCGCCGGCTTTGGGACATTCAGTCTCCATGTACACGTATTCATGAGAATTGGTTGCGATTAAAGGATATGGGGAAATAAGGATTTGGTTACTTCTATTCGGTAATGGGCAGAGTTTATATAAATCAAAAGTATTTTTATGAATAATCGGTACTTTTAAGGCAACTACAATATTATTTCTAGAAAAATATGAGCCTATTCTAATAAAACTATAATAATCTCTTACATCTAAATTTAAAATTTGATCATAGTCATAGATTTTGTGCAATTGCCCAATTATGGTTTCTAATGTACTAATACTTAAAATAGAATGGTGCACACTACTAGTTCTACTAAATGCTAGTATATTCTCTATATTTGACAATTCGTCGTATAAGTCATTAACATTATCTCTTATTACGTTGAACAGCTGAGAGAGATGGGCATAGTTAGTCATTTTCTGAGTGTCGGTTTCTGAACTGTTACTGAGAATTAACAAAGCTTTATACAATTTTTGTTGATTCGAAGCTAAACTATTTATGGTTTGTTTTTGTTCCATAATCCATTTTTGACATAAACTAATATGCTGATTGAAACTTTTAGAAAGCTTTACGTCATTATTTTGAAGAACTTTTATCGCATTGTCATATTTGACTGCGTCATTATAGTCTAAATTGCCACTTATGCTTTTGATAACGGATCCCAATGGGTCAATAAGTCCTCTTTTTACTCTCTTATTAGTGAAAGTGTCTAATTGCGCTGAAACCTTATTTAATTTCAATAATGAATATTTGATCTCATATTTAAAAAAGTCATAAGTAGTGTTAGTAAGGGAATTAACGGCATCTTTTAACTGAGTCTGGGTAAGGTCAAGGTTTTTGTGGATTTCGTCAAGGTCAATGTACTTTAGAAAGGTATGATAGTGGGAAACTATTTTTGTTGGTCCTAATTTAAAAGGTAAAAGTCCAGGTCCGTCGTTATAGTTTTCAAGTTGGATCTCTTGGGTCTGGGTCAGCTTGAGCCAAGTCCATGTCAGTAGGAGTAGCCTGTAACAATTGAGAATTGCGTGATCTTTTGAGTCTAGTCTTGGGCACGCGACCACGTTTCTTAGATGTGTAAATGTGAATAGGTAAGTTTGTCGTAACTTTGTCCTGCGTGAATCTAGGTGCAATTTTTTGTCTAGCTGCGGCTGGGTTCTGTATGTAAATTTCTTGTCCAGGGGTATATTCAATTTCTGGATCTCTATTTTTGTTAATTCGGTTCATAATTGATGTCCGTTCAGCCAAGCAAGAGTTGTGAACTAGGTCGTAAACTATTTTCATATTATTGCGATGATTATCGATGTACTTTTGTAACACAATTTCGTTAATGTCTATGTTTGTAGGGTCTCGGGGGTCAAAATGTCCAGTTATTAAATCCAAAGGTCTACATTTGGTCAAACTATGTATCGAACTATTGTATGCTAGGAGTGCATAGGGTACTAAGCTTCTAGATGGATTATTTTTATTTTGAATTTTTAATAGTCGCAAATGTTCTAGGAGTGTTGAATGGAATTTTTCAATAATGCCGTTTTCATTTGGTGCGTACGCCGCTGTGGTGTGGTGCTTTACTTTATGAACTCTCAAAAATTCTGAAACTAATTGATTGGTAAATTCTGTGCCTTGGTCCGTAATTAAAGTTAAAGGTAATCCGTGATGAGTGCTGTGCTGTAGTAGTGCCTTTATAATGCTAGGTGCTGTGCTATCTGGTAAGTGGTAAGCCTGAGCATACTTGGAAAATGAGTCAATGATTGTTAAGTATTTGTTTTGTTCAACGGTAAAAGTGTCGGCATGGCAAATCTCGAATGGTCTTGTTGCAGGTGGTATTACTCGGAATTGAGGATGAATTGGGTGCCGCTCGTACTTTGCGCAACCACATGTGCTGCATTCGTTTATGTATTTAGAAATGCTGTCGCGCATTTTCGGCCAGAAGTACTTATGAGATAATGATAAGTATGATTCATTAATACCGCGATGATTTGTTTTACCTTCGTGGTATTTTTTAATAATTTCTTGTTGTGTTTCGTAACTAGTTACATTTTCTAATTCCGTTTTTACAAAAACTAGATTCATGGATGAATTTTGAAATGTATTTTGGATAATTGGGACTATATTGTACATTTTTTCAATAGGCTGCACTAATATTGCGGTTCGAACTTTGGGTTGCACATGTTTAATTATCGCGTCTATTAACTCTTGTTCTAGGTTTTCCTCATGTAGTTCGATGTATGTTTTAAAGTAGTTTTTAAAGGGTTCTGTTAAGGTGGCTAGAGTTCGTGGTTTCTTGTCGAGTATACGGAAAATTATTTGTTTTTTATATTTGTTAAGGGGATCTTCAGATGTAGGGATTTCTAGGATAGGATTTTCTGCGCTTGTGTGCTCGGTTTCTGTCATCATATCGTCTAAGTCTTCGATGTTAGGGATTTCGGAAGCATTTGCGATTACAGAACTGACTTCGTTATGTAATTCAATGCGTGACAAAGCGTCAGCATTGGTATTTGATTTTCCTTTTTTATAAATAACTGTGAAATCGTATTCGGATAGCTTAAGGCTCCACCTCGTAAGTCTAGAATTCGGTTCTTTGAGGTTCATTACCCATTGTAAGGGTTTATGGTCAGTAACTATTTTAAATTTACGGCCAAATAAATAAGGGCGAAAGTATTTTGTTGCCCACACAATCGCTAGCAACTCTTTTTCGATTGTGCTATAGTTAAGTTCGCTATCGCTCAGAGTGCGGGATGCAAATGAGATAGGTTTGTCGGAACCTATAGGACCTTGGGAGAGGATTCCGGCTAGGGCAACGTTGGATGCGTCAGTCGTAAGTATGAATTCTTTGCTGAAGTCGGGGTACTGTAGTATGGGGTCGTTTATGAGTAGTGTCTTACATTTTTCGAAGCATTCTATATACTTTGAGTCTATATCTATTTTTTTTCCTTTTTTTAAACATTGAGTGAGGGGTTTCGTTATTCGTGCAAAGTCTGGGATAAATTTTCGATAATAGCCTAATAGGCCTAAGAACTGTTTTATTTGTTTTTGCGTTCTAGGTATCGGGTATTTTTCTATGGCTGAAATTTTGTCGGGGTTGGGCTTTACACCATGAGGAGTGATAATATGACCAAGATAGGGAGTCTCTTGTTTTAAAAATTCGGATTTGTCCATCTGTATCTTGAAATTCGATTCTCTTAGTCTTTGGAAAATTTTACGTAAGTTTGTTGTGTGTTCTTGTAGAGAAGTAGAGAATACTAAAATGTCGTCTAAATAGACTAGACAAATAGAATTTTGAAGGTCTTGGAGTACATTATCCATTACTCTTTGGAATGTAGATGGGGAATTTTTTAATCCCATCGGCATTCTTAAAAACTCGTAGTGTCCGTGTTCGACACTAAAAGCTGTTTTGTGGATATCGTCGGGGTTCATCTCCACTTGGTAAAACCCGCTTGCCAAGTCTAGCGTGGTAAAATACTGGCATCTACCTAATTTATCTAGAATGTCCGAAATGTTCGGTATAGGGTATTTGTCGTTTACAGTTCTATCGTTAAGTTTTCTGAAATCAACAACTATTCTCCATTTTACTTTGCCTGATGCATCTGCTTTTTTTGGGACAATCCAAATAGGTGCGCTCCATGCGGAGGTTGATGGTCTAATAATACCTTGATCTAACATTTTTTTTATTTGTGTTCTAACTTCTTGTCTATGAATGTGAGGGTATCTATACGTTTTGCAATAAATGGGGGATTCGTCTGTAGTTTTAATACTGTGTTTAATTTTATTTGTAAATGTTAAAGGTTCGTCATCTATGTAAAAAATGTCGGCATATTCTTTGCAAAGGTTTCTTAAGTTAAGTGACTCCTCTGTATTTAGGTGATCTGTGCGCAATCGCGATAAGACATTGTCCATACGCGATGCTCGACGTGACTCATCGTCGTCGCTGCGCTCGGTTTCGCAATTAAATATTTGCGCGCTAATGGGCTGAGTTAACGATAATATAACGTCGCGTGAGAATGGATTCCTAACTTCCAATGTGCATTCATTATTCTTCGCGGAACTTATGCAACTACTTATGATACAATTGCATTGTACTTGTTCGTTTATGAATATGTCACCGTTTTGGATATTTACCGGGACTTTAATTAATTTAGAAGAACTAGCTGGGATTATAGTTTCAAGTAAATTGATGTTTCCGGTTGTATACATACATATGGGATTGACTGAATTAGGGGTCTTAAATTCTCGTGTGCGGTAATTAATTTCAGCTTGCCATAATTCGAGTAAATCGCAACCAATAAGTCCGTCGAAAAAATTGTGGAATTTGTATACGTACAATTTAAGAGGGTGATCACTGTTAAATTCTGGGAATGCCGGTATTGTAATTGAATGTTTATTTCGCGTCGTCGCATGTATATTAGTCACAACAAAAGGGTCGTCATTTAATGGGAATTGGGAATAAAATTGCCTGACAGCCTCGGGACTGATAAACGATTTATTAGCGCCTGTGTCTATGAGAAGTTTCAATGGAGGGTTATTAATTTGTACATATGGCAATTGTTTATGATTTTGCATGTGGATTTCTATCCGGGTACATTCATTTTCGAAATTTTGGGAAAATTTGGGTTGTCATGGGTTTCAGTTATAGTCTCTTGATTTTCAGTGACGTAATGGGATTCTGTATCTTGGTTTGGAGGAATATGATCCGTAAATGTATCAGGATAGGGTTCAAATTGAGATTCGTCCGAGTAGTATGGGTATTGGTTAAAGTCGTCATTTTCATAGAGATAGTCATTTTTATAGTCATGGTTAGATTGGTAGTCACAATAGTTCGTGTTCATTTCGGTCGTTTTATGAGGATTGTATTGTCTCCAGTTATGTGCTGTAGGGGGCAATGTTCTAGCTACGGGATGGCTAATGCCACTCATAGGTTTGGGGTTATTTTGGGACATAGGATTGTGGTTAAAGTGGGGTTTTTGTTGGATTTTGAATCCAGTAGACATGTTCGATCTCGGTAGGGCTCGGAACATCTGTTGAGTCCTTGATGGTCCTTGTGGATTGAAGGGTTGTCTAAAATTATTAAATGGTGCATGTTGTTGCTGAAAAGTGTAAGATGGTGCACGCTGCTGTTGCTGAAAGTTGTTAGTATTATAAGATCTAAACATATTATTACTATTAAAAGAATGAGGTTTTTGCGCAATTTCAGGTTTTACGTTATTTCTGTTTTGTAGGTATATCACATTGAGTTCCGTTTCTGCAAATTCCAATGCTTGTTCTAGGGATTCGGGTCTCATGCATCTAATGCGTGAACCCAGAGGCTCAGACAGACCTCGTAGGAAAGTTTGTAAGGCTAAGTTTTTATATAGTTGTCTTTTAGCGGTTACAGTAGTTTCGATCTGTTCGTGAAGTTGAATATGAGTCATAATAGTACTAAGCATCTGTTGACATTTTTCATAGAAAATTTGAGGTGTATCTCTGCCTTGTATCATAGTGGAAAGATCTGTATATAAGGCAGTTTCATTTCTATGATCAGAAAAATGATGGATAAGAGTTTCTCTAACACTAGCCCAAGTGCTGGGAATGCCATTTGTGGCAAGGGTCCGCGCGGCGGGGCCCGTAATTTTGTTCAAGATTCCATTTAATAAAGCTAAATTATTTAGTTCATTTCCAGCAGCTGGGTTTACATAGGTTGCAACAATTTGGTCGCAAAGATTTAAAAATCTAACTAAAACATTAGAATTGCCGTCGAACTCCGGCACTGCTTTAAGAGCTCTAAAAATATTATCTAAAGTTGACATGTTAATATTATTATCTATTTCCTCTTCAATATCACTTAAATTTCTAAGGGAATCACTAAGCACGCTGCGTAGAGATATCCTGTCTGGTTCCCGCGACCGGGAGGAAAGTGGGTGGAAAATTTTGGCGGTTGGGATATACACTGGGAAAGGAAACAACCAATCTCAAATGTGTACTCACCACCACGCTGTACAACTCATCGGGAAGGTAGTTCCGCTGGCTCCTCGTCTGTGCTGCACCAGGTTCGTTGAAGAGTCGCCACTGCACGGTGCAATGTTTTGGACGGAGACCGATTTTAGATTTCGCGTACCGTTTCGACTCTCAACTCTCGACTGCGCCAATTATGTAGAGGGAGTGGGCAGCAGTGGAGGAGATTAAATGATATGCAGAACTGTCCAATAAATGAGTTTTAATTAAAAGAAAATACAAAAATTACTTAATATTAGTGGTTGTCCTACACCGACCGATTTTAGGCAATGAAAGGCCCGGAGCGCACTGTACACTGCACTTTTGTATTGTTAACACTTATGTGTTGCACAACCGCACGTATGACGTTGTCGACGTCATGTCGATGCATCACGATGCCTGGTGACGTAGCTGACGTCACACCGATACGACGCAAGGCGTGACGTAGGGTACGAACCGTACCTAACACGCGCAAATTGAAACTCACGCAAAAACACAGGCGTCAACTCATTTTACGAATACCGTCAAAAGATGAAACACTGAAGTCGACAAAGTCTCTTCACAGCAACAGACAATACAACATTTTCTTAATAGCTATCAACATAAAAGCTCAAATAAAAAGCTTTCGGTGTATTCATGAACTTAATCCAGTGTCCTTGGCCTCGCCGTTAACATCCCCTCGAAGGTTGGGCAACAAAGCACCAAATTTGCATAATATGAGTCGAAGAACGTAAAAACTAATCGCTGCCCGGAACCGAGAGGGCTCTGGCTTTTTAATTATAATTAGTTTTAGAGATAGCAGCTAATGGGGAGATCTAGATTGTAGATTGAGACAAGGAAAGGTAAACCTTTAAGACTTTTTAGACCGCGAATATGAAAGGTTTTTCTTATAATCATATTTTTGTGAGTAGGACGATAAGAAAGAAATTATGACGTATTCTTTTTAAACACGGAAGTCGGGTATTAATGTACTTTTCTCAAACATGCTCGGAAATGTATGCGTTAATGTCCCGATATGAGGACATGAAGTTTCTCGTTTATGGCTCCCTACATTACTTCTTGGCTTAGGCCACAAAAGTTAGTATGAAAATGCATTTTTGTCCGCTGCTCTAATTTTTTAAATTTCTATACTAAAATTAAATTGGCAAAGGAAAAAATTACATACAGCCAACCACCACCACAATCTGTACCTAAGCATAATTGCGACATAAAAAAAAATCTATGGTACTATATTTATGTGCGGTTAAACATGGTGCTCAAATAGCTGGATCAAATTAGTACATTTAAAAAATAAAAAAGGTGGCAAATCGAAAATCTTTTTTTCTGCTTATGCGTATTTCGTAGTGATTGTTATTATAATTTAACAGAAATAAAAATGACTTCTAGTGATGAAAGTGACGGGGAACTTATGAACTGTACTCCGCCTCATTTAAAAGAGGAGGCAAATTTAGCTATGCAAAATATGCTACCGGAAAAAAGTAAAGAGATTTACATGAAAACATACGATGCTTTCATGAACTGGCGAAATGAAACCCGGACAACCTCCTTTTCAGAAACTATGATTTACTTGATTGTCTAGTAGTTATTTTAATTTTAATATTTCCTCACATTGTTTGAGAAAAGCACTATACAAGCTTTGGCCGGAACAGGGATTGCAGGACTCGTTCTATCTGGCCTCGTCTTCGACTCGGCCACCTACCCCAAACTCGTCCAGCAATCCCTTACTTCACGGCCTCTGCAGTAATGTACTATTTCCCTATATTAGTGTTATTAGGTGATACGTCTAGTCTATTTCATACTCTTTAATTTTTTGTAAATAAAACGATCTTGAAAGACACACTTACTTTTGAAGTTAAAGGTTACGTTTACCTTAAATAAGAACACATGCAACATACCTAAAATACCAAAAATGGAACCCATCAAAACTTTAAAAAAATATTTAACTTAATAGATTTTAATAAATCCGATCATTAAAGACGTCACTAAAATTTACCGATATCGTCCAATCCTAATGGCGTCAAATAAGGTAATATCCTACCATGCAATTCCAAACTGAGAAACGTGTCAATCAGCCAGTTCTTCGCCAATTGAACCAGTTTCACAACAAACGACGTGGTCACTAGATAATTCAAATACGGCACGAAAATCGAATTGCATTCTCGGATGCTGTATGCCGAGACAATTGGCTCTCCTGGCGATAGCGCTAGGAGAATAGAACGTAATACGTTCGCGCTTTGTCTACAGCATAATACAAAACGACACCTCCTAAGTATACTGAGGCAAGTGACCATTTTGACATTTTCGGTTTTTTACATAATTTTGACTAAAATACTAATATCTACTTGCCACAAAAATTTCATGGTAAAATTCCTGTTTGTTTCGAAAATAAAGTGACGTATATAAATGTATACAACACAATTTTGTAAATCAGTACGTTGTATACTGAGGCAAGTCGCTTGCACCACTGTACGCGGTACAGATATTGTGGAGGGGCGGCACAAGCGTGGTGTAACCTGACGTTGCCTCAGTATACGCGAGAGACCAACGACGCGGCGTACGTCAAATATGCCTTTTACGATAGAAATTAAATTATTTTGTCTAAGATACAACCACTTATTTTCTAATGCACTGTGATTTCCGTAAAATTAATGATTATTATACTCGTAACCTTGCAAAATGAAGCTTTTCTTGACAAGTTATTCAACTGACCTTAACAAATTCATACAAATTAAAAAAAACTGTCTTAATCGTTTCTTTCTTAATTATAATGGCACTAGAATATTTATCATTTTATATCAAAATCACAATTATGAGTAAAAGCCTTTATTCCAAATTGACAAGGTACTATTATTTTTCTTTAGTCATCGTTTTTTGTGACCAACCTGTTGTAAAATTCAGTGTGTTGAGATGGTATAATACCACTTCGACAAAGATTTATTTATTTATTTATTTATTCATTGTCAAGTCATGTACATACAATATGAAGATGGTAACGTTGTTCTAAGTCAGTCCATGACGCCCTGCAAGGGCACACAATAGTAGTTAATATCTAAATCTAGGATTGTAATATAACGTCAAAACATGCCTTCAAATTAATTAAGTACATTAAAGCTATACATTTATATTATCAAATTCATTAATGTTATTCTATTCTAGTTATCTATTATAGTTGTCATTAATGATCTTAAGATCTTTAAATTTTTGTTTGTCAATTGGCAAACGTTCGTGGTACGCTACTTTAATGTTTCTTAAGCCAATTATGAGGTAATTGTTATGTACTTCCAACAAGCGTACATACATGTACATAAGAAATACAACGCACGGTTTTGCCCTCCACAATTGTGGTATAATATAATACCATCGCAACACACTGAATTTTACAACAGATTGATCACAAAAAACGATGACTAAAGGAAATAGTACCTTGTCAATTCGGAATAAAGGCACTTACTCGTAATTATGATTTTGATATTAAATGATAAATATTCTGCGATAGTAACTGTAATATTGCGATAAGTAGTTTCGACAATTGAATTTTTGCCAAATAAAAATTTGGGAAACAAAATTTGCGGTGTGATGCTTTGGGGAACATTCTTTGCCAAACAATAGTAATCCCTCATATTGTAATTTTTAAATAAATATTTTTTAATTTTAGAAGTTATGAATAAAGGTGCAATGATAAATCCTACTAAGGCGTTAAAAATAAGGAATGAATCCTTGCTAATGATAAATCGAACCTTTAGAAGAAGCGACTTAAATTTTTATATTTTTTATAAGTACTTAATAGTACAGTCTCAATAATTAAGAAAAGAAGACTATTTTGGATAGATTTATGTTGATTTTTAAACTAAAACGAATATTGCTCAAACTGTGGTTGTTGAATAAGTTACTTTTAGGAATGATGGAACTATGATTAAAAGATTTACGAACATAATAGAAACAGATTTTATTTGAAATTTACGTTTGATCATTAAAAAAAAAAGCTATCTCAAACTGTTATAAAGATATGAAGGTCGAAAAGTCGTAAATTTTAGCACTTACTGACTGACTGGCATATAGTACCTTAATCTAATCTACTTCCAGATGACCTAGAAGGATGAAATTTGGAATCCAGCTCGGTAATTGTGTGAAAGCGAAGGAAAAAATCTAAAAATAAAAAAATATATATATATATTATGTTGAATAACTTTATAAAATGACTGATGCAATGAAAACTGGCCAAGTCAAATCTAACCTACTTTAAGATCTCACATTTTTAAATAACAGCAATTGTTATAATGTATCCAATAAAACAAAGAAATAGAGTTTAATACTTGTTCATAATGTTATTTTGTTCCTATAAATACATATTCCAAATTCCAAATTTCACTATTTTGATTCCCCTTTCCACCTATACGCCCACAATCATGCTAAACGTGGCCTTTAGGTCTTGTTACCTTAGGCTCTGTCTACCCCGTAAGGGATAAAGACGTGATTTATGTATGTATGTATGTATGTATGTATGTATAAATACATATTTGGATTTTGCATAGAATTTGGCACTCATTTAGATCTCCGTTCTTTTTGCGGCGAAGCCCACTGCCAAGCATAATTTTTGTATTGAACTTGGCTCTCCTTTTTTACATTTATGTTTTTGGTGGGATAGATACCTACCGTAACAGTTAAACAAACGTTGTTCAGGATGTTGGATCAGCGGGAGCGGGACGGAAGATATCTATGTAACGTGTGACTACGGCTTTTTAAGCTTGAATATGTGCCTCTATATACGTCTCTGTCAATATTCGAACAGAGGATCAAGTACACTATACTACCACAGAAGATAGATTTACTCAACACAAACAGAAATTGTATAACACATCAATTGAAAACAAGATGGAACATCGCTGTAACATCTGTGAATTTCTGCCATGTATGTGATGATGATGTTATGCAAAATGGCGGCATAATTTATGATTTACGAGTGAAAATTTAAGACAATTTATTTGTTTTACTTTTTAAATGATTTATACAACCAGTTAAGCACAGAAAAACGTTGTGATACCTTTATTTATTACATATTAATTAATTACATAAGTATCATAGTCACGCATGCGTATAATTCGAATGACGATTGCATTTCTTCTAAGTCAATAATTAAACGATGAGATCCTAATTTTCGAGATCTGTGTGCACATTTTACATACATACATACATAAATCGCGTCTTTATCCCTTACGGGGTAGACAGAGCCTTAGGTAACAAGACCTAAAGACCACGTTTACCATGATTACCATGAAGGAAAAGAATGATGGGTTGCTAGCCACATCGCCTATATAACATGGTCCCTAAGATTTTCGCTCAATCCCTCAATGGGCTTTTACCATCTGCGCTGGAAGAGAAGCAACTGGTACCTTCTATCTAGTGATTTTGTTGTCATTTTAATTAATAAATTACGCATAGTACGCACTGAAAATTTTGCATGCTACCCTAAGCAGAGTATGGCTGATCTCAATTATTTCAGATGTTCACCAATATGTATGCAACCTGTACTCGGCAAAATAAATTCATTTCATTTCATTTCATTTCATTTCATTTCATTTCATTTCTTTTTTCTTTGCTCCCAGACCAGCATGGAAGAAACACACATTTTAATTCATCTTTTTTCCACTTTAATCAAAGCATTTATCCTAACTTCTTGTTACGTTAGGCTCTGTGTACCCCGTTATTAAAAAGACTTGGTTTATGCATGTACACACGGCAATATAATCAGGTAAGCACCCACGCACGCTCGCGCCGTATCTATCGTGCTTACCGAATAGCTTTGCTGTGTGTACGTGTGTATTTATCCTAACGAAATGTAATTTGAGCATTGGAATTACTAGGCATTTGTACAATTCGAAATGCTTTGCGCTTGGCATTTATCGAAAAATCAATGTCCTCGGTTTCCATTTAGTATATGCTGCCATATGCCGGCAGCTGGCAACAGCGTTTTAAACCCGACAGTCTCCGATGAAGTGTTGAAACAGTGAAATTTATTAAATTCATTTCCATTGCACGGTGCCCATTGTTCCGTTAATTTTTAATTGGTCGAAATGGTGCATGCTGTTCATAATGTCAATGCGAAAGTGTTTGTTTACTTGAAAACCGGGCAAGCGCGTCTTCAAATCCCACACTGAGGGTTATTTATTTTAAAAGGCAGCAAAACTACGTTTTGTGGTTCAGTGATCATCGAACTTCTGAGCCTCTAGTGTAAGTTTTCGCATAATTATAAAAACGTCTCAAACGCGTTCATGTAAACGTTAGATTACTATGGAATAATTGGCAGCGCCGCTTGCGGATGGAAACGGCAACAAACTGTTCTTATAGTATTTGGCATTTTAACGCAAACGCGTCCGAGACGTATTTTGTGAAAGAAAACCTACACTAAGCACACTGATTTCAGGTATTTACGTGGTGAAGCTTTGAAGTACTACCCGAAAGTTTGAGCATCGTTTCATATTTAAGCACATTATGTTTTCATAGTTTTTGATAGGTTATCTTATTGACTTTGGAGAGTTGTTTTTTTATATTTTGCTAAGTCGTTTATGATTTAAGTAAGTCATCTCATGTGCTTTAGTGAACCCAAAAACATGATAAATGGTCTGCAAAACAGTGTTTAATAAAAAAAACATTTTAAAAACATTTTTAATAGAAGTGATTTAATGGCTACTACAAATACTACATACACAAATCACGTCTTTATCCCTTACGGGGTAGACAGAGCCTAAGGTAACAAACAGGTACTACAGGCCACATTTAGCAAGATTGTGGGCGTATAGGCGGAAAATGGAATCAAAATAGTGATGGGTTGCTAGCCGCATCGCCTATAACATGATTCCTATGAAATTCGCCCATTCCCTCGATGGGCTTTTACCATCCCAGACCAGCATGGAAGAGACTACAAATACTGCCTCTCTATAACTGAAAGTCGGAAACCAATTTTTATCTATGTATACATAAACACCATCCCACACATCCCCTTTCAATACGTCTTTAAGCCGAACAAAAACACTTCCCTGTCAGCGCTCAAACCCAATCCTGAATGAAGTTTGGAAACTCATAAGCGCACGATTGACGTAAAAACGTGTGAGAAAAATTCGCGAACATAACCGAATTATTTCCAGTTTGGTGCGCCGCTCCACTGTGCGGTGATATTGAATTTCGATCGCGCCTCATTAGCCCCTCGTTTTGTCCACGCCCGAGGCGGAACGAACCAGTGTGCACTTGATTATTTTTAGAAATGCTCGCTCTTTGATTGTAAATTCGAGGGAATTCAGAGTCGGGGGTTTAGGCGGGACTTTAGAAGGGCGTTTGTAAGTATACAGATATACGTGAAATGTTTGTACCTATACTTTATGTTATGACTACGCGTTTATTGAATTTGTTCAATGAAGATGAGTGACTTCATTGGAAAAAATATTTTATCGTTGTACTGTTGATCGGTTTCTTCCATGCTGGTCTGGGAGTAAAGAAAAAACATAGAATGTACCAGTTGCTTCTCTTCCCGCGCAGATGTTAACAGCCCATCGAGGGAATGGGCGAAAATTTCAGGAATCATGTTATAGGCGATGCGGCTAGCAACCCATCACTATTTTGATTCCCGTTTCCGCCCACAATCATGCTAAACGTGGCCTTAAGGTTTTGTTACCTTAGGCTCTGTCTACCCCATATGTATGTATGTATGTACTTTTTATCGGTCTATATTTGCGTACATTTGGAATAAGAATCAATTAGAATAAATCGCTCATCCAATAGAACAATGACGCAATTGCATTTTTGCGATTTTATATATGAGAGCAATCTAATAATTACAAACCGAAGTTTCAAATTCCAATAACAGGATTTTGGCACTAGTGCCATTGTTCTGTTGGATGAGCAAATATGTATTTTTTCCAATTTTAAAATGAATGTTGCCATTTATTACGTTTAAATATTCCAATGAGATTAAAGAGAACTCCTGACTGACTTACTGGCTCATCAACGCTTAATCCAAACTTGAACCTAGCAAACTGAAGTTTTCCGTAAATGCTCTTTGTACCATGTAGATAATGAAGACGGATTTCTCAAAATTCACTCGCACTTGCACATACACAAATCACGTCTTTATCCCTTACAGGGTAGACAGAGCCTAAGGTGGCAAGACCTACAGGCCACGCTTAGCAAGATTGTGGGGGTAAAGGTGGAAAAATTAATCAAAATAGTGATGGGTTGCTACTAGCAACTTGCTAGCCGCATCGCCTATAACAATCACTGGATCACTCATTCATTCGGAATATTTTGCAAAATGGATGGTATGTAGTGTAATAAAGTCGCACAAAACGGAAAATTCTTGAAAAGAGGCTTAACGAGACCGTAAAATGTATTTTCGTAATCATTTTCCAAATCTCAATGCTTCGACACACTCAAAGTAACGGCCCAATTGGAGCCATCAGCGGCGAAGAGCGAACGATAAAATTTTACCTCCAGATATGAGTAAAATATTCAGCCCGCCGAATTGCCAGTGGCTTATTCATACTCTCATTCCCTCGCCGGCACATTCGCCTTTCTGCAGAACTATTCTGGGGAAAGAAATATCCTTTCAACAAGAAACTCACACATTCGCCCTTTTGCACAACTATTCTGGGGAAAAAAATATCCGTTTAACACGAAACTCCGGCACAATTACCCTTTTGCAGAACTATTCTGGGGAAAGAAATATCCTTTCAACTTAAAACTCCGGCGTTCATCCTTTTGCAGAACTATTCTGGGGAAAGAGATATCCTTTCAACAAGAAACTCGCACATTCGCCCTTTTCCAGAACTATTCTGGGGAAAAAATATCCTTTTAACTCGAAACACCGGCACTTTCGCCCTTTTCCAGAACTATTCTGGGGAAAAAATATCCTTTTAACTCGAAACACCGGCACTTTCGCCCTTTTGCAGAACTATTCTGGGGATATAAATATCCTTTTAACACGAAACACGGGCACTTTCACCCTTTTGCAGAACTATTCTGGGGATATAAATATCCTTTCAACTTAAAACTCCGGCGTTCACCCTTTTAAAGAACTATTCTGGGGAAAGAGATATCCTATCAACACGAAACTCCGGCACATTCATCCTTTTGCAGAACTATTCGGGGGAAAGAGATATCCTATCAACAGGAAACTCCGGCACATTCATCCTTTTGCAGAACTATTCGGGGGAAAGAGATATCCTATCAACACGAAACTCCGGCACATTCGCCCTTTTGCAGAACTATTCTGGGGAAAGAGATATCCAATCAACACGAAACTACCGGGACTCAATCATAATTACACAAACGGATAACTCGCGTATAAAAGTCTATTTTCGACATGTTTCGGACTAGTGAAAGAGTAAGGACCACGAACTAGCCCGAAACATGTCGAGCATCAATTGTGAACAACAAGAAAGGCTAACAGACATGCATAACATACGTCGATAAATCACGTATTTCTCCCTTACGGGGTCGACAGCGCCAAGATTAGCACGACTGTGGGTGTATAGGTGGAAAGGGGAATCAAAATAGTAATGGGTTGCCAGCCGCATCGTCTGTAACATGATTCCTACGGTTTTGGCCTTCCCTCGATAGGCTTTTACCATCGGGAAGTGTTTGAGAATGTACTAAGGGTATCTGAATGAAAGTCGTAGTTAAAACCAAACTGTATTAACTTCCAAAACAGTTACTCTTCTTCGGTATGCTATGAAAATCCCATAATACAATTAAAACTGGTCGCACATGCTTTGTAGAACGAGAGTTCGATACTAAGTTTAAAACTTGTATCTACAGCTCCATCTGTCGGTGAATAGCTGCACCGTCCTATACATATAGGACGGTGCAGCTGTTTAGCTTGTATAGTATACATATACTATACAAGCTAAACAGGAAAAGAAGCAACTGGTACATTCTATGTTTTTTTTGCTCCCAGACCAGCGTGGTAGTATTTGATGATGACCTACGTAACCGCATTAACTGCTGACGATTTAGAAGGTGTTCTGTTGTCAAGTCGAGGTTGGGAAAAGGTTCGCCACTTTACTACTCTATTTGTTTGACAATAAGGTTCAAAAGTGACGAACCTTTCCAAACCTCGACTGTACCAGCTCTAGATTTAAACACGCATTGGTATAACTAATTTGACCAAGTGCGTAACTAATGCCGACGTTACGAACCCTTTGCGGGTCTAGGGAGATAACGTATTATATCCGCCGCATACCTATTTCAACATCGATAGAACCAACAAAGAACCCGAGCCGATTAGGGATGTCGACTGTGAAAGAAAATGTGTCGATATTTATGAAAATAACGTCGACATCGATAGATCGAAGAAAAATATCATTACACTTGGGTCAATGTATCGTTAAAATTTTTGGACCTTATTAGTTCAAGATTTTAGGTCCTGTTACCTTAGGCTCTGTCTACCCTGTAAGGGATAAAGACATGATATACGTATGTTTATGACGTTTAGTTCAGTTGCGTCAAATAATAGGTAATAACAATACTAATCATATACAAATACAAGTAACTGTATCGATTCGTTTCTATCTTTTACAGCTTTGAATTTCGTCAAAAAATTTAGCTACTAATAAATTTAATTTGAAAAAATATTTTATTGATACTATTTTCGGTATCAGTATGTATTCTGTATCGGATCAAAATATACTGGCTAAATTCAGATAAATGGATAAATTTATTCTGTGAACGAGTTTCTGGAGATGACATTTTGATTTATTTATTTAATTGCATTGTTTATTGCGTTAGTTTCGACATTCCTTTGGTTTGTATTATTCAATAAAATTTTATTAATATATATTCTAAATTGCACCACCTGCTCAGATCTGTTCTCCAGTCAATTATGGTTGCCTGGTAGAGATCGCTCTGTAGCGATAAGGCCGCCTATTGTTACCTTGTAATATTCTGTATACCTTTTTTCTGTTTTGGTTGTTATAATATATGTGGTGTTCGATAAAGAGTTATTGTATTGTATTGTATTGTACTCTTGACGATTTCAATCTAAATTCTCCTAACTTGACAATGTACAACTTATAATGTAATTTTTATTGAATGAATAAAATAATCTGAATCTAAATCTAAAGATATCGATATATCGATATCTTTCCCCACAAGCCTAGAGCCGACTCATCCAAATCCGTAGCCGTTGACCCAGTTACTGTAAACCCGAAAATTCGCCAACTCCCACCGACGAACTTAGCTAATTACGGAAAAAATAGTCCCCAAAGCCATTAATTGGACAGGCGATTACGAGGATTCGCAGCCAATTGAAATTCAGCGCGAGCCCCGAGAGCGGAATTGTTACTTTCCATCCCTGTACATAATGTACTATTTTTAGTCGATTAGTATGTAACACAGCTAGGCTAGCACGGGTCCACGCGAGAGCAGTGTCGCGCGCGGGATAGACTACCCATCGTATTATTACTGTTGGTTCTAGACAGAGATAGATAGTCTATCTCGCGTACTCCCGTGATAGTCATGCAGGAAAAGTCGAGCGACGGGAATTCCGACTGCTTGGGGTTGCCACTAGATGGCGGTATCAAAAAGCTGGTCAAGTGCGAATCGGGCTCGCGCACAGGGTTCCGTACAAATAAGGGATACTTTAAAAAGTCCTATAGCGAAGAAAAAATAAAAAAACCTGAAAAGTGGCAAATTTTGTTACACAGTTATTATGTAACTAGCTGCTATATTCTTTCAATTTGTAAGTAACGTTTGTTCTGTTGTCCTATAATGACACACATAATTGTAAATGTTAAATCAACAATTACTTTTAATTAATAATTTTTAACATTTTTATTTGTTCATGAGATCTTCGTTATCTTGAATAATCATCATCATCATCTCTCTCTACATACGTTCCACTGTTGGGCACTGACTACCTCTCAGAATATCTAAAATAAATAAATAAATAATTATTATTAAATGGAAATTTGGACCGCCACCCGTTGGGTTCCGCGTAATGGCCATCGAAGCGTTGGCAGAACCATGACTTGGATTCATAGCAAGTGGAGTCGCAGGAGCATGCCCTCGATCGGGACGAGTGGCGGAAAAAAGGGGAAGCCTTTGCCCAACAGTGGGGCACTCGATCGGGCTAATATAATAATATTGTAACAAATGAAAATTGAGGTTTTAACGATAGTAATATTTCGCGTAATCTAAGATCTAAAATGACTGACTCGAGCATTTTTCTGACTTGTATGAGAGTAACAAAATGGAAATTTGAAAATTGTACGAAAACTTTGGGATACTTTTTGTCTTATATTAAAACCTTAATGCTTGTGATTCTGACCAGAACTAACATCAAAAAGGTAAGTAGTTTTCTTTTTAACGAAAAACTAAAGTTCATAATATGTCTCACTGATAGACTTTTCCACTTTAGTAAACAAGGCCCGAACAAACGACTCGCGACAACAAAGGACCGCGATATATCGCCGTTTCGCAATTTGTTGCGCGTGGCGCCCTCTGCCCCAATTTACAATTCAAATTCAAAACTCTTAGATAATGAGAATTTATGTTACTGTGGATCAAAGAAAAGTTTCCGGAGTATTTATGAACAACAGATTTCAAGTCAAATTAAACAAAGTTTGTACAAGTCAAATATTGTGAGATATTGCGAGACTGAGGGATTAGTGCTGTTCGAGTGTAGCCGTTTTGGAACAAACGACTGAGCAGACAGTGTTAATCTCGAACTGGGAACCTTAGATTAACAATAAACCGGATAGCCTGTTCGAATCCCAGTTGTGGCACATGTATGATAAATACGAATGTTTGTACCGGTAATGGATGTTGTATGGTATTCGGGCATGTATTTATCAATTGAAAGTATGTATATTTATCCATTGTCTATGACCCGTCATATTCATTTATTTTTTTTATTTAAGTAATATCCGTGTACACGTATGCCAACATAACGACACAATAACTATTTAATTTTGTTTTTCCTTCTGAGTTTTAACTGTCTTGTTTTTTTTCTTTCTTACGCGTCATCACGTCAAAATTAGGTTTATTTCTTTCTTAAAAGCAAGCTACCCGCGAAACTACTACTATGCAGTCTTTAACAGACGGGCAAACAGACAGATAAACAGCAAAGGCTTAGTAACGGTTCCATTGGGCACACTTTGGGTAGATACTGAACCCTGAAAAAGCATTTTTTTAAACAAAAAGACATCTTGGTAGCGACCAAATGTCGCGATGTCATAAAAGCAATAAAACGTCAAAGCTCGAGGCTTTGCAAGTTCTTGGCAAAATATCACAATCAAATCTTTATTACCGTCTCCAGATGTACCGAAATAAAGCAGCCAGTGTGCACGGCCGGCACAGCCCGCGGAATATTGGGCAAAGTTACACTCTGCCGCAAAAACTTTCCGCAAATGACACGTACGTGAAAAAAATATGGAAATAAAAAATTCTTAAGAACTAGCGCGCATACTCCGAGTAAACACGAATAAATCTATACCGCTAAACCTGCATTAGCAATTCAAATTAAACACTTAAAACATTTCCAATTTTCTTGTACAAAATACTAAAAATCCCTACTAAAAAGAGAAATTGAAATAAAAATCTGAGCTAACAGACTATTTTTGTAAAAAAGCGACTCGAAATTATGTGTTCTCGGCCATCGCAATATGCAAAGCGGCGGGCGAAATAGCTTTCGTGTTCGCGAGTACGGGGGAAATTCGCTTGTTTTGTCCACTGTGCACCGGCCGGTGCTAAAGTGCACAGTGGGCAGACTCGGCACAAAGCGGCAATAAAACACCCACTATGCGCTTTGACAATTTGTGGGGTATTTGGTCACGAATTAGCCGGGGGGAGGGGGCACTACCTAACGAGTTTTGCTCGCGTTTCGCATCTGTTAAGGAATGAATTAAAGATAATGTTGGGGATTTTTTGTTTTAATGGTTTTGATGACCGGATAGTTCAGCGGTTGGAGAACTTGACTATGTAGCTTAAGGTCTCAGATTCGATCTCTGGGAAGGAAATATGTGAAAAATTGCGAATGTTTGTTTTCGAGTCCCATATTTTATTTATTTATTTAATGTTGTATTAATAACTAGCATCTACCCGCGACTTCGTCTGCGTAGAATTATACATAAAAACCTTCCTCTTGAATCACTCTATCTATTAAAAAAAAGCGCATCAAAATGCGTTGTGTAGTTTTGAAGATATAAGCATACATATAGGGACATAGGGACAGAGAAAGCGACTTTGTTTTATACTATGTAGTGATACATTACATTCCGAGAGTAATGGAATAAAAAAAATCTCAGATCACTGGAACTAGTCGCACGAGCCAAAGGCGAGGAAGTGGAAATTTCCGCTTACGTATAGCGGACGGTAAATTGCGACTTATGTCCCGGAGTTACGTAAAGTATATTTTTACCCACAGGAGAATGTAACCGTTGCTTAGTCCCCACAAGACAGGCACTTTATTTTCTAAGACCGTTGGTGCCAATTGTTGGTGTGTGATAAAGTAATAATATTACAGCACTTAGTGAAATCTTGTAAATTTTATAGTTCAATTTGACGTGTAATTTCGCATTTTTTTTTTAATTTTGAAACGGTATTGGGTATAACGTCGTTGCCGACTCCTGTCAGATATGCTCTAAGCCTTCAAGCGCCGAGAACTCCAATTTATATGCACACACGACTACCTCTGGAGCCGGTGGCACTTTGCCGGCGACCGCCTAAGGAGCCATGTTTATGGAAATTTTATAATCTTACCCTCTCCTAGTCGAGGTTGCACTTCTGATGTAGAATAGAGACGACTTTATTAAAAGGCTGCTAAGAATAGAAGGCGTGTGTAATTTTGTACTGTTTTAGAGTTCCGTACCCAAAGGGTAAAACCCTACTACTAAGACTTCGCTGTCTGTCCGTCCGTCTGTCTGTCTGCTTGCCGTCCGTCACTAGGCTGTATCTCACGAACCGTGACAGCTAAACAGTTGAAATTTTCAATGATGATGTATTTTTGCAGAAACAAATACAAAAAAACGATCATTTTTGTGTAGGTATGTCGTCTATGTAAGTAACCAATATAAAATGATCTCACATTTCCTACATTTTGCTTAAGAGAAGGCTCTGCTAACACTGGATTTCATATTTATTTGCCCAATTTTTACGGAACCCTCAGTGCGCGAGTCCGACTCGCACTTGGCCGGTTTTTTTCTTTTTAAACACCTCTTTTTTTCTCTCAACGTAATCAAGTGTCCCAGGGGCGTGCAGAGGGTGGTCGCTAAGGTAGTCACTGGGAAGGTTTACCACAATTTGTACGCATTGCCTACCCTTGCGACTGCCTACCGCATGCCCTTTTTTTAACGGAGATTAAATATTTTTGGATGCCCTAGGCAACCCCGTGCCTTATGTGGGACTCCCCCCGAAGGGGTATTACCCAAACTAAAAACTCTCCGGCGTTGCCTCAATCCGGTGTGATGGGGACGCAGTGGGATGCCACTAGGGTTTCACCACAAACGCCCCTCCGGTGGCCCCGGCTTCCGCCAGGACCGCGCCAAGAAGGGGAGGGCCCGTACGCTGGGCCCCTCTTCCCTTAGACAATGAGACCGTGCTATGCAGGTAGGTAATGTCCTACCGCATGCCCTAGCCAGGCCATACGTTGACCACTTATAAAGGGCCTTAATCTTAGTAAGTAGGTAGAGGTTCCGTTGACACCATTTTTGTACGGATCCCTAAAAACTTGACATCCCTGTCGCTTGTTGCAGAATCGCCTCTTTCAAAACATACAAGTCTAAATGAAATCCAACTCAAAAGAAATTCCGAATAGGACGCATCCTATACAAACACAGGTTTTAATAAAGTAACTGTGAAACATATATCAATATATATTTGAAAGCTTTCCGATGTTGACTCTGTAATAAAGGCGAGTCTAAGCATATTTATTCCGACGTACGCCAAAAATGGCTATGAAGACTTATATGAATATAACGCATAAATAATGGCGTAAGACGAAATGAAATATATACTCTTTATGCCCCCTTTGGCCTAAAATACAGGAGTCGGAAATGTATCTACCTGTAGGCTTATTACTTAACTCGCTCGCAATCGCTATCGTGTTCATTTTGACAGTTCTTGTATGAATGTGACAGCTAGCTGATTCCGATGCCAATTGTCAGCCCATACGTGAACTGTCAAAATGGACAATATGGCGATTGCGAGCGAGTTAGATAAGCCTACTTGATTTTATAATTTTTCTGTTTGACCTATGAAAATCTGTATTAAAAATATCTCGGTTCCTATGCACTTCGGAGTAGGTATTACATATTATTACAAAATATGTTCATTTTGAATAGATCTATCATAATTTACCATTTTAGTCAGTGGCCGCTCACCTAAAAAGTGACAACAAGAAAAAACATGGAATTTCCCAGTTGCTTCTCTTCCCGCGCAGATGGTAAAAGCCCATCGCGGGAATGGGCGAAAGTCTTAGGAATCATGTTATAGGCGATGCGCCTAGTTACCCATCACTATTTCGATTTCCCTTTCCAGCTATACGCCATTAATTATGCTAAACGTGGCTTTTAGGTCTGTCTACCCTTAAGAGATAAAGACATGATAATATGTATGTATGTTCAATCAAACTTTCTCAAAAGTAGGCTAAATCCGGATTTTTACAGCATCATGCACGAGTATAAGGAAGGAACATTCCAACTCAACAATGTCTAATTTCACGACTCACTTTTAAATTAAACAGGTTAAGACCGCACATCATTCTGGAGCCGTAAAACGTCTCCAAATCGCTACGGAGCATAAAACTACAGGAACGGCATAACGGCATAACGGCACAACGGGAACGGCACAACGGCATAACTCGGCGGCAGTAAACCGGGCCAGCCGTAAAGACCCAAGAAGCGTGATTGCGGGAGGATTAGCTATATAGTGGGAGTTAAACACTGTTGCCTTAACTGAATATAAGAATGTAGGGTTCGAATAGCGCTTTGTAAGCATCCCCGCCCGCACTGCGGGAAGTGGCCGCTCGCTATTCCGCGCCTTGCCAGTCGTCTCCTCACTGTGTGACCCGTAACACATTAAATGTACTATTACGTATATTCTGACTTTCTCATTTCTCACCTAAGGGATAATCCCCACAGTGGTGACCCCGACGTGATATCCTTGAGAATCCGCCCGCGACTGATAAATACCAGGCCTTGAAAACTAGATTATTGAACATCTATGAAGAGTCAGAAACGAAGCATCTACAGAAGTTGATTTCTGACATGGAGCTAGGAGATCAGCGCCCATCACAGCTACTTCGGCGCATGCGTGACCTTTCACGACAAAAGATCCTGGAAGAAACTTTAAAGATCCTGTGGCAAGGACACTTACCTGCATCAGTGAGAGCGGTATTGGCAGCCGCAGACGGAAAGGATCTGGACAGTCTAGCCTGCATCGCCGACAAGATCATGGAAACATTCAAGCCGAGCGAGGTCGCTGCAGTCAGCCAGAGCACCGGACGACAGCCCCCAGAGCAGGATACCATCATCGCCGAGCTAGCCAGAATAAATGACAGAATAACAACGCTAGCAAGATCAAGAGGAAGGAGCCAGAGCCGCAGCAGGTTTGGAGGGCGACAGGGACAAGGCCGTTCGCGCAGCCGTGCAAGGAAGACTCCTGATAGCCCTGACTGGCTATGCTTCTATCACTTCAGATTCAGGACCAAGGCCATCAAGTGTCAACCACCGTGCAACTGGAAGAAGCCACCAGCAGCCGGCAGCAGCACCAGCGGTACGCCAGCGGAAAACTAGGCGCTGTGCAGTCGTCTACGGCGGGACACTGCACCACGGTAAATAACTATCGCCTCAGCATAAAGGACATAAATTCAGGTACTAAATTTCTAATAGATACGGGTGCCAATGTTTCGGTTATTCCTAGATATTTTAAGTATAATAAAGATTTGCTGCAACCGATCAAAGATTTCAAATTGTACGCAGCCAATAACACCGAAATCAAGACCTACGGGTATGTTAATTTAAAGCTCAATTTGAATTTAAAACGTGTATTCAAATGGACATTTATTGTCTGCGATGTAAAACAGCCCATCATTGGTGCAGATTTTTTGCGAAATTTCAGACTACTTGTTGACTTGCATGGTAAAAAATTAATTGACAATGCAACTAGTGTAAATGTAATTGGTACGATCATAAACCATACTGACTCATCAATTACAGCACTGAGCACAGATCACCCAGTGTACCATATTCTCAAAGGGTACCCTGACATATTAAAGCCGTTATCGTTCATCGAAGCACCCAAACACTCTGTGTATCATCATATAGAGACGTCAGGCCCACCAGTGTATCAAAGAACTAGACCATTGCCGCCCGGCAGGTACGACAAGGCTAAAAAAGAATTTGACGCAATGTTAGAAATGGGAATATGCCGACCGTCGAAAAGTCCATGGTCTAGTCCTTTGCACATTGTTCTAAAAAAGGACGGGCAGATTCGCCCGTGTGGGGACTATAGAGCATTGAATGCGGTAACGAAGCCTGACCGGTATCCCATTCCAAGAGTCCAAGACTTCACCTACCTTTTAGCAGGTAAATCTACATTTTCATGCGTAGACATCCGCAGAGCCTATCATAACATCATGATTCATCCAGATGACATAGAAAAGACAGCAATCACCACCCCATTTGGCTTGTACGAATTTCCACGTATGACCTTCGGTCTACGTAACGCCGCTCAAACCTTTCAGAGATTTATGAATAACACTGTCTTGAGCGGTCTTGATTTTGTCTATTGCTATTGTGATGACATACTTGTTGCTTCTCTCTCAGAGGAAGAGCATGAAGGTCATCTCGAGTTACTGTTCAAAAGGTTAAATGAATTCGGCATTACAATAAACTTAGAAAAATGCACGTTTAAACAAAATAAATTAGAATTTCTAGGATATGAAGTTTCGATTGAAGGATTCAGACCCCTAGATAGCAAGGTCCAAGCCATCATAAATTATCCTAAGCCACAAACAGTTAATGATTTGCGAACATTTTTAGGCATGATAAATTTTTATAGACCTCACATGCCGCAAGCGGTCAAATACCAGGAATTGTTATTCAAGTACGTTCACAAAGCCAAACGCAACGACAAAACACCTATACAGTGGACAAATGAGGCTGACGATGCATTCCAGCAATGTAAGCTTAGCTTACAGAACGCGGTTACATTGTCATACCCATTGCCTAGCGTACCTATTTCACTGTGCGCTGACGCAAGCAGTACAAGCGTGGGAGCGGTACTACAACAGTTAGTCGACGGTAACTGGAAGCCATTAGCTTATTTTTCTAGAAGGCTCACCGCCGCTCAAATGAAATATAGTACGTATGACCGGGAATTACTCGCAATATACTTAGCGGTACAACAGTTTCGATACTTGCATGAGGGGCGAGAATTAATTATATTCACAGACCACAAGCCATTGGTATTTGCATTCAGTAAACTCACGCGAGACAATAAAAAGGAAATACCCAGACGCACAAGACAGTTACTATACATAAGTGAGTTCACAACTGACATTCGCCACATTCAAGGGAAAGACAATGTAGTTGCGGACGCGTTATCCAGGATAGAAACTGTCAACGGCAATTTCATATTAAATTACTCAGAAATAGCTAAAGAACAAGAAGGAGATGACGAGTTACAAGAGTTATTAAAAGGTACTCACGATAAATTGCAGTTCAAGAAAGTAACCTTGCCGTACTGTAACTATAGTGTTTACTGTGAAATGTCGACAGGTAACGCGAAACCATACATTCCAATGAAGTTCCGCCGCGATGTTTTCCATTTAGTTCACGACTTAAGCCACCCTGGAATAAAAATGACTCGCAAAATGATTTCAGACAGGTTTTTCTGGATAAACATGAACAAAGATGTAGGTCTTTGGGCCAAAACCTGCGTTCAATGCCAGAAAGCAAAAATAACAAGACATACGAATTCGGGTAGTAGCAGTTTTCCCATTGCACAAAGATTCGAACACATCCATACAGATTTAGTAGGGCCATTGACAACGACGCAGGAAGGGTATAGATACTGTTTGACGATTATAGATCGCGCCACCGGTTGGCCGGAAGCATTTCCACTGCAGGAAATAACTGCAGAAACCGTGGCAAGGACAATTTATGAGGGCTGGATAGTGCGATTCGGTTGCCCTGGCACGTTAACTAGTGACCAGGGCAGACAATTTGAAAGCCATCTGTTTCAACAGTTAATGAAGTACGTAGGAACAGACAAAATCAGGACAACTCCCTTCCACCCCCAGAGCAATGGCATCCTGGAACGCTGGCACAGATCCTTGAAAGCAGCGTTAAAAGCTCGATTAAACAGCAACACTTCTTGGGTAGATGAACTGAGCACGGTATTACTAGGTCTCCGTGCCGTTGCGAGGGCAGACACGGGTGTCAGTGCAGCTCAGTTGGTGTATGGTTGTACCATTAGACTACCAGGAGAATTTTTTCAGGATAATAATAATGAACTAACACAGCCACATGATTTGTTAAACAAGATTAATGATACAATACGGAACTTGAAACCAAGGCCATATTGTCATCATGACAACAAAAGTATTTTTGTCTCTGAAGATTTAAAGACGTGCAAGTATGTTTTTGTAAAAAGAATCAGTAAAACAGCATTACAAACGCCATATGAAGGACCATACCAGGTCATAAAAAGAGATAACAAAGTGTTTCGAATTCAATTACTCGACAGGCAAGTCAACATGTCAGTCGACAGATTAAAACCAGCGTACTTACTTAACGAAGACATTAACTCACCACAAAACATAAGTACACCACCTATACCACAAGCGGTTAGCGGAAACGCTACTCCTACGCCTTATGTCACGCGCAGTGGCCGCACTGTTAAGAAATCGGTAAGGTTTTGTGATGAGTTAGCCTAAACTTAGTAAGTAATTTAAACTAGGTTACACACGTAGCATATAAGTTTATTCGAATTAAATAAGCAATAAAATCAGAGAACATTTTGCACTACATTGTGAACAGCAATAGACGTAGCATCCAACATGGGCAACTGGGGTAGCAAGAAAGACTCCGAAAACACCGACAACACCAAAACGGTGACAGCGGAAGCTAGCATTAACATGTCGGGGATAGCTACGCAACTCAATGCGTTCAGTATCATTTTAATAGTGATAGTCGCAATCCTAGCAATACTTTTGCTCTACATAACGTTCAAGGGTTGCAAAAAGACCCTAGACACATGGTTCATCAGGCGATTGAGGAAGGTGGCGAGCACACACCCAAACGAGATTGCGAGCGATCAACCACCTTCAGGACGACCGCAGAACATAGTTTTAACAGTGTAACATTCAAGTGCGTAGAGTGCAAGATAGTGCAAACCGTTCCCCGATTTTAGCATAATGTTCAATAATTTGAACAATGTTCTTAGTGATAAGGTAATGTAGTGATAAAGTAAAAAACAGTTTTATGTATTGTTTACATTTATTTCAGACTAAGTATACCATTTTAATAAGTTGTACATGCATATTTTTCTCAAGCTCAGTATACTGCATAACTCATAACAGAAAATGTAATTACAATAACAAAGCAGCCAGGTATCAAATTCCGTTCCGATAACAGCGAACTTGCAGCGAGCGCGCAAGAGTAGTTAAACAATTCTGAACTGTATAACCGTTGTTTAGTCTTAAGGTGTTTACTACTAGTAAAAATTTTTGTAAAATTTTTGTTTTTAAGGGAGGACGACTGTAGGGTTCGAATAGCGCTTTGTAAGCATCCCCGCCCGCACTGCGGGAAGTGGCCGCTCGCTATTCCGCGCCTTGCCAGTCGTCTCCTCACTGTGTGACCCGTAACACATTAAATGTACTATTACGTATATTCTGACTTTCTCATTTCTCACCTAAGGGATAATCCCCACAAAGAATATAACTAATGTCACACAAACGACGTCTCTAACCGCCACGGGGTAGACAGAGCCCGAGGAAACAAGACCCAAGGGCCACGCTCAGCATAATAAAATTGTGGGCGTATAGGTGGAAAGGCATCGCCTATAACATGATTCCTAAGATTTTTGCCCAGTTCCTCGACGGGCTTTTACCGTCTGCGCGGGAAGAGAAGCAACTAGTGCATCCTATGTTTTTTCATTACCCCCAGATCAGTATGGAAGAATTAAATTAATTTCCACTAAAAACACAACATTTTACTTGTAGTTTTTGATGGATGGGAAAGCCGTCAACATCTCTTGTAGTAAGTGTTCTGTAGTTTTGTGACTACACAATCCACTAGGATAGTAAAGTTCACGATCTGGGTTTGAGGCACTAACTATAAAAATAACCTCAAGGTATGAGTGTTATTGGCCTCGCTCCGCTCGTTGAGTTTTGCGCGCTGTGCGGACTGTTGTGTCGCTTTTGTACTGGCTCTTATAATCCGGGCTATTTTGTTTCGTATACCATGTTATTAACTTGAAAGATAATTTAATGGAATTTAACCGTTAATTTGCTAAAGTTGCCTATTGCTAACCTATTAATTTTCCATGCTGGTCTGGGAGCAAAGGAAATACCTACATAGAATGTACCAGTTGCTTCTCGTCAAATGACAAATAAATTTGACCTATTCATTACAGTAGCACAATACACAAATCGTCTGTATCCCTTACGGGGTAGACAGAGCCTAAGGTGACAATACCTAAAGGCCATGTTTAGCAAGTGTGGGGCTAGGTATAGATGGAAAATGGAATCAAAATAGTAATGGGTTGCTAGCCGCATCGCCTATAACATGATTCCTATTATTTTCGCCCTTTCCCTCGATGGGTTTCCATGCTGGTCTGGGAGCAAAGAAATAACATAGAATGTACCAGTTGCTTCTCTTCCCGGGCAGATTACAGTAGTACGTGCTTCAAACATATCCTACTGTTGTAATGTCTAAATAGAACCTTTACAAACATTTCAAACATTATTTTAAAACCGTTTCCCCGTACCGAGCTGATAAATCATCCCTGACTGGATTTACGAGCCCTCAATAAATGTATGTCGGCCATTTAGCTCCGAATCTAGGGCGCCCGGTCTACATATATATTACATCTCGGAACTTTGGAAATGGATATTCCAAGGATAAGAAACACTATACTTTTTCATTCGATTTATATACCTACCGATATCATTACATAGTATAAAATAAAGTCGCTTTTTCTGTCCCCGTGTCCCGATGTATGCTTATATATATATTTTTTTTTTTATATGACTAGGAAGGCAAACGAGCAAGTGGGTCACCTGATGGTAAGATCTGATCACCACTGCCCATAGACACTCGCAACCCCGGAAGGATTGCAGATGCGTTGCCAACCTAGAGGACTAAGATGCAATGCCTCTTGTGCCCGTAATTTCCCCGGCTGTCTTACTCTCCACACCGGAACACAGCAGTGCAAGCACTGCTACTTAGCGACAGGATTAGCGAGTAAGATGGTGGTAGCGATCCGGACGGACCTTGCACAAGGCCCTACCACCCGCAAGATTATATCTTCAAAACCACACAACGGATTGTGATGCGGTTTTTTTTTAATAGATAGAGTGATTCAAGAGGAAGGTTTACATGCATAATATACCGTGCAAAGCCGGGGCGGGTCGCTAGTTATATTATAAATGTGAAACGCTTCACGCTTACACTGTTGAACCGACTTACACGAAATTTGGTATGGATATAATTATGGTCCCAGGGAAGGACATGGAAATGTGTATATTACGGAGGTGAAAAGGGGGGGGGGGGGGGTCAATTCTACGAAGATGCGATGCCTTTTGGTTTGTATAATGGGGGCTATCGCGTGTGAATTTGCCACTAGAGGCGCTAGTGTCGCGTGAGGTCCAATAACGTTCACTTTTTACTGGTTTTGGCGGGCTTCGTGACATAAATTATAATTTACTGTACTATTTATTGTACTATGGGTACCAGGCAACGGATAAACATACTTATATAATGTAGATAAATACATAATTAAATACATACAACACCCATGACTCGGGCACAAACATTCGTATTCATCATACAACTGTCTGCCCCTACCGGGATTCGAACCCGGGACCTCTAGCTTCATAGTCAGGGTCACTAACCACTAGGCTATCCGGTCGTTATTTGAGAAGAGCATTTGTTTTTCGGAACAAAACGGAACTGCACAACATTGCGGCATAGCTACTCGATATGATGATAGTTATTTATCACTACATAGTATAAATCAAAGTCGCTTTCTCTGTCCCTACATCCCTATGTATGCTTATATCTTCAAAACTACACAACGGATTTTGATGCGTTTTTTTTAATAGATAGAGTGATTCAAGAAAAAGGTTTTATGTATAATTCTACGCAGACGAAGTCGCGGGCAGAAGTTAGTAATTAATAAACTTATTGAGATTCAAGATTTAAAACTTTCTTTCGGCGCCGATCTTATAGAGTCGCCTTTGACACTCTGGACCTTAGTCAACAATGGCGCCAACTGGTGAGCAAAGAAACGATAGTACCCATTTGTGCTCTAATTATATCTTTGCCACTAACTTTTTTGCAGGCGTTGAAATAAGATACATAGATAAGAATACTAGTTATTGGCAGGCAAAGTCGGGGGAAAAACTGATACTTTACTAGTAGTCCGCAGCTGCTTTGTTATTTGATGGTAGAGACGTTTCCTCCTACCCCCGAGACACCTCCATTGTTAAAACGGCTCGCTTGTCTGCCTATCGTGTGTGTATTAAGAATTTCAAATTTACCTAAATATTTACTACTTATCTATCATCAACCCTGACTAGTGGAAATTACTCACACACACACACACACAAATCACGTCTTAATCCCTTACGGGGTAGACAGAGCCTAAAGTAGCAGGTACCTACAGGCCACATTTAGCAAGATTGTGGGCGTAGGTGGAAAATGGAATCAAAATAGTGATGGATTGCTAGCCTCATCGCCTATAACATGATTCCTATTATAATCGCCCATTCCCTCGATGGGCTTTTACCATCTGCGCGGGTAGAGAAGCAACTGGTGCATTCTATGGTTTTTGTTTGCTTCCAGACCAGCATGGAAATTACTAATTATTTCAAAATGAAAAACTAGGTATTATATTGTTGAAATGAAAAACGTATCTCTTATGTTTTTTGTCACTTTTATGCCCATGTTTGTCACAAAACTGACACCCCTTGCTGAGCTGCCTGCCTGGTCCCTTGCTGCGCTGCCCGTCTGGTGGCTCGCCTTCTCTCCGGTAAGCTGTAAAAGCTGTCTAGGGCTCACGGCAATAGTCCGTTCGAAAAAAAAACTGACATACTAAAATTGTATGCCAATTTAAGCAATGTTTTTGAACAACTGGTTCACCTTAAATTGAAAATGTTTAAACGAGGACCATAATTTTTAATGTGTAGGTCGATTTGCGCAAAGATAAAGTTATATTTTACTGTTCCATTTTATACCAATAAGTTACATAAAGCTCTAACCACTAGCCTCATAAATATGTAACGGGCGCTACAATGTGCCAACTCTTTATATCTTTTTAACTGTCACTTAACGTACTTTATCTATGTTTAGTCGTGTATTTTATAAGCGACTCTAAAAGCTTTTGTATATCCTCTTAGCTTTTTTATTTCTCGAGGGATTTATTTCTAGAATACCAAGAAGAAGTTAGGTTGGGGCATGACGTGGACGGAGACAAATAGCTTTTGGTTGGCACATAGCTTCTTGAGCGTCGTCGTCTAGTAAACGGCCGCGCGACGTCGAGGCAACGTCCACGTTTTCTAAAGCCACGATTGACACCGCGTCAACGCTGTGGCTTTAACAAGACGCTGACGTTCGAAAGACGCCACTGGTGACGCGGCGTCGCGTGATCGTTGCGTCGATATTGCGCGGGAGTTTACTAAAGGTAGACGCTGGAAATACGCTAAGTGTGCCCGCGCCGTAACACTCGCGGTAGACTGTCTGTTTGTTCATTCTGGAACATACTAACATTTCGATAAGCGACCATTTTGTGTACGGTCGAAGAAGCAGAATCGCGTACAGTTAGCGTCATATCATATGAAACATCCAAAGTGGTCAAAAAGTGCGACAGAACATATTATTGCTATGGTGTGCCAAACTATTTGGCCAACTTGGATGCTTCAAACTATATGATGCTGACTATACCTATGGAACCACAATCACAATAATTTCTTGGGCATATGTTTTTGTGTGTGTGTGTGTGTGTGTTTCCATAAATTGTTCGATTTCAAAGTGGGAATCGGGGTGCGAGTCGGGTTACCTCCGCGTGTGGTCAAGAGCTGCGATTCGTTTTAAGATCCGTTCAGGGGGAAGAGCTGTGCTTGATCCGGTGCACCCTGGGCATCGGTAAATGATTTCCTGGCAGATCTTTTGACCGTGTTCTGCCGTACGTTACCAACATTTTTTGTCACAAGATTTTTGAATACTGTATTTATTACTTTGACATTAAAAAAGAAGAAGAAGAAAGTGTGTATAGCTTCTCCAAGCAGATGGTAAGACTTCGCGGGGTCCGTTCGGTAGGTTTATTGTCTAACTCGCTCGCAATCGCCATCGTGTTCATTTTGACAGTTCATATATGGGCTGACAATCGGCATCGGAATCAGCTAGCTGTCACATTCATACAAGAACTGTCAAATTGAACACGATGGTGACTGCGAGCGAGATAGACAATAAGCCTACTGATCGCTGCCACCGCCGCAGCGCTTGCGCTACTCTGTCCCGGCGTGGAGAGTAGCCGGGCCAATCACATTTGCCCCAATGTTACAGATTGCTTAACTTAATTGCTTGCTTGCTTGATTGCTTAATTGCTTAACACTAAATAACTCACTGGCTCTTTTGCCTTCCTCGGTGTATATAAAGTAAAATTCAGCACAATACCTGAAAAGATAGAAAGACAAAAAACATTAGTTCATAAATAGTAATTGTAAGAAGTAAAAAGTCAGGTGAATGGTTGACGAAGACTTGCACATAAAAAAAGTTTTCATAGAATTTGTATGATGATTATTAGTGTTTGTTGAAAATTTCAAATATCTTCCTATTACAGTTTAAAAGATACATACATACATATTTATCCCTTACAGGATAGACAGAGCATTAGGTCACAAGACCTAAAGGCCACGTTCAGCATGATTGTGGGCGTGTAGGTGGAAAATGGATTCAAAATAGTGATGGGTCGCTAGTCGCATCGCCTATAACATGATTCCTACGATTTTCACCCATGATGGGCTTTTTCTTTGCTCCCATTCCAGCTTGGAAGCGTTGTTAGCAGGTTTAAAATATACAGTTCTATAACGGGCGACAGAGGGTTCTTAATTATTATGCTATTTATATCATCATCATAAATTTAAGAGCCCAGTAGGCTTATTACCTAACTCGCTCGCAATCGCTATCGTGTTCATTTTGACAGTTCATGTATGGGCTGACAATTGGCATCGGAATCAGCTAGCTGTCACATTCATACAAGAACTGTCAAAATGAACACGATTGCGATTGCGACCGAGATAGGTAATAAGCCTCCAGCTCTTGTCGGTGGATTAATCGCCATTCTCTTCTTCTTTCTGCCGTTGCTTTGAGCTCCTGATACGAGGCTGAACCTGTATACAGAACCCTAATAAAGGCGTGGCCAGTTCGAACTCGAGGACAAAAACGTCAATTACTTTACTGATATCAGCCCCGCCCTCGTCCATAAACTTTATGTCGTTAATATTTTATCAAATCATAGGCCGAGACTTTTTACAAGTCGTTGTTTATTTAGGCCGGCGATAAAACAAAACAATGAAACGCGCAATAATCTGCGGGAAGCTTGACCGTCACTGAGAAACTAATATGCTTAGTGTAAGTTTTCGGTCACAAAACACGTCTCGAACGCGGTTGCGTTAAAACGTCAAATACTATGAGAACAGTTTGTTGCCGTTTCGATCCGCAAGTGGCGCTACCAATTTTCCCATAGTAATTGAGACGTTAACGTGAACACGCAAAGAGCCTCTAGTGTAAGTTTTCGCATATAAAAACGTCTCGAAAGCGTTCACGTAAACGTCTCAATTACAATGGAAAAATTGGCAGCGCCACTTGCGGATCGAAACGGCAACAAACTGTACGTCTAGTGTAAGTTTTGGAACAAATTTTCGTTTACTATTCGAAAGTTAACAAGCTAACTCATAACGATACGTTTCTTTTCACCGTCACAATAGTATGCGCTCGATCGCTGTTACGTTGTCACGTCGCGGCGTATTCCATACAAATTCGGTGAGTTCGTTTCACTTTGCGTTGCGTTTCTCACAAGTATCACTGCTCACTTAGACTATTTTCAGTGCATATTTAATTAACAGATTCAACATGAAACTACCGTGAGACTTAATCATAATTAAGAAACAGGATGACAAGGGGTCTGCTGTCGCTGACGCTTTATATCAGGTTTGATAAGGTGTCCGTACTGGCGAGAAAAAAGTTTTTCATTCCGCGGAAAGTACGTGAAGCCATTGAAATAATGTCGGTATCCCAATTTCAACCGGGATAGTGGATGGTCGGTGCCCCCGAGTTGGAAAACTGTTTTAAATATTGGCCAAACGGTGAGTGTGAGCGAACCTTTACGGAGTGACGTCATCAGTGTTGTGTGCTGCCCTACATTTGACAATAATAAAAATGAAAACGAGGGTAGTTATGCGCCGCTGTCAGTTGCGTCGAGCAGCCGCGCGAACAGAGCGCTGGCGCGCAGTATTCGTTTCACTGCCGCCGGGGCGAGCGCTCGAGGAAGAAGGACTACGTAATAGTCCGAAACATGTCGAGCATCACTCGACTTTTTATACGTGAGTTATCCGTTTATGTGTTATTATAATTAACAGATTCCTAAAAAGTATCAAAAACACGTATTTCATTTGAACTTTAACAAAATACCTACAAGGTTTATATTCCACATACATTAAGTTAAAAGCAGTCTATCAAGTTCGACAAGGTAATCCCTGCAACGGATTGTGAGCTCTAATTGCACACACACAAGGTCTACAGTCGGTACGTGCGGGATTAGCCGGGATCAGGCGCTCGTCGTTTGTTACTCCAAATAAGGATTTTGGATACAGTTTTATTTTATTTAGTCAGATTGTATTTTGGATAAGATAAGATAGGATAAGATAAAATGAGGGAGGATTTTTTTAAATAGCGTCCGATGGATTCACGATAAGTGTTAATTGGTTTTATACCTTACTAGCTTCTGCCCGCGACTTCGCTGCGTAGAATTATACATAAAAACCTTCCTCTTGAATCACTCTATCTATTAAAAAAAACGCATCAAAATCCGTTGCGTAGTTTTGAAGTTATAAGCATACATAGGGACATAGGGACATAGGGACAGAGAAAGCGACTTTGTTTTATACTATGTAGTGAAGCTGAGTCAAGAGCACTGCTATGTAATATTATCAAAATTTAATAAGATGGTGTGATTTTCAGATTCAGATTTATTTATTGACTGAATAATCAACATTACCTTTAAACTCTTTGATTATCATTAGATGCACACGGAATAACATACATACACACATCTTTATTACATCATTACATCTTTATCCCTTACGGAGTAGACCGAGCCTAAAGTAACAAGACCTAAAGGCCAAGTTTAACATGATTTTAGGCGTGTAGATGGAAAGGGGAATCAAAATAGTGATGGGTTGCTAGCCGCATCGCTTATAACATGATTCCTAAGATTTTCGCCCATTCCCTTGATTGGCTTTTACCATCTGCGCGGGAAGAGAAGCGACTGGTACATTCTATGTTATTTCTTTACTCTCAGACCAGCATGGAAGAAACGGAACAACATTAAATTAAAAAAGTAATTTATAAAATAATAATAACAATTAATATAATTATTATTAAAAATTTAGTAAATCCCCCACAGCAAGCAACGCCGATTAATCATAATAAATAATTAAATTTTATGCCGAAAATAGCAATAGTAAGCTATGATTTTTGTATGCAGATAAAGAACAGCGCCATCTAGTTGGCAACAAATGAAGTGAGGGTTGGCGCCATGGCGACACGGACCTCGCTGGGGTCGCCGTACTGTCGGTGAGCGTAGGCGTTGCCTTACGCCTACGCTTTAGCACTGTAATGCTCACTTACGGTACGATCTTGTGAAATAGTAATGATGTGATCCGGGAAATATTGTATGTGTTCAGTTCACACAGATTAGGTGACTTTCTTCTTGTATATTAGTAGGATTTTACTGAATCAGACCGGCTAGCACGAGAGCGCCCAAGTCGCGTGGCACGCAATTTAAACCACCCGTCTTATTCTAGAACGAACAGTAAGAAAAGTAAGCTAGACGTGCAGACGAAATAAATTTGATTTTTATTTCTTGAGGGTTGAAGGGTTTGACACCCATCAGTGTCTTGTGGTGTATAGGTTTATGGGATTTATGTATGTCTCATGCAGGGGTGTTACGAATATTCGAATATCCGTAAATGCGGAATATTCGCATTAATTCAGACATCTGCATCCGCATTCACATCCGCATCAATCAATGCGGAGTTGTTACGGATGCAGATTCACATCAACAAGACTCGATAAGTGTTTACATGTTAAGAAAGTGGGCGGAGCCAGAGTGGCACGTGCTTCGCGTTTGTTTACATAAATACTATTATGCACTAATAAGTATTATTATGCATTTAAAATTTCAATAATTATCCTTTTAAAATCTCAAAATCCGCATCCGCATCACATCCGCATCCGCGGATGTGAACTTCTAATAATCCGCATCCGCATCTGCATCCGCTGATGTCTAAATTTTTGCATCCGTAACAACTCTGGTCTCATGTGGCAGCAGAGGTTGGCTTGCATGAAAAAACATATTACGCACAGGCTTCGCGATCTTGCAAGTGTTTTTGTTCACAAAGCAACCGGCCCTGAATATACATTCTATGCTTAATTATATCGTATACAGCATTTGACACCCCACGGTCACAGTATATATATAAGCTAAAGCAGTAAGGAAACTACGAACAAATCGGTTGAAACGAAACACGCACACAGACGCGCGCTTTACACGGCCTCTAAGCGGACCTGAGCCTGAGCGGAGTGGACGAGGTCCGCTTAGGGGCCGTGTAAAGCGCGCGCCTGTGTGCGTGTTTCGTTTCAACCGATTTGCTCGTAGTTTCCTTACTGCTTTAGCTTATATATATATACTGTGCCACAGTCCCCTATGAGCCGCAACTCGAAGCCCGGGCCGTATTTCAAGCCTAATCAAAGCGCATAAACCCAGCGGCCACCAAATTGCCCTGACACTCGACTCTGGCGCTGTATTTTTAGCCAATTAGGCGACAACCAATAAACATGTAGCGATCGTAATATTTTACACATAAACCAGTGTGTCAACTAAGGAGAGCCACCTTCAAACCCCTTAACATCCAAGTCGAGATTAGTACTACAAGCTTACAAACAGACAAACAAACTTTCAACTTGAAACTACCGCGAGACTTAATGATAATTACACATAAACGGATAACTCACGTATAAAAAGTCGAGTGATGCTCGACATGTTTCGGACTATTTCCGAGAGGAAGGACTACGAATCATATCACTACATAGTATGAAACAAAGTCGTTTTCTCTGTCCCCATGTCCCTATGTCTCTTTGTATGCTTAAATGCTTATATCTTCAAAACTACACAACGGATTTTGATGCGGTTTTTTTAATAGATAGAGTGACTCAAGAGGAAGGTTTTTATGTATGATTCTATGCAGACGAAGTCGCGGGCAGAAGCTAGTTATTAATATTTAAAAGACAAAAACACGACTGCGTAAATTTTTTTTTTTTATAGTTTTGATGTAAGTACCTACCCAGTGTCACTCTCGCGAATCCAATCAGCCATTTAAGCTCTAGAGAGACGAAAAAAAATTAACATACATACATAATAATCGAAAAACATAACCCTCCTTCTGGCGCAGTCGGCTAAATAACTGTCAAGAACAACACAAACAAAAAAAGTGAACATCCTAAATCAAACAAAAACAAACAAAAATCGATTATGCCAAACTTCCGTCACTTATTCCGCGACGCGGGTCAGGGGTCCTCAACCCTTTGCCGTGATGTAAATTTCACGACGCTTGACCCAAAGTTGAGCGCTCCTGGATAATGACCAAGTTTCTTTGTCCCCTACATTCGCTTTGTAAATCTAGAGCATTCTGAGCATTACACGATTGTTATTTCCTTTGTATGAATAAGGAAAAATACATGGTCTCGACAACGTTTGTGGAACAAAATATACAATTTGGTTACCATTATGTTAATTTATTAACACAAAAGGAATATACCTTGGAATTACGGTTTATACAACTTACCAGTCATGCATTATAATTTAAGAAGTGTTTTGGTCGGCATAGAATCCCTACTAATATTATAAATGCGAATGTAAGTTTGTTTGTTACGGTTTCACGCGAAAACTACTCAACCGATCATCATGAAATTTTGTACACATGTTCTTGAAGGTATTAGAAGTAAGTAAGTAAGTAAGTAAATGCTTTATTGTACAAATATAAAGAAACAGAAGTAACATAGGATACTTTTTATTAAAAAACTAGCTTTTGCCCGCGGCTTCGCACGCGTGAACCATGAGCATTTCAAAGAAGCTAGCAATCAAGCAAGCGAACACCCAAACCCATGCAAGCAGGCAAGCAAGCATGCATGCAAGTAAGCACGCAAGCATGCATGCAAGCAAGCGTGCAAGCAAGCATGCATGCAAGTAAGCATGCATGAAAGCAAGTATGCAATCAAGCATGCAAAGCAAGGACTCAAGCAAGCATGCAAGCAAGCCCCCGCATTGCCCCGCTGCCTTAATTTTTCTGAAACTGTAAATATTACAGGATTTTTATAAAACCAACCTAACCTAACCTAAAGGGCTGTCCTAAAATATACCTACCCCAAATAGCTTTTGCCCGCGACTTCGTACGCGCTAAGATGTAAAACGAAAAAATAAGTTTTTTCCCGTTCCCGTGAAAATTTTGGGGAGTGCTTTCGGAGTACACTTAAAGCCTTTAAAGAAACACACATTATAAATGTTAAGTCTCTTTCTTCCGCTGTTTCGTCTGGAAACGTAAAATCCCGGTTTTTCCCGTTCCCGTAAAAATGTTAGGAAATCCTTTGTTAATGCTTCCTTACACTCCCTAAGGAAGCTAAATGCTAAATTTCATCTTTCTATAACCAGTAAAACGAAAAACCCCGTTTTTCCTGTTCTTATTCCTATGTGTGCCAAATTTCAAGTTTCTAGCCATATTATGCCTACCGCAGTATTTCTTTGTAAACAAATATTTTTCCCGTTCCCGTGGGAATTTGGGAAAGTACTCTCTTAATGCTCCTCTGCACTCCAGAAGCAACCTACATGCCGAATTTCAGCTTTCTGCAACCAGTAAAACGAAAAGTTCCGTTTTTCCGGTTCCCGTGGGAATTTCGGGAAATCCTTTTTTTATTGTTTACACTCCCCAAGGGAACTTGAAGGCCAAATTTCAGTTTTATACGACCAGTAAAACGAAAAATCGATCCCGTAGAACTGAAAATATAAATCCCGTTTTTTTCCTTATCCCGTGGGAATTTCCAAAAATCATTAAGACATTATTTTACTATTATAATCACCTACTTCTATGCCAAATTTGAACAGTAGTAATTATAGTTCATAGGATTTCGTTTAACTGAATATATAAATAAAATATCCCGTGGGAATTTCCAAAAATCCTGAAATTAGTTTCTTCGTTTTGTAATCACCTACTTTTGTATCAAATTTGAAGAGTCTAGTTATTATAGTTACTGAGATTGCGTCACTCGGAGTCGAATATATAATTCCCGTTTTTTCCTTATCCCGTGAGAATTTCCAAAAATCCTTCCTTAGTGGATGCCTACATTGTATAAGGTATCTATGTGCAAAATTTCAAGTCTCTAAGTCCAGTGGTTTGGGCTGTGCGTTGATATATAGTTAAGTCAGTCAGTCAGTCAGTCAGTCAGTCAGTCAGGACTTTGAATTTTATATGTATAGATATATTTTTTTTATGTCGTCACTCTGACGTTATCTGCGCGGACGAAGTCGCGGGCAAAAGCTAGTATACAATATTTTTCTTTTCACGACAAAATTCACTTGGATTTGTTAGCCTAGTGGTTGGACCTGTGGGTCTCTCAAGCAGAGTCGTGGATTCGACCCCGGGCAGCTCTCCTCCGGCTTTTCGGCAATGGAAAACATGGTAATCGGTTTGATATAGGGTCCCGTTTTTACCCTTTGGGTGCGGAACCCTAAAAAATTCTGTAAGCTTCAAACCTTTGTTGTTACCGCAGGGAGACTTGGGTGAAGCTCTATGTATGACCCTTTTACAGTTTAGAATAGAAGCGATTGAACAAAACGATCCCAAAACATTGTGTGCCGAATACACTTTAATGTATTGAAGTTCAGCCAGAATAGCTTTTCAGTTGACTCAGGGTCCATAAGTCGCTGGTCTAGTCTAGACTTCAGGCGGACAGCTGTAAGGCTATCAAGTTACCAACAAAACAATTCTATAAAGAACGTGCGTGGGATCTCAAAGACGAAGCTGAAAGGGTTTTTGTGTCAAGTCAACCTTGCTCAAGTTGGCCATTTATGATACATACATACATAAATCACGTCTTTATCTCTTACGGGGTGGACAGAGCCAAAGGTAACAAGACCTAAAGACCACGTTTAGCATGATTGTGGGCGTATGGATGGAAACGGGAATCAAAACAGTGATGGGTTGCTAGCCACGTCGCCTATAACATGATTCCCAAGACTTTCGCCCATTCCCGCGATGACTATGTGATTGAGCTAAAAAGTTGGGTACTTTTTTTTTTTTTTATATGAATAAGAAAGCAAACGAGCAAGTGGGTCATCTGATGGTAAGTGATCACCACTGCCCAAAGACACCCGCAACCCCGGAGGGATTGCAGATGCGTTGCCAACCTAGAGGACTAAGATGCAATGCCTCTTGTGCCCGTAATTTCCCCGGCTGTCTTACTCTCCACACCGGAACACAGCAGTGCAAGCACTGCTACTTAGCGGCAGGATTAGCGAGTACTTGAGTAAGTCGGATAACAATACAATTGTAGCGACCCTAGCGCCACCTAGTTGGCCTCTACATAACTACTTCGACGCACGAGTAGCTAGCGCCAGTTCTAATGACAGCTGTCACATCGTTCTACATGCCGCTAACGAAGTTTCTCAATGCGGCTGCATAAATACAACTCTCAACTCTCTTCCTTTGGACTTCGGTCCCCAGGCATAACATCTGCCTGGAGAGAGATCTCTCTATTGTGGCACTCCCCACACAATAATCGGTAGTGGAGTTTTGAGGACCCAGCCATGATCGTCTCCGCAGGAGGGAACTCTTCAGCGGTTGGTCCGATTGACGTGGAATTTGGTACACAATATGTAGGACAGAATAGATGACCATACATATATTTTATCTTCATCCAACACGCACATCGTTATGGCTTTAATGCCAAAGCGGTGGATATTAAAGCTCTCAAAAAGCTTCCTCGCCCGTGACAGAGCATGCGCCAGGAAATAATTACATTGCAAGTTAATTCGTGTAATCGTCATAATGAGTTTTCTGCGGAGTTAAAATTTAATCAAGCCATTAGCGTGGATGTGACGAGAGATAATTAACAGACCGTTTCATTTTTACACCGGCTACAAATCTGCTTGTTTGAAACAGGTTATCACTTTGTAACTCCGCGATATGGCGAGGTCAAGTAAAACAGCCACGCTCGAATTCGTTTATCGGGATAAAAACTATCCTATGTCCTTCCCCAGCGACTGAAACTATCTCTGTACAAAATTTCATTGAAATCGGTTCAGTGGTGTAAGCGTGAAAGCGTAACAGACAGATAAAGGTACTTTCGCATTTATAATATTAGTAGGGATTCATGCAATCATCGAAAAAGTAACCAAAATATATCAAAATATTTATTTCCGTTAGGTGATCACTCACCATCAGGTGACCCACTTGCTCGTTTGCCTTCCTATTCATATAAAAAAAAAGGTACTTTTTTACGACCTGTTACTTAACTAGCAATCTGTGTGTGTCTGAATGGAATTTTGCTACTCAATTTTGAAGCAGATATCTTCAACCTATTAAGCTGAAATTTTGCAATGTGTTAGCCGGATAAAACAACAATCTGATAATGAATTCCTGGTGACCTGGTGAGGACTGTCTTAGCAGGACGAAACTCTTTAACGGTTAGTCCGCTTGACTTTAAATTTGGTATCCTTACTTAATGTAGAATAGATGACAACGCAAGTGCAGTTAACTACAAAAAGTAACAGTCAGCAAAAAACTTTGTATTTAATAGGTATTTTTTTTTGCAGATTTCGGTCTCGAGTCTATTTTGTCTGTGGGTACAGTTAATGAACAATAAAAACTAAATAAAGTTTATTCATGGGGTACGATACAAGATTTTCGTTGTGATCTTTCTTGTTCACAAGCGCATGCTGGTTCAACCCTTTTCGTGACCAAAGTTAACCCTCAGTCGGTTTCTTCTGAAATTCTGAACCATTTCATCCATGGACCGGCTTCTCGGGGACTCCGCTTACTGTTTATTAAAACTCTTAACTCGCGCAAAACAAGCGGCTTATATTCCCACCGCTCACTTAGTGCTAAAAGCCACAGGCGAGCTTTCAAAACTTATAAAAGCTTCAGATGCCAATAAATATGAAATAATTAGCTCTTCCATCGGAAAGTTTGCAGATAAACGTACAGAATTCCTCGCAATATTTTCCTTCGCATAGTCACATGGTAATTTTAAAACGTAATTTCACACATAAATTCCGAAAAACTTAGAGGTGGTCCGGGATTCGAACCCACGACCCTATACTTGAGAAGCTATAGTTCCAATATGCTACCACTAATTTACTCACAAAATCTTACTAATGATTTTAGAATACCGTCATCAACCTATTAATCTAACAAAAACAAACTCAAAATCTAAATCTAAATCTAACCAACAAAACCTTTTCTTCGGCGGCAGCCAACGGCAGCTAAGTTAACCAAGCTAATACTTACCACTAGCTTCTGCCCGCGACTTCGCCCGCGTAGAATTTGACTTAGGAACTGATGTTGATAATATAATATATTCTGCAATAATTATGTACATTACGACTCTAGGCAGCTACGACCTTTGACGTGTTTATCGCTATCCCGCGGGAACTATGCAATTTTCCGGGATAAAAAGTAGCCCATGTTTTAATCTAGGGTACCAGCTACCTTCGTTCCAAACTTGATCCAAATCCGTTCAGTGTTTTCAGCGCGAAGAAGGAACAAACATACACACTCACGCACTCACATCCTCACTCACAAACTTTCGTATCACTATCACTACATAGTATAAAACAAAGTCGCTTTCCTGTCTGTCCCTATGTGTGCTTATATCTTTAAAACTACGCAACGAATTTTGATGCGGTTTTTTTAATACATAAAGTGATTCAAGATATGTATAACTAGCTGTTGCCCGCAACTTCGTCTGCATAGAATTCTTCTATCGCTACCCCGCAGGAATTACGCCACTTTCCGGGGTAAAAAGAAGCCTATGTGTTATTCCAGACTATAATCTATGTTCCAAATTTCATCCAGATCTGTCCAGTTGTTCTGGCGTGAAAGAGTAACAAACATCCATACTTACAAACTTTCGCGTTTATAATATTAGTAGGATATAAGTAAGATAGGATATTATAGTAGAATGCGTTGTAATAAGTTACAGCCTTTGTGCGAAGCCCATTTCGTGGCTGTATCGATTGCCCCATGCAATCGGTGGGTCGACCTTGACCGAGCACGCCAACAGAACTGCTTGGTCACTGAAGGGGAAACGACTTACTTGCGGCAGGAAAACGTCAGCGATTTAGTGAAGCCATGGAAGTAAAGTACAGGAAGAACCAAAATATAAAGCTCGTCGCTTATGGGACTAAATTAAGGAGTGAGAAGGTCTAAGAAGAGTGACCATAAACGTGTGTAAAAGAGACAGTGAATGTTAAGACCGCTGTGTTTGTGGCACATATGGGTGCGGGTCAAAATGCATGATGATTCAATAAATAAATTAATGAAAAAATAGTACCGCTTTAAAATGTATAAAAGTAGCCTAAATCCGCCTATAGATTTCATAATAAATTGTATTAGTTACACTACTTTAAAAATGTCGAGGAATGGGCGAAAATATGAATCATGTTATAGGCGATGCGGCTAGCAACCCATCACTATTTTGATTGCACTTTCCACCTATACGCCCACAATCTTGCTAAATGTGGGCTGTAGGTACCTGATACCTTAGGCTCTGTCAACCCCGTAAGGGATAAAGACGTGATTTGAGTGTGTAAGTATGTATGTATAGCCGCATAAAATGCACACAATATGTAGCACACTGCACAAGCTGCAAGCACGTCGTTTGAGCCGGGATCGCGTGTTAATGCAGATATATGCAAATAGCAGCCTTCGTCGGTCTTAATTTATGCATGTAAACAGGCAAGCGGGCTTAAGAAAGTATTTAGTTGCTGAATATTGATTGGATGGAAACAAGGAAATCAATAAACAATTAAAAGCAACTCCAGCAACACTGGAGAATTGCAAATGCATTGCCGGCCTAGAAGGCTAAGAATACCGCGTGTGCCAGTAATTTCACCGGCTGTCTTCACGTCGGAACATAGCGCAAGCATTGCTGCTTGGCGGTAGAATTAGTTAGTAAGAATGTGTTAATCCGGATGATCTTACCACCTGCAAAAAATATTATAAAACTTGTACCTAGTTAATCGTACTGTGACGCCTCTTTTCCATAAGGGTAGGTAGAAACTACTTTGTTCCATTGACTAAGATCCTGACGTACTACTTTCTCGCTTCATCCATGTTCATTAAAATCTTCATACCTCGATTTAGGGCATTCTTGACTCGACCTTTTGTCAAAACTTCCCCAATCCCCCCCCCCCTTCTTCGTCTTTATACGCCCTTAATCATGCTAAGCGTGGCCTTAAGGTTTTGTTACCTATGTACGCATATATGTATGCCCCCAATGTGGTCACGGAACATCCGTGTAGGCCTTCCCCTCCCCACCTGTTCGCACTTGCCATGTAAATCTGTAATTTATTAATCTTCACGTAAATAAAGGTTTCTATTTTATAATAACGCATGTTCCAATTCTAATAATGTCGGAAGCGGCGAGCGTTCCCCGTAATTACTTCACAAGGATTAAACACTTCCTTTAATTACTTTACAGGTAATTACGTAATCAGCCGTCGAGATTAATCCGTACCCGTAATAATCAGTGTAATAATTATGATTATGTTATTTTACCAAACCAATTATAGCACCTAATGTAGTTGAAACATACATTTTATATTATGTCATGAGTTCAATCTTAGGAATCAAGGTATAGGCGATGCGGCTAGCTACCTAACACTGTTTTGATTCCCCTTTCCACCTATTTTACATTTTACGTGACAGTTAGCAACGGGTAGAAAAATTCGGAGACTACCCACCTGCTATGGGTGGTGTAAGGATATAGCACGCGTCACGGAATGACGAGGATCCGGGTTCGATTCCCGGCCATACCTAGCTTTACTTTCCGGATTTTTCTGTGTTCTAATTTTCACTGACATTTAGAAATTTAAGGTGGAGCTAACAAAAATCTCCGTATTTTTTCTCTCACGCCCACTAAACTACAGTGTATTAACTGATCCACGATCCCATAGCCCAGGGTAATATTCGGGTAATATTCGGGCGATATACTGGGTAATATAGTTAATAATTAACTAGTATTAGTCATAAGTGCCCTCGTAATGTCGAGTCGTAACGTACGGGATGACGTCGGGCTAATTCGCAGCGCTATTATACTATAATTCATATGTACAGGCTGAAGTTGAGTCAACGTTGATAATAAGAATAAGAAAACTTTATTAGCTGATACAGAAACACAAACAGAATATTGTACATGGATACTTATTGCAACCAGCCAAATGGCCGCCACTCAGCTGCGTCACGATAACATCCAGGATAATGTCGTTGTGGGCTTCAAATAAAGCAACACACATGAGTGCATTTTAATCTTATTTTATTAATAAAAAGACAACCGATATAACGTGAGCCCAGCTCGTTTCTATCTACACACAATGTTGCCAGCAGTCAAAAAATAATAACAAAATATTATGTACGGTAGTGTACATAAACTGCGGGCCAGGCCAAAGCTAACTCTACACAATTAAAAAACTTAAATCTTACAAACTAACTTACTTTAAGTATGCAGGTATACTCAGACTATTATAAATAGGTAACTATAATTTTACAGCAAGGATATTGTTAAGCCAATCTTATTCAGCTTCTGAGTATAACTACATAAAGCAGATCATTCTAAACATTTTTACAGATAAACAGGAACCTATAATTACATAACCATAACACCAGCCATAATAAGCACACAGCTCCACTTTACTAAACTATGTGAAATTGTTTTTTAACAATTGAAGAGAAAAAAAAGAAAAACAATCTATTCTACCTTAATGAACATATGGTTCACTCTAGCAAACTACGTGGAATTAGTGTTTGTTTATAATACAAACGCGCACCCCGCCAGAAAGATACAAAAGAACCAATCCATACTCGTAACCTTAAATCTTAGTCGTCAACAGGTAGAGGGCATACTTTCATTACACTTGTACGCATAATATAACCAGTTGCAGTTTTCACATCAAGTGCCCTCACCATATTGTCTTTACCAGGATATGTTTGTACAATTCTGCCCATTGGCCATTTTAAAGGCGATATATTGTCAGATCTAAGAATGACTAGCTCTCCAACGTTCAAATTTGGCCTTTCGCTTTTCCACTTGGGGCGATTTTGCAGCATAGTTAGATATTGTTTAGACCATTGCTTAAAGAAGTTCTGCTGCATGTGTGTACATTGCTTCCAAAAGGATAAGCGATTAATTGGTTTATCAGATACATCAGGCTCTGGATAACATGTCAATGGGGCTCCTGTCAAAAAGTGGCCAGGAGTTAAGTATGATAGATCATTAGGATCAGATGACATTTTTGTAAGAGGACGCGAATTCAAAATTCCCTCTATTTGAATTAGAACCGTATTAAATTCCTCATACGTCAACACGCTGTTACCAACTACCCTTTTTAGGTGATACTTAATCGATTTTACCCCGGCCTCCCATAGGCCAGCAAACACCGGGCTATACACGGGCACAAACTTGAACTCTATTCCCTGATCAGCAGTGTATACCTGCACAGAGGATCGGTGATCAGCGGATTCCTGCAATCTATATAGTTCTTGTAACTGCGTGTTGGCGCATTTAAATGTGCCTGCATTGTCACAAAAGATCTGAGAGGGTTTATTTCTACGTCCTATGAAACGCTTCAAACAATTCAAGAAATTATCAGTTGTCATGTCAGAGGCCAGCTCCACATGAACCGCCTTTGTGACGAAACAAACAAATATAAGTACTGTAGGAACTAGGTTTCGTTTGTACAAACCTTTGTGCAAACAAACCGAGATGCTGGCAGGTAATGCAATTATTTGTAATTTAAGTTTAGAATTTTAATGGAATAAAGAAACAAAGTGTTTCCCCAGTGCATTACCTGGACAGCTGCCTCCGAAGGCATAGACATTTTGATTATAATATGTTTAAGTCTTTTAATGTGAATAAATCCTCGTAAAGATCCTTGCGGTAATCTTTTATTTGACGACGCGAACGTCGATCCGTACGTACTCGCCTACCCAGGAGTTTCCCAAGTTCAGAGTAGACCTGGCTACAACCCTCACGGCTTGCAAATGGTGGAGGGCGCGTTCGCGTAATCTTTCGATACCGCCGGTCTGTTTTATGATTCCAGAGTGAGACCGCGTTGCCGCATGAAGGCACCGCATAAAAAAACCCATTATAATTTTATAAACCGTATTCCCGTACAAGTGAAAAAGGGAATTGCATGGAAAAAAGGGTGTGGTATTTACCATATAAATATATAAGAAGATATAAAACGTAAGTAAAAGGTTATTTAATATCTAGAAAGTGTGGGCGGAAATCCCAGAAGAGAAGGGTAGAGAAGAAGAAAATGGAGAAGTTTAGCGGCATGACGGACTCCGCAGACTTCTTAGAACAATTTGGCCAGGTGGCTATAATAAAAGGATGGACGGATCCGCAAAAAAGAGCGGCGATCTCAATCTATCTAGAGGGGCCAGCATTGGCCTGGTACAAGGCAAACTATTCCAATCTAGCCACTTATGGATTGCTAGAGCAGAAATTATTGGAGAACTTCCCTGCCCAGGAAGACTACGTAGCGAAGTTCTACGGTACAAAACAGCAGGCGCAAGAGTCGTTACTTACTTATTACTACAATTTGGATAGATTAGCGCAGAAGGCACAGATAACAGACGATGCGAGGTTTGTGAGGCATTTTATTAAATCCCTCGGCACAAAATATCAAATGTTATTTGCAGCAAGACTCTTTGGCTCTAGAGAGGAGCTCAGGAGATCAATCATGCAGTTAGAAGAAGTTTGTTGTCCCGAAAGTGAAAGAAAAGAATTAGCGTTGCCATTATTTTATTCAGAAGAAAAAAACTTCAATCGTCCAGCACAGGGGGATTTTGGGGTTAATGTTTCGGTACGTTCGCCATGGTCGAACTACGGAACACCGACAACTCCAACCACATCTATCGAACCACGTAGAGTGCCGCAACCAGCGTCATCTGCATATGGTGGTTATAATTTACGTCCACGTGACTTACGTCGAGGATCACAGCCTCAGGAGCAACGTCAGGCAGCGCAGGCGAGCGCTTCGTCTTCAAATATCCAGCAGCGTCGGGGTCAAGATGTACCAAGATTAAATGTAGTTGATATCTATACTCTTAACCATAAGAAAGTAGATTCTTGCATTCCGATAGAAATAAATAGCAAGAAATGTGAGGCGTTAATTGATACAGGAGCCTCTGTCTCCGTAATCTCTGTATCTTTTGCAGAAAAATTGCAGCTGAAATGGCAGCAATCGGGTAGTGCTCCATTGAGAGTGGCTGGCGGCTATAAACTTCAGCCATTGGGATCCGTTACCGCTTCATGTTTGGTAGATTACTTCTACTGTAAAATAAATCTGCTTGTCATAGATGAAAGTCCGGAAACACTTATTTTGGGCCGCGATTTTCTAGATAGTTATGAAGCTATAATCGACTTTTGCTCGAAAAAAGTAATTCTGAAAGGCAGATTTGTAGTTCCATTCGTATCAACAGTATCTGACAACTGTGTTTCTTTCAAAAAATCAGCGCCGTCAAACTTGAATGACTGCGAAGTATCGCAACTGAATAAGGTTGATTGTGAGTATGTTACAGATTCTGCCGGGCAAAGGATGAGTATTGTGAAAGAAACTGTAAAGGACGAGGTTCGATTCCTCGATTCAAATTTGTCGACCATGAAGGAGCAGTCGAATTCGGATGGTTTTGAAATAGAATGTTGTAATGTTATTGATTCTGTTTCAGACGATGTGTATCAAAAGGTTGGGAATGTTGAAGTGATGGTAAAAGAAAGGTTTCCAGAGTGCGAAAAGAGGCAAGATTTGAAGGGCGATGGTTTGACACTTCTACGAAAGAGTCAGGAAAATTCTGAGGGTTTTCCCTTTAGAATGAAAGGTATGTTACGTCAGCGATGTGTGAGGGAGAGCGATGTTTGTCAGGCGACAGTTTGGAACTATGGTCCATCTAGACGTTTTTCGAAAGGTCGCGAGCGATACTTCATGGCAGGTTTTAAGAAAAAAACTTAGGTCATTTATATCAAACTTTGACAGTTGCCATTTGTAATCATTGAATTTAATTTAATTAATTTAATTTAACGTGTAAATCTTAATTTTTCATAATGATGTTCGCGCTGAATATATCTGATGAGAGATGGCTGCATATGCAGAGGAAAAGTCGTTGGTTCGTATGTGTACAGGGGTTTAAGCAAAATCGGCCCAAAGTTAAGTAATCTTGTATATTTTTCTTAGTTAGTAGCGCAATAATTGCTACATCATTCGTACGTATGACTAAATGTGTCCATATAATCCAAAGGACACCTTTATACATTGCGTGGATTTGGTTGTAGTAATACTTGTTGACTTCTTGTGATATTGTGATGTTTTTTATTGTGATCTCTTACATATGTTATGACCAAAGTCATGTGTTGATTATATGATAATATTTAATATAATAAATCATATAATTAGCTATACATATAATGAGCTAATTAGAACTAAAGTTTTTAACTTAATTGTTAATCAATGAGTTGGTTAATAATCAATATTGTTGGTGTTGTGAAACATGTGTAAAGATTTTATATTTATAAACATATGTTTGTGCAAGTAAACTGATATAATTTTGAAAATGATAGCTAATGATTGTTTGTGTTTTCCTGCTGCAATAGTTAGTGTCTGGGTGTGTTAAAATACTAATATGTGCGTTTTCTTAGCATCATGCCGACTACAGAGGCACAGTTGTGTATGGTCATGGACGATCAACAACTCATCGCGATGTGGTGAGAGTGCTGTCTGTAGGAGGATCCCACGTGCTATGATCGTGCTTGCGGTCGGAGATGGCGATGCCATCAAGGAAATCACCCACACACTACATAGAAAAAGATGACCGAAGAATTGCTGATTGAAAATCTTCAGTCATCGAGGAACGAGGGTGAGCCCAGGGTCCGGGCTTGACCATGCAGCAGCAGGATAGGCGCTTAATCTCGTTAATTTCAACATAAACTATGTTAGTTAAGTTTATAGCTTTAAGATATATATAATAAAATAAAAAAACCACGATTCTAGATGTGGCTGGAAGTTCCTTCGCACCCACACGTGGGGGTTGAGATTTCCAAACGCATCTATTAAGGTATAGCATGAGCTTTCATGGCACCTAGAGGTAGGGCATGAGCTCATAGCGTCTTAGATGCCTTTACGGATACCTCCGGCCAAGTACTGTGGTCTGGTGTATCTGGAGTCAAAGGAATAAATTTGCTCTAGAGCCCGGTATGGCTAATTTCCTGTTTTAAAAGTAAATTTATTCTGAGACGGTAAACTCTATTGGCAAACATTCCAGCTATGCAAATAGGGGTTGCCAGTGATTGTTAGGACATAGACATATGAGTCTTTTATGAGTATCATATGGCTGTGTCTGGCTGTAAAGGCATAATTTAAGAAAATTCGCAATTGTGGGCCAAGCAGTTGGTTGAAATTTTCGTCTGGTTTTCATCAACCGGAAGTCAGCACTAACTTTGTCACAGTTGTTTTGTGTCTCGGTTGACATTTAGCTTCTATCATATTCGACAGAGTTAATGTTGGACTAGTCATAAGTGACCTGCTTAGGGGGGGACTCCAGACTTAGGCAGGGTGCTTAGGGCTCTCTCCTCCCTGAGAGAGAGGGAGAGGTAATGTAGGAACTAGGTTTCGTTTGTACAAACCTTTGTGCAAACAAACCGAGATGCTGGCAGGTAATGCAATTATTTGTAATTTAAGTTTAGAATTTTAATGGAATAAAGAAACAAAGTGTTTCCCCAGTGCATTACCTGGACAGCTGCCTCCGAAGGCATAGACATTTTGATTATAATATGTTTAAGTCTTTTAATGTGAATAAATCCTCGTAAAGATCCTTGCGGTAATCTTTTATTTGACGACGCGAACGTCGATCCGTACGTACTCGCCTACCCAGGAGTTTCCCAAGTTCAGAGTAGACCTGGCTACAACCCTCACGGCTTGCAGTACATAGCCTTTGTGAAATACTGGCTTTCTGACGCGAGCAAATTTCAAATTAAAAGGCCCAGCATAATCTATTCCTACCCTCTCAAACGGTCTTGCAACACGCACTCTTTCTTTGGGCAATGAACCCATTAATTGAGTTGCACTTTTTGCTTTAAGTTTGAAACAAGTAATACATTTGTAAATTACTCTCTTAATTTCTCTAAGAGCATCAACTAGCCAATATTTTTCATTCAGATAGCACAAAATTCCCTTTTGGCTTGTATGTAACAATTGTTTATGAATTTTAAGGATTAGTAGCTTTGTAATATTAGAGCCCTTGACTAATACAATTGGGTGCATTGAAGAATATGGCATAGCAGAATTCTGCAAGCGACCTCCAACCCTTAGCATTTGATGCTTGTCTAAAAAGCAATTTAATGAGCTTAGACTTCCTTTTATTGCTCGGCCTGCCTTAATATCATTTATTTCTTCTGCATAGTTCTGATGCTGATCAAGTTTAATTACCATGTTTAAGCCATCTTCAATTTCAGCAGGTGAAAGCTCATCAAATCTTCGCGAATTTTTATCATATGTACAGTTTTTGTAAAATCTCAGGACATAAGCCATTATTCTTTTAATTTTATCAATGCTTGAAAATTTTGTAATGAATCTAAAATTATTTTCAACACTAACAGTGGTACATAATTTACTTGTTTTATTTTTTAATTCCGGTAAATCCAGTGGTGCCGTCACCTTTGTTTTATTATTGTTTGAATGTATATAATTTTTGTCTTGTAAACAAGTTGGACCATGCCACCATAAAGGATGGCATTGCAACAAATGTGGCTGCACTCCTCTTGATATACAATCAGCCGGGTTGTGATCAGTTGGCACATAGAACCAAGGAAAGTTGCAAGTCAGCTCTTTAATTTTTTTAACTCTATTTGCAACATATGCTTGCAATTTAATTGGCTCAATGTCGAGCCAGCTAAGGACAATCATAGAATCAAGATATAAATATACGTCAATATCATAGTTTGCCTTAAGAATGTTACACAGTCTGTTGACAAGCATCGCAAGTAACAAAGCACTGTTTAATTCAAGACGAGGCGTGCTCATGTCTTTATTGATTGGACATATCCTCGATTTAGAACATAGCAAGCTTATTGTAACCCGACCATCAACATGAACAACTCTTAAATACACTGCACAACCATATGCCTTATTGGAGGCATCGGCATATCCAATCAACTCAGCCTTAATTACATTCCTCACATCTATGTATCTCTTAATTTCTATTTTAGACATTTCAATTAAATTATTTGCAAATGCCCTCCACTCCTCATTCAAGGAAGGGGGAAGCTCATCATCCCATGACAACTGCAGCTTACAAATTTTTTGCAAAATCACCTTTGAAAACACAAATAATGGACCCACAAGACCTAATGGGTCATAACATTTGCTTATAAATGACAAAACTTGCCTACGGGTATATTTTTCTTGTATCTCAGTTTGAGGACAGTTTATAAATAATTTGTCTGATTTGACGTTATACCGCAATCCCAAGGTTTTTACATATAAGTCGTCTTTGTCTAAATCAATATCATTACCAAAACCAAGCTTATCGTGCGGAATGTCATTTAGTAAGCGTTTATCATTCGAGCACCATTTGTGCAACTCAAACCCGCCTAACCGAAGCAATTGAATCAATTGCTCTTTTATCTTTAACAGCATCTGAACATTGTCATGACCTGTAAGTACATCATCGACATACGTTTGTTTACACAAAACTTCAGCGGCCAAGGGAAATTGCTCCTTAAACCTGAATGCTAGCTCAAATAAACATCTGGTAGCTATAAAACATGAACTTTTAAGTCCATAGGTGACCGTCCTTAATTGTATACATTGAATGGGAGAGTTTACATCGCTTCTCCAAAGAATATTTTGTAAAGACCTATATTTAGGATCAATTAAAATCATTCTAAACATTTGTTTTATGTCGGCAATCAAAATGTATTTATGAAACCTAAACCTCAAAAGTATGTCAAAAAGCTCACTTTGAACAATGTCACCGTTTAATAGCACATCATTCAATGAAATCCCATTCTTAGTTAACATTCCACCATCGAACACTGTCCTCATTTTTGTGGTTTTACTTTGGTCATTAAAAACTGGGTGATGAGGCAAAAAATAAACGGCATCATTGACGAGATCATACTTTGAGATATCATATACTACAGCGTGCCCTAATTCTATATATTCATTTATAAAGTCCCTATATTTTTCATAAAGGGATTCATCTTTCATTAAACGTTTTTCGAGATTTAAAAATCTTTGCAAAGCACAGCTAAAAGAATCCCCTAACTCAAGCCTGGTTATTGGCTGCTTCAATGGCAACGCTACTTGAAATTGATTATTAGTTAAAGACACTGACTCCTTAAAACTAGCTTCGGCAAGCTCTTGTTCAGTATTATGCTCAGGAAAACATTCTGGAACTTTTTCTGCTTCCCAAAATTTCTTTATGTTTATCTCAAGTTGTTCTGATTCTAAATCAAAATTTGAAAAAGGCTGACTAACCTCTTTTGTTATAAACAAACTTGTTTTTATGACTGATGTATGCTGCGTAGGCACTGCCCCGGCAACCACGTGACCAAACTGTGTCCTTAGGAGGTATAGGCCATCAAGGTTAAGCGGCCGGACTTGATGTAGTAACGCCTGGAAAAACATATCACAACCCAATAACATAGTGATCGGTTCTGATTTGTCAAAGTTCTCATCAGCAAGTGTGATGTGATTGGGAATATTATTCAAGATTTCCTTTGAAATAGAAAACTGTGGCATGTCATCAGTTATTTTTCCTACTATGCAGCAATCTACATTTAACCTGAACTTATTTATGCAAGAATTAATGGTAACCTTTGCCATTTCTGTGCTTTTTGCTTTACCTTTACAAATGCCTATGATAGTATTATTTTTTTGAAATCTGCTGCATTCAATTTTTTCAGCTAGATCTGAAAGTATGAATGAAATTTGGCTACCTGTGTCTAAAAGAGCCCGGGTTTTAATATATGTTCCATCTTTATTCTTAAGCTTAACCTGTACCGTAGGCAAAATTACCTCTTTTTTATTACTACACAACAACCCTACCCTGCTACCAGAGGGTTTATCTTCAGATTCTTGCTCCATATCAGGTTGCATACTTTGATGCAAAAGTGTATTGTGCGGTGCCTTGCACTCTGCACATTTAAAATTAAACCGGCATTTACCGCCATGCTCATTCAAACATATGATACAGAATCCATTATTCTTACTCATAAAGTTATTGCGCTCATCTGGAGATGCTAATTTAAACTTGGGACATACATATAGTCTATGTATATTTGATTGACAGTACTTACATTTGATCTGCTTCAACTTGTCCTCTTTAGACTTGAAATTTGAGACAAGCGAGCTCCTCCTGGATTTTTCATACCTTGGAGGGCTGTCAGCAACCTGAGACATTGTCTCCAAGGCCGCAGCCTTTCTTTCTATAAATTCAAAGAATGCATCTAATGTAGGCATGTCCTTGCTAAGTTGCTCTAAGTAAAAAGACCTAACTGTGTACTGGTCTAACTTTTTTTGCAATATGCAAATCAGTAAACTATCCCAATGCTCAGTCGGTTGCTGCAAGTTTTTGAGAGCCCCTACATGCTGTCTTACTACATTCAACAAGTTGTGCAGCGATGCACTTGAGCACCTGGCTATTTGTGGCAGGTCTAATATGCAATTAATGTGATGAGTGACCAATCTGGCCCTATTATCATACCTCTGCTTAAGCAGATTAAGAGCAACAACATAGTTTTGCCCATCAAGTGGCAAATGCTTGATTACATCTAAGGCTTCGCCTTCCAAAAAGGAATTTAAATAATATAGTTTGTCACATTGTGACAGCTTGGTATTTTTATCTACAATAGAGGTAAATAAATTTAAAAAGTGTTGGTACTCACTTAGGTTTCCATTAAATGTATTTATCTTAATTTGAGGCAGTTTCTGAAACTGCTTGTCTGCCTTGCCGCTGCACTCTTGGGTGGCCGTGAGCTCCCTAATCATGTTGTTAATTTCGGCCAACATCCTACAGAACTTTTCCTCGATGTTGTCAAAATCATCAAGACCCGTAGGATCGTGTAAACTTATTTCGACTGAGAGCTCAGAATACTGGTTAAACGCGGACACTAGTCTATCCTTTTTAATTTGCATTAACTCAATATCTTCCAAATCGGCATCCTTCAGATAATTCTCGGTTTTGGTAATGATTCCCTTGTAGTGCCCCCGGCTGGCAATCAACCGCTTAATTTCCTCTGACATTATACGTAACAAAGTTATCAACTGTACGCTTAAAGTTAATTATTAAACATAAATTGCAATGCAATTACTCGAAAAAACAACAACCAAATGCAAATGGCGCCGCACAATAACACGAACAAAAGGAATCCACAGGCTTCTTTCACAGGCTTCTTTCAAATAAACCGCACTCGAAGAGATGTTTACGGTTCTCGATCGATGCAACGCTCGATAACGCGCCCTTAATTCGGCCGGGTTATAACAGCTGCCGCCCCGCGCACTCGGACGATGCAACACCGTGCACGCACCGTGTCGCTACTGTGTAGACTCGAGACGTCACAGCGTGCGGCACAACACCGGCGTGTCAAACTGTGTCCGTATTGGAAAACACTGTGCCGGCGACAAGTGGTTTTATGACGAAAAATTTGTTGAACTTGTAGTGAATAATTATTTCACTTACTTGTAATCCAAGCCGATAAATATTGATTATCGCTTACTTGGACGTATATGTAGTGGTGAACTGGAGAATGTCTTGGCAAACCTTATAGCTTTGATACTATGGGATCAACGTGGCTGCCGCTCCGCTTCAACCAAACTTGCGATTTCATCGAAATCTTCCTAAAACGACGTATATGGACGTGCACTTCTTCACTAATTCACCATTGCGAAGGACCATTTCATGTGGGCTTCAAATAAAGCAACACACATGAGTGCATTTTAATCTTATTTTATTAATAAAAAGACAACCGATATAACGTGAGCCCAGCTCGTTTCTATCTACACACAATGTTGCCAGCAGTCAAAAAATAATAACAAAATATTATGTACGGTAGTGTACAGTCGTGACGCTGATTTTCAGTGACGCCAATACACATACATACACATATCACGTCTTTATCCCTTACAGGGTAGACAGAGCCTAAGGTAACAAAACCTTAAGGCCACGTTTAGCATGGTTAAGGGCGTATAGCTGGAAAGGGAATCAAAATAGTGACGGGCTAGCCGCATCGCCTATAACATGATTCCTAAGAGTTTTGCCCATTCCCTCGATGCGCTTTTACCAACTGCGCGGGAAGAGAAGCAACTGGAATTCTATGTTTTTTTCTTTACTCCCACCCAGACAGCATGCACTGTTTTATCACTATTTTTTGTTTCTTGGAAAATCTCATTGCCATAATTTACAGTCTTTGTTACCTTTTCATACTGACCTCTTTAAACAGAATAATACTATCTTACGCCCGCGGTTTCACCCCCGTCTACGTCAGAAATGGATCTATGCAAAATATAGGGCTAAGCCTTAAAATGTGGGCTGGGTGTTGATGAGTCAGTCAGTAAAGGTCGATATTACTTTTTAATATTATTAAAGATAATTTATGGACGTCACATGCCTGGGGTTGCCACTGCGTGTTATTTACCGACCAATTACTGATATTAGATAATTATATGCCGGGTTACACAGAGGACAGACCGTTCACTCAGGGGAAAAAAGGGCGGTTTTTTATTTTATTCATGAGTATTATTATTATTTTGTTGTTTAAGTATTTAAGTAGAATTTAAATTAACCAGAGGTAAATAGCCACTCTTCATACACTGGGCTCAATCCTGATTTATTTTCGACTCTTACTATTTTACTCTGATAAAATTCTCCAGTTTCCATGATTCCGCTGCTACAGTCATTTATTTCTCTATTCATCTACTTTTTACACGATGAACCGAGGGAACCTTAATGTTTACTAAGTACCTTATTTAAATAGACATTACTTTTCAAAATAAACGAAACATTTCAAATAGATCAGATCCTACCATGCAGAAAAGTAAGGTAACATTTGGAACATGTGGCTCATAAAACTTCGAAAAAAAACTTTGCTTTCAGAACAGCATGAAAGGCGCAATAAATATGTTTTGTAAAAACGCTCGTTTTTTAAAGCAAGAGTGTGTTTGCGCTGCCAGAGAGCCGATAACGCTATCGCTTGTTCCATATTAATGCGGGCGTCGCTGTTGCTCTATTTATACCCTAATTAATGCCGCGCTCGTATATAATGGAATTTCTATACAATTTGGGGAAATTTACTATCATACCGGTTAATAATAGAGTTGTGAAGGCAGCCCATAAATTGAGATACTCTATCGTTTGCCTTTTGTACAATTATGCATGGAATATGGTGACGGTTTGTTGTACCAATAACCTAAAAACTCGACTAGTTTCGCTCTGTATTGGAAGACCTTCCTCAGGAATACCCAGCTTTTTAAACATAAATTGTGTGTCTTAAATAATACAACTGTTAAATTATTTTCCTTATCATGAACGTCGTTTTGTGTAGTATGTATTACATGAAAACACGTCATATTTGCCCACAATGTTTTAAAAAACAAGGAGAAAGAATCATGTGTTAAAAAAGATGCTTAAATTAATCCAAAACTAAAATTTTCATTTAAGTTTGATGTTTTGAACAGTGACAAGATAAATAAACAAAATTGGCGGTTTAGTGGCGAAGTAGCAAGGCAAAATGTGTATGTATGTATGTAAACTCTTTATTGTGCAAAATAAACACAAAAGAAATACAATTGACAAACACTGAGATACATGCACAAAGGCGATCTTATCACTTTAAGGGATATCTTCCAGTCAACCTTTGAGTGGATGAGAGGAGTATTATATTAGGGACGGACGAGTGAGTTTAAAAATTACAAATACTGACAACCACAATACATAACTTTACCGAATATAATACTTAAACTTATAAAACCTACCAGAGACCCGATTTTAGAAAGCAGATTATGTGAAGTGCCACTCGAAAGTGGTGAAAAATTTTGATGAATTTTAAATACGAGTAGCTTAGGAGATACTTAGGGCTCTCATTAATCTTGTGAACTAGTCAAAAATTTCATTAGCGCTGTAGTTTTGAAGATATAAATAGATTTATACCACTTTCGAATGGTATTTTCACACACGTGCTTTCAAAAATCGGGCCCCAGACGATTAACTACTACCAATAATATTATATCAATAAAATATAATAAAATACAAATATTTTTGTTCATTGAGATGGAAAAGCAAAGTATCGCTTGACTCAATAAATAAGTAAACATTTCAACAGTTCTGAAGATAACTGTTTGGTTACTTCCAGAATCCCTCTCAGTAGCTACATATTATTCCTCATTTGTTTAACGTCCCAACAAACCTTTTTACTCACAGCTTCATAAGTTATGATGAATACTATACATAAAGTTCCGAATTTATGACGGTGTGATTTTATAACACTTGTTTACAACATAACACATTGTTTATACCTACTAAATGTTGCCCGCAACTTCGTCTGCATAAAATTCGTTTATCGCTATCCCGCAGGAATAGCGCAATATTCCGGGATAAAAAGTAGCCTATGTGTTATTCCAGACAGTAATCTATCTGTGTTCCAAATTTCGTCCAGATCTGTCTAGCCGTTCTGGCGTGAAAGAGTAACAAACATCCATCTATACTTTAAAACTTTAGAAAAGCAACTGGTACATTCTATGTTTTTCCTTTGCTCCCACACCAGCATGGAAGTAGCTTATTTATTTATTTATTATTTTTCGGAGAACCAACAGCTATAAATTACAGAGTAGATTACTTCTATAGTATATGTTTCCATATTTTCCTTTTGAGGTACAGTCAGAGATATATCTGACTACATTGCTACGGTGAAAGTGTCCAAATATATCGGTACGTCAGCGTCATATAGTACGAGGCATCCAAAAACACCAAATAAATCGACACACCATATGATACTATTTCTACGGTGTTCCAAACTATTTGGGTTGACTGGGATGCTTCAAACTATATGACGCTGACTGTACACGCGTGTTCTGATATATTTGACCAATTAAACCAAACTATATTATATGACGCTGACTATACGGAATACTAATTAATTCACCCTTGACTCCGTACGCTTGGAACATCGACCAATTAAAAAATTCTGAAGCACATTTACTGAGGTGCTCGGAACTAAGGCAGTCTGAATTACTTGTAATCAACTTTGTGAGAGTGTCACCACACGTACCCGCGGTAATATCAGGTAAACTGAGCAATAATAAAGTTAGAGGCGGCGAGAGCTCGCGGTTCGCATTTTTGCGGCTTCCAAATTAAATTATGCTAAAGTTTTGACGATAAATTATATTATAGAACGGATCGGCGGCGATGAAAGCTTTTCCAAATCAATTTATACTCGCGAACGTTAGATTAGGTTAGCTGAGGAACTCTGGAAATGTGGATTATTGGCAACTAGCGACCCGCCCCGGCTTCGCACGGTATATTATGCATGTATTATACATATAAGCCTTTCTCTTGAATCACTCTATCTATTAAAAAAAACTGCATCCAAATCCGTTGTGTGGTTTTGAAGATATAAGCATACATAGGGACACGGGGACAGAAAAAGCGACTTTATTTTATACTATGTAGGTAGTGATTTTACAAAAAATCCATTAGCCTAGTGGTTTGACCTGTAGCCTCTCAAGCAGGTCGTCAGTTCGAATCACCTCTAAGTTTTTCAGAATTTATTTTCGGTTAAGATCAATTTCATAAGCAATCCTGCTCACACCTTCGAATGCATTTCACCAAAGATTGTGCCCAGCACTGGAACATGTAGGCTGGAGACTATGATGATGATGAGATGAATAAAAACACGTAGATCAAGACAAAAGATTTTTTTTCAACTCTCGGTTTTAATGACATTTTTATGGCTTAGAATATTAGTGAATTGTATGAAAATTGGCCTTCACAGTTGTTGTACTTGAATAACTGTCAAAAAACACTTACTTGATCGATTGTGCTAGCTGTTGCCCGTGAATTTTTTCGCAATAATTCATTTATTGCTATCCCATGGGAAAGCGCGATTTTCTGGGATAAAAATTAGACTGCTAATTCCAGAATATCTATCTTTGTGCCAAATTTCATTCAGATCTGTTAAGCCGTTCTGGAGTAATTGAGTAATATACGTCTACATTAGCTTATTTTACAATGTTTACATCAAAATGAAGCGCCGAGCTAAATTTTAATACAACTACCCTTCTCTTTGAAATATTTTAATATGATACTAAAAGTACGTAACGTAATAGCTTTGTTTTTGTTATATAATAACAAACACGACATAAAATATGCAGAGAAACCCGACTCGCCTGCTTTTACTTAAGTACATCGTTTTGCATATATTAGTGTACGTAGACCCTCTACGCCGTAGAGCGTCTACGCGTCGTAGCGACAGCTTAATCATCTACGACACTCTGAGGAGATATTGTAACCCCGGAAATTATTTTACATATTACAATATATTATGGGGACGGTGTTAATACATTAAATTACATATTTCGTAAACTTGTTGTTTTAGTGTAGGTATATTCAAATAAGACAAAATAAAGAAATAACTTGTTCTGTGGGTACTAGGCAATGGATTACAGGGAACGGAAGCAACATATATGTATACATATTTTATTGAATCAAGCGTTACTTTGCGGAGGGCCATTTCAATGAACAAAATTTACCTTGCTACTCCGCTACTTGAAAAAAATGTATATTTCGCACAGGCTTGGTAATCTTATACGTGAGTAGCGGAAGAAAGGTAAATAATTTTTGTTCATTAACATATGTAGATAAAAACGCATTTTAATACATTAAAAGACCCAATAAATATTGAGAAAAGGAAGTATTTTAATCGTTACCGCAGTTATTGTGTTACAACACAAACAATACAAAAAATACATATATGAATCTCTACTCTTCATAATAAAAGTGTATTAATATGATAAAATGTGTTGTGCCATTAAGCTCATTTCACTTTTCTGTGCCCAGCAGTGGGTCGTGCAGCTGCGAATGACGATGATAAAACTAAAATTGCATGCAACAAACAATGCAACTGCTCGTTGCCAAATCAAATTTAAAAACTACCGGCAATTCCGCTTCGTAATAAAACAGCATTCCGCACGTTCATTGGAATCGTTTGTTAAAAACAAATAAAAATACCAGAAACAAGCGTCACGGATATGTGCAGGTTCTCTTTCAAATGCAACTATTTTAATTATTTTTATTTCTGACTGCACTTGTATCGCTTTTCATCAGGTGGCAAGGGTGTGAGCGAGACTTTTGAAAATAAGGGTGATGTGTTTTTCCTTTTCTTTATTAAACCCAATTAAATAAAAATTACCTCTAAAAATTGAGAGCCAACAGGCGACATTTATTTAACAGCAGTTTTAGTTTTAAAAATAAATAAATAAATAAAATATCTTGGGACAAATTACACCAATTGACCCAGCCCCAAACTAAGCAAAGCTTGTACTATGGGTACCAGGCAACGGATAAACATACTTATATAATGTAGATAAATACATACTTAAATACATACAACATCCATGACTCGGGCACAAACATTCGTATTCATCATACAACTGCTTGCCCCTGCCGGGATTTGAACCCGGGACCTCTAGCTTCATAGTCAGGGTCACTAACCACAAGGCTATCCGGTCGTCATGTTTTGTATTTACATTTCAAGTATCTGTGTTTTCACACCTTATTTCTAATATATACGAGTATATTCATGTAACGAGATACTCTTAGAACTCTGAAAAACCTAAATAAGAAATTAAAATTATAGGCGAAAATCTTAGGAATCATGTGGGACGTATACAAGCTAAAGATGATGATGATGACGCATAGACACTTATCACAATCTGCCAAATTATTTTCGCAGTCACCAAGTCAACAGTACAAAGAATACCGAATGATTATTTCGGTGCCTATTTTTACACGAAGCGGGGAAGCTTAAAAAGAGGGCTATTACTAGTAAAATTTGCTGTCAGAACTGATAAAGTTCGTATTGTGGTTATTAAGAAATAGAAATGGCTATGAAAATGATTTTTTATGATATTTTGTAGTCAACAGATTACGATGTTGTGGTGAGGCTGCGATCGCGTCGACACCAATTTACTCTACAAATTAAAGCGGGAAATGTTTTGCTACAATTTTTATGATGGATATATTCTATTTTTATCTCGGCTGGTAATTGTAAACAGGATGCTACTTGCGCAGACGATGAAAGACCTTCGGGAGGATGGGCGAGAATTTTAGGAATCATAATATATGTATGTACTAGCTGTTGCCCGCAACTTCGTCTGCATAGACCGCACTACCCGCACGCACCGCTCTCTTTCCCCTTTGTCGTCCCACCCCGCGCCCCTGTGCCGCGCGGGCGAGGACTCAGTTAAGCGGTCGGTCTGTAGAAGACGAAGAAATAAGCTGCTTTCGACGGTGACGGAGACTTTGATGGCGAAAATTCACCACTAATTTATAATTCAACTATAGAATTAAAAGCTGACGTCCACCCCTTTCCCGTGGGATTTCCTTTTCCCTTTGATTCCCTTCCCTCTCATAATAAGAACGCCCTTTACTAAAATATTCTTTAATATTTTTTACCTCTCCTCTTTTACCCTGCTGCAACATTCTATTCCTTTATTCTGCGTTTTTCCATTGTATAAATTAAAATATAATAATACCCTTAGAGAGTTTCTATTACCTTGTAGCCGTCCGACAATTGAAAAGTAAAAGATGTTTTAATAGCCTTCTTAAAGTAACAACTGGCTAATAGCCTGCTTTAATAAACGTTAAACTTCTTGAGTATTTAAAGTTAAGTCGTCTTAGACAACGCTAACAACGTTTTAGATGTTTAGAAAAAATAACAAAATCATTAGCTTTATTATATTCCCCTTTCCATCTATACGCCCGCAATCATGTTAAACATGGCCTTTAGCTCTTGATTATCTTAGGCTATGTCTATCCCTGAACGGATAAAGACGTGACTTATGTATGTATTAGCTTGATATTGCTTTTTATACATATAAAACGGGGGTAGCAATCGGGCAGGTGGATCACCTGATGATAAGAGACCCAACGTGGATACCCGCCACATCAAAATGATTGCACACATGAGTGTGCTGCCAGCCAAGACGACTGAGCTACCTGATGTACTGCAGCCTGTTTTACTCTCCACGCCCGCTAACGCAAATCCTTACTAATCCTTACTTCTTTACTAATATTATAAATGCGAAAGTAACTCTGTCTGTCTGTCTGTCTGTTACCTTTTCACGCTTAAACCGCTGGGCCGATTTAGTTGAAATTTGGTATACAGATAGTTTGAGTCCCGGGAAAGGACATAGGATAGTTTTTATCCCGGAAAATTGCATAGTTCCCGCGGGATCGCACAGCCTAAACCACTGGACTTAGAGACTTGAAATTTTGCACATAGATACCTTATACAATGTAGGCATCCACTAAGGAAGGATTTTTGGGAATTCCCACGGGATAAGGAAAAAACGGGAATTATATATTCGATTCCCAGTGACGCTATCTCAGTAACTATAATAACTAGACTCTTCAAATTTGATACAAAAGTAGGTGATTACAAAACTAGGAAACTAATTTCAGGATTTTTGGAAATTCCCACGGGATAAGGAAGAAAACGGGATTTATCTACGCGGACGAAGTCACGGGCATAAGCTAGTAATCACATAAGTAAGTTAATGCTTTTTGTACAAAAATAATGTAACAAACACAATTTACAAAAAAGATAAGATGTATGCATAAGGCATGCATGTATACAATACAACGGAGAAAACGGAGAAAACGGAGAAACGGAAAAACGGAGACACGGACCTTGCACAAGGACTTTCCACCAGCAAAATAATAATAATCATGTGTCAATGTGGGCCAGCACAGGAGCGCGCAACGACAGTGTCGTGCGCGAGATAAACGGCCCATCTTTTTCTGCAACGAACAGTAAGAAAACGACGGGCATCTCGACAAAACTCTCGCGTGCTCTAGACTAGCCGTGCTGTTTTAGCAAGTTTCTTCGTTTCGAAAGAAAGAAGACATTTATTCATTTTTGCAAGACACACAAATATAAGGACATACACACAATTTTATAGAAAATAATAAAAAACATACGACATGAGATATAGATCATCAGCGTTGTGTGTGTCTTCGCAAAAGTAAACGGTCGCTGGCTCGCGTGGCTCGCTTTTGGAGGGTGAAATAGACAGATATGAACAATCTCGTATTATTTGAAGTAACATACGAGCTCATAAAGTTGAAAATCATGTTCATGTCACGGTTGCTTAGTTACATAAAATCCACGAAGCAAACAGTGTCTGCCCCAACATAATCCGAGAGATGACGCCGCGAGACACGACTCGAGATGAAAAGAAAATCTCCAAAGACTTTCTATATTAAATATTCAAACGTATTGTTTTCAGAACAAATAAATCCAATAATGGAGCCCATTACGGGGCGTGTTTTTCTTTCGTGGTAAGAGGTGAAATATAATCTTGGAGCGCAGTGCTTTCAACTGGCTGCCACGGGTAATATCGAAATACGCTTTGCTAGTGCTTTCAAACGATAATCCACACCTGTATTTTTACTAGCTTCAGGCCGCGGCTTTGTTCACGTGAATAACGAGTATATCGTGGGAAAATCGCAGTAGTATCCTGTGTTATTTCAGGCAATGAGATTTCATCCAAATCCGTCACGTCGTTTTAGCGTGAACCAGTAGCAAACACACAAACTTTTACATTGATAATTTTAGTAGGCAGGATTTTAAGGCACCCTGTAGCTAACTCTGGTCATGACCAGTCCGCTTTAGTCCTGCGGTTAGAGAGAGCGAGAGAGAAATATTTATTTACACAAATATAAATGCATAGTAGCCGCGTATACCACTTTACCAGTGATCTCTCACACTAATAACCTCCGTAGTTTCGATCAGTTTTCCAGATAACAGACTTGAGATATCCAGCGACCAGGGCTGCCACCCAGGTTAAGTGACTACTTTTCCTAGTTTAGTGAGCGTCCAGGCGAGTATTTCGTTTGTAACTAGTACGGATTCGAATTTTTCTAGTTAAAAAGTTAAGATTGTTAAATCTTTTAATATTCTTTGGTATGCTACTATTTTGTTTTGACATGGTTTCTCACTCTGAATTCGATTAATCCAACTACTATTACAAATGCGAAAGTTTGTGAGGATGGATGGATGTGACGATGTGAGTGTGTATGTTTGTTCCGTCTTCAAACTGAAACTACTGGAGGGATTTGGATAAAATTTGGAAAGGAGATAGCTGGTACCTTGTATTAACACATAAGCTACTTTTTATCCCGGAAAAAAGCATAGTTCGCGCGGGACAGTGATAAACATCTCAAAAGACGTAGCTGGCTAGAGTCTCAACATAAATAATTACAGCAGAATATACCAAGTCTAATTCTATGCGGACGAAGTCGCGGGCAGAAGCTAGTGTTAACTTTATTTAATAAGTTAAAAGTTTGTTTGTAAATGAATACATTAATAATTTATGTCTATTTCATCTATTATTTATTAAACTGACTAAATAAAGTAAAAAAAAGTGAAGACATGTCTGGGTTTCGAGCTCCGAAATCCGGGAATTTTGCGCTTCTTATCCTGGTGGTCAAATTTTGGGGATGGCAGCCCTGAGAGCGAGCGAGGCAGACTGTCTGCGGACCCCGGGTCGATGCTGGCCGGCTGCCAAACCTGCCGGTATTTGGGTTACTTTAAAGCCGAAATAACTACACTCGATGGCATGTGATCAATAGTTTCAAGCACAAGAAAACTTGATGACTTCACTGTATTCGGCGAGTGTGTTCGTTTCGCTGCCGCCGGGGCGAGCGCTCCAGGAAGAAGGACTACGAAATAGTCCGAAACATGTCGAGCATCACTCGACTTTTTATACGTGAGTTATCCGTTTATGTGTTATTATGATCGAGTCTCACGGTAGTTTCATGTTGGAATATAACATGATTCCTAAGATTTTACGAGTGTGCTTGTAAAGACACCGTTCATGCTGCTGCTCATATTATACGCGATACGGCTAGCAACCCATCACTATTTTGATTCCCCTTTCCACCTACACCTACAACCATGCTAAATGTGGCGTTTATGTCTCATTACCGTAGTATTTGTCTACCCTGTAAGGGATAAAGTCGTGATTTATGTGCGTTGTATGTATTTTACATAAACAATTGACATTTTAAGACATATACGAGGTCTGAGGCAAAATTAATTCAGCGTCAAGCCAGCCAGACTGTTCAAAATATACGACTTACAGCATTATCGAAACATAAGCCTTATCAGTACAGCATAAGGTTCAGAATGCACTATTAAACTTAGTGTAACGATCTTATATCAATTTATATGGCTTCGTAGTCTGGCTTCTATTAAGACGGCGCTTAATTTGGGGCTTTGTCACAATGTAGTAAGGATGGAAATATAATGTAACTGTTAATACTAGGCCAACTAAGTAGGTATATATATATATTAGTCATCAGCTAAATATTAGCGTATTTAATGGATACTAGTTGTTGCCCGCGACTCCGTCTGCGCAGAAGCTTATCGCTATCTAGCGGGAACTATGCAATTTTCCGGGATAAAAACTATCCTATGTCCTTACCAAATTTTAGATAAATCTATCCAGCGGTGTAAGCGTGAAAAGGTAACAGACGGACAGACAAAAAGAGTTACTTTCGCATTCATAATATTAGCAGGGATTAGTAACACGTGTTTCTTTTAATAGGAAACTAGCCACCCTCCCCGGCTTCGCACGGTATATTATGCATGTATTATACATATAAACCTTCCTCTTGAATCACTCTATCTATTAAAAAAACCGCATCCAAATCTGTTGTGTGGTTTGGAAGATATAAGCATACATAGGGACATGGGGACAGAAAAAGCGACTTTATTTTATACTATGTATTGATATGTCAATTTAATACGTAAAAGTAATACCTAGTTAATAATTGACATAGGCACATAGGTATACATACACAATCAAGATGGGGATATCACTATTTTGATTTCACTTCCACTTATGCGCCCTCAATCATGCTAAGCGTGGCCTTTGGGTCTTGTTACCCTGGGCTCTGTCTATCCTGTAAGGAATAAAGACGTGATTTGTGTATGTATGTATGTATAAATTTACCCATCCTCATTTTCCAGCTAGCATTAATAACCTGGAGGACTGCTCAACTGGCGGCAAACCCGTCTTTCTAAGATTCCCAGACTATAACACAGTTTTTATTTTCACCATATTTAAATTATTTCTAAATTACCATAAGTAACTATTTTTTTAATCGTCACAAAACTTTAAAAGGTCAAACGTTAAATTACATAATAATCTGCTTTAGATTATAGTAAAGTAAAGTAAATATATTAGATTATATCTTCGTATGTTTGTCTTCTCGAGTCTAAATTTGCGGGTTAAGTTTGGTCCACTTTTAGTGATCTGATTGACTTGGAATTCGGATACACAACGCAGGATAGATAACAACGCGAATACAGTCAGCAAAAACAACAACACGGTATTCTTTTAATTTTGGCACAGAATCTAACATACACATACAACCTACACAAACCGCCTCTTTATCCCTCACGGAGTAGACAGAGCCTAAGGTGGCAAGACCTACAGGCCATGTATAGCAAGATTGTGGGCAAAAAATGGAATCAAAATAGTGATGGGTTGCTAGCCACATCGCCTATAACATGATTCCTATGACTTTCGCCCATTCCCTCAATCTGCGCGGGAAGAGAAGCAACTGGTACATTCCATGTTTTGTCTTTGCTCCCAGACCAGCATGGAAGTATTCTAAGTTACCCGATACTATTACGTCATTATAACGTTATCTAAATGATACATTGTGCATCTCATTCTCGCATCCTGACGACCCTCGCGACCCTCATCACCTCAGGAGTCGAGCGTATCCGCCGACGCACCGAAATTCCCTCCAATCAATTCAATATTCTTTACCTTCCCAAAAATGCCCGAAATTCCCAAACTAAATACCTTATTTACAAAGGTCGACCCTAACCAGGAACAAGCCGCCACTTCCTGAGCCGGGAACCTCAATTTATTTTTTCACACTTCAACCACTCCTGTAAGGTCCCCAACAGACTATTTCGCCTTAGTAGTTTTTAAGCGTATTAAGTTGTACGAGAGTTCTGTTTAACCTGGTGAATAGGTGGATGTTTGCGTAGGTTCGAGTCAGATTGATCGGCTACTAATCGCATGGTTCGTTTGTTTAGTCCAGTAACAAGTGGCGAGTCGTTTAACTAAACTGAGGTTAACTTGCGTGGTCAGCGCTGTGGGATGGTTCATGGCTTTTTAACCACATTCGATCCGTAGATTGGCAAAAGCAGCAAGAAACGACTGTGATTGGTGGGATTTGGGCGATTACAGGTACTGATTGGTGTGTTTTTTGGCATTATGTTTTTAAAAGGTGGAAATCTGAAGTGCCCGTCTGTTGATTGGTAAGCCGTAGATTTAGAATTACTATCGTACGCTAGAATCATTTATTTACACGTATAATGCACATCTAATTATATTTATAAAAGAAAGTCGTGTTAGTTACACTATTTATAACTCGAGAACGGCTAAACCGATTTGTCTGAAAATTGGTGGAGAGGTAGCTTAAAACCAGGAGACGGATATAGAATACTTTTTATCACGATTTTCCCGCGGGATTGGAAAATCCCGAAATGTTGTACCAATAAAGCTACATTACATTTTGCAAACCTACATATTATTCCTTGATTAGTATAAAGGCGCACTAAAAAGGAATTTTTCAAATTTCCCACGGGATAAAAACGCGAGGTAAATAATTAAGACTATAATTAGTAGATAAAATTCCTAGAGGATCATGTAGGTGCTCTAAGAAGGGATTTTCCGAATTTCCCACGGGATAGGCAATAAAAACCTTATACTTGGAGACATGAGTGGATGTATGGGCTATGTCGTCACTCTGACGTTATGTGCGCGGACGAAGTCGCGGGGAAAAGCTAGTATTTAATAAACAATGAAATTGTGCTACTTAATAATAAAGTTGTAGGTATTGACAAGGTCTGTAATACCAAAACGCGGTGCACAAAATATCTTGAATCACTATCTATTAAAAAAAATCGCATCAAAATCCGTTGCGTAGTTTTGAAGATATAAGCATACAAAGAGACATAGGGACAGAGAAAGCGACTTTGTTTTATACTATGTAGTGATGATACACATACGCGTAGCTTTAAGAAGGACTTAAAAAGGTCCAGTTTTTTTACGTGATCTTGTCTTCTTTTTTAAACTGCAGACAAAATGTCGTCCACAAAAGCAATCTTCATTAAAAACTCCAATCGTGTTTAATTCTTATAATTTTCGAAAACGCTTGAACACGAAAAATATGACGTTGCATGTTCAATACATGAACATAAAATAAAAATAGTAATAATAAATATATTATGTAAACCTATGGAATAATACAATATAATTAATCTTAATCAATAAAATTAAATTCATCTAACATTTAACTAAACATAGACCATACACTTATAATGGCAACATTTAGAAATGTAAGAAAAACACTATTGTCTATGCTCTCTTATTCGGCCTTCCGATACGCTGGCTGTACTAATTTATTTAGTTTTTACACTAAATTATTGTTTAAACTTCAATAAAAGTACTTTAATCAAATCTAACCAATTATATTATCGCAGTCTCTAGACAGGAACTAGTGGAGATAGGAATTATCAGCTACTTTTAATCTTTAATATTCCTAATTCCCAATGCACGGGCAGATAATTGCTTGAAGGGGGGGCCGACCCCGCTCACCCCCTTGCTCCGGCGCCGAGGCTATTTTCCTCGCTTCACCCCATTTCGTTCGCGCAAAGGCTTGGTCTGCAGTCACGCTATCATAAAAAGTACATCGGTAACGTTATGATTGGAAGATGAAAATCAGGTGCAGAAATTATAAATTAATTAGAACAGTTGTTTAAATACATACACATCAGTGTTGGGCAAAAATTATCTATTTACGAGAAACCGGGAAGATAATTAAATCATCTTTTATTTGAAGTAGGTAACTAAATAATCCGTCATTTGTTATTTTGAATTTATCTATATCAATTTCATTTTTATCTAGATAAATTAGTTGGGATTTTAAATAGAAGATGAATGTCAGTGTGACGGTTTGACCCGACGTGACATCCTGTATACATTTATTATTATAAGCTTACTTCAATAACAAACGAGTTCGGTTATCTTCATTTAGATAATTTATCTAAATAAAAAAGTTGTCAACGCACTATTTGTGATTGGATTTATCTTCGAATAAATTTATTTGAAATGATTTTATTTGAAATAATTATCTAGATAAGAAATTATCTAGATAACGCCCAACTCTGATACACGTAATAGGTATCACGTCTTTGTCCCTTACGGGGTAGACAGAGCCTAAGGTATCAAAACCTTAAGGCCACGTTTAGCATGATTAAACGTTGGTTAAAAAAACGAAATAATCTAAAGATAAAATTTCTAAATGTCACTGAAAATAAGAACACAGAAAAATCCGAAAACTAAAGCTATGGCCGGAATTCGAACCCACGACCCTCTGCTTGAGAGGCCTCAGGTCAAACCACTAGGCTACCACGGCTTTCCACTATCCATATTTTAAGATAATCCTGCTATGGGTGGTGTAGGGTATAGCCACGCGTCATGGAATGACGAGGATCCGGGTTCGATTCCCGGCCATAGCTTTACTTTTTACCTGCTATGGGTGGTGTAGGGGTATAGCACGCGTCATGAGACGGGTGCGATTCCCGGCCATAGCTTTACTTTTTACCTGCTATGGGTGGTGTAGGGGTATAGCACGCGTCATGAGACGGGTGCGATTCCCGGCTATAGCTTTACTTTTCGGATTTTTCTGTGTTCTAATTTTCGGTATCGTTTAGAAATTTAAATACATAAATAATTATTACAAAGTGTTAAGTCCCATTTGATCGCTATTATTTGTCATTGGTGCTTCAGTATTATACTAGCTATACTATGTTAAAACAAATATCACTCGCTAAAAACAAAACAAATCCCACCAGCCTCGACCTCCTTTCGTAAGAAAATCTCACAAACATTACGGACGCCATTTTCTTGGTACTCTTTATGGGGAAAACGCTTTTTCCTCTAAATGCGAATTTGATCCTCCAACGTCGGCAATATATTTGATGTTTCGTTATGTATGGGTTATGCGTGAATGTTTGACGTAATATTTGCTTTCAAAGTGTCCCATGCACGGCTAGCACGGCCTGTTTGTAACCGTCTTAAGTGTATGCATGCATTGTCCTTAATTGATTTTTAAATACATTTATTTGAAGAGTCGCTGCTCTTATATTTATGACGAATTGCGTGTTCTGATGTTATTAACCTTATCTAGTGTAACGAATTTCTATAAATGTAATAATAGTCATCATCATCATCATCAGCCTATGTTATTCCACTGCTGGACATAGGCCTCCCCTAATGAGCGGCATAGCGCCCTGTCTTCAGCTTGACGCATCCAGCGTCTGCCTGCAGTCTTTCGCAGATCGTCATCCCACCTGGCCGGAGGGCGTCCTACACTACGTTTGCCGAGAAATTTAGTGCTGCTCCGAAATATTCATATACCTCGCCAGCTACGATATACACTAAGGGAAACGTACGATGAGAGGACTGTATTACTTTAGTGGATTTGATATGATTTTATGGGCAAGGGAAGTAACAGAATTTACAAAAACACATACTGAACCGCTTTTTCTTTTAGTGGTCTTTTACTCACACTGACAATGACGAAGAACATAAAAAGTATCAAAAAGCAACGAGTTCGCGACAATAAGCATACTAAAAGTAGTTATAATATAGCAGCGCTAGAACTGAGTTGAGCTTCCATGCTGGTCTGGGAGCTAAGAAAAAACATAGAATGTACCAGTCGTTTCTCTTCCCTTGCAGGGACCTTACCATGAGGTCTAACTTTTTTTTATTATTTTTTTTTTATTACGACCTGACCAGTGATTGACCTCTATCTCACTTGGTGGAAGGTGCAGATGAGGCCAAAGGTGTAACTCACTGGTTCAGTAATAGCCTATTCACTCTAGCCTTGAAGAGCCCTAGGTTGTATCTGTCCGGAAATACAGACGATGGGAGCGAATTCCATTCCCTAGCAGTTCACATTAGGAAGGATGAAGCAAACCGCCTCGTGCGGGCCAATGGTATGTTGACAACAAATGGGTGAAAACGCTCCCCCCCCCCCCCCTGGAAGTCCGTTGGCGAAACGGAGATGGAACATTAAGGTCGTGCAATTCCTGCGCACACTCACCAAAATGTATCCGATAAAAAACAGACAGACATGCAACTCAGCGATTCAATTCCTTCTTCTTCTTATTTGTGGCGTATCAAGTCGTTATAGCGACGACAACTTTGCCAATGTCAAAGTAATAAAAATGTAATTTAAAAATCTTGTGTCAAAATGTTGGCAACGTTGTACGGTAATGCGGTCAAAGGACCCCTGTCGGGCTCTTAGCCAACGGTCAATGGTATCCCTCTGACACTGCCAGGAAATCATTAGCCGATGCCCAGGGTGCACCGGACCAAGCGCTGCTCTTCCCCCTGGTCGGATCCGAAATCGAACCGCAGCTCTTGACCACACGCGGAGGCGCACATCTTTCATTCAATTCCAAACCAAAGTTGGATCGCTCTCTGTCAGATCCATACTAGAATTGTCAAAAATGACAGTTAAAAAGTAAAATTGAATCATAATTGAATTGATAGTAAAACGCATCCAGGGAATCGTTGAAAATCTTAGGACTCACTTTAGTTATAAGTAGGCGACGCGGCTAGCAACACATCACTATTTTAATTCCCCTTTCCTCCTATACTCCCTCTATCACGCTAAGCGTGGTCTTTGGGTCTTGTTATCTTAGGCTCTGTCCACCCCGTGAGGGATAAGGACGCGATGCATGAAGAACTGAGTTTCCAAATAGCTCAAGTCCACTTGAAATATTTCCAAGAGAGAAATTCGCCTGTCAAGTGTTCGTCGCAGAAAAGGCACCACGTGTATCGATAGTGGACGTCAACGGAGCTTGTCAGTTGGAGTGACAAGGGTACAATTTGGCCGCGCGCCCCCCGACATGGAACCTTGTCGATATAAATCCACTTTGCGATACTATCTCGACATTATTTCATTTGCGAGGGTTTTCACTCGGATTTTTATGAGGCGATATTTTACGATATGACGCTGTTAAATATTAATTTGAATAAGGCGTGAGCTTCATATATTTAATATCATCATCATCATCATCATCATCATCATCATCATCATCATCATCATCATCATCATGTCAGCCATAGGGCGTCCTCCCTCATAGACCGACAGTCGCCTCGGTTGGAACCGGTATTATTGTACCTACATACATGCATATACATACATACATAAATCACGTGTTTATCCCTTACGGGGTAGACAGAGCCTAAGGTAACAAGACCTAAAGACCACGTTTAGCAAGATTGTGGGCGTGTGGATGGAAAGGGGAATCAAAACAGTGATGGGTTGCTAGCCACATCGCCTATACAGCATGATCCCTAAGATTTTCGCCCAATCCCTCGATGGGCTTATACCATCTGCGCGGGAAGAGAAGCAACCGGTAAATTCTATGTTTTTTTTGCTCCCAGACCAGCATAGAATAACTGTTTGTTATACAATTAAAGTGAATTGGCATGACGTATGAGCCATATTTGTATATGTTTGAAATTCGAATCCATTTTTATATACGTAAGGTTTATTTTCTACAAATATTCCGATATTTTTGATTAGCCTGACTGCGCGATACCTTTGACGATCAGTGCTCTCTGATATTTTTACCTTACAATACAATACAATACAATAACTCTTTATTGAACACCACATATAACAACCAAAGATCTGGAACCAACTTCCTGCTGCAACATTCCCTGAGCGGTACAATTTAGGGATCTTTAAAAAGCGAGCCTTCCTGTTCCTAAAAGGGCCGGCAACGCACCTGTGATTCCCCAAGTCTTGCAGGTGTCCCTGGGCGATGGTGATTACTTTCCATCAGGTGACCCGTCTGCTCGTTTTCCCCATCTTATACATATAAAAAAAAAAAAAAAAAAAAAAAAAAAAGGTATACAGAACCTTATTGAACGTTCCAATTTTATTGAAAAGTCGCTGCTCTTATATTTATGACGAATTGCGTGTTCTGATGTTATTAACCTTATTTAATGTAACGAATTTATTTAAACTTAAGGCTGCTCCGAAATATTCGAGCACCTCGCCCGCTACGATAATATCTGATGGCGACTGTACAAAAAACACTTGAGGCTTTTGTATAAGTTTTGGGTTTTGAAACGACATTAATTCCTTAATTGTATTACCATTACATTAAAAAGTGTTTGCTATAAAAAAGACTAGAGGCTATTTATTACAAATGCACTTACCTTTTAAAAGTAGACTCGTGCTGCCTGCACACCTGCAAACGATAAAATTACATTAATTTCAGATTTAGATTCAGGTGATTGCGATTGCGTATCATGCGAGTATGGATGCAGTTTAACAGCGCTATTTTTCCAAAATTGCGACTCGAACAACAGCAGACGTACGAGATGTTCAATTTTAAATTCCGAAAGAAAACATCAAAATCTATAATATTAGTAAGTATGTACAAATATAAAGAAACAGATACAATTCACAAAAAATAAAAATAACCTTAACATACGCACAAAGGCGAACTTATCCCTATAAGGGATCTCTACCAGTTAACCTTTGAGTAGATGAGAGGAGCATTAAAAGACTACCAAAAAAAACAATTACAAATCAACTTTTCAATCCTATAAATATTCCTTTGAAATATCTCCTTTCAAAACCATTGCACAAAACCATATTTGAGTCGTTTTCAAAACATAAATATGTACATACCTAGTTAAGGCCCTTAATTAAAACAAAAGTTCTTTCAAAAGACCTTTTCACCCTTATTGCAATGGATTAAAGGCGAAACGTTCGTAACACATAGGAATCAATTGATTTTTGTTGTAATTAAGCCTTTAACTGTACATTTTTTTTAACTGTCGATGCAGTCATGCAAATCCCGCCCAGGCACAGAATCTCGAAAAATAATGATCTTCCACGTCTTAATTGTAAAGCTTTTGTCGGAACGAAGCTCAAACAAACAGACAAAGGCTGCATCGGAACGAGAACAAAGACCGGATTAAGAACACGTTTGCACAAATTAGCTATAACTCATCTCGCGTCTGACTTCTCTCCCACTCCCACGCTTTAGAATTTAGAAGTTTGTTCCGATTCTGATGCTCGATTTTACGTATTCTTAAATAATAAGTAGGCAGAGGCTTGCTCAGACATGTTTTTCTAGAATTTATCGAATCGTTCACCCTATCGATTTTCATACAAGAAAAAATGTGTCCCAGATTTTACTACGGAATTAATTTTCCTGTTCGCCACGTTCCGTACAAACCTGTATTAAAAAAGTGACGAACTGGATTTGGAAATTTTGGGACACATTTTTTTTGTATGGATAGGGTAAACGATTCTGAATAAGAAAAACCCAAATTATTTATATTCTAGAAAAAACATTCAGGTGGACTTTTTTGGGAAATGCTCAATAATGAAAAGCTATGACAAACGGTTTCAACTCGCTCGCAATCGCCATCGTGTTCATTTTGACAGTTCTTGTATGAATGTGACAGCTAGCTGATTCCGATGCCAATTGTCAGCCCATACATGAACTGTCAAAATGAACACGATGGCGATTGCGAGCGAGTTAGGTAATAAGCCTACTGTTCTCTTAGGCAAGTGAAATAATTGTAGGTATGGAAAAAAATAGACAATGTTTTTCAAAATTTTTTACTCATAACCTCAGGAATTAACTGTTAATAACTCCGGGTTCCTTTATATGTGGGAAGGATGACAATGCGAATACAGTCAACAAAAAGTACAGTCAGAGCTAAACACGCAGACAAAGGCTGCATCGGAGCGAGGACAAAGACCGGATTAAGAACACGTTTGCACAAATTACTCGTAACTGTTACTCCTCTAGCGTCTATTCTTGGAGCTCACAGACGAATATTACGGTTAACTTCCGTAAATTATGTCATCTCTAGACTTAGGGGTAGAGGATATCCAGAATTTATATGCGCAAATCCCGATCCCGCAGTGATATTAGGATAATAAAATATGCTATGTGTCATTCCAAAGATTTAAGGTGCGACCACACCTGTTCGTAAAAAACGTTGACGATGCGTTTACGCAACAAAATGTATGAAAAAACGGTGAGAGAACGATACGCGGCGGTGTGGTGGCTCCTTTAGCTGATTTAGCTTTAAGAATTAAGCAGTTGGGCAAACAGATATACTTACAAACTTTCTCATTTAACATTTATTAAGAAAAGAAAGAAAAAGTTTATTTATGACAAACATAATAGTTATGAAAAGAAAAAATATTAAAAAATATACAAATAAAATAGATTGTCACAAAATGGCCTCAACTCAGTTATTTGCTGGCCTTGCTATTAGTATAAGTATGTTATGTTTAAGTTATTAAGCTATTTTTAAGGGAGCTTTAGTTTATATTTGTACCGATTTTTTTGTAATCATTTACACAATAAAGAAGCTTAGTGTCGCAAACACTACCGACCTTTTTTATATACACACAATACACGAATCACGTGTTTATTCCTTACGGGGTAGACAGAGCCTAAGGTGACAAGACCAACAGGCCCACGTTTAGCAAGACTGTGGGGCTAGGTATAGATGGAAAATGGAATCAAAATAACAATTAGTTGCTAGCCGCATCGCCTATAACATGATTTCTATGATTTTCGCCCATTCCCTGTTTATGAACATTCATTCAATGTTATACATTCTTTGTTTTTTCTTTGCTCCCATACCAGCATGGGAGACCTTTTTATAATTTGTTTTAAATTTTGTTATGCAAGATTTGAGACTAGGATTAAAAGAGATTTTAAACAAGAGACATTGTTTACTCACACTTTGTATATTCTCAGCTCTGAAAATAATTAGGGTCGTGTAAAGTCCTACTGACTGATAATCGATACGGCCGTAACCTCGTAGGGGGTAGCCAGAGCCTCGAGCGCCGGCACTCGGTGCTAGGGGCACGGTAAAACATCGATACTTTTCGGTATCGAGTACTTAACCTTTCGATACTTTTATACTCGATAGTTTCTGTACGATACCTACTTTTATGTTTGACTGGTAATATTTAGAATATTTAAGTAAAATCCAAAATGTTACTCTTCATTCCAATTACAATTCGTAAGTGATTGTTGGGAAGAGGAACATACATTACACATAGATAAATCACGTCTTTTTCCCTTATGGGGTAGACAGAGCCTTAGGTAACCAAACCTAAAGGCCACGTTTAGCATGATTGTGGGCGTGTAGGTGGAAAGGGGAATCAAAATAGTGATGGGTGGCTAGCCGCATCGCCTATAACATAATTCCTAAGATTGTCGCCCATTCCCTCGATGGGCTTTTACCATTATGCGCGGGAAGAGAAGCAACTGGTACATTCTATGTTTTATCTTTTTCCCAGACCAGTAGGGAAGAGGAATGGGACGTATTATTTACGATAAATAGTACGATGACACCCAAGAGTACGTATCGATACTTTTGATTCGATACCGAGTCCCTAGTCGGTACACTCGAAATGTGTTCAAGTTTGGGGCACAAATTGTCGCCTCGCGACCCTTGTATTTCAGTGCGGGGGACTTCTGAAGAGGGCCTCCGGAGTTTACAAATAACTTGTCTTCTGTTATGTAAATGGGGTCTTTCCGAGACTGGAACTTTTTTAAACAGAAACATTAACTATTTTTTTAAAGTAGGCTGTCTAGAGATTGGCCCCGTCGCACCTGATAGAAAGTGCACATGAGGTCAACAGAGAAGCTGCATAAGCGCCCTAGTTTTGAAAAAAATTAAAGAGTATGTACGTACATACATACATATATCACGTCTATCCCTTACGGGGTAGACAGAACCTAAGGTAACAAAACCTTAAGGCCACGTTAAGCATGATTGTGGGCGTATAGGTGGAAAGGGGAATCAAAATAGTGACAGGTTGCTAGTCGCATCGCATATACTATAACATAATTCCTAAGATTTTCGCCTATTCCCTTCTATGGCCTTTTACCATCTGCGCGGGAAAAGAAACTACTGGTATATTCTATGTTTTTCTATGCTTTGGACCAGCTTAGAAGGATCAATTATTAACCTACGCAATTATGCTGCTTGATTCATATTTTTTATATTGCAGCATGTGTCTGCGTCGCAGAGATATCTAGTGGATATCGGGTTATCGCTATTATCGTTGTAGATAAGCTCCGTGATAGCGGCCGAGTATTCTCTACTGATTTCTAATAATAACAAACTGCAACAATAAATAGCACAAATCAATGCATACTAGGGCGCTTAAGCGCGGCACCCCACCGAATGGCGTGAGCGGGAACGAACCCGCGTCTTATTGGCCCCAAATACTACGAACACCTACCCTCCGCTCGGCTCCTCGGCTATGTCTACCCCGTAAGGGATAAAGACGTGATTTATGTATGTATTAATTGATTTAATAAAAAATGAGAAAAAATACTAATACCTTCCAACTCCGCAAACATTTGTACAAAACAAATACAGTGCGATAGTATTTAAAAAGAACTTCGGGGCAGTTTTGCGGTTTCACCTACTCTTATGGGTTTGATACTTTAATCAGCCGATGTTACCCACAACGTTTATGAGCCTGTCTCTGCGGCGCATATTGTACACTATCTTAAAATGAATGTATCCAAGTGGTTGATGTTTCAAATAACGATTGAAAAACCTCCACCAGAGTGTTCGTTAAAGCGTGTAGAACAAAGTTAAATTCGTAAAGTTGACAACGTTTCAAGTTTATAACCTCGCGTAATGCTTGTCGCACCGCTGAGCGATCCGCCGCCACATCCGTTATACATCCGCGTTACATCCGTGTAGCATCCGCTCGTCGCCCGATTGCCGACACCAACGTTGCTTGTATAGACAGACATATCCCACCAAAACCATTCTGTAAAAAACTAGCCAAGTCTCGATGGAGCTGCTTGTTTATCTCTAAAAAGTAATGAAATCTAGACAAAGTTGTTCCAAGTCTAAGGTTGCTTGCTGCGATTTCTTTATTCTTATAGTTAATGTTGTGTGACTTGGCCGTTGAAGGGTACACAAGGGTACAAAACCAGGTTCATTTTCCATCGTCAACTGGTAGTGGTTCTGGCGACAGATTGGTGCAATGGTGTCATGGAGCACCTGTGCCGTGCCCCCAGATAAAGAGTGTTCCTAATCCCACGCTGCCAACAACTACAACTTCTTGCTTAACAAATCGTCTTAAAATTGTTCTAGAACATTTCAACAAGACTTGGATTTGTTTGAATGAAAGTTTTTCATTGAAACATTTATAATTTACTAGCTGAAGCCCGCGACTTCGTCCTCGTAGAATTATATTGATGAACTGATGTTGATAGTTATATTCTGCAATAATTATTTACGTTGCGACTCTAGGCAGCTACGACCTTTGACATGTTTATCGCTATCCCGCGGGAAAAGTGTAATTTTCCGTTATAAAAAGTAGCCCATGTATTAATCTAGGGTACCAGCCATCTCCGTTCCAAATTTTATCCAAATCCCTCCAGCCGTTAGCACGTGAAAAAGTAACAAACATACACACACAAACTTTCGCCTTTCTAATATTAGTATGTTTTATTTATAGACTAATGTATAAATAAATTTTCAGCCACATATAAATTTTTTCACTTCTCTAATCCGCACTGGGCCCGCGTGGGAACTAGCCCAAGCCCTCTCATTCTGAGAGGAGGCCTGTGCCCAGCAGTGAGACGTCTTAGGCTGGAGATAATGATGATACTACATACCTAGTTCATAGAGCATAGACTCTCAATTGGGTCAAACTCTTCGATATCCATGACTCAGGCGCCATAACTTAGGCCACAGCCACGCCGAGAGCTGGGTAGGCGTAATAAAAATAATTGAGAGCCCCATCAGCCCCGACTCGGTCCTAATGACGCCAAATGACAAATGGCAACCATTTCGCATATTTGTGAATGCAACATAATGATATGTTTTTCATTCAAACGAGTAGGGTAAACGAGCATGATGTTCACCTCATGGTGACACTGCAACACCAGAGTATTGCAGAAGCGTTACCAGCCTAGCCAGTAAATTTACCGGCTGTCTTACTCTCCACGCAGGAACACAGCGCAAGCACTGCTGCTTGGCGGCAGGATTAGCGAGTAACCTTGTACGAGGTACCACCCGCAAAACACGCGGGTGAGTCCACATGTCTCGCCGACGTATTATTTTGAGAAGGGTTCAAATGTTCCTCCTCACTGGCCGCTTTGAACCGACTCTGTGATCAGTTTGCAGCGAATTACGTACGGGTTGGACTCCCAACTCGACTGCCAAGGCATGTGAATGTGTGCTAATACGTACATAAATCAGTCTCTATCCCTTACGGGGTAGACCGAGCCTAAGGTAACAAGATTAAGGCCACATTTAGCATGATTGTGGGCGTAAATAGTGATGTACGCTTTCATGATCAAGATAATCAAATCTCAAATCTCACTATTTATCACTAATTTAATCCACTCCCTGTCTTTAGTACCTTATCTTTTCTTTTTGCTTCTGATCAAATCCTTTTCTGTTGTATGGCCTTCTTATTTTTCACTGCTTCTCACATTTATTTTATCTTAAGTATTATGTTATGTGTATATGTATGTATTATTTTATTTTATTTATTTAGCTATGTATTATATTTGTGTTGGTATTGTTGTTTTTATTATCCCTGCGTTTATCCTGTCTATTTGTTTCCGCCACCCACTTAAACTGTCTCCAACTTATTTAGCTTTTTGGTTGTCTGGAAGAGATCGTTATTAAGCGATAAGACCGCCTATTGTCTACTTTGTTCTTTGTTTCTGTATTGTTTTGTACTGATTTGTGGTGTTCAATAAAGAGTATTTGTATTGTATTGTATAATCGCTAATTTCCTCGATGGACTTTTACCGTCTGCGTGGGTAGAGAAGAGACTGTGTACATACTGCTTTGCTCCCAGACCAGCATGGAAGCAATATCGCTAAATACAAACAAATATTGGCATGGCCTTTGACTGCTGCAACATAATAGAATATACCAGTTGCTTCTCTTCCCGCGGGAATGGGCAAATATAGGAATCATTTTACAGGCGATGCGGCTAGCAATCACTATTTTGAAAACACGAAATATTAGTTATATCCCTTCTAACCCCGTTTTACGGCAGTGCTTCTTTTTTTGACACAACGTTGACAGTTGTAATCTGTAGGCTTATTATCTGACTCGCTCGCAATCGCCATCGTGTTCATTTTGACAGTTCATGTATGGGCTGACAATTGGCATCGGAATCAGCTAGCTGTCACATTCATACAAGAACTGTCATGAACACGATGGCGATTGCGAGCGAGTTAGGTAATAAGCCTACAGATGATCAACCGTAGTTAGTATACTTTATCTCTGTATTAAATTAGCCAGTCTGTGCGCAACTTTAGGCACTGATTCATTTTATTAGTTCAGGCTCAGTTGTTTGAAGTATCAGAGTATTGGGGGCTTTGGGATTCGATTGGACCGTCCTCAGCTAATCAAATCAAGCCAGACCTTCAGGATATCTGTCCTTTCTGCGTTAATATTGTTATTTTAATCTAAAGTATGAAGCCACTATGCCTGGACAAGCTTTTGACAACACATTGCATCACCAGAGCAAGCTGACACTCAGAGACCACATTCTGGTATTTAAGATATTATTGGTCAGGATTGACTCCTCGTATCTTTTGAATAAATAAAGTTTGAGAGTACAAACGAAGGCATAAATATTGATACTGACATATATACAAACATGAAAGAAAGAAAGAAAGAGGAACATTTATTTACACACATTTGATACACGTAGATATAAAACAAGGAGGAATACAATAAACTAAGGAATAGTACCGATATGGTGTAAAATGGACCCCACTCAGCATAACATATCACATATCACATATATAAAAGATAAAACATGATTTATTGCCACTAACAACAATTACAAAAAAAACAGTTATATACAACTTTAACCTTATTTTTACTACATAAAATATAATATTAATTCACAAAACATAAAACAAATGTGGCAAAGGGGATGTACTCAGCATCACGTCTTTATCCCTTACGACGTAGACAGAGCCTAAGGTAACAAAACCTTAAGGCCACGTTCTGCATGATTAAGGGCGTATAGGTGAAAAGGAAAATGAAAATAATGATGGGTTGCATCGTCTATAAGGTAATTCCTAAGCCTTTCGCCCATTCCTTCGATAATATAGTTTGTAAATATGCGACACGGTTAAACAGGTGTTATGGGTCCATGAGTGGTGCTCGCTTACCACCAGGTGACTCACCGTTACCCACCTCATATCATAAGCATTTGCCAGCCCCGCTATTTCTACAATCCGTCATCTGATCCGCAGGGGATCCGTGCTATCCGCCACGTCGACTTCCTTCCCCCCGAAATGTAAATCGAACAAATTGATTCAATATCCGCGTCGGTGTCTCGCTCATTTGGTATCCGTGTGAGTGAGTTAGCGAACTGTAGTGGGCTGATTTATTTCTGAATTATTGGTTTTCACTTAGCGAATACGTCTTTGGCCCGCACAGCGGAAAGTTCAATGGGATTTGAGCGTCTCCGAGGCAAGTTTAGACTTGTGTTGGTTCTGGAGTTGAACGGTTGATTTTGTGACTTTAAGACTCGATATAAAAATTAATCTTGCTAAACGCTAAACTCGAGAACAGCTGGACCAATACGGTTATCTATTTTCTCATAATAATATATTGTTTAAAGCCCACGGGATGTTAGAATGGAGAAATAAACATAAAAATTTGAATAAAAATGGAACACGGGCAAAGCCAAACAATAAAATCAAAATTTTGTTACATTATAAAACGAACTCTTCCACCGCTTTGTCTGTCTGAAGAAGAAGAAGTAAAACATAAGAACTTATGTGTATATGTTCTTATTTTTATATATATCACGGTAGGCATATGTCACGAAATGGTCTTACAGCCAGCGCTGGTCTTCCGTTGGGACCATCAAGTGCTACTTAAGCACATACAAAAACAAAGGTCAAATCAGTGAACTAGCGTTACAAACTATGCAGTCTGTCAGTCTATTCGCGGTGAACTCAAAAATCCCTGAACACATTTTCATGCGGTTTTCATCAAAAGGAGGAGTGATTCATGAGGAAGGTTTAGGTATATCATTTGCCATCATCATCTCCAGCCTACATACGTCCCGCTGCTAGGCACAGCCCTCCTCTTAGCACGAGAGGGCTTGGGCTATAGTTCCCACGCCCAGTGCGGATTGAGAACTTCACACACACCATTGAATTGCTTCGTAGATGTGTGCCGTTTTCCTCACGATATTTCCTTCACCGAAAAAAAATTGTAACATAAGTTCTGAAAAACTCAGAAACTCAGCTCAGAATTCGAACCCACGACCCTCTTGAGAGGCCACAGGTTAAACCACTAGGCTACCACGGCCATAATTTATCAGTTTTTTGTAAATTGGTCAAAGCATGCCGATAATTGATGCAGCGCCGTATTAGTACAGTCAGCGTCATAAAGTATGAAACATCCAAAGTGACTAAAAAGTTCGATAGAACATACTATAGGTATTTCTATGGTGTACTGTACCGAACTATTTGGCCGACTTGGATGCTTGAAACTATATGACGCTGACTGTACATTGCACCCGTGCGACGCCGTAGCGCTAGTCCAGAATAAACCATCATCATCATCATCATCATCATCATCATCAGCCTGAAGACGTCCACTTTTGAGCAAAGGCCTCCTTGCAACACCATAATGAACGACAACTCGCCACCTGCATCCACCGGTTTCCCGCAACTTTCACAATGTCGTCGGTCCACCTAGTGGGAGGCCTGCCAACACTGCGTCTTCCTGTTCGTGTTCGCCACTCGAGAACTTGTCTCCCCCAAGGGTCGTCTGTTCTATAAGCGACGTGGCCTGCCCATTGCCACTTCAACGTGCATACTCTTCCAGCTATGTCGGTGGCTCTGTTCCAAAATAAATACTAGACTCGAATATATCTTGAAAACTTATCCCACAAGCCTTCAAAGCAACTCTAGCAAGACGACAAACTCTCCAAAAGCTCCCCAAGTACGGACGAACTTAACTATTGCTTCTGTGTGCCAACTTAGATGTTAGTTCATTAACTGGGGTCTAGAACCCGGCATGTTTACGGACACCTGGCGAGTTAGAGGTCAAGATCACGAACTCCGGTAATTGTGGACTTAACCAGTATTTGAGCTTTCATACTTTAAGTTTCGTACAAAACCTATACATATAATAAATCAGTAGAAAGTTCGTGTCTATGCATTAAATAAATTAATCAAAAACAGAGTGCTAACGAATAGGGAAGAGTAATAAAACACAAAAAAGTAGATTTTATAATTTTTATCTGCCTGTATGTATGGATGTGTTCATTTACCTATGTCTGTGTTCGCTAATCTCCGAAACTGTAGGACCGATTTAAATTAAATTTTGCGTGGTGGTACCTTAAATCCCTGGTCAATATTTTAGATAATTTTAATGCCGAAAAATTAACGAGTTCCCGTGGGATAGCGATGAACACGTCGAAGGTCGCAGCTGCCTAATACTATGCGGACGAAGTCGCAGATAGAAGCTAGTAAATAATAAGCCAATCGAGGGAGTCAACAAAAATCGTAGGAATCATGTTATAGTCGCATCACTATTTTGATTCCCATTTTCACAGGACCACAATCATGCTAAACGTGTCCTTTAGGTTTTGTTACCCCAGGCTCTGTCTGCCCGCATAGCCCAAGCCCTCTCATTATGAGAGAAGGATTATGCCCAGCAGTGGGAGTGCTGGTGATGATGGTGATGACAATTCGTTACATTACGAGAGCATACTCCAGATGACATTTAATTGACTATCGGTGTAGCAACTTCGCTCATTGTAGCCAGGCAACTTAGACCGGCTCGAATATCAAACGGCGAGTAGTTCGTGAAGTATGCTCTACTTCCCAAGATACTCCACATTGTTTCGGAGCGAAGCGAAACTTCCAAAGTCCAACGGGATTGGACCTGTGCTACGTTGGAACCACATAGCTCATCAGATCAGCAAACTGAAGAGGCAGTGAACTGGTTACGAGTACATTAGCCGAAGAACAACCGATGGTGAGAGTCTCTAGAGAGTGGAGATCATGAGTGATGATCTTCGCAAGGTGGCAAGAGCAAGGGGGTTATCATAACGTCTTAATCCGATTCAATTCGGATTCAGTTTTGGTTCCTCGCCGTCAGATCCATAAAAATGACAGCTAAGACCTGAACTGAGTCGGAATTGAATTGCAATCGGAATTGGGGTGCGAGTCGGGCTAACTCCGCGTGTCATAGAGCTGCGGTTCGTTTTTGAATCCGTCTGGGAGGAAGAGCAGTGCTTGGTCTTGGAAATGATGGTTTTTCGCAACGCGCTAATAGTTTCAAGACATGTAAAAGAGCCCTTGGCGTCCTTTTGCAAAAAAAATGTTTGTGATTTTGATCAAGTTCCAATTACTTGTTACCTTAGGCTCTGTCTACCCCGCAAGGGATAAAGACATGATTTATATACTGTCACACTGCAAACAAATTTGCATTCCGACAAATTAAAGTTTCGCGCCACAACCTAAACGACGTATCTCCAGCCGAACTAAACAGACAGTTCGGTCGATCGTCAATAGATGGCGCTGTTTTAAATCAGGATGCTAATTCAACGTACGCACACTAGAGGGCGCCTAGGTCGCTCTCCGCGTAAATAATATTTATTATTTAATTAATACACACACTTGAAACTATTTATTTATTTAATTAATACTAACACCTACATTATTTATTTCTTTATTTCATACACTCAGCAACACGTATCAGAAAGCTCACCTGTTCATCTCTACACAATCGGCTCTGGTTGGTCGATTCAAATTTTGACAGGACATATTCCGCCCTAAGGCGGAGCTTCTTCAAAATTTGAAAGAACCGCTAGTCCTGGATAAAACCAGCTGTTCTATCCAAAATCGGTTATTCTGAATCGACTGCAACCTGCCCAGCTCCTACTGGGCAACTACCGCACCCCGCGGAGATAACACAGCTAAGCTACGCTCTGTCACTGCATCCCTCCGAAACATCACCAATCTACACTCAATCCTGCACTCGCTGAATAGCCTACAGCTCTGGCTCAGCCTTGCACCAGCTGAATAAGCAAGAACTCTCTCACCACCATTGCTGGCAGCTGACCGCTCCGTTGGGAGAAAGAGCATCGAGCCACGACTACTCTGCTGACTCCACCGAGCGCGCCTGCCGCCCATCTCCAGTCTTCGGCTCAGAGGATTCCCGAGGGAAGTGGAGGCCAAATAAGCGCAGAAAACTTAACCGTAATTTAGTACTTCAAAAGATCCGAATCTCATCCTGAGACGATTCGCTCTCCGACCTTAACTTATTTTTTATTGTCGCGATAGGTCCGTTTTTGTTGCTTATAAATAAATATAGTAATCTTAATTCTTGTTTTTCTTCAACAAAAACCTACTAGGCCTACACTGTGACAATACATATATAAATCATTTCTTCCAGTCGCGACGGCAGACATACCCACTATAAACCACACGGATTCCCTGTTCGGTCGTATGTGAGGCGTTACGGGAGCACTCGGTGTCACCGCGACGCCCCACGACCACCCCGGGATGGGGTTTCCTCTTCGCGGCACCTGTGCAATTCAGATTTGGGAATTCCCGCCCTCCCCCAGTGATGCCGCTTGGATTTCTTATACGGGTTGTCTTCATACATATATATGTCCAATTAATAGAAAAATCAAAATATCACGGAAATGGTTTCACTTTAGGTACTATTATTTTGTAGGTGACCTACCCACTAAGTTAGTGGTACAGTTTGACAACAAATATAATGCGCATCGGCAGTATTCGTTTGCGCAGAGAAGCGCAGACCAGTTTCCGATGGTAGCCGAACGTGTAAATAATCTATATTGAACTTTATTTGCAAGCGCAACTGGCAGAGTATTGCTTGCTTTGCATTCTTAGCTCTGTCCCGCTTACACGATTTTGCCATTGTTGGTACGAAATTGATCGACCAATAACAGCGCCAGAGTTTCCCGCGCTACTAAAATTGGTATACTGCGCAGGTACATCGTGGAGCATTATTTTTGTTGTCAAACTGTACTGCGGGGCACCCGGTGTGACTCAGACAGGCCTCCTTTAGGCGTGTTTTGGGACGCATTGATGAATGCATGAATCCACTCGAGTGTCAAATGAGAAGATTTTCCATTAGCGCGGAAAATTGCGTATAACGTCCACACGACGTCGTTTAGGCTTATCCATCATTAAGAGACATACATTCAAAGAGGCGTCGAGAGAACAGCCAAGAGCGGCATTCATTTTATAATTGAACCTAAATTTACTTTTACATGTACTTTTCTTCTAGCATTAGACAAAATAATCGTATTTTTGTTTCAAAACAGTTTGCGAAATAGATAAGGCCGTCTTGCTGGTAAAAGTTAAATCTCGATTTAGTTAGAACCATTAAACTAGATTTAACGAATTTCTTTTGTTATTGTTTTATACGCATGCTGGTCTGGGAGCAAGGAAAAAACATAGAATTTACCAGTTGCATCTCTTCCCGCGCAGATGGTAAAAGCCCATCGAGGGAATAGGCGAAAGTCTTAGGAATCATGTTATAGGTGATGCGGATGGCAACCCATCACTATTTTGATTTCCCTTTCCACCTATACACCCTTAATCATGCTAAACGTGGCCTTAAGGTTTTTTTACCTTTGGCTCTGTCTACCCCGTAAGGGATAAAGACGTGACATATGTATGTATGTATGTATGTTGTTTTATATGTATGTAACTTACTAGCTTTTGCCCGCGACTTCGTCCGCGTAGAATTAGACTTAAGAACTGATGTTGATAGTATATTCTGCAATAATTGTTTACGTTGCGACTCTAGGCAGCTGCGACCTTTGCATGTTTATCGCTATCCCGTGGGAACTATGTAGTTTTTCAGGATAAAAAGTAGCCTACGTTTTAATCTAGGTTACCAGCTATCTCCGTTCCAAATTTGATCCAAATCCGTCCAGTCGTTTCAGCGTGAAGAAGGAACAAACATACACACTGACTCACATCCTCACTCACAAACTTTCCCATTTATAATATTAGCAGGGGCACAAACGCCGTTAGAAGTGATGTAGTAGTCTAATCGCATTCGTCGCAGCTTACTTTGATATTTTTCAAAAACCACCCCGTATACCAGCACAACATTCAACACGTTTTATCCCCTGATATAACAAAAATGTACGCAAACCTTCCCACTCTGAAGCAGGTTCCGATCTGAAATAGCTCAATCGGTTTGAGGATTAAGCTCAACTATGTACCTACACAGCTATGTAATGTACATACACGTATGTAGTGTGTATATAGAACGCAGGAAAATTCAGTACAAATAGAATCGCGAACGATCTCGCGATCACTTAACGTAATGGGGCAAAATTGACGCAGAAATGGCACGTTTTTTTGGTACACATCGGATATTCTTTACGGGAAATATGTGGATATTCCAACATTTGGCTTCGACAGGGATTTAAAGCATCAAAAATAATACGAGCACTTGTTTTAAAACTAATTTAAATCAACTTGAACCAATAGTCTACAGTACTAGTCTACAGTAATAAATAAAAAGATTCGATTGTTTGTTTGTTTGCTTTGAATAGGCTCCGTAACTACTGGACTGATTAGAAAAACTCAGTATTCATTTAATTGCAACATTCTTTACAAAAAAATTAAGCAATGATGCCTTGTTGGGCAAAGCAATTTTATAATTATAATTATAATTTATACCTACATGATTCGGCAATGTGGCTGACAACTTTATACTTAATCATTATCTTAAGACGCGCTTAGGCGACGATGCCAAGAGTAAAATATGACATATTATTACTGACAGCGTATGTTCCATGAGAATGCATTTTGAGATATAATGATGGCAATTATAATTTCTTCCTTTGGCGTAGTAAATATTTAGTTTGGCGAATTCTTTCACCATTAGGATCCTACATTATCCCTGACGATCATACGCTATATTTAATCCTGCGTGGACGAAGTCGCGGGCAGCCGCTATTAATTAAAAATTACGAACAGGCACGAGGAAAACTACACAAGAACATTTTCTTAACGTAATTCAACTAATTACAAATATAAAAGCTGGAATACATACTTATTAACTTAAAGCAGAACAGCAACAGCAACAAAGCAGAACAAAAGAACAATGTTTCATAAACGTTTCAATTAAAAAGAAATACAGGACAATATACGTGACGAAAATCACAAGATAAACGTGCCTTTAGATCACTGTATGTGTACACCCCCACAGCATACCTCCCAATACCTACACACATGCTCGCAAACACAATGACAAAGACAAAAAGGATTCAAACATGGCATTGGAAACCCTATAAGCAAGCGTCACACAACATGACAGCCGAAATCTTAAACATCCCACAGTAACATCTATTCCAGAAAATATCCGCGTGCGGCGACACGGGAAACATCGAAAATATCTCTGGCACGAGGAAAATAAACGAATACCAACGTTTCTACTCAGTTTCGAGAAATATGAGCATTTTTCTGTATTTACCAATACGTTGTATCTGCAACTGTGTGCTTTGTTGTATTTTTTTGCGACAGGAAAAAGATAGGACGGGAGTTTTCCGGCATGTGTAAGTTTGTAAACTCATGATTAATTTTCTCGAAAAAATAAAACTAAATATAGGCTATATAGGCTCTTTTTCCAACATTAGAAATGAAATGAACAATCTACTCTTTTATTTAACTATCACTATAGTTACACATAAGAGTGTGTAATTTGTCCGCTTCAAAATAGATAAACCGATTTTAAATGACTTCCAGTGGTCGGGTTCACTTTAAAGTAGTACACAAAATTTTGCAATTGAATGACAATGCAAGTACAGTCAACGAGGATTATAATAATGAGCAAGAAACGGCTTTAAGCTAATTTTAAATGAAAAATGAAAACTAAGAACTAAGTGATCATTTTTATGATTTAGCCTCTAGAAAAACTTATCAGAACAGGTTTATTTTTAGCATGTTCAATGTTCATAAAGTTTGAGTATTTTCCTGTTAAAAATTTACGCTAATAAAACATGATACGTGTCATGTTTAATGTATACTATTTACTCTTTACTACCGTTTTGAAATAGGTCGTTTTAGCATTATCCGAATGACGTAGCGTCAGGCGAGATAAGAGGCCCTTTCTCACCCCGTCATTTTGTCTCTACATGTTGTAAATATGTTTAATAGCGGAGCTTATTAACTATGAGGATACTGAATTTATTGCCCAGCTATATTTGCAAATGACTGGCTTGCTCCTGCTTCGCCCCGTTGCTTAACTCGCTATCCCGTGGGAAGTTTGAAAAACCTGTACTTACGAGTAGTGCTCATATTCATAATAGAAGCCAGATGTCCCGGGTTCGAATCCTGGTAGGGGCAGGCACTTGAATGCAAATGAAAAGATTAACAAATGTTTTTATTTTGTTACCAAGTAAACATGGTTGGAACCTATAATGATGTTTGTTCTCGAGTCTGGGATGTATATTATTCATTTATTTATTTTCGGAGATCCAACAGCTATAAATTACAGAGTGAATTAATTATGTAACTAAGTGTGTATTTATCGGTATAAATATTGTTTATCCGTTGCTTGGCAGCTTTGCTAGGTTTGTGACTAGATTTACTGGTGTAAATGGCCCCGTGATTTTTATTTATTTATTTGTATTTTGTAGACGTTTACAGTAACTTGACAACTGAACTCAAGCTGACTAAAGATGTAACCGCGTAAAATCACTACGTCTTTAATTTCAAATCCTCGTTTCAACAAAGTCCGCAACTTGAGCAGTTGAAACAAAAGGAGTTTAACTTAGGTAAATCAGACAGCCTGCAAATCTTAGACGTGTTCCGGGCCGAGGGCTGGGAGGGTTGCCAGCCTGCGAACTAAACCAACTTATAAACTAAACCAGCTACTCGAAGATACTTCACTCGCTTCAGCTCTAAATTTACTGTGGAACTTTGGAAATTGAAATTAAGTGGGAGGCCTTTTTGTGATCGTTTCCGCGAAAAAGCAATCGATATTGGTAAAAATTGCATTTCGAAGATGTCAAGAGCATTATAAAACATGTCAATATTTTGTGACAATTATTTTGACCAATTTTCCTCTTCTGGTCCTTATGGGGCAAAAAGCCTCCCAAAGGTTTTTAATTTTTTTTAACATGTTTAATTTAATTTGTAGGGCGTAACGCAAGAGAAGGGAATGTAAAATGTATGGAAAATTTTCGAGTAAATATTTTCCCTCTGTTACAGGAATAAAAAGCATGAGTGTGAGTGGGAATAGTATGGAATTGGTGGGAAAAAAATTGAGGGGTGGCATTTTTTCTAGAATTATCTTAAGTATTTATACTAATTTTACATTTTCCTGTTCTTTGTAAGTACCTAAAGAAGTATTTTTCGATTTTTTCGTAATTTCAATTGGACTTGACAGATGTTAAATGTCTTTTTAATCTTGATGTTTTACCCTCCCCATTGGCGGCGATTTGGGAGTTTTTTTTTATCTTTAATTTAATAATAGTTTTAGCTAGGTTTAAGTTATTTTTAAGTTTTGACTGTTTTTTATTATGTATTCTTTTTCTTTTCCAATAAAAATATGATGTTTTATGTGCCGTTATCATGACTTTTAATTCGCTTTCCGTCCTAACCTTCAACTTATAATATGCTAAGGTAATTACCCGCCTGTGCAAATAAAGGTAACCAATGTTTACTATACAAATTTGCATCACCACATCTGTAAGAGTAGTTCCTCTCGCTCTTTTTCATGAGAAAGACAAAGACATGTAAAAAAACATGTTTTTATAAAGTCACAGCTCACGGATACTTGCAGTCGTGTACTCGTTGAGATACAGAATGGATCCTCGTCTGTTTTTATTCACTTTGTTGGTGGGTGCGCGTGCGTCAGCATCTGGTAAGTGATACCTGACGTAATCTATACTAATATTATAAAGAGGAAACATTTGATTGTTTGTTTGTTTGCATTGAATAGGCTCAGAAACTACTGGACCGATTTCAAAAATTCTTTTGCCGTTAGAAAGCTACATTATCACTGAGTGACATAAGCTACTTTTTACCGCGGGAAAATACCTATTCCTACGGGAAAATTAATTTACCGCGGGCGAAGCTGCGGACGGAAGGCTAGTATAACTATAAAACAGTTATTTTGTAAACACTTCTTCCCCGAGGAAGGTCTCCTCGAAGCGAAACAAGTCGCATCGTTCCCGATTGAAAACCGCGAATTTATAATGATTTATTCAGCGGACAAAAAATGGCGCAGCCTCTATTCAAAATTACCTATATTGCATACAAGTACGGGCCAAATGCCGCTCAGTACATTTTTTGCATAGTTTAGGGTTTCTTCAATTTATTAAAAAAAATGTGATGTACATTTGTGTTAAGTGCTATTGGTTATTTGAATAGATACATACATAGACATACACAAATCACGTCTATATCCCTTACGGGGTAGACTGTGCCTGAGGTAACAAGACCTCAAGGCCACGTTTAGCATTCGTAGAGATCGTGACGTGACCCGGACTGTTCGACGCGGTTTTTTACTGATTCCAGTGCTCAATAATAACTCATTTTCGGTACTCAGACCACTTACAGCGATTCCGCTTTCCCACGTCGTACATTAAAAAAATCAGGTAATTGACAGCATTTATAACTCAACAACGGCTGTACCGATTTTTATGATCATTGATTTCTTGGATTTGTCTCCATCCCAAATAGCAGTAGCAGAATAATAAAAAAAAATATGGAAAATTCACAAAAGAAATATATTATGTATGCAACGCCATCTCCGATGACAAGTATTTATTAAGTATCCATCTTCTACTGTTTCTTCTATACCCGTAGCAAACCGAATATAATTATAATTAAACGAAAAAAAATAGGAATTAGTTATAAGAAGCTGCTATGCTCAACAGAGATTTTTATATTGATTTACAATGTATGTAAGTACGTTTGTCCGGGTGGAATCTTGCGAGCCAATTTTGAAGCAAATATCTCCGATTGAGCTGAAATTTTTCATACTTTATACAATAATCTGGTAGTAAAGTTCTGGTGGTTCAGACAGGATCCTCTCCACGGGAGGGAACGTGTCAACGGTTGGTCCGATTGACTTGAACATAATATATTTGGTTAACATAATATCTAGGATGGATGACAATGCAAGTACATACATACAGTCAACAAAAAGTACTGTCAGCAAAAACCCTTGAATCTAAAATGAAACTTTTAGGTTAGATTATTTAAACTGTACCTAACTAACTACATTTAAGACCACAGAATGTAGTCTCAACAACTTGAAACTCAATATCGTTTAATTGAACTGACCCTTTAAATTTAACCTTTCTCTTGCCGTTTCAGACACAAACCTGACATGCACGAACCCCCACGAGGTCCCCGACTGCCTGTTCGCCTGCCCCCCTCAGCGCACTTGCGAGAACTACAAGTACGCCCTCCCTTGCATCCCCCCAACGGGCCCTTGCAAGCCGCAATGCGTGTGCGGCGACGGCTACGCGAGGAACATCGACGGGACCTGCGTCACGATCGCGCAATGTGGTAAAATAACTATTATTTCTTCAAAATCCAAATACTAATATTATAAATGCAAAAGTAACTCTGTCTGTTACCTTTCACGCTTAAACCGCTGGATCGATTAAGTTGAAATTTAGTATGCATATAGTTTGAGTCCCGGGGAAGGACATAGGATCGTTTTTATCCCGGAAAATTGCATAGTTCCCGCGGGATAGCGATAAGCGACTTCTGCGCAGACATAAATTATTTAAGCATTTTGTGGTATTTTTTTTTGTTTCATATAAAAATAGTAATACCGTCCAAAGATAATCATCCTTGTATTAGACTAGCTTTTGCCCGCGGCTTCGCACGCGTGAACCATGAGCATTTCAAAGAAGCTAGCAATCAAGCAAGCGAGCACCCAAACCTGCAAGCATGTAGGTAGGTATGCAAGCAGGCATGCAAGCAGGCATGCAAGCAGGCAAGCAAGCATGCAAGCAAGCGTGCAAGCAAGCATGCATGCAAGTAAGCACGCAAGCATGCATGCATGCAAGCAAGCATGCAAGCATGCATGAAAGCAAGTATGCAATCAAGCATGCAAAGCAAGGACTCAAGCAAGCATGCACGCAAGCCCCCGCATTGCCGCGCTGCCTTAATTTTTCTGAAACTGTAAATATTGCAGGATTTTTATAAAACAAACCTAACCTAACCTAAAGGGCTGTCCTAAAATATACCTACCCCAAATAGCTTTTGCCCGCGACTTCGTACGCGCTAAGATGTAAAACGAAAAAATAAGTTTTTTTCCCGTTCCCGTGAAAATTTTGGGGAGTGCTTTCGGAGTACACTTAAAGCCTTTAAAGAAACACACGTTATAAATGTTAAGTCTCTTTCTTCCGCTGTTTCGTCTAAAACGTAAAATCCCGGTTTTTCCCGTTCCCGTAAAAATGTTAGGAAATCCTTTGTTAATGCTCCCTTACACTCCCTAAGGAAGCTAAATGCTAAATTTCATCTTTCTACGACCAGTAAAACGAAAAACCCCGTTTTTCCTGTACTCGTGGGAATTTCTGGAAATCCTTTCTTAGTGCTCCCATACACTCATCAAGGAAGGCTCTTACCAAATTTCAGCTTTCTACGACCAGTAAAACAAAAATCCCGTTTTTTCCCTATCCCGTGGGAATTTCGAAAAATACCTTCTTAGTGCACCTCTAGGATACTCAAGGTATATGTGTGCCAAATTTCAAGTTTCTAGCCATATTATGCCTACCGCAGTATTTCTTTGTAAACAAATATTTTTCCCGTTCCCGTGGGAATTTGGGAAAGTACTCTCTTAATGCTCCTGTGCACTCCCGAAGCAACCTACATGCCGAATTTCAGCTTTCTGCAACCAGTAAAACGAAAAGTCCCGTTTTTCCCGTTCCCGTGGGAATTTCGGGAAATCCTTTTTTTTATTGTTTACACTCCCCAAGGGAACTTGAAGGCCAAATTTCAGTTTTATACGACCAGTAAAACGAAAAATAGATCCCGTAGAACTGAAAATATAAATCCCGTTTTTTTCCTTATCCCGTGAGAATTTCCAAAAATCATTTAAACATTATTTTACTATTATAATCACCTACTTCTATGCCAAATTTGAACAGTCTAGTAATTATAGTTCATAGGATTTCGTTTAACTGAATATATAAATCCCGTTTTTTTCCTTATCCCGCGGGAATTCCCAAAAATCCTGAAATTAGTTTCTTCGTTTTGTAATCACCTACTTTTGTATCAAATTTGAAGAGTCTAGTTATTATAGTTACTGAGATAGCGTCACTTGGAGTCGAATATATAATTCCCGTTTTTTCCGTATCCCGTGGGAATTTCCAAAAATCCTTCCTTAGTGGATGCCAACATTGTATAAGGTATCTATGTGCAAAATTTCAAGTCTCTAAGTCCAGTGGTTTGGGCTGTGCGTTGATATATAGTTAAGTCAGTCAGTCAGTCAGTCAGTCAGTCAGTCAGTCAGGACTTTGAATTTTATATGTATAGATAATTGTAATTAATTAAGTATGCAAATAGTCCATCCTCAAAATATCCAATATATAAATGAGTATTACACATAAACGGATAACACCCACACACCCCTCACACACACCCACATCACTCGACTTTTTATACGTGAGTTATCCGTTTATGTGTAATAATGATTAAGTCTCACGGTAGTTTCATGTTGAAAATATATAAATGTATTTCGGGATTTTTTAAATCATAGTTGACAAATGATCCACTTAGACCGATGTTAAAATGAACCGCGTCAATTCGCATAAGATTTCATGCTAAACATGGCCTTTAGGTCTTGATACTTTAGGAGCTGTTTACCCTGTAAGGGATAAACGCGTGATTTATGTAAGCATACGTATGTACGTAAATTTAAATTTAAATATTTGTAGGCATGTTCAGTCGAACTAAGTCAAGACAGCTGGCAGTGAATAAGTTGGTACATATACATACCTAAATCACGTCTTTATCCCTTACGGGGCAGACAGAACATAGGGTAACAAGACGTAAAGGCCAGGACGCTTAGCATGATTGCGAGCGTATAAGTGGAAAGCGTAACCAAAATAGTGATGGGTTGCTAGCCACATCGCCTTTTACATGACCCCTAAAATGTTCGCCCATTCCCTCGATGGACTTTCACAATCTGCACAGAAAGAGAAGCAACTGGCACATTCTGTTTTTCTTTGCTAGCACCAGCATAGCAGTAAGCATCTCTTCAATCATCATATCAGCCATAAGACGTCCACTGTTGGACATAGGCCTCCCCCATTGCCCTCCAGTTGCATTGGTCTCTTCAAATAATTCTTTATTCTTCCAGAACAATGCTACGGCTACACTCAACACTTCACGTGCAACGGACCGTACGACGAACACTGCGAGGGCACCTGCGTCTGCAACGATGGCTACGTACGGGACGCGAATAACACCTGCGTGTCAGCCAACCCCAGCCCCCCACCGGTCATTGCCAGCCCCCCACCATTCCCCCCTGGCAAGCCGGTGAGCCCACCAACTACTGGCCCAAACCCTCCCGTTTCTACAGGGCCTGTGGGTCCACCAGTCATTATCACACCTGGTGATACTGAGGAAACTAGTCCAACTAAGGAAACTGGTCCAACTGGGGAAACTGGTCCAACTGGGGAAACTGGTCCAACTGGGGAAACTGGTCCAACTGGGGAAACTGGTCCAACTGGGGAAACTGGTCCAACTAAGGAAACTGGTCCAACATGTTACTAGCTCAATAACCATTTCGTGAAAGAAGCCGATACAGAATAAGACGTCAGTTACCAGTTCCAGTAATTGAAGATGGATATTTTGTTTGTATAAACTTATTGAAATAAATATTTTGGCGTATTGAGGATCCTCCAACTTTGTTCCTATTTGATTAAAATTATAATCTTACTAGCTGTTGTTCGCAACTTCGTCCGTGATGAATTCGTTTATGGCGTGCCTGCGGGTACTATAACATTTTCCGGGATGAAAACTATCCTATATCACTTCTGAAGTCTCAAGCTATCTCCATATCAAATTTTATCATGATTGGTTGAGTAGTTAACGCGAGAAGACGTAACAAATACTAAACTAAAACTAAACAAAAAACTAAATGTTAGGGACAAATACGGTGTTTTTTTTAATATGGAGGAATTTGTAGCGAAAAAAAATTTTTGCTTTTATTTTAGTAAACAAACCTTTTTTGCTGATTGCACTTTATCGTGTCTGTACTTTCGTAGTAATACAATCTACATTATGTAAACCAAACTATTTATTGAGCACCACACAGTAACAAATACAGAAAAAACAAAACGTTCAAGGTAAACATAGCGTTATCACTTCAGACCGATCTCTTCCAGACAATTCTTTAATGTAACCCTTTAAAGGCAAACAGGGATCTACTTGTCTTTTCTCTTTTAGCCACGTTATTTCTGGGAACACCTACCCTGGGTAGGGTAGGGGTGAAGAGGGGGGCGTCGATACATGTTACCTGGGCAGGGAAGGGACGATTTTTCGCTTCAGGTGAAATTCATTGTGTTGTGTTTATTTTAATATCTTGATTATTTTTAAGCACTCTCTGGGGTTAAGAGGGTTTGCCGTTGTGGCACCGACAGCGCCAGTGAACGGTGTTGTAAGATTTTTTGTTATTTTACCTTTAAAAGGCAACTTTAGTCGAGCGATATTATTTATTTTTAACCCCAAAAAGAGGGCGGTTATAAGTTTGATGTGGATGTCTGTGGCATCGTGGCGCTCAAACGGCTAAACTGATTTTAATGCGATCTTTTTTATTCGAAAGCCAGTTTCCTTGCGGTGGTTCTTAGCCATGTTTGGCAAAAATCGGCCCAGCAGTTTGAAAAGTATCAGCTTTTTTCCAGAATGATGTAAGGCATTTTTGTCATAATTTGTTTTTTTATTTACGTCATGAAAAATTACTCGAGGGGTTTTTTGATTATTTAGCTTTCCCTTGTCGTATGTAAGTCGTCTCTCTAAACATTTGCAAATATTTTAGACCACCTTTAGCAGTCAAATAAAAAAAAATCGATAAATACCTATTAGGAAATTGGTTTCAAAGCAGATACAGTCAGCACAGTCAAAAAGTATATCAAATGTAAAAAATACGATATGTAAACATGGTCCCGATTTATAGAAAACAATTCACGTAAAATATTCAACAAACACATGAACATATTTCACAGATTGTTTATATTAAACTTCCTGAAAAAATATGTATGTATCGAAACAGCAGTTGTTTTTGTTCGTTCCTCTGGAAAGTAACGCCTGATTCCGTATATCATTTTGACAAAGTTATAGATACCTGTGGCAGACATGGAACTCAATAATTTCAACTAAAGTTTATTACTGGAACAACGTCTGTGGAGTCAGTGTGGCCGTCCGTCAGATCCTCCGAAAACTTCCCCCCCCCCCCCCCCCCCCCCCATCCTCACCAGCAGGGTCCTCCGCAAACCCTGACGGCGGCAGGTCGTAAGCATTTCTACGTGCGTGTAAGAAAACAAACAAAAGCAGTCGAGCTTGTTTGAAACTGAACACATCCGTTGTTAGATACTTGTATGAAGAAGAGTGTATTTACAAAAAGAAACATTTTCAACATGAAACTACCGTGAGACTTAATCATTATTACACATAAACGGATAACTAAACAAATAAGGAAATAGTCCGAAACATGTCGAGCATCACTCGACTTTTTATACGTGAGTTATCCGTTTATGTGTAATAATAAAAGAAACATTGTTAAAATGAGCTTTTTTGCTGACTGTACTTTTTGTTAACTTTAAACACTAGAAGTGAGTCAAATTTTGCAAGATTTGAGTAAAAAAAAGACTCACTTTTTTAACCCCCGACGCAAAAAGAAGGGTGTTATAAAGTTTCACGTCGATGTCTGTGTGTGTTGTCTGTGGCACCGTAGCTCTCAAGTGGATGGACCGATTTCGATGCAGTTTTTCTTCATTCGAAAGCCAGTTTCCTTGCGGTGGTTTTCAGCCATGTTTGATTGTAATCGGTCTAGCAGCTTCAAGACTATCAGCTCTTTTCTAAAATAATGTACGGAATTTGTTTTTGGCATAAACATGATCAATGCATGGGGGGTTGCCAAAACTTTTAATTTAATGTTATTATTATTAAAAAAGCCTATTTTTCTCTTTAACGCCCGGCAACGCACTTCACTCCTATGTTATGATTATGAGTGTCTCTTGGTGGAGGTGATTGCTTTCCACCTGCTAACCCGCATGCCCGTTTTCGGAATCATTGACGACCGATTAGCCTAGTGGTTAGTGACCCTGACTATGAAGCTAGAGATCGTGGGTTCGAGTCCCGGTAGGGGCAGACAGTTGTATGATGAATACGAATGTTTGTGCCCGAGTCATGAATGTTGTATGTATTTAAGTATGTATTTATCTACATTATATAAGTATGTTTATCCGTTGCCTGGTACCCGTAGTACAAGCACTGCTTAGTTTGGGGCTGGGTCAATTGGTGTAATTTGTCCCAAGATATTTATTTATTTTATTTATACTATTCTTCCATGTTGGTCTGGGAGTAAAGAAAAAACATAGAATGTACCAGTTGCTTCTCTTCCCGCGCAGATGGTAAAAGCCCACCGAGGTAATAGGCGAAAGTCTTAGGAATCATGTTATAGGCGATGCGGCTAGCAACCCATCATTATTTTGATTCCATTTTCCACCGATACGCTCACGATCTTGCTAAACGTGGCCTTAAGGTTTTGTTACCTTAGGCTCTGTCTACCCCGTAAGGGAAGAAAGCTTGTTGAAAATGGGACACCGTTACACCCGTGGAAAACGGACAAGCCGACAGCTTACAACTCTTTAAAACACACGCCATCTGTCTACCCTGTACACTTGACAATGAAGATTGATGCTGACAGCCGGCAGGCCTTGACCCTGGGAGAGCGATGAGCCCGAGGATAATGGGGGGGGAGCGCTCGCCACACTCGGCGAGGTTCCGGTAAAATGCGTATTTAAAGGCTACGATTCAACTTGATTCGTGTTATATCGGTGCGGCCAGCATGCGGCAATTTTACGAAATTTTTCGGTTAGATTCCTCATGATTTCATAATATCACACAATGATTTTTTTTCTTTTTGTTTACTAACAGGCAGTCTGCCTCCATTGCGTCGTTCAAGGAAGGCTTGAGGAAGATGTGGCTCGCACCATCTCCTTAGATATTGTATGTGTGTACTCTTATTGTATTTTGTATGTATGCATGTGTGTAATGATATTTAGTAGTTTATTTTATGTTTTGTTTATTGTTAGATATGTAAACTCTATTGTGGCTTTCACTATCTGGAATTTTAAACTTACACTTTGTCGGTCCCTCGTTTAATGCTCCTCTCGTCTACTCATAGGTTAAGTGGTAGAGATCCCTTATAGGGATAAGTTCGCCTTTGTGCATATTAATGTTATTTTTATTTTTTTGTGAATTGTATCTTTTTTTTATGTTAGAGAGGCCAGACATACGAACTAGTGGGTCACCTGATGGTAAATGATCACCACTGTCCATAGACACCCGCAGCGCTTTACGCTTTATATTTGTACAATAAAAGCATTTACTTACTTACTTACTAATTAGTATATTGTTTCCGCGCACGGCTTAGCTGCCTCACTTAGCTCTGGATCTAACATTCACAAGTTTAGTAAGGGAAATTATATTTATTACCCCCATAGAACCCTGTCGCAATTGACAGGCCAGCCACTCCAACTCGAGTGTTACAAACATACACAAATCACGTCTTTATCCCTTAAGGGGTAGACAGAGCCTAAGGTAACAATACCTACAGGCCACGCTTAGCCAGACTGCGGGTGTACAGGTGGAAAGTGGAATCAAAATAGTGAGGGGTTGCTCGAAGAGAAGCAACTGATACATTCTATGTTTTTTCTTTGCTCCCAGACCAGCGTGAAAGTATCGGTAGCTGGATTGTTATGTTACTTTATTAGTGATCTTCGGTGGTACATGAATACATTTCCCTTACTGTACGTCGCGCTAACGTCCAGACGTATCCGCGCAACGTCCGCGTCGCGTCGCCGTCGTTTACAAATGTCGCCGTCGCTCCAGCAAATGGCTACATTTTTCACGTCATTCCGACAGCAATTCCTATTCCCGGCCGCACCTGAACCGTCGATAACTTATCATCCGGATCATTCCCGGGATAGTTGTCGGCGCGATACCCGCCGGGACAGGCCGTCTGTAGTTAATGCAATTGCGGTACTTGTCAGCCATTGATTGCGTCAGACGTTACTTTGTGGCTATTACAACACGATAAATACAAGTTTCTTTAAAATGTACCTGTTGTTGTTGGTTTAGTTTGATTTAATCTAAATATACTAGTCTAAATATATATAACTCAAAGGGGACTGACTGACATAGTGATCTATCAACGCACAGCCCAAACCACTGGACGGATCGGGCTGAAATTTGGCATGCAGGTAGATGTTATGACGTAGGCATCCGCTAAGAAAGGATTTTGATGAATTCTACCCCCAAGGGGATAAAATAGGGGATGAAAGTTTGTATGAAACTTTGTCAATTTTAAACCGATCGGGCTGAGACTTTGCATGCATAAAGCTACTATGACGTAGGCATCCTCTAAGAACGGATTGCGTAATTTCTGCGGGATAGCGATAAACGAATTTTATGCAGACGAAGTTGCGGGCAACAGCTAGTAGGTCTATAAAGGCGACGCCCACTGCTGCACGCTATCCACGGACACGCTATACATGTCTCTACTTCTCTATATTTGTACAGTCAAGGGCAAAGATATGTAGACACCACAGAGTGTCAAAAAGCATGGTCATCTAAATGGTCATAAATTTGGCAACATATAAAAGTACATAAATTAGTATACATGATTTGAGAGATAACTATGTATACAACATTTGCAATAATATGTCCTCATGTATTAGGCCATAAACTTAGAAACACCGTAAAGTTCAAAAATATGTATACACTATTTAACCATTAATTATGTAACTAATATGATAACCAAAAATATGTAAACAATCCAAAATTCTATTAACACAACTCTATTGTCAGGAGCTTATGAACGTATTTGCGTAACATCGAACTCTGTAATCTTAATGTAATCAGCCAACCACTTGAAGCTTCAAGTCGTATACAACAACTGCTATTCCAAACTCTTTAACTGATAATTACTCTATTTATTTTAAATCATGTCATGTGCCCACAATCTTGCTAAATGTGGCCTGTAGGTTGTAGGTACCTGTTACCATAGACTCTGTCTACCCCATAAGGGATAAAGACGTGATTTGTGCATATGCATGTGCATGTGTCACTTTTAGATTTTTTAATTCCATTTGACTTACCGTTTCTTATGGTTTATCTGGCGGCTTTTCATTAATTTTGAAGGAGAAAATGTATCGTTTAAGCGATCATTTAAAACATAGGATTGTTGCCTTATGCGAGGAAGGTATATACGTGCTTGATATAGCTCTGCTGACGAATTAGACATCACGGTAAGAAATATTAAACATGTTAATAATAACGTACTATAGAAAATATTACTCTCTACTCACTTTGTCTTAAGTTTAAGGAGTGGTTTTCTTTATTATACAGTTATTTTAAGTATACTTTGCCTTTTAGTAAAAAAAAATTAGAAAATAGCGTAAATCGCCAATTACTGTATGATTTGATATTGACGACACGGATGGCTCAGTGGTGAAGCAACCGCTTTCTGAGTCGAAGGTCCCGGGTTCGAAACCCGGCCAGGGTAATGTTTGTGTGATCAACTCGAATATTTGTGCTTGGGTCATGGATGTTCTACATACATACATACATACATATATCACGTCTTTATCCCTTACGGGGTAGACAGAGCCTGAGGAAACAAAACCTTAAGGCCACGTTTAGCATGATTGTAAGCGTATAGGTGGAAAAATATCAAAATAGTGATGGGTTGCTAGCCGCATCGCCTATAACATGATTCCAAAGAATTTCGCCCATTCCCTCGATGGACTTTTACCATCTGCGCGGGACGAGAAGCAACTGGTACATTCTATGTTTTTCCTATACATACATACATAGATACATACGTACATTCTATGTTCTATATATTTAAGTATGTATTTATTTATATAGGTATGTACCTATATCGTCATCTACTCGTAACTAGTACCCATAACACAAGCCTTCTTGAGTTTATGTATAGGTACATATTTCGATACTTTGGGTATATATTTATTTTAGTCCCTGAATGTTACCTAGCGTTTTCATCTTCAATCAAAATCAACGAAATCTGAATCTGTAAAATCTATTAAACATGCCGATTGATAACGTCGTGGTGACAGGTCAAAACATGTGACAAACATATGCAATGACAAGTCTGTACTGTTTTCGTGAATTGTCAAAACATACTTTACAAATTTGTTTCGTGTGACTAGGCCGTAAAGTTGATATTCGCAGATTACATTTTGTATACATATTTTCGTAGCAATTACTGAATCTATATATAATGACATAAGTATGACTATAATATTTTGCATTATTTGCAGGATACTAATAATGGAATTTTGAATGTATACAAGTTTTTGGACTTGCCAGATACATATTTATGTTGCCAGTGTAGTTTGCATATTAATTCCCATTTGAATGAGTATATATCTTTTTAACTTTATATGATTACTTATTTTCTTTCACATTACTTGCATATATATCTTTGCCCTTGACTGTACAATAAAGCATTTACTTACTTACTTACATGTCACCCACGTGGACCCATTGGTCATTTCGTGCGTAGCGTGGGCTGCTGTGGAAACGACCGCATTTTGATACGAAGCAAATATTATGTACCCACGTGCGTAGCGTGCGCTGCAGTGGGGCGTCGCCTTTAAATTTTTTCAAGAGTTTTGGATCATAGTCGACAATTTTTATACATTGATGATTGTTCAAAGTGAACCGCGTCGATGGCTGGACTACGTTTTAAATCGCACCGAACATCCTGATGGAAAATTCTAGAGTAATTCTAAGAGAGCTTGTATAATGAACAAATACATTATCTTGATCAAAAATCAGTTGCTATCCCGCTACCACCATACATACAGGGTGAAATTTTGAACGTGATACAAAGTCGATGTTTTCGATACATCTCTAAAAGACTAAAAGGCTCTGCTAAGTCTTGAGTTACCAAAGTAATTAATTAGAACTTAGTTAAAGATTTTATTTATCCCATTTTTTATTGGCACGTGTGGTTACCCCACCCTTTAAATGACAGAGCAAAAAGTTTAAATTTGTTTTATAATAGGCACTCGCCTCTTTGGTTCACTTTGACATAAAAATAAAATAATACTGCTAATTCGTGACGTGAGTTGTCATAACAAATATCTCTCGGTTTATTAAAATTTAACTGAAAAATGCCGCCTGCTTATCCTTATACGCACGTTGAGCGTTTAGATATGGTTATTTTTTATCACACATCAAGTAGTACGGTGCGGACACAGACATTGTTTCACGAAAAGTATCCACACTCTCCAATCCCGTCTCGTCGTTTAATAAACCACACTGTCCAAAACTTGAGGGATTATGGACAATTTTCCGTTCCATCACATGCACAAGGTAGAGGATCTCGAGCACGCTACTCGGATGCGTTTCGTACTCGAGTACTTCGTTATTTCAACCGCCACCCTCAGGCAAGCACAAGGGATGCAGCCGCACGTTTTGGAACAACACAATTTTTTATGTGGAAGCTATTGAATGCTGAAGGTCTACACCCGTTCCATTTCCAACGCGTGCAAGATATTGTTCTTGCAGATTACTCCAGAAGAGTTCAGTTTTGTGAGTGGTTTTTGGAACACTTGCATTTAAATATCATGTGGTCAGACGAAGCAACCTTCTCCAGGATAGGGCTATTCAACGTCCATAATGAACATTGGTGGAATAATGTGAATCCCCATGTCACACGCAGGGACTCGTTCCAAACCCGATTTTCATTTTTCAGTCAATGTTTGGGCCGGAATTCTGAACAACTGTGTAGTAGGACCACATTTTATTGACGGTAGGTACATTAAATGGAGCTAAGTATGAAGACCTGCTGAGGAACGTCTTACCAACATTAATGCGTGAAATTCCGGAAGAAAATCAAAACGACCTACACTTTCAACAAGATGGAGCTCCAGCCCACTTTTCTCATCGGGTGCGGAATTATTTAGACCAAGAATTCCCCGATAGGTGGATTGGCCGCAATGGTCCAATCGCATGGCCTCCTCGTAGTCCCGACCTAACACCGCTGGACTTCTTTTTATGGGGTGAAATTAAAAGGCGAGTCTACAAACGTGAGTCCCATACAGTCACAGAACTTCGGCAAAAAATCATACAGGCGTTTGATGCTGTTAAAGCCAATGTGTTTGTGCTTGGAAAACTCAAAGACAATCTAAGACGTCGAGCAGAGCTATGCCGGCGGGAAGGTGGTGGTCATTTTGAGCATTTATTGAAGTATGTTTGAGAAACCCATTTTGGTTTTGATATTAAATAATGATTATTACCACTCTGTTTGTTATTTACACCAAAATAATACATAAGAGCTAGGGATTTAAGTTATCTGCGATGTTGATATTACTCGTATTATCTGACACTATCCACTAGATGTTAATTACAGCGACAAAACCTTTCAAGTGTCAAATGTAGGGTAGCAATACTTTCAGTTTCTGAATTATTTTTTTGTTAGGAAATTATCAATATTTAATTAAGACAAATTTTAACAAATGAGTTAACTCATCTAATTATACAGCATCTGCTGAGCAGGAAACACGTAATTTGTATCACGTTCAAAATTTCACCCTGTATAGTGGTGGCGGTACTAACTGTTTTTGTTCATTGAAGTGGACCTCCGCAAAGTAACGCCTGATTCAATAAATTTAAAAACGTTCCATCTTACTCCACTAAAATGCAGCGGTATCAGATTGAATTTTACATTTTAGCTGTCATTTTTGACACTTCTAGTATAAATCTGAAAGCGAGCGACCCAACTTTGGTTCGGAATTGAATCGCATTAAGACGTCATAGTAAGGCCCCAAGGTACGATATCCAGTGAGAAGTGTTTGTGTGAACAAATGTTAATTTTTACTTCATAATTTTTAATGCAGCTGCCATGCTAAGACTGGCGAAAAAACTTGGACAGCAGCCCACGCTACGCACGAAATGACCAATGGGTCCACGTGGGTGACATGTATAGCGTGTCCGTGGACAGCGTGCAGCAGTGGGCGTCGCCTTTATAGACCTATTAAATCAAACTAAACCAACAACAACAGGTACATTTTAAAGAAACTTGTATTTATCGTGTTGTAATAGCCATAAGAGATAGATAAATTTATCCATTTTTTTCAAAATCTCAGACTCTTAATGTGTAAACAAGGCCCTTACAGCCAGGTCAGACCGGCTGACAAACAACTTGATTTGGGGTATAAGTACGAAGTAAATACTTTCCGGTACCTAGAGGTACTCTGAGCCGCTAATCTTCGAAACTTCTAAGTCTCCCACGTCTTCCTACAAAGCCAACGCAAAATTCCATTCCATCCCTCAAAAACAATCTTAATCACTTTTACGGCGCACGACACATTTTCAAATATTTACACATAATTTTCCTTATTCATGACAAGCTCTTTATACCGCGTATTTATGTTCCGGTACCGGCGACACGAATCGGAGTCAGGTTTAGGTAAGCATGATGGATTGCGGGCGCCCGGGCGGGGATAATACACGGCAGATTTCAGGATGTTGTTACGACGATGCGAGACGCGATAAACGAACGACTTCCGAAGTCGGCTATTATCAAAGATGGCGCAGCCCCTAGGTTCACTTGAAAGGGTTTCCAGGGAAATTATTTTAAGGTTTATTTATATGCTTATTGGGCGGGTAAGGGCACCGGTTGTTAATGTATATTGCTTTCAGGATTCACTTTTAGGTCATTATCTTTTCTTTTGAATTACGAGCCTATCGGTTTTTATGTACTCTATGTAAATTAGTCAAAGAAATTCGACTGAGTGCGATTTCGAATATTGTCTGCTATCTTCTGTTCATTCAAATAAAAATACCGGCCAAGGAGTCGGATTTTTGCACAAAGTATTCCGTGCCGTCCTCATTCATATATTATATACTTTTCTCGTAATTATTGACAACTCTTTCAATTTCAACTTTATTTATGATTTCTTGTTACCGTTCAAAAGACAGATGTCTATGACAAACACATCGTGGAAAAGTGAATATATTACTTGATATTTAAACTACTAAACTTTTTACAGTCTTAGTTGAGCTATCAAGATTTAGAACTCTAGAATACTTTTCCACGACTGTAAAACAAGAGTAATACCAATATCCATCAAACAATACGAACAAAGCGCTAAACGTAAATTTTCTGTCCACTCGATTCAGCCGCCAGCGGTAAAAATTGAAATTAAACTTAAAACAGCAGGTGGATTTCAAATAAAACAACGTTTTATTTCGCACCGTTATTAAAATGTTATACCTCGATTTTAGTTTTGAACCGGCAAAGTGCGAATCGTTTGCGGTTTGCAATAAAATAAATGGCAGCTATTCGAAGCATCGAACGTTTGCAAATAGACGTCGTATTTTGTCAGTATGACAAGTGTATTTAATGCATTCATGAATTATTTAATACATTCTGATGTTTTTGTGACTTTCCACGAGAACGAACCTAATTTTCACTACGAAGCACTAGATGTGTCATCATCAGAGGCGTTAACATCTATGACAGATGATACAAGAGCGTTTTTAAAAAAAACGTTCACATGAACATTTTTTTCCAGAATTTAACTATTTTGGCTTTTTCTTGCTCAGAATCGTTTACCCTATCGGTCCTTATACAAGAAAAAATGTGTCCCAAAATTTCCATTCCAGTTCGTCACTTCTTTTAAAATAATACCTAAGTGCGGAACGTGACGAACAGGAAAAATAATTTCATAGTAAAATCTGGGACACATTTTTTCTTGCATGAGAATCGATAGGGTAAACGAATCTGAGTAAGAAAAACCCAAGATATTTAAATTCTGGAAAAAATGAATACTGTGCATTATGACAGCGGCTCTTTGTTTGGTGACTGTACAGACCTACACGAGAGCGGCATCTCCGACCGCACAACGGGCATGTCAAAGCAGAGGTCGAAGGGACGACTGCAACCACGCGGGCTCTGGAACCACGCCTGGTACGCTTGACATCCATCTACTAGAAGCCTCCGCCACTCTCTCCTCTTTCCCGCGAGTTCCTCCCAATTATCGTGGCCATGTCTCTTTTGGTTCTGTGTATGGATTATATTGGCTTATTGTTCTTTTTTATCTGCCAATCTTCGACGTCGAACGTGAACGTGGGGGGCGTTCTTGGATGGAGATCCTCAGACTAGGTGGAGCGATGACCTTCGCAAGATGGCAAGAGCTGGATGAGAGTAGCCGAGGATGCACAACGGCGTGTAGTGCGAGAAGCTTATGCCAGCAGTGGACTAGTAGGCTGATGATGATGAATCCAAGACAAAAGAACAGTATGTGAACTTTCCACTGGCAACGCTGCAAATTTTTCTAAAGTATCATTCTAAAATACATAGAATATACCAGTTGCTTCTCTTCCCGCGCAAATGGTAAAAACCCATCGAGGGAATGGGCGAAAATCATAGGAATCATGTCATAGGCGATGCGGCTAGCAACCCATCACTATTTTGATTACTTTCCACCTCTACGCCCTCAGTGTCTTGCTAAACGTGGCCTGTAGGTCTTGTTACCTTAGGCTCTGTCTACCCCGTAAGGGATAAAGACGTGATTTGTGTGTGTGTGTGTGTATCATTCTAGACTTTCTTGTATTCGGATAGAGTTACGCTATTTCAGAAATCCCAGCGGAGATATTCATAATCCTAACGTTTGATCACATACATTTTAAATATCTAAGCAAAAACTCAATCTGTTGTCGCCGTCACATGAATATTGCAAACGGGACGGTCACGAAAACAACTCCGCGCTGTTTTTACTAGAAAATATGAAATGTAAGAGATAGTCGTAAAACAAAGATAACCACAGCCGTAAAGCTGGATGTCGCGGCTCACAGAGATACTGAACGAATTCTAGACTAGCACACCAGCCATGATCCGCCGAAGTGCTTATAGAATAATCTGAAGCCGAAATAAGAAGGAATACAGTCTATGTTTTGTAAAAATTTGATCTTTTTCTGTCAAAACATTTTGATTTACAATTTTTTCGTACTAATCGATAGTGTTTTTGGTAATCGACTTATTTTTTTTTTGTTGTTTTGACTAGTAGAGACTTTATACATCTCTACTATAGATTAATATAATTTAAGGCAAGGGGACCTTATACATCCCTTTTATAAATGTATTTAATTTAAGTATTCTTACTGTATTTTATTTAAAAAAAAATGTTTTTCTGCCAAGTGTCTTGCGGCGCATTCTTCTTGGCAATGATGGTCTTTCCGAATGCGCTGGTAGTTTCAAAAGACATGTAAAAGAGCCCTTGGCGGCCAATTTGCAAAAATAAAAAATTCATTTTCAGTAATTACTATAAATAGGTAGGTATAGTCTTTTAAGTGTCCCATCTTTGAGTTTCCACCATCGCAAATCGAGATCTCAAAGTGCATAAGTTTGTAGGTAATGTGGCACGAGGACAAATTATCGGAGTAGTTAGCAGACAGGTATATAATTACAATATTCACAGTTCAGATCACGATAACTCATCAAAGCTTTTCAAGCGTCATTTGGGAAATCATCTCAAAGGTAATCGTTAAAGTAGGATGTATATCCACATTAACTTCTTGCTCTCCAAAACGGCTGAAATTTTGCTTACTTTTTTATGTTAATTTTGTAAACCCTTGTGACTTTATCTGCTGTAGTGTAATATCAAAATCTAAAGTTTATTTTGCAAATAGGCCGCAAAGGACTCACATGTTTCTTTATCTTTGCCAAGAAAAAGCGCCGCAAGAAATGTGGCAGATTTCTTTTGTTTCAAAACAAAATCATTTTACATTGTACTTAACCACTAATACAAGTAAAAAATCATTAATAAATGAATCAGAGACGCTTCCATAAAATAGGCAAACGTTCCACCCATGGACACCTGCAACGCCAAAGTCAGTCTAAAATTCAGAATGTGGAGATGGGATACCTTATTACGCCTGTAATTTTTTATAGCCTTACTAGCTTTTGCCCGCGACTTCGTCCGCGCAGATAACGTCAGAATGACGACATAAAAAATATATTTTATTTTTAATAAAAAGTATCCTATATTACTTTAATACCTCCAAGAACATGTGTACAAAATTTAATGATGATCGGTTGAGTAGTTTTCGCGTGAAACCGTAACAAACAAACTTACATTCGCATTTATGATATTAGTAGGATTACACATACACTATTCTTTTTATCTCCAGTTGGCAACGAATAGAATTCTATTTCGGAAAATATGTTCATTTAAAAACATTGGGACCAAAGGGTAAAACAAAAACCGAAGACAATTTTAGCATACCGTAGCGCAATAACGTTCCGAGGTCGATTTAACCGAACGGGTTCCCTGTCGCGGGAAAGAGACGGAAAACAAGAATTGCTACCACCTATGATCACATCCATTTGTCTACCGTTTTTATGGTGTTTTCAGCTTACCTTTTCTTGTTTTAACGTCAGCTATTTTGGAATTTACACGCGACAGACCTGTATACGACGATTGCTTCCCCGTACAAGGGCCTTGCCAAAAGGGATTAAAACTTAGGAATAAGTTCGCTTTTCTACATGTTTTTGTGTATAATAAAGAGTTATCGTTGGTCATTTTGATAATTGGCGAAACTATATTTTTCTACAATCTCAATTGTATTTTTGTTTTGTTTTTCGTCTGCTTACACAGCTACCTAGATTAAGGCAAAATGTTTTGAATGTCGAAAGGAGCTAAAATGGTTATGACCTTAATTTAATAAGTACCTAGGTATTGATATTTATTTTAGAACTTGCCTACTTTGGTAGGTCATTTCATTGTGAAAGATTTGCAAGTGTACGTTTTAGATATGATAACATTATAAGTTAGTATTTTATGAATAGTTAAAAATTGTAATTGTTGTATCTCTGGAACTTGAGTCAGCGTAAGTTTTAAGTTAAGCGAAGTAGCCTCGACTCGAGCGATGTAATAACGAAGTTAATTTATACAAGTACTTAGTATTATATTAAAAGGTAACTCGTAACGAAGTATACACGTTTTTAATACAAATAAAGATGCCAGGTCGCTCCAAATAAACCTGTCCCTGGAAAATTGTACACAGAGTTATTTATGATTCAGTAACATATGATAGCAGATAAAGGTAATGAACCGAGTGGAGACGGGCATTGGACAAAGCGGATTAATGGCAGATTCGTTTTTTATTTGGTGGGATTCTCTTTTGTTTCAAATTTGTTTTGCCTAATTATTTTTTGACTTAAAAACTTTTTTCCGATACCGCAATTTTTCCTAAATTGAATTGAATTGTAAAAACCTGGCGACGCGTTGTTTTTAGTAAATTTCACGACACTCCTTCTATTGGATAATTCCTCTATGCCCAACAAAGTTAGCTAACGTTATGGACACCTTTATGTAGATGAGCAATCCGGCTGAAAGCTTTGCGTGTCAACAAAGTGCATCGGCAACTGCATTCTTTGTCCGCGTCACACGCAATTACAACGGACCCCTCCCTCAGCTGATGGGGGGGGCGGGGGGGGGGGGGGGGGCGGCACCACTTTTTTTTTAATTGTGTATCTAGGCTTACATGGTGAACGACACAAAGGTGCAACTAATGTACGTCTCAGAATGGACGGTCTGGAATGGACGACCAACTCCTATACAGTAATAGTAAACGAAGAGGTGGTCTATATCGGATGGACGAATAAAATTCAAAAAAATCAAAATTCAAAAACTTTATTTTGCAAATAGGCCGCCAAAGGCTCTTTCGCATGTCTCTTTTTAACTACCAGCGCATTCGGAATGAACATCATTGCCAAGAAGAATGCGCCGCAAGAAACTTGGCAGAAAGCCATTTTATCAAAATAAAATAAATTTACAACAATACTTAAATTATACTTAACTTATAATACATAATTACACATAAACGGATAACTCACGTATAAAAAGACGAGTGATGCTCGACTTTTTATCCGTGAGTTATCCGTTTATGTGTAATTATGATTGAGTCTTACGGTAGTTTCATGTTGAAAACGTATAATACATTTATAAAAGGGATGTATAAGGTCCCCAAGTTAAGTAGGTACCTTAAATTATATTCGTTGATATCATAATCATAATTATAATATTTTTTGGTCTAATGTAATGTTTAGTCGATCGAATGTTGCGTCTAAACTAATTAAGAGTTGCACCAAGTGACTTCAACAATAACTGTAACCAGAATCATAGATTTTGACATAAAATTTCACAGATTGGATTGTTAAATTTGTTCTCACACTAAATATTTTCCAAAGTTTTTCCAGTTACCGCTGACAGTTTTCTAATCAAACGATCATTTGGACCAAATAATATGTTAGATCAAAAAATTATTCGACCATACGAAGAGTTCCCAGGGATGGTGCTGATTTGAAATCAACGAACATATAGTTGGTATTTAAACTGCACACCCCGTAATGGTATAAAGACGTGATGTATGTATGTACGCGTCATCCAATATCTGGTACAGACCCGACTGAAACGGACTTTTCCACGTCGTCCGATATTTTCCGACTGTCGACGTTAGCCGTCTCTGTTGACTCAATAATTCCCTTTGAAACGTTGTCTTTTGTTGGTGCCAACATTTTGAAGTTTGGACCAATTTTGTGTGTCTCATGGTGACCATTTTTATTGTGATATTCTTCACCATTTTGTAATGACTGTTCCTACATCAGAGGAAAAAACAATAGGTACGGTTTATTGCCATTGACATCAACTTTTAACGCTTTTACAGCCACCGACGCGTATATGCGTTGTCGTGACATTCGCCCCGGGCCGCGATCATAACTTTACAGGCATTTGAACGCACATGTGCGTTAGTGGCACCTGAAGATGTCTCGGGTTTGACAGCTGGCAGCGAATGCGTTAAGTGAAGACAGTTTTTATGACATTGAACTTCAGACTGATAAAGAATCTTGATCACATGTACTTCAGCAATAGCAGTTAATCAAATTGATTTATTACATCATGAATACAGTGATCATTTAACACTCGCGTTTATCCTTCGCTTCTAATATTAATAACAAGCAGTCGAAAAACAATTCAAAAATATAAAACCTAAAAATAACCGCTCATTTGAAACTGCATCATTAAACCAGTGTTTTCGCTGTACCCACCCAAATTCTCTGAAAATGATTTATCTGTAAATTCCAATCAGCAGTATCACGGGTCATTTAATATCCAGGAACGACGTGTTAATTAACGCGATATCAAACAAAAGCGAATCGTTGCTGCTACGTTAATAGTCGGACGCACGTGAGTAATGTGCATCTGTGAGTAGTGCATGCGAGTAGTGCGCGTGTGAGTAGTGCACGTGTGAGTAGTGGGCGTTCAGTGGAGGTGTCGATATGCTAATTGATTTTTAATTGCATGCTGGTAGGCGAAACTATTGGGAAAACGTGAAAAGAGAATGTTAATGACCAATTACTCGGACAGCCGGTCAAAAGGGTCAGAGGTTTTTTAATAGTTTTGTAAATGTTAAATGAAAATGAAAATGAAAATGAAAATGAAAATTTATTTTTGCAAATTGGCCGCCAGGGGCTCTTTTACATGTCTTTTTGAAACTACCAGCACATTCGGAAAGACCCTCATTGCCAAGAAGAATGCGCCGCAAGAAACTTGGCAGAAAGTCATTTTTTCAAAATAAAATACAGTAAGAATACTTAAGTTCTACTTAAATTAAATACATTTATAAAAGGGATGTATAAGGTCCCCGAGCCTTAAATTATATTAATCTATAAATAGTAGAGATGTATAAAGTCTCTACTAGTCAAAAATAAAAAACAAAGAAAAGAAAATAATAACAATAAGTTAAGTGGAGGTGTAAAACGCCTCTAACGTCAAATAAATTAATTGGAGATGTCTCCAATGTCGCAGGAAAAAAATATATATAAAACAAAATTATGAAATATACATTTCATGTCAAGTAAGTAACCAATAAGCTTTTGGATTCCGAAGGCAAGCTTGCGTCTGCCGCCCCCAATGTTGGCTTCCACGCACTCATGTCCTGCTCTGAAAGCAGAGCGGTACCGAGGGCATGTTTCGCTTCCGTCCCCACAGGCACACTATGGGAACGTTTTAGGAACTTCGACGTCGTTAGCCTGCAACTAAATAGTAAAAGAGAAAAAAAAAAAAAAAAAAAATGAAACCGGAAATCCATAAGCTTAACAATATACCTACGCAATACCTAGTATGACATAGCACACAAATTGGTAAAAGACAGATTTTTTTATAAGAAGTTTTATGGGTAAATCGTACAATATTGTGCTCAACTGAATCTACTGCAATTTCTATTGGAAACAAAGCCAGTTTTGAACTTTATTTTAAACAAACATATTTACAAGATCTAAAAGTTGAAACGATACACAGAGTGAGTGGAAGTTTTCATGTCATATTACAAGAAAGTTGTTTTTGTTCAGATTTTTTGATTCCGTCTATTGCTTGCTGAAGTAGACTTTTAATTTTTATTGAATGACAGTAATATCATGCAATCAAACTTTATTCTCACTTTATGTTAAAATACCACATTTGAGGGCTTACATTTTCTCGTAAAATTATAGACTCACCATTAACGAGGTGCCCGAATAATTGGACTGCAATCAATTCCATTCATAAAGTCGTCGGAAAATCTAAAATCCATGCAAATCAACGCCGTGTAATTAGGGGCTAATTCCCACTAAATTCACGAGGCAAATCCGCAAATTTTCACGCCAAATTCGATAACCAAATCAAAGGGAAAAGGAAGCCGTAACGAGCACCAACATTATAAGCGTAATGAGACAAGATTCCCCACTTCAGTTAGACATTTCGCTATATTTTCCTGGAAAAATAAACCTACGGCGGGAAAGATGCCGCCTTTTAATTTGCACTCCGACAGAAAATTACACACTTAAGAAACGGAGCGGTTAAAATTTAAATTAATAATCTTAAATTAAGTTGCACGACGAGATGAAATTTTGTACAAACTATTCTTAAACAACACGAAGCTAACTATTAAAGTAATACCGGAGACCGGTTCTATTGGAGCCCCAAAAACTTCTCTCGAGCTAGGAAAAAGCAACGAAGTGTTGAAAGGCGGAGGTCACGATGAAATGGGCAATAGTTTCCCGAGACCAAGCAACGCAGCCAAGCGTGTTAATTAAGAAACGCAGTACACTGAAGTGGATTGTGTCAAAAAAGCGAAAGTGCTGCTTCTGAGCGAACTGGAGCTATTACTGTTAAATGTAAAATGCAGGCCAAAATGCTATTACAAATGAACGGCACGCAGAAGCGCTCGTGTAAACCAGCGAATAAACCTGACAATAGGCATTTTTTCTTAACAAAACATGAGAATATCGTAAAAGAGATGTCAAAAAGTGAAAAGTAATACCTAGGGTATTGCTTAGTACATTACTAATTAATAAATATACTTCGTATCACTTAATATACTTTTAATTAGATAATTAAAAGTATATTCCCTATTTCTTGAATTTCACTGGCCTCTTTGCTGTCTTGCATTCGTTACAAACGTAAAAATTACGCCTTCATCCATCGCGGAGAGCTCGTTAAGCTGAATTTGCAGATTTCGTGACGCCTCAGATCATTAATATTACATACCTAATTTAATTTAAAACTCACGACTATTTGGCCTAACGTATCATTTACTCAAATGATTGATTGGTCTAACATTAATCCAGCGGCAATTGAGAATAATTCGTAAAATATTGGACTTAGGCTATGTAGATGAAATATTTAAAATTAAATAAATCAACATTGCATTACACCACGGCTATCAGACGTACTATACCATAGATTCCGAAAATGTCACACAGCCGTAAATGCCAACTATTCCACTCACTGTGACGCCACAGCCAACATTAAGTCTGCCCTGCTACGATTCAAAAAAAGCCGCTGATCTTCAAAAAAACTTCGTATTTTCAAAATGTATGGAACAAATCAGTCCGCCGCTCGGGGTTCGGACACGCGAAGAAGATACATTTACTTAATCAAATATCTATGATGTAGATCTTCTACCTCTTCTGTTTCTCTTAGATAGCTATTAGAGATACAGTAAAACGCCTCTCACCGGCAACTTTTAATCAGTGTTTGGGCAGCGGCGTCGAACACGACCTCCGTCCGTCAAACTAGCTCGCTAAGCCTGCTCCTGTTAACACTTTCCTAATTTCACGTGAGATTGGGTCAGAATGTTTAGGTTTATTCGGTGTAATGAAGGCCGGTGTTGCCGTTAAAGGGAGATAGTTTGTGTGACTTTACCTGCGTATGCAATATAATTAGGCATTGCTTCCGTTTCGTTTTTTTATGAACGAAACGTAGTTTTATTATGAACGAAAAAGTTTGCCGAATGCCGGACGGGATTCGAACCAGCGCTATACGCGCCAAGCCCGTCTGCTCGTTTGCCCCCTCTTATCTATAAAAAAAAATATAAAAAAAAGCGTCCCGTCAATTGGACAACCGGGACTACCGACCGAAAACCGAATCGCTTGGCATACGCCATTAGTGGTGCCATCTGACATTTATAATAAAATCTAGTTTTCGCACTTTTCGCTAAGCAAGCGTACTACTACAACAAAATAATAGTCAGTAAAAGAGAAAGAATGTAAAATGTTTTTAGAGGTTGAGTAAAGATGCAAGTTAAAATTACAAATGTCTCGCAATTTTAGATAAATCCAGTGCAACAAAGCGAGACGTGAATAACAGCGTGTTCTGAACATAAATTGAAAACAATAAATAACTTAGTCCGGAGTAGATTTAGCATTCAGTACGTGGTGGCTGGACGCGGGCGGTTTAAACTTTTTGATGTTCAGCTCTCGTAGCTCAACGCCCAGCATGAAAATGATTAGGTACAAAGGAATGGAAGATAAAGGTCTGGCAGGCTCCGGGGAAATCTCGCGCGATAAATCAATAATAGGCGGTCATTAAATTAACCGAATGCTTCGGGGACGCAAAAACTGCTACAAGAAATCAATGGCACGCTTTCTGATGTGGGGAATTAAAGTCATCCCGACAGGGTTGACGGTTGGATTGATTTCTGTACCCTTTGCGTTAGACACCCGAGGCGGTCGCGGTTTTCCACTTTTAATTGAACTGAGCATTTAACAATATAGGTTTTCTCATCTCCCAACCGCGACCTCCGGCGTGCGGGGAGGGGAGTTGAGCAAAGACCTCAAAGGGGGTTTCGGAGCACAACCAATAGAGTAGAATGTATCAATAGAAACCAGCCGTGATGGTTAGTGTAAATAATTCAACCTAGGTTGGAAAAAGATAATTATATTAAGTTGGATACCAAGATAAATTATGAAGATCCTAATCCTAAGCTAACTTGGAGATACGATTAAGAAAACTGTGGTAAAGTTGGAAAGCTGGCAAGTAATGAATAATCAAATTAGGTTAATTTCATGATAATTTAAACCTCTTGATAATTAAATAAAATTATATTTATAACGAAACGTATTATATCGTAACAACATTGAATTAAACAACGTTGTGTATGCTGTAGTTGTTATTGTACATAGCACATGGTTTGTCCAATTAAAGTTTAACACACCAGGTGGACGGATAACCTGGTTAAAGTCGCGGGTTCACGGCGGATGCAAGCCGCTTCCACCGAGGCAACTAAAGGTCTGTGGGGAGGCCTATGGCTATGGCCAACAGAGAACGCCCCATGGCTGATATGATGATGAAAGGTGAACCAGATGTATGTATCTGTCGCATAGTAAACATACTCTTGTAAAGCGGCCTTAATTCTTTGTTTATCCAAATGGTTTTCTGGTAGAGCGTGCTTTATAGCGACAAGACTCTATTATGGATGTATAGTATATAGAGTCCATAGCAAAAAGAGATATGTAGAGATTATGTATAGTCGCTCAAGAAAGTGTCTTAAAATTTTTATGATAGTTCTTACATCAGAAAACAAATAAGGCCGGTGTCACATCAACTTGCAAGTGATAATACTATTAGCTTTTCTTGTTCGTACAAATGATTTTGATCATTGACGTGATAAGGGGACTTTTTAGCCGACCATGCAACGAAGTAATCCTCGAAACTACTCATCCTATTTAAAAGTATTTCACCAGTAATATAGTCTGTTATAAATGAGTGACTTTTTATCCCAACAAAGTGCATCCCGCGCGGAAACCGACCTAGTTGCAACACCTCGTAAATTGTGTACGGTAGTGCATCAACCCTATGTTAATCATTTGTTCAAATGCAATTATAATGCAGAACGATCACGTAATTTGATCGAGGGATCTGGGGTGATCGCGTTTTGGGAGCCTCGTTAACAATGCAGCCTTCGGCTTTGCTCGCGGGTTATATCACGTTCATTGTGTTGTGTTGTGACTCCCCCTTCCCTTACAACAACACGCCTGCAGCAAAGGCCTATGATTATGCCACTACGAGGTTTTGCTGCGCGAACAACAACAGGAGCCACAGAAATTACCAGCCTAGTCACTCATAACGTAATTGTACCAGTGCTTTAACGTATGTACTTTGTTTACAATGTTTATAAGATTCAAATAAGCTGGACACACGACCTCGACTTATACATGTGTATAGATTCACCAAGTTATGATTAGGACAGTGACGTAAGTATAACAATAGAATGTATACAGCGCAATTTGTATAAAAGCAACGGGACAATTAAGCCGTTCCAGCTCCGCTTCATAACTACTTGCTTTCACGAAACTCTCTTATCACAAAAACAACTAATGTAATTAGGGTTCGCATTAATTATACATACGCGTACGCGACTGCTTTACGGAATCGACGTTCTGTCAATACTGACAGCATAACAGCAAATATTAGTGAGGCCGCGTAATTATCAGGCGTTGTTTATAAGTTTATCGGCGGTTGGCTGTTATCGGGGTAGTGTCGTTAGTGTGGTGGTGTATCTTACCGTGTGTAGACGTGGGGTTAGACTGCAGCGAGCGAGAGGTTAGGAACGTCGCGACAGAGAGCACGTGCGTCGCGCTCCGCGGCCGGGCGGTTACTGGCGGCCGGGATCGATACGACGGCCATAGCTGCGTTGCGTTCCGTTTCAGGCATGCGTTCATGATTTACTTCTTCAATTGCGGACAATAAAGATTCCTTGCGCTACGAGCCAAGGTTTTTGCTGATAAAGGAACGGCCGGGATGGCTCGCTGTTTGAATTTGGAGAGTGGCCAGTGACACGGATGCTCTACTCTATCGGACAGACAGTTCTGTCCCTGACTTATACCCGTAATCTTATCATTATAATCTTTTATAAGTCAAAAGTTATCTTTGGTTAGATTTCTGAGGCAAAGTTGCCAATAGTACGCTCTAGGTGTAGGTAGAGCGGATAGAAGAGTGCCCATATTTCAGTCCTAAAGCAATTGGACAAATGATACGCGAACTAAACCTTAATTGAACCCTATGGGCAATGCGAGCGGCTAAAACTTTGTGCCGGATCGTCCGAGGGTTTCCGGATCGCTGCAACCGTCTTACTGGCTAATTATGCCACAGCAGCAGTGCTTGTGCTGCTGTGTTACGGCGTGAAGAGTAAGACAGCTGGTGAAATCACTGGCATAGGTCTAGGCTGGCAACGCATCAGCCTTTGGTGTTGCGGATGTACATGGGTGGTGGTGACTAACTTGCAAGGGTTTTTTTAGTAATTCTTTTTCCATCCCATTTTATAAAAAAATAGCCAAGTGCGAGTCGGACTCGGGCACCGTAGGTTCCGCAATAATACGGCAAGTGAATATGGAATCCAGTGTTAGCAGAGCCCTACCCTACTATATAATTCGTTTCATAAACAGTTAAAAACTTTCCTAGTGAATAAATGCTACTATAGTTTGAACGAGTTTTTTGACGAAGATTGTTAGTACAGTAATATTTTTAAATGTATAATTATAATTCAGTATTTTTTGTAGTATGCTTAATTCAAATTGTATGACATGAAGCTCCAGATTTAAAATATTTATGTTGCTATGCCCTTGCAGGGTGTCACGTCTGTACTACTTTATGATTATGATTTCCACCTTTATACTGTAATGTGACTTGCAATAAACGATTCTATTCTATTCTATACCCAATAAGGAGAATGTAGGCAGTGTGAGATCATTTTATATTGGTTCATTACATAGACAGACAGACCTAAAAATAATCTGTTTTCAGTATCTGTTGTTAGAGCGGCGACAGAAATACATCATTTGTGAAAATTTCAACTGTGTAGCTATCACGGTTCATGAGATACAGCCTGGAGACAGACGGACAGTGAAGTCTTAGCAATTAGGCTCCCGTTTTTACCCTTTGCGTACGGAATCCTAAAAAAATCAGGTCGCGATAAATAACTAGTGTTAATAAAAATGTGGAAACAAGTGAGAGTTTAATTTATTGGCGTTAACGAGTAGCAGGTTGCGGCAGGTCAGGGGCGGGCCCACGCTTTCCTAAACCTTTATTTAACTTTAAATGAACTAGGATCACTCCAGTGCTCGTGGAAATGGGTCCAAAGAAAAAGTGGAAGCCTACGTTAGAAGCCACGTCAGATTTTTAGCGGGTAACTTGTCTTGTGTATTTAAAAAGGGCGACCTAAAAACTAGGAGGATCAGGAGGATACTGAAATTCTCGGCATTTTGGGATTAGTTTATTTTAAGACAAAGAAGATTTTTTTATCACATGAATTTCTTTAAGCTCAAAGCTCTCTTTTTCTGAGCTTTTATTATCTTAAATATATTTTCCGGTCAGGATGCTGAAAATCACTGGATCTTAATTGGTTTCCTAATACAAAATCTATTCGTAGATTACAATAAACTTAAAGCTTCAGAATTAAAGTAATTTTTTACTTAAGACCACGTATTTTGATATACTTTCTTATTCATTTGGCACCACATCGTTACCTACCACCCTAAAAAGTCAATCACCGACATCTATCGATGCACAACGGAATTTCTAGTTAGTCTTCTACTTATGAAACATCCACGATATGCTTATTTAACCCAAGCATCTTTATCAATAAAGAGTCATTTCCATTTACTAGATCCCTTGAATGTATGTATGTAAACTCTTTATTGTGCAAAATAAACAAGAGAAATACAAATGACAAACACTGAGATACATGCACAACGGCGGACTTATCCCTTTAAGGGATCTCTTCCAGTCAACCTTTGAGTGGATGAAAGGAGTATTATATTAGGGATAGACGAGTGAGTTTAAAAATTACAAACACTGAGAGCCACAATACATAACTACCGAATGTAATACATAAACTACTAAAACCTACCAGTCAATAAACTACTTTATACTACCTATAATATATATCATTAAAATATACTACATAAAGTAAATAAATAAAGAGCGCAATAAACAAAGGAGTATTTACCATTAATTTAAGAAGAATGTATAACTGGAAGGTATAAATCCTCCTTAAAAACGTAAAAAATTAAAGCTTCAGGAATTCCGTCATTACTCGGATATCATTAACATTTTCTCCGCAGAACCCCATCGCCATTAACAGCGGATATTGAAAGGGAGGGAACACTTGGGATTCAAATTCAAATTCAAATTCAAATTATTTATTAAAATAATCAATTGTACAAATAAATTATAAATGGTTAGTAAGCACTATATTATGTCTATCTATGTATTAGTAAGTACACAACAAAGTTAAGAACTAAACTAATGACTCGACATAAAACAAGTGTGCCTGCGCTTACAACGAGAGTATATTATAAACTGTGCGTAGAGTAATTAAATTAAATGCCTAAACTAGGATACGAGAGTACCCTGTATCTTAGGCAAAAGATAGGGTCTATGATTAAATATTAATTGATACAGGGAGTATTATTTTCTGTACAAAGTTAGAAATCAGCATTTTTATCACATATTAAACTAAGGGTTACCTAATGATAAATAGTTAATTAACTAAGTTATACAACTATCTTCAACAGGTTTTCGGTTTCCTCGTAAGACAAACTTTGCAACCACCCTGACAGAGTGACTTTACAGTTGCCATAGTTTGAGTCATAAATATTAAGGAGTCTGTTAATTTTATTGTAAAGGAAGGGACCCAAAAACGAGGAGAATTTGCGCCTAAAAGCATGATTGGTGCGGAGTATCTTAAATACTATGTCAGAGCGCCTTTTGCTGCGGATATTAGAGTTGTAGGGAGCCGACATGTGCTGTTTTAGGATGATGCTCAAGATGAAAAGCTGGCGAACCGTGAGTACTCTGCAGGACTGGAACAGTTCTTTGGTAGGGAAAAAGAATGGCCGAGAGGTAGAGACCTTTAAAATAGCTCTTTGAGCTCGTTCAAGAACTATGAGAATTGTCTTCGCGGCACCACCCCAAGACGTAATGCAATAAGACAATAAGGACTGACACAGAGCTGTGTAAATTTGAGTAAGCAATTTCTTGTTAGCAACGTCACGCAATTTCTTAAAGATAAAAATCAGTTTACGAACTCTTGCCGCAACTGTGTCAATATGGAGACTAAAGGAAAGGTTAGCATCAATAATTACGCCAAGATATTTAATGTCGGAAGCTTTAGAAATAGCTGGGCAGGAATTACAATCTACTTGGTTAGTGAGGGAACACTGGTGAGCTCGGATAGTATTAAAACCGCACGGTTGTTGTGACTCCCTTATTGAGAAAGCGATGTGCTTCGTTTTTCCAGCGTTTAACGTTAGTAGATTGCGTTGTAACCAGTTAGTCACTTTACATAAACCTATTTGAGCATGATTATAAACATCGTCCCACGTGTTTCCTGAAAAAAGCAGAACTGTGTCATCTGCATATGAGATTAGCGTGCCGTGGCATAGGTCAAGCTTGCATAGATCATTGATGTAAATCAAAAAGAGGGTTGGGGCTAAGATGCTACCTTGGGGTGTCCCGAATTCAATTTTGAGCTCCGAACTGATAAAACTGTCCAGCTTTACGCATTGACGACGGTTTCTGAGGTAATCCGCAAAAAAATCCAATTGTTTACCTCTAATTCCTATGCTTTCTAGTTTATGAATTAATATTGGGATTGACACCGTATCAAATGCCTTGGCAAGATCAAGAAAAATGCCCAAAGTTTTTATACCTTGATCCAAGTTGGATGAAATATGGTCAGTCAAAAGATGCACTGCGTCACTAGTGGATCTGTGAGCCCGAAAGCCAAATTGATTGTTGGACAAGATGTTATTCTTTTCAAGATAGCATACTAACCTTTTATTTACAATTTTTTCTAAAATTTTAGATAGAGACGGAAGAATAGAAATTGGCCTGTAATTGTTGATATATTCTTTGTTACCAGATTTGTAGACGGGAATCACAATGGCTTTCTTAAGAATGTTAGGAAAAATACCCTCAGATAGACATTGCTGAAAAATGTGTGTTAAAGGCTTAACTAAAATGTGTTTATACCGCTTAAGGAATCTGTTTGAGATATTATCCCAGCCGACTGCACAATTATCTTTTAAATTGCTAATGATGCATTCAATTTCGCTTTCGTTAGTGTCATACATAACAAACGATTTCATTTGCGGATGAGTCATCATATTAATATTACTACTACAATTATTTACAAATTTACTCGCAAGGTCTTTGCCTATGTTTGCAAAAAAACTGTTAGCATTATTTACAGCTAGTTGCGGGTTAGTGTGCGAATTAAGCAAATCTTGGTTATTGTCTCGCTTGACCTGAGAGTACGTGATATTTTTGATGAATTTCCAGATCTGTTTGTTATTCTTACTATTTTTTTCTAGTTCAGCTCTTTCATATTGACGTTTCAATTTCTTTAGTAGGTTATTACAGAAATTACGGTATCTCTTATAAATTAATGTAAACATCTCGTTATTCGGGTATTGTTTTGCTTTCAGGTGAAGTTTATCACGATGTCGAATACAACGAATTAGTCCGGGCGTGATCCATGGTTTAATAGACCGGGTACTTTTAGATATCTTAATTATCTCTGTATTAGCTGCAAGTCGATTTTGAATGCAAGTAACAAGGTATTCGAGCGACCTGTTAGGGTCAGATGATGCATAAATGCTGTCGAATGAAATATTGCGTAATTCATGTTCAAGGTTAGTATAGTTTGTCTTATTAAATGTTTGCGCACTCATTCTCTTTGGGGGGTTAACGTTTAAGGCAGTAAGTACGGAATGATGATCGGTTAGGGTTGAGTTAGTAACAAGGGTGGTGGATGAAAGATTAGTTTTCAGTAAAACATGATCAAGGCACGAACCACTTTGGTGGGTGGGCAGCGTATGTGCAGGTGATAAGCCATGAAGTGAGCAGAAGTTGAGATAGTCATGACGTCTAGCGTCGTGGCTATCCTGTGAAATATTAATGTTAATGTCACCTGCCAGAATTATATTTTTATATGAGGACAGCGTGCGTAGAGTAGAGTCGAGTGACTTTAGGAAATTGTCTACATTGATAAAGGAGGGAGACCTGTAAACTGCGACGATAGCTGTATCACGACCTACTCTTAAAATAAGGCTATTGCAATCCTGCACAGTGGGTTCTTCAACCGTTATATCTAAATTGGATTTATAGTACACTACAACACCATCGTTTTGATTAGAGACTCGTTGAGTGCTAAATGAATTATAACCATCTATATCGGGTAAAAATACACCGTGCAGTTTTAGCCAACATTCAGTTAAGATTAATACATCACACTGCAAATTAAGACTTTCCAAAAGTACTCTGAAGCCATCGATGTTGCGGTTGATACTACGAATATTTTGTATTAATACGGAAAACGGATGGGTTATTTTTGAAATTATCGATTCACAGTCTTCGACGACACATGGTTTCGAGTGGGATACAGTTAAATTATCTAACTCTAAGTTTATAATTCTATCCATAACTTATAAACTACAATAGGAGCTAAAATTAAGTTACCTTCCTACTGACGCTCTTAGGCGCCCTCATAGTTAGTCGAGTTGATGTACCTCGTTATGGCGTGCTTACGCGCAGGGCAGTTTTCGCATCCCGTTTTGTGGTTGCTTGGCTTTTTGTAGCGCTGGCATGTTGCGCAGACAGGCGCCGCCTCTTTATTGGTGCACTCTTTCATAGCGTGACCCACCTGACCACAGTGACCGCACGTTGACTCAGAGTCACGGCAGTATTTTGCTGAATGGCCGTATTGCTGGCACTTGAAACACCTGGACACGTGAGTGAAGTCTCTGACGGGGAAAGAGGACCAGTTCAAAAACACTCGCTCTTGGGCTATCAATATCTTTCTAATTGATGCCGAAACCTCGATGACAAAGTTACGATAAGTTAGATTGATGTTTTTTTAATTGCCATAATTCTACCAGGTGAATAAACATATACATAAATATATTTTTACATACATACTTAAATCACGTCTTTATCCCTAACGGGGTGGACGTGGCTAAAGGTAACAAGACCTAAAGGCAATGTTTAGCATGATTGTGGGTCAGACGGAAAGGGGAATCACAATACAGATGGGTTACTGACCTGATTCTTAAGATTCTAGCCCATTTCCTCGATGGGCTTTTACCATCTGCGCGGGAAGAGAAGTAAATGTTCCATATGCTTTTTCTGCCAGACCAGCATGGAAGGGCAGCATCATATATTTTGATAATGCAAATTAAAGTAGTAATCGACAACAACAGACAGCCGCTGGGAGAGAAAGCTTCTTGCACGGTGACCACGGAGAGGAAGACGAGGCGTTGACAAGGCAAGGTGGAGCGACACCGCAAGAATTGCAGCGAACTGGTGGATGCAGAAGCAGATTTTCACCAATCGCCATTGTCCAAACATCCTTCATATCGGAGCACTGTACTTACGTTGCTTACCTAGAGGTCTCCGACAAAATACCTCATATGCCAATTGTAGACGATAATTTTACCGATTGTCTTACTCTACACCCCGATGTAACATTGCTGCCTGGAGGCAGAATAAACGAGTAAAATAATGGACGATTATTAGTCGCGAATTCACGATGGATGCAAGCCGCTTACAAGCGAGGCAACCGGAGGTCTGTGGCTTATCAGCCATGTCTGATGATGATGATGAGGGGACGATTCAGATATTAAGCATTTTTTCTGCCCAAATACGTAAAGGAGCTGCCAACACACAGCATGCGTAGTTACCGCGTCCGTTCAACGTTTTTCGCAACAAAAACATACTAAAACATAGGATAATTATTAGAGGCTTGATAGCGCCTGCACCAGTCTTGCAGCTAGTAATAAACAAGCATAAAGCTAGATCCAGTCCAATAAAGCCCTCCGCCGAGCATCACCAGATCCCTTGGATCCAGCACAATAGGTATTCTAATAAATTCTCGGAATGCCCCGGCCCTTTGTCGATCACTGTACCTGGATACCGGTGCCTTTGTGAATTCATGTTATACCCACTGCCTGTATCTAATATTATGCTCGAGCGATGAGCGAGAAATTGCGAATATCGTAGTAATATTTGGGAAAGAATAATGTATAAATAACCAGCTACCCACTCGGGCTTGCCACAGTTTGTTAAACTAAATGTGTCATCTTTCCTCTGGGATCATTCTGTACATGATGAAAACTGCATTAAATTCTACAGAGGTGAAAGACAGCCAAGGCTGTGCAAAATATACACGTTTTTACAAGCAAGCCCACCCTTCTCTGTGTCACATATTGAAAACATTCTTAAATCCCACAAACTTAACTATCCCCTACACCACAAAAAACAATGAATCGTTTCGATCCCTCAAGGAATCATCCTCAAGGTTAGAGTACACTGAGCACAACAGCATGCAAACCAACGACCTAATCCGAAAACAATTTGGAGTTTGGTGTCTTTGTTTCTCATTGAAGACAATTTTATTATTTACAAATATTTTCCGACATTGTTTCGCATCGATAGTCCACAAATTGCTCTGAAAACAGTTCTCAAGTCAACTTTTAAAGCTGGTGCGTGGCCACATTTCCGAACGACTGATGCTACATCTCGTTACAATAATGAAACCCCGCGATCGACAATCACTTATGATTTTATATAACATAAAACTCGTTCCATTTCTCAAGCAACTTCATCGAAGTGTTCGCTTGTCTAAGACGCAATTAGGTCAAACTTCGGGTAGACGAGAGATATTATTGAGAACTCCACACACGCGGTTACATTTCCCATTCAACGGTGGCCTATTGACGAGTAAATGGAGTTAGTTATACATACAAATGTATCCGATGTGTGCGGGAAACCATCTACCTACATAGAAATGGTTTAATTGGACAGTATTGTAGGGTAAAGCTATTAAGGCTGTTCTCAGTACATTAAAATAGGAGGGGCGCGGGTGCTTACGTACAGGCTCAAGATCATTTTTAGGGTTCCGTACCTGAAAATGAAAAGTAAGGTCACTAATTACTACAAGATCATTTCGTTGTCCCGTTCGTCCGTCTGCCAATACCTTTTTTCTCAGGAACGTGTTAAGTTATAAACTTGAAATTAATACCTACTTAAAATCAACCGTCCATGTCAGCTCAATACAGCCCAAGATACAGTCATTAGAAAACTTGTTTCCATACAAATTGCCGCGCTCTTAAAAACTAGGGGGGTGCCTACCTCCAGTTGCCATATAAATTTGAAATTTGGTATGAAAGTAGCTCATATAGCATACCTAATTAAATCAATCATAAAATCTCACTTTTTTATGTCTGTAACCAATACAAAATGACCACAGATTTAATTTAATTTAATTCTTACTGTATTTTATTTTTAAAAAATGACTTTCTGCCAAGTTTCTTGCGGCGCATTCTTCTTGGCAATGATGGTCTTTCCGAATGCGCTGGTAGTTTCAAAAAGACATGTAAAAGAGCCCTTGGCAGCCAATTTGCAAAAATAATTTTTCATTTTCATTTTCATTCTTCACACAGTCTACAATTTGCTTGAGACAGAACTCTTATTAGATTTTTTATTAATTTGCCGAACTCCTATCTCCTTGTTAGTCTAATCACCTACTTACGGCACACCATCAGTGTTGCCAGGTCGCTTCCCTTGAAAATCACATTGGCATCGTTTTTTTTTTTACCTCATCATAGGAATTAGGAATAATATTTTTGTTTATAGTGTTAATAAAATAACAGGAAAAAATTATCTTTTGCCGGGACCTTAAAAGTTCCGAAAAGTTCTGAAAAGTTCCGAAGTTCCGCGGGGGTGTCTAAAGTTCCGAAAAACGGAAGAAACGGAACCAAACGGCAACACTGCACCATGTATGTGAATCATCTAAAGACAAAGCCTTCTATCAATGACTAATTAAACGCAACCAGTGGAAGCGCCCCGGCGCCCGCGCCCCTCGCAGCGTAATTCCGCTACAAATTTGGAATATTCAGCGACCTGAGCATTACAAATTTCAAATTAAATTCCTCCCGTGCCCCGGGGATACATAGTTTTTCAATCAATTACCATTCTTACTGTCCCGTATAACCAAACTTTGGGGCTACATCCAAGGTTGAAATTCGTCTGCATTTGTAACACCCGTCTGGGGCAAGTGAACATCGATCTAACGACGCCCCGGCAACCGATCCTGAGCTCTATTGTATTAGTTTCTGACAGCTCTTGTCGTACAAAACGTTACAACTGTTTCGCCGGGATGGACTTGTTCTGAATGTGTTAGCGGGTTTCAATTTTACTGACAATGTAAACTGGCTGGAGCACGCGCTGCCGGGTAAGTGGGTTGACACAAGTTTCTCATTATTGTGTTATAATTATAAACATCTAGAGACACATTATTTTGTAATTTGTACCGCCAAATATGTGTGTGGTTGTTGTGGGTACAGACTCAGACGTATATTTAAAGTCTGAATATGTACAAAATTGAACTAAACTGATGATTACATTAATTATTTATACCTACAATAGAATGTACCAAATTGCTTCTCGTCCCGCGCTTATGGTAAAAGCCTATCGAGGGAATGGGCGAAATTCTTAAGTAGGAATCATGTTATAGGCGAAGCGGCTGGCCACCCATCACTATTTCGATTCTATTTCCCATCTTGGTCTTTAGATTTTGTTACCTCAGGCTCTGTCTACCCCGTAAAGGATGCAGACGTGATTTGTGTATGTGTATGTATGTATCTACAATACAGTCAAGGGCATAAATATATGTACGTTCGTTACCAAGACATCAAAAACATCTGTACACCTTTATGCCACTGAACAATACGGTCGGTGACACATATATTTGACACGATGTCTGTATCGATGTTGTAATATACGCCTAAATTCGTACAATAACCGCGACTTAACATTACTCCCTGCAACATGTGACGCACGTAATTGAATAAAAGCCAGTAAGCATTAATTAGGTAATAAATACGTGTACCTAATCTTTAAGCGGGCTCTTATACTTGGTCTACCGAGAATACAACATCTCTGGGTGTTTTTACTTAAACCTCCTCGTCCACCCTCAACCTATCTCAATGTTATTGCCCTCGACTGTATCTTCTTGTGTACTAGCGAGCAATAATAACGGATCACTTCCCACATAAAGTTGTTATAAAACTGACCCCGTTATTTTGACTCGATAGTACCAGCTTAGGCACATAGTGTCATTGTGAACACAGCCCCAACAGTGGGTGGTGGGCTGATTTGATTGACTGATACTTTGTAATAATAGATGTGTGGGGGAGCTATTGGCTGGTGTTCAGGGTAATGGGAATAATGGTATCCGAATGGAATTGGAAAGGTTTGATGGGCAATTTAGATAAACGTGTAGGTTTAACAATTCAATACTAAAATTGTTCCATTTTGTTTAATTTCAAGTTAAGCTATATAATTGTTTCTCAGCCGATTTTGCGACTATCCTAACTTCCTAACTATTGTTATAAACGCCAGCGAGTTTGTTTCTTTGTTACACTCTCACGCATAAACTACTCAACTTAAAATTTGTATGGAGATAGTTTGTAACAGGAAGGATAGTATTTACTTCAGAAAATGATTAAGTTCCCGCTGGCTAAACGTGGTCTTGAGGTTTTGTTACCTTAGGCTCTGTCTATGTATTTATGTATGTATGTATGTATGTGCAATTATAAGGTCAAGGAATGCCGCCACCCCTGAACGACTGGAGTTAGTATCTTAAGCAAACAAGAAGTAATAGCCGGGAGGCTGCATGAAAGCATTGCACACTGCGAGTGCGTGCGGAGCCAGTATATGGTGGCGATACATTGCAGGCTGCGAAATAAACCTTTTTTTAAAATAAAAATAAAAAGTATGAATCGACAAACATCAAGATACAAGTAAAAAGGCAAACTTATCTTTAAAAATTACAAATACTACCGCCACAATTACCTAATCTTCAGTAATACGTATTTTATTTTGAAAAAATGACTTTCTGCCAAGTTTCTTGCGGCGCATTTTTCTTGGCAATGATGGTATTTCCGAATGCGCTGGTAGTTTCAAAAAGACATGGAAGAGAGGCCTTGGCGGCAAATTTGCAAAAATAAATTTTGTTTTTTTTTAAATATTATTTGAATTTTTGAGTCAGAGGTGGCTTAAAAAAGTTTTCTTTAGGCATAAAAAAATACTTCACTAAATTGAGGGCTGGCAACGCGGCCGTAATTCTACTTATGTTATGCGAGTCAATAGGCTGTGGTGATTGCTTTCGATCAAGCGATATTTTTTTTGTTTTCTGCACTACCGATATTTAGATTAACTAATCTCAAAGGTATTAGATGACGTTGATAGAAGAGAACTATATAATTATAACTTTAATACATTATGCTAACCAGACCGGCTAGCAACTGTTGTACTACCCATCTCTTTCTAAAACGAATACAACAGTCCATGAGCTCTTAAAATGCCATTCGGATTTGTCTTGCTGTCTCACTCCCTCTTATGATACCCGAAACCCGAATAGCATTCTATGAGCTCACGGATTGTAATTAAAGACGAATGGTAACTTGTGCTAGCCGTGCAGTGGAAGGTTTTCCTCGGCCGTTAAGTACTTTTGTAGCAATACAAAGATTATCACTTCGATTGGTATATTCACAGATGATTCCAAAAATCGCCCCCTAGCTAACCCGTCGCGTTTTTCTCAGAGATGTAGAGCCAACCTAACATTTTAAAAGATTCCCGCTTTACAGTGTAAGTAGCAAAGTTCCGCGCAGCCGCCCGCGCCCGCGCATGTTCGCTGCGAGTAATTGGTGAACTTCGCAAGTGCAGTTTATGCCCAGCTTTGCTATGGAAGCCGGTGGAAAATGAAGTAATAAGTTTTTGCTACATATTTCATTTTCAGTACAAACTTTTAATGTTGACTGTACTTGCAGTTGGATGGCCATGTGTCTTACGTTTATTCTATTCTTCTATACAAATAAAGCTGAAGAGAGAAAGTCTGTATATGGAAGATACTTATTAAAAAAAAATTGGCTGGGGATACTTAGAATCGATAACAGAACACGTTTCAGTTTTTAGAATATTTGTCTGTTTGTCCGTAATTATTTGCCAGCGCATCATGTGAAAACAGCTGAACGGATTTTAATGCAAACCTTACTTATCTGTCAAGAAAATCCCCGGGCAGGTTAAAGGCTACTTTTTATCCCGGAAAATTGCATAGTTATCGCGGGATAGCGATAATGAATCAAAACAGTGATGGGTTGCTAGCCACATCGCCTATATAACATGATCCCTAAGATTTTCGCCCGATTCCTCGATGGGCTTTTACCATCTGCGCGGGAAGAGAAGCAACTGGTACATTCTATGTTTTTTCTTTGCTCCCAGACCAGCATGGAAGAAAATAGCTATATTTTATATATAATTTATATAAGAAAATAAAGCTTGGGATCTTTAGTTCAAGCCCTCTCACTGTTATTCTGTTCCCCGCAGTGGAACGTTTGAAGCTGGCCATGAGGTTGATAAAAAATAAACAAGAAATGACTTTTTATTTGACTTTCTGTAAATGAGTAGGTACGATATTATATTCAAAATCAAAAACAAAAGTTTTGAAAATCATTGCCAAGAGGAATGAGTTTAGTTTACCTTGGGATAGGTAATTAAGAAAGTGGATGAAATAAAGAATGCCTCAGATAGCAAGAATTTGTCTTACGAGACAAAACTTAGTTTATCTTTGTTTCTGTTACGAAATTTGCACCCTGGCTTAATATATATATCGTTTTTAGAAAAAACTACGTTCTCTATAAGAACCCATAATTCTGTGGTGATTCAATCCAATGGACCTCCAAGGGTACTTAGTAGCCGCGTTTGAAAGCTGGCGCCCCCCGCCGCCCGTAGTGGAGGGGCGCACCAAGAGTGACATCAAGCTGCATTGGGGCGAACACCCCTTCCTCTTCTTGGGGCAGGATCTGCTGTACAAAGTTCAGAAGAAGGAGAAGATGCCGCCGTGGGTTACGGTCTACTGGTGAGTCCTGGAGCTGTGGTCACTATGTCTACTCCGAAGTAAGGTATAAAGGCATAAGGTATAAAATCTTTTAAAGATGGAAAACCTTCCAAAGTTTTGCATTCTGTAATGACTGTAATAGAAATGGATAAGTTTTAAATGATAGTCGCCATAGCTTGAAACTCTAAGAATCAACATTAAAGATTTGCCACTAAGGTATCACTAATCCAAATACAAAACTTGAAATTGAAGTAAGTGGAAGCTTTTTTTGCAGCGGAGGTAAAACCATTAAAACTATTGATAACCTAGAACCACGACATCCGCATAAATTCCGAGTCAAAGTTATTTTAAGGGGTACCGCAATAGCCGCTTTAGCTGAGAATGCTTTACGATACTTTGGAGATGAAAAGGCCGTGCACAACCATTTAGACAACTATAAAGATGAAGAATTTGTTAAAAATGAAGAGCAACTACAGAACAATGCTGTTCAAAAAATATCCGATGAGAATGTAGAATGTGAAGTCATCGAGCAGGCACGAGTCACTGAAAATGAAAGTGGTGAAGGTGATACTAACTTTGTGAAGGAGGAAGAAGTTCCAAGCAACAACGCAAACAAAAATTTTGAGTGCGGCGATATGGATAGAAAAATCTCTGAAGTCATGTAAGTATACCCTCAAATTAATATAGGTATTAAAGTGAAATTAAGAAATTCACGGTTCACATAAGGCGTTATTAAAGAATTTATGCATGCATCATGATTACGGGTAGACTCATGATGCATGCTGCGTCGAAATATCGGGACCTCGTTAAAAACAATCGTGGTCTATATCCCGTTGATAATTATGTCTTATTATAGGTTGAACTATTAAAGTTGAACACTGTAGTTAATTAATTTTGTAAAATTTGTTGAATTTATTTAGCTCGCATTAGAATAGCGCCAAGGATCATCTCGAAACAGGACGGGCTTATAGACATCTATACATACTGTCACGTCTCTTTCCCATAGGGGTAGGCAAGAGAATACTTTGTTCCACTTGCTACGATCCTGACATACCTTTTTCGTTTCATCCACATTCATCAGTCTCTACTTGAAAAAAATATTTTCTGCCAAGTTTCTTGCGGCGCATTCTTCTTGGCAATGATGGTCTTTCCGAATGCGCTGGTAGTTTTAAAAAGGCACGTAAAAGAGCCCTTGGCGGCCAATTTACAAATACACATTTTGAATTTGAATTTGAACTTTATACGAGCTCGTCGGTCTAGGATACTCTTGACCTAACCTTTTGTCAAAACGGGGCCAATTTGGCTCCTGACACTTCCATTCACACTTGCTCTATGAATCTATTTAGTTAATCTTCTTACGGGCTTATACATTTAATAACGGTTTTAATCCTTGTCAGTGCGTCGAGCAAAGACCCTGCCAGTAAGAAGTGGCTGGAGTCCCAGTGGTCGGAGGTGACGAGCACGAGCACAGACACGGATGGCACTTCCGCCGTCTGCTTCTGCATGGCGGTGCGCTGCGGGTACCTCAAGCAGGTACAGCCACCCATGTGTCCATTACGTCCAAGTGTCACCCTCGTGGCAAGACTCAAGAAAACAAGTAGTAGGCCACATTTACGACACGATGATCAAATGGTTGCATAGGAAATCTAACTGACAAATGTTGTAGGTGCAGATTATGTTAGAAGAAAGACCAGCGTTACTCGAAATCATCAACTCCAATAACGGCTTCACACCTCTCGCTACAGCTGTCAGAAAAGGTAAGCTTGAGAAAATCATGATCATAAATCAAAATGTTTCAAGCATTATTATTATTTTTGAATGCCCAGTTAACGAATACGTTTGGTTTTGTATAAATACGTAGATTCGAATTCAGATATCGCTTTTCGCAAAGTGTCGACGAGTATTTTCTTTCTACTTTGTGTTTTCAAATTAATCTGCGATATTTTAGCAGGTGATTGGGTAAGTTTCATTGAACACCCCTGAAAATATTTTTAAGATTTTGAAATTGCACTTGGAAAATGTTTGCAATACGATCAAATGTTCCAAGTGTGTGTTTCCAAAAGGGCGTCTTAACTCTTTATCAAAAATTGCGGCATAACATCAAAATAGGAGTGTTCTGTCAAACCTAACCCAACCACCTTCTGAAATATTCCAGAATCATTCTTAGCACGAAGTGCGCGACACAGTTCTCGCGCCCACTAATGCTAGCCGTGCAAGCTCATCGTCTTCTGCAACTATCCCGCAACATCATTTAGCCATGGTTCCTCAGGAGACATCAACACAGTCAAGTTCCTACTGGCAGCGGGCGCGGACCCCAACCAGCCCTCCACTAGTGGGCAGACGCCGCTGCACCTCGCCACGCTCGGCGCACGCGTCCCCATCGTTGATCTATTACTTGACAAAGGCGCCGTTTTTGAGGTAGACTACCATAATTCACAGCTCAGCATTCATGTTATATCCTTGTTTTTCATTTTCATATTTTGGCTTACAGAAAACTTATTTCACTGCGCGTATGTCTGGTCGCTTTTAAGCGATAAGACCTCCTATTGTGACTAGTCTTCGTAAACTCCCTGTACTGGTATGGTGATGCATAAAGTAGCGTCCTCAATAAGAGCATTCGCAAATAATGAGCATCCAGCGTCCAATATTCGTTACAAAGCTTACATTGATTGCTCGTTTACAATTACAACAAACACTAAAAAAAGTTACAAATTATTATTTTTAATGCTTTAACCATATAATTATTAATATTTTGTTATTGATTTTATTATTGTTGGTGCACGTTACTTACTTGATATATTTGCATGCTGTATGAATGCAGCTGAAAAAGATGGAGCGATATATAACATAACACTTAAGACATAATGTAGCTAACCCTTTTTCTGCAAATAAACATTATTATTATTATACTCGGGTAAGAACGCTCTCAATAAGGAGGCTCCTTAAAAAAAATCCTACTAATATTATAAATGTGAAAGTTTGTGAGTATGGATGTTTGGATGTTTGTTACTCTTTCACGCCAGAACGGCTGGACCGATCTGGATGAAATTTGGAACAAAGATATGGATAGTCTGGAATAACACATAGGCTACTTTTTATCCCGGAAAATTGCGTTATTCCTGCGGGATAGCGATAAACGAATTCTATGCAGACGAAGTTGCGGGCAACAGCTAGTTGTATTATAAATTCTATTTATAATTTCCAACAGCGTCTCCGATGAAACTTATGAATACTTTCCAAAATTATATAAAAAAATTGTCATCTCCAATATCAATGAATGTTTGTAATTGGCAGTTTGAGTACGTTGTGTACAAAATGGTTTTCGTTTGAATTTCGGCGCTCCCGATGCCACAACAGACATCTGTTTGTTCTTTCCGAAATCTTCACAACATTCTTTAAAATCTGGTCATCTCCAGGCGCGAGACCTGAACGGGCTCCGCATCGAGCACTACGCCGTGGACTCCGGCAGCGAAGAGATGGTGGCCTTCGTGCTGCAGCGAGGTGGCGACGTGCACACCCGGGACTACACTGGCTGGACGCCGCTCTTCAGAGCTGGTAGAGTTCAGGGACCACGGAAGTCCTACAACATGGGGGATGCTATGTGCATGATGGTCAATCCCCGAAAAAATACATACATACTCTTTATACCTTACGGGGTAGACAGAGCCTAAGGTAACAAGACCTCAAGGCCACATTCAGCATAATTGTGAGCTTATAGGCGGAAAGTGTGAACCAAAATAGTGTTGGGTTGCTAGCCGCAACGCCTATAACATGATTCTTAAGATCGCCCATTCCCTCGATAGGCTTTTACCATGTGCGCGGGAAGAGAAGCAATTGGTAAATTAATCTTTTTCTTGGCTCCTAGACCAGCATGGAATAAACATTATGCAATTTGTTTAACAAACAGTGACCCAAGGTGCGTCTACCGAGCTGATCGAGCTGCTGGTGCTGGCGGGGAGCGACGTGGATGCCACGGACTACGCCGGCCTCGCGCTCTGCTCCGTCGCAAGACTACTCACCAACAGGCAGTATGTTGAAGATGTTGTTCAGCTTGCCATCACAATCATACTCACCATCCCCTTCTACCAATGTTCTTGCAATTTCTAATGGTGTACGTTAGTAAGGTCTAAACGTCAATACGATTTGATTACTAAACATTTACAGTCCGTGAGCTCTTAGAATGCCATTCGGGTTTGTCTTGCTATCTCCCTCATTCGGCCGATTCAAGTATCAAGCCCAAAGGAGTGAGTGAGACATTCTAAGAGCTCACGGAGTGAACTTTAATCCTTTACACAAGTTAGTCATGCCGTGTTAGTTCTATATATTTAGTTGAACTTCTGGTGGTTAGAATGACTAGTTGCAGGATAGATGAAAATGTAATCAGCAGAACAGCTTGTATTTTTTTTTCTTCTTTCATGACTTGTTTGCGTGATTTCGATGGTCCACCTACTGTTTATAAACAGTCGCGAATCAGGATTGTTGAGCCACTTTACCTATGGTTGTAACTTGGCCGTGTAATCCATATCGGCTAGCTGTCAGCTAGTTGGTAACATCGATCTTTAATCACACGGCTAAATTGCTAACTATAGCCAGTGGCTCAACAATCCCGCTTCGCGACTGTACCTATTAACTTCATCGAATTCATAAACACGATGACAAATATATAGTATCGCATCAAAGTCGTACTTCACGCCACTTCGTTCTTCCATCGAATATTCGTCCTCATCATCCGTCTCATTCGCACCGTCTTACGTTCCGTTTATCCCATTCATGACGTCCTTCTCATTACCCAAGGTGTAAGGTATTCCTAAACTGTTATTGTAATGGTGTCGTCCAGGTCCCGAAGCCGCGACTCGGTGCTGCGGCTGGTGGACTCCGCGTACCCTCACGAGCAAGCTGTCGCCAACTTCACCAGGCTCACCAAGAAGATCTCCAGTCTGCACACCATACTCAAATAACATTGATAAAAATAGCTGGGTTTACGTTCAGAGTAGGGCTAGGATTTCTTTTTTGCCCATCACCTTAGACCGGATTACTAATGTTCGGCAAAGAATGTTCCCCAAAGCACTTAGACCACGGTAAAGTGCGACCGGTTGAAAGTACGCCTCGTCGTGTAAAACCGTCGCACGAATAAAAGTGTAACCAAAGCTTTACTTAGTTGAGCTGCGTACACGTCTTCGCCTTGCATTTTAAGAGGCTTTTGGGCTTTATGATCAATGCGGGCAATTAATCGGGGTAAAGTGCTTTTTAAAAAGAAGTGATAAAAACTATAGAATGAAATCATTATTACAGTGCACCAACGTAGCTTGAATTAAAATCTTATAATGTAAAATAGATGTAGAATAAGAAGGACAAGTGAAGATAGAACGAGTATAACCAAAAATAATAAGAACTGATAAAAAGTAAAACTAATTTATTATTAAAACGTAAAAATATTTACAAAACCTTAAAAGTAACGGAGTATTGAATTGCATTACGCGTGTGACGAGCTGGTAACAGTAGTGCGGGCTACAGCAAGGGTAGACGAAGGACAGGCGCGGGACGCACAAATGCATTTAATGGCAAGGCTTAACTATAACCAATAAATAAGTTAAATTAGAATCAGTTTATAAGAGTCTCAGCGAAAGTGTCAATAAAACTAAATTTGTCGACCAGAGCGACGTTGCCGCGTTACCGTTTGTTTTTTGTTCAACATCGAAGTCCACTTGATTTTTTGTTACGCTGACACCTATTGTCGGAGGCTGCGCCTCGACCTCACCTCTCTCAAACTGGGTAGTTTTTGTCTCTCTTTTCTTTCGGATTACTTCGTCGTCTTCTAGTTCTTCTTCGTCGTCGTACTCTGGCTCGTCAGTTGATGATAAAATTACTTTTGTAACCTCGTCTACTTCAGTTCCTTCTGCTTTTAAATCTTGATCAGTTTCTTTTTGAGGTTCCATAAATGCGTTAACTAGTTTTAAGTGAGTAAATGTGTCCTTTTGCTGCTTAGGTTCATTTGTATTGAGCTGTTTCACCAATTCAATAGGTATTTCTCCCTTAAAAGGCCCAAATTGAGGTGTTTTGAGAAGTAATTCCGAGTTTGATTGTACTTTTGATGAGAAAGGTTTACTCCCGGGGTGAACTCCTGACTGCTCGGAAGCTGGAACTGTGACAAGCGTCGTGGCGGATACTGTTTTTCCGTCGTACGTAGTATAAGTTTGTTCATTTGAGAGTTTCTGTGAGTGCTCTTTGGGTAATTTTGGGTCCGGAGGCAAATAATGAGGGCTAATTCGGTCCGATTCCATAATCATGTCAGGGACTTCTTTTTCCATGTTCTTTTTACTAAATAATGCATTTAACTCGCTTTCTGTCTTAACGTAAACTGGATGAGGTCTATCTTCTTTGGCGTGGTTGCTGGGAAAGACTTCTTTTGTTCTATCATCGCTCGGTAAATGACGGTCGGGTGGCGAAGGAATAAACATCGGTTCGAATGACTGAGTTTGTTTGTCGCTGGGGTAGGCGTGGTTCGAGATTGCTTGCGGCGCTTCTTCGTAATCTTCCTCCACATCGGTGTCCTCCCGCCGGTTGGCGCCATCATAGTCAGTGATGCGGTCCTCACCAGCCATCAGCGGCTCGCGGATGATGGGTTTGAAACCACTCTCTACCACGATCGAGGCAGGTTTGAACCCAGTGTTGATAGCGGGATGCAAAGCCGTAGGCTCCGCCGATTCACCAATGAAATCAGATGATTTTATTTCGTGCTGTTGAAATTTGTCGGGTTTTACTCTCATGCGTTGAGTGCTCGAATGGTATTCCGGTGCGGGCGTGGGAACCGTTCTCGTTATGAGCTGCTTAGTCGGTGTCATCTGTTGGTCTAGAGGCACGGGATGTTCCATAGGCTTTCCAAGAATGATCTGTCCCGGTCGGGCGATACTGATCTGCGGTGCGCTGTGCTGTGCGACTATGACGTCACTGCCGCCCGGGAGAGTGATCTGGCTCTTCACCACGTGGCTAGCGATGATATCTGTTTTACCGAGACTAAGGGTTTGGCTCTGTGTTAGCGGCGACACATTGACCGGTGCCGGTTTGCCCATTATAATGCTCTGTACTGGTCCGCTCGGTATTTTCGGCACTTGTTTCGGAGGTCCCTGGTTGAAGCTAGGTTTATGGTGATGCATCGGCGGCAACGGTTTTCCGAGAGGTATGCCAGTCATGGGCGGCCGGTTCTGAGGGCGACCATTGGGATATTTGCCAGTAGGTTTTTTCGGTCCGTAGTTGTTAGGGTTCGGCATGGGCAGAGGGTATCCTCCATTCCCTTTCTGGTGCATTAAGGGGGGCCTGCGTAGTTTGATTTCTGGAGGGGTGGGGCGGCGGAAGGGCGGCCGCATGCCCAAAGGCCTATTGGGGCGCAGAACGGACTGCAGCGTGAGCGGCTGCTGGCTTGGCGGCAGCGAGTAGGTGTCGGGGCGCGCGGCCAGCTCGTACTCGTCGCCGGCCAGCTCAGGTAGCAGCTCGCGCACGTCCTCGGTGACCTGGTACTGCTGGTACTGCTGATGCTGGTGCTGCTGCCGCGGCTGTGTCATGTTCCGCCGCATCTGCTCCTTCATGCTGCTCTCGAGCGTCTCCACCACGTCGATCACGTCCTTGATCTGTCCGCTGCTGATCGGCAATTCGTACTCCGTCGAATACACCGCGCTGGCCGGCTTCGGCTTATCACTACTGAAATCGTTATAATGCGGTTTCGTGTTGATTATTTTCTCGAAGCGCTTGTGCTCAAGAAAGTTATTGTCCGGCCTGAGGCGACTATGTACCTGGATGGACTCCTCGCTGTGCAGGTCGGGCATGGCCACCTGCTCAGCGACGCGGCTCTCCTCGCCAGCGGCCCCGTCACACTCGTCTACCACGTTAATTTTCCAACCCAGGTGTCGGTGGGTGAAACACTGAAACACAAGAACGCCGTTAGTATATTCCGATGAGTAAAAAAAGTTAAAAATTGTCACCGATCCGTTATATACAGTTTGACCTGAGAGACACAGTCATGCGAAACAGAGAAGACTTGAAAGGCTGAAACAGAAAACAGAGCGAAGGTTATGTACACACAGAGAGATGAGTGAGATGAAGTGATAGTGTCATGTGTGAGGTTTTTATGAGTAATAAATAATTCTTTGAAAATATAGTTTCTTAAATTAATTATATCCTGACAATCCCGTTTAATTACCATGATATCCTTTACAAGAAAGAATTATATTTCCATCCTAGGTGATACGAAATCCCAATTAAATTAGTATTCTATCAAGCATCACCATGTCGATAATCCCAGAACAATCCAATGAACCAAAAAAGACCAGAAGACACCCTCACCTGGTAGTAGACGGTGTCCGGCGTGTTCTTGTCGGGGACCCAGCTGACGACGCCGGGGTTGCCCTCCTCGCAGACCAGTGTCAGCGACCGCTGGTAGGCACCGAAGCTGGGGTAGTCGTCCGCTTCGGGCCCGTTCTTGTCCGGGGTCCAGTTGCAGAGGCGGCCGACGCCGGTCGGGACCAGCTCACCGGAGCGCGCGCGACGGACACCCGCGAAAATCTTGACAGCCTGTAGGGCAAAATGTTGTCAATACTTCCTCTTTGGTAATAGGTCAAGGGCATAAAATATCAATACAGCCATCATGTCAAATTTAGGTGTCATCGGCCTTATTGTTTATGGCTTATTATATAGTTGTATAGATATTTTTGCGTACATACATTTATGCCCTTGATTGTACAGTCAAGGGCAAAGATATATATGCAAGTAATGTGAAAGAAAATAAGTAATCATATAAAGTTAAAAAGATATATACTCATTCAAATGGGAATTAATATGCAAACTACACTGGCAACATAAATATGTACCTGGCAAGTCCAAAAACTTGTATACAATCAAAATTCCATTATTAGTATCCTGCAAATAATGCAAAATATTATAGTCATACTTATGTAATTAAATATAGATTCAGTAATTGCCACAAAAATATGTATACAAAATGTAGTCTGCGAATATCAACTTTACGGCCTAGTCACACGAAACAAATTTGTAAAGTATGTTTTGACAATTCACGAAAACAGTACAGACTTGTCATTGCATATGTTTGTCGCATGTTTTGACCTGTCACCACGACGTTATCAATCGGCATGTTTAATAGATTTTACAGATTCAGATTTCGTTGATTTTGATTGAAGATGAAAACGCTAGGTAAATTCAGGGACAACTCAAGAAGGCTTGTGTTATGGGTATCTAGGTACTAGTTACGAGTAGATGACGATATACATACCTATATAAATAAATACATACTTAAATATATAGAACATAGAATGTACGTATGTATGTATGTATGTGTGAATGTACAGTCAAGGGCAAAGATATGTAAACACCACTGAGTGTCAAAAAGCATGGTCATCTAAATGGTCATAAATTTGGCAACATACAAAAGTACATAAATTAGTATACATGATTTGAGAGATAACTATGTATACAACATTTGCAATATTATGTCCTCATGTATTAGGCCTTAAACTTAGAAACACCGTAAAGTTCAAAAATATGTATACACTATTTAACCATTAATTATGTATCTAATATGATAACCAAAAATATGTAAACAATCCAAAATTCTATTAACACAACTCTATTGTCAGGAGCTTATGAACGTATTTGCGTAACATCGAACTCTGTAATCTTAATGTAATCAGCCAACCACTTGAAGCTTCAAGTCGTATACAACAACTACTATTCCAAACTCTTTAACTAATCATTACTCTATTTTTATTTTTTTTATTTTTTTATGTGAATAGGAAGGCAAACGAGCAAGTGGGTCACCTGATGGTAAGTGATCACCACGGCCCATAGACACCCGCAACCCCGGAGGGATTGCAGATGCGTTGCCAACCTAGAGGACTAAGATGAAATGCCTCTTGTGCCCGTAATTTCCCCGGCTGTCTTACTCTCCACACCGGAACACAGCAGTGCAAGCACTGCTATTTAGCGGCAGGATTAGCGAGTAAAATGGTGGTAGCGATCCGGACGGACCTTGCACAAGGCCCTACCACCCGCCTATTTATTTTAAATCATGTCATGTGCCCACAATCTTGCTAAATGTGGCCTGTAGACGTGATTTGTGCATATGTATGTGCATGTGTCATGTGTCACTTTTGGATTTTTTAATTCCATTTGACTTACCGTTTCTTATGGTTTATCTGGCGGCTTTTCATTAATTTTGAAGGAGAAAATGTATCGTTTAAGCGATCATTTAAAACATAGGATTGTTGCCTTATGCGAGGAAGGTATATCCGTGCTTGATATAGCTCTGCTGACGAATTAGGCATCACGGTAAGAAATATTAAACATGTTAATAATAACGTACTATATAGAAAATATTACTCTCTAATCACTTTGTCTTAAGTTTAAGAAGTGGTTTTCTTTATTATACAGTTATTTTAAGTATACTTTACCTTTTATTAAGTAAAAAAGTGGACTTGTAATGGCTGAAATGATGATGATGATGATGGTGATGAAGTAAAAAAAAAATTGAAAATAGCGTAAATCGCCAATTACTGTATGATTTCATATTGACGACACGGATGGCTCAGTGGTGAAGCAACCGCTTTCTGAGTCGAAGGTCCCGGGGTCGAGACCCGGCCAGGGTAATGTTTGTGTGATCAACTTGAATATTTGTGCTTGGGTCATGGATGTTCTACATACATACATACATACGATATACATATATCACGTCTTTATCCCTTACGGGGTAGACAGAGCCTGAGGAAACAAAACCTTAAGGCCACGTTTAGCATGATTGTAGGCGTGTAGGCGGAAAAATTAATCAAAATAGTGATGGGTTGCTAGCCGCATCGCCTATAACATGATTCCAAAGAATTTCGCCCATTCCCTCGATGGACTTTTACCATCTACGCGGGACGAGAAGCAACTGGTACATTCTATGTTTTTCTTATACATACATACATTCACACATACATACATACATACGTACATTCTATGTTCTATATATTTAAGTATGTATTTATTTATATAGGTATGTATATCGTCATCTACTCGTAACTAGTACCTAGATACCCATAACACAAGCCTTCTTGAGTTGTCCCTGAATTTACCTAGCGTTTTCATCTTCAATCAAAATCAACGAAATCTGAATCTGTAAAATCTATTAAACATGCCGATTGATAACGTCGTGGTGACAGGTCAAAACATGCGACAAACATATGCAATGACAAGTCTGTACTGTTTTCGTGAATTGTCAAAACATACTTTACAAATTTGTTTCGTGTGACTAGGCCGTAAAGTTGATATTCGCAGATTACATTTTGTATACATATTTTTGTGGCAATTACTGAATCTATATTTAATTACATAAGTATGACTATAATATTTTGCATTATTTGCAGGATACTAATAATGGAATTTTGATTGTATACAAGTTTTGGACTTGCCAGGTACATATTTATGTTGCCAGTGTAGTTTGCATATTAATTCCCATTTGAATGAGTATATATCTTTTTAACTTTATATGATTACTTATTTTCTTTCACATTACTTGCATATATATCTTTGCCCTTGACTGTACGTATGTATAAGAAAAACATAGAATGTACCAGTTGCTTCTCGTCCCGCGTAGATGGTAAAAGTCCATCGAGGGAATGGGCGAAATTCTTTGGAATCATGTTATAGGCGATGCGGCTAGCAACCCATCACTATTTTGATTAATTTTTCCACCTACACGCCTACAATCATGCTAAACGTGGCCTTAAGGTTTTGATTCCTCAGGCTCTGTCTACCCCGTAAGGGATAAAGACGTGATATATGTATATCGTATGTATGTATGTATGTAGAACATCCATGACCCAAGCACAAATATTCAAGTTGATCACACAAACATTACCCTGGCCGGGTCTCTACCCCGGGACCTTCGACTCAGAAAGCGGTTGCTTCACCACTGAGCCATCCGTGTCGTCAATATCAAATCATACAGTAATTGGCGATTTACGCTATTTTCAATTTTTTTTTTACTTCATCACCATCATCATCATCATCATTTCAGCCATTACAAGTCCACTTTTTTACTTAATAAAAGGCAAAGTATACTTAAAATAACTGTATAATAAAGAAAACCACTCCTTAAACTTAAGACAAAGTGATTAGAGAGTAATATTTTCTATAGTACGTTATTATTAACATGTTTAATATTTCTTACCGTGATGCCTAATTCGTCAGCAGAGCTATATCAAGCACGGATATACCTTCCTCGCATAAGGCAACAATCCTATGTTTTAAATGATCGCTTAAACGATACATTTTCTCCTTCAAAATTAATGAAAAGCCGCCAGATAAACCATAAGAAACGGTAAGTCAAATGGAATTAAAAAATCCAAAAGTGACACATGACACATGCACATACATATGCACAAATCACGTCTTTATCCCTTACGGGGTAGACAGAGTCTATGGTAACAGGTACCTACAACCTACAGGCCACATTTAGCAAGATTGTGGGCACATGACATGATTTAAAATAAAATAGAGTAATGATCAGTTAAAGAGTTTGGAATAGCAGTTGTTGTATACGACTTGAAGCTTCAAGTGGTTGGCTGATTACATTAAGATTACAGAGTTCGATGTTACGCAAATACGTTCATAAGCTCCTGACAATAGAGTTGTGTTAATAGAATTTTGGATTGTTTACATATTTTTGGTTATCATATTAGATACATAATTAATGGTTAAATAGTGTATACATATTTTTGAACTTTACGGTGTTTCTAAGTTTATGGCCTAATACATGAGGACATAATATTACAAATGTTGTATACATAGTTATCTCTCAAATCATGTATACTAATTTATGTACTTTTGTATGTTGCCAAATTTATGACCATTTAGATGACCATGCTTTTTGACACTCAGTGGTGTTTACATATCTTTGCCCTTGACTGTACCTACACTGCGTTTTTTTTATGAAATTCAAAATTCAGTGTGTCATATTTTGTACATTTCAGTTTTAGGTCTTAAAAAATAAGTATCATTCATCACCTGCTTCTCCTGGTCGGTCTTGTGGAAGTAGCCTCCCACAGGGTCGTCGGTGATGTAGAAGGGGTGGTACCGCGCCGGCTGCGAGGGGTCGTTGCCCCCCTCCACCACGAACGTGTACTTGCGCCCACGCACCACGTTCACCTCGGGGATGAGCAGGCCGTTGACGTACCAGGAGATTCCCCAGCCCACGTGACCTGGGGAAAAGGAAATACACAAACTCTAGAGCAGGACATCCCAACTAAGAGGGCAGGCTCCCCTTGGGAAGGGAAGGGGTGTAAAGAAATGTCAGGGGGGCGCAATATGTACGTTTGCATTTCCGAACAAACTGTCTGTCGTACTGCTGTCACTCACCAGTGATGGCTGGGTAGCCCTGCTTCCCACCAGTGGGCCCCATCTGCGCGTAGTACACGCCATCCTGCGGCTCATAGCACTGTATGGCCGGGATGTCCCAGGGCTCAGTTTTCGGCGCTGGTTTTGGTGTCGGCACGGGATTTGACTTGATAGGTGTCGGCTGGAAGGAAATAGGTGAAAACATTATGTTAGTATTTTCAGCGGGCAAAATCAAAAATGACTGAGTTGTGTGGAAGTGTTGTAAATTTCTTTAAACTTTTTTGTGTCCATTAAATAATTTTTAGCTGTAGTTTTACATGGTATCATATCATCCACATAAACAAAAAATTTAACAAGCGTTACATTTATACTTTTCAAAGGTTCAAAGGTTAACTGGAAGAGATCCCTTTTAGGGATAAGTTCGCCTTTGTGCATGTGTGTTATCCTGTATTCATCTTTTTCTTATGTTCAATAAAGAGTTATACATACATACATACATACTTTTTTGCATAGAAGTAAATTTGAATGAGCCATTCGTATAATAGATTTGAGTCATTTGGCAAATTATTTTAAAACAACCACAGACCCAACCTAACAATCACACATAAAACAGAATGCATCTAATGCAGGACAAAATTAATTGTTTTAGCATGACAGCGGAACATCATGTCATAAGCTTTAAGGATTGATGTATGGTCAAAGATCAGAAATTAACAATCTATATCCCAGAATACGTCCCACTAGCTGAGTTCAAACTTGTCAGAATGCGAGAACTTTAGTTGTAGTACCACGTGGGCCGGTGTATGCGGGATTCAAATGTAATTTAAGGCAAAAATTCTGAAAAGCTCAGCTCTTCTCAAAAGACCATAGGTCAAACCACTAGGCTACAAGGGTCAAACCCTGTTAAAAACTATAAGGCCTACAGACCTTGTCTTCGGCAGGCTTCTTCTGCTCCTGCACTGGCGCAGCCGCGGCAGCTTCCTCCTGGTGCTCATCTTCCCCCTCCGGCATGGGGCAGTTCCACACCGGCGGTCTACCGAATTCGATGAACTTGTCGCCCTAAAAGGTGTGATAGTTTAAAATAGGCATTTTCGAAGGGGGCGAGCCACCCAAGGGAGCGCAGAGATCTTCAAAGGGGGCGTGAGCTACTAGCACGATCAAGGACATTGTTTACACATTACATACTTACATAAATCACGTCTATATGCCTAAAGGGGTAGGCAGAGACTAAAGTAACAAGACCCAAAGCCACGTTTAGCATGATTGTGGGCGTATAGATAGAAAGGGGAATTTAAATAGTGATGGGATCGCTAGCTGCATCGCCTACATGATTAAGTACAAACCTAATATTTTCGCCCATGGATGGTTCAACAAAAATTAAGATACTGGCTTTTGAGCAACAATAAAGGTCGCCGAATTGCTAAAAATGCGCCAAGTGGGAACGAGAATCGCAAAAACTGTTGAAGTTACGGCGGGATCGCTAATGTATGCGCGGTCACACCTCACAAAAGCCATTCACATGAAATTCTCCAGTTTTTTAAGAACAACAATACTCAGTCGCGATGGCAGATAGCGTTTTACGACTGCGGGCGAGCCGGCGCTCCGTCGGCCTCGCGGGGACACTTGGCCCTTTAATTTCATTTGTTTTTGGCTAAGTTACAAATTTACTTACAATGACAATAATGTTAGGGCTTCGTACCCAATGGGTAAAAACGGGATTCTATTACAAAGACCTGGTTAAAGTCGCGGATTCAGGGTGGATGCAAGCCGCTACCAACCGAGGCAACTAGTCTAACATGCCGTGATGATAATGATGATGATGATTACTAAGTCTCCACTGTCCGTCTGTCTGTTTGTCACCAGGCTGTATCTCAGCGTGATAGCTAGACAGTTGACATTTTCACATACGTATTTCTGATGCCGCTATAACAACAAATCCCAAAAGCAGAATATTTTTATGTCAGTCTGTCGATGTAAGTAACCAATGTGATGACTTCACACCGCCTACAATTTGCTTAGGAGGCAGGGCTCTGCTAACATTGGCTTTTGTAATAACTTGCCGAAGTGCGCGAGTACAACTCGAACTTTACCGGTTTTATCAACTTTAAGCTGTCGACTTGAAACTCTGTGTATTGTAACACGACACAAGCCGAGCATTTCAGCGTAAGCATCATTCAAAGTAATTTAAAGGCAAAGGCAAACGTTTCTAATTTTAGTTTGTTTCATGTCAAGTATGACAGAGTTAGCTATCGACGTAACTACCATTAGTTTGAAGAGATGATCGCCGCGCTCAGAGCGGTCTTCATTCGCGAAACTTTGTGTCCCAACTGCTATTAATTTAAATTAAAGCTCAAGGGAACCGTGACTTGTTTAAATGATGACGTAAAGAGCGAAGGGAATTTTAAACTGTTCCAACACTAAAGTTGGCGACTGACTTGTAAAGCCAGAAGGCATTCAATCCTGGGATATATGTACCGGGATCCCAGGATTCCGATACTTTTTCAGCAAAAACCAATCCCGGGATTGAATATCACCGTGTACCTACGCATTTGCGAGCTGTAACACACACAGAGAGAGAGAGAGAGAGAGAGAGAGAGACATGAACATCAAACTTATAACACCCCTCTATTTGCGTCGGAGGTTAAAAATAATCGCACACGAACCTTGGTGAAGTGGTGGTGGTAGGAGACCTCGTTCCGGGAGTTGAGCGGGCCCACGGCCCAGATGATGGGCTGGCTGGCGTTGGTGAGCACGGCCAGGTCCAGCTCGTCCGCCGCCTTCAGGCTGCGCTGGTACGTCACGATGCTGTAGCCGTTCACCAGCGCCGCGTTCAGCAGCCGGATGGAGTCGGTGCTGTCCTGGGACCACGAATAATCTTTGGTGAACTCTACGATCGGGGAAATTACAAAAGAACAGACAAAAGGTGCCTAATGGCAAGTAATCACCACGGACTGTTTGAGCATTGTTTTGTATGCTTAATCTTAATCCCGTGGGAATATCATACATACATACATATATCACGTCTTTATCCCTTACGGGGTAGACAGAGCCCAAGGTAACAAAACCATGTTTAGCATGATTAAGGGCGCGTAGGTGGAAAGGGAAATCAAAATAGTGATGGGTTATTAACCGCATCGCCTATAACATGATTCCTAAGACTTTCGCCTATTCCCTCGATTGGCTCCTACCATCTGCGCGCGAAGAGAAGTAACTGATAAATTCTATGTTTTTTCTTTACTCCCAGACCAGCATGGAAGAATATCGCGATAAATAAATAAAAAAAATATTATTATGTTATTCCAGCGATTCAATTAATACATATTTCATCCAAATCCATCCATTCCATTTGGCATTTGAGTAACAAGTTACAGACAGACACACAAACTATCGCATTTATTATGCTAGTATGATTCTGGATAAGACTGAAACCCGTAAACGACAGATTACAAATTAATTACGCCGCGATATTTCGGCCGATTATGTACTTGGCTCGGTTATGAGCCACTCGACGAGCCCCGGCCGTTTGGAAGCCGGCCCTCCTGTTTCAGTCGGCCATTGCTCTGAAATATAATGGCGGTAGTTGTCAAATAGTTCTGGATTGGCTCGCGGCCAGCGGGGCCGGGGCGGCGAGACTTGGCGACCTCATAAAAGATTTCACGTAAGAGCCAGTTTAATTGTTTCTTACGCCTGTCGGCACAGGCTACGATAGACGTTAAGGAATGTAAAATTAAAATTTAGTTTGAAAAACCTCAAAATTCTGAGAGAAATGGTGCATATTTTTTTGCAATAAAACGTTTTTTTTACTTTCCAAGACAGCACTATCTTCCAGTTACGAATTAGCGTTGTATAACGTTACAAAACACGCCAAAATTCACCAACACTTTAATAACATTTCGTCACAACTCGTAAGGTATGAAATTTGTGATTAAATGTTATAAAACAAAATGTTTATAACGTTATACAACACTATTGCTCAGGTCTAGGAATCGACTGTCGACAGCTTTTCTTCCCGACTATCTGGTTTGGTGAAACACTGCTAAAATTATGCTACGCAGCTTCGTACACTTTCAGTTAAGTTAGAGAACAATAAAACAGACAAAACATTGAAAAACTATTGAAATGTATTCTGTCAACGGTACTGATACACTTTCGATTAGTTTTTCTCACATATCTTTATTGTACGCTCGGCCAAACAAGTGGTGTAACATTCTTCATCCAACTTCCAATAAAATTAAAATATCGCTAAAGTCTAACTGCTAAATTGACAGCCTGTCTTATCTACATTATACTATAATGTTGTGATGTGCAAAGTGCAAAAACTTATAATTTAAATTTATAATATCTATAATGTACTACTATTTGTACATAAAAAATGTAATATTTGCAGTGCCCCTACAGGGTTTGATCTTGTATATTGTATATTGTATCAAAGCAAATAAAAGTTTGAGTTTGAGTTAACAACCATAGGGCGGTAGACCACATTTTTGGCTGATGGTACAGTCAACGGCATAAATATAATGTACGTTACCAAGACGTTACCAAAAAATAAGGGCGGTGACACATATGTTTGACACGATGTCTGTATCGACATTTATGGTCTCGACTGTACCTATTTCTGTATTTAGTTTTATTTGCTTCTGCGAGGCGAGAGTGTTTCGCACTATTAAGATTTCACTTCATATTCTATTTCGGGTGATTATATGCTTTTATTACTTAAACGTGGGTGTAATTAACTCTCAGTTTAGCGAGCAATTAGTGGATGTGTCGATTTTCACATTCTCTACACGGGTACTACAAGTTTGTGAAAGCGATTATCAATTTCGTTTACAAGGTTGTAACAGTTTTAATGTACATATATACATACGAAAATCACGGCTAGATCTCTAACGGGGTAGACGGGGCAAGTAACAAGACCTGAAGACGTGTAGCATGATTGTGGGCGTGTAGGTGGTACAATCAAAATAGTTTCTGTAACTTTAGGATATGCCTAGAGTAACTTCGATCTTCTCCGGTAATATCGCCTAAGCTAAGTTTTACAATCTTATTATAAAACAGTACTTGTTTGTGTGTGTCTTGCAAAAAGGAATAAAATGTTTTTTTTCCTTTCTTCTTTTTCTTTAGATAACACGTCATCTACATATTAAGGATATTCGAGGAAAACTGTTCAGTCAAAAAGTACAATTCAATATTTTTTTCGCCGTCTTTCTGTTTTTTTGCTCTCCTAAAAATCAGAAACTTTTTTTGGTATAAAATTGTCAGTCTCACCGTATTTCCACAGATAATTAAGCTTATTCCCTCTAAATGTGATATCAGAAAGAAAATACGTATACTGTGCTTATAAATGTTATAATTTAAAATGTGTCACTCCTAAATTGAAGCTCACGCGAACGAAGTCACAGGCGACAGCTAGCGACCTTCGTAGCCTCTAAATTGATGAAATTATGAGGAGGAAAGCAAGCACTCTAGCCCCGCAGAGCTCTCGACGAATCTTTACGCTGATTTTAGTTTATAACGTCTGAGAGTTAGCTTTATTAATTAAATTTCAAGCCCCAATAATTTTCGTGATGACCAGAAAATTATTAAACGAATTCCAAGTCCTTTAAATAATTAAATCACTTTCTTGTTACATTGCGAAAGGTTCGAGCGAGCAAAGCCGAAGTTCAAAGCTAGTTGCAATCTTAGCTAGGGCATCCGAGTTCACATGCGTTTAGTAGAACCTTGCCAATCTGTTTCAACACGGAGTTATTATTCTTTTTTTATTGCCTAATCGTACGTCAGCTGCGACTGCTGCGAGGCACCGCCGCCTCGCTAAAAGTGCAAAAACTCGGATTCATGTGTTAATATCTTACACAATTCCGTGCACGAAATCCGAGCGGCGTAAATGTTTTATTTGCGCTAAAGGTAAATTATCCCTGCCCAATAAAAGAAAGGAAAACGAATAAAAAATTCTTCGACTCGCTGGCTTGTCCCGAAACGTCAGAAATCGAACACGATTTTTATTGCCTGAATAAACAAATATAAAACTGCTTTATTAAATAAGAGAGCCAAGCGAAAGTATCGTAACAAGTGATCGTAGACGCCGCACCGTCAGACGGATCTGAGATGCGTTGCCGACTATTAGAAAATGCTGTCAAAGTTAAGAACGAGTGGACATAACACCGTATTATGATTTCTATGACAGACAAAGAAATATTTACATATATCGATCAAATTTAAAGGTACTTATACTTTAATTTAAGGAACTCTCAGAGCGCGAGTCCAACTCTTGATTCCTATTTCTTGATTCAAAAAGTACAAAAGATCCAGAGGTAAAATTACTGGCACATGATGTACATATTTTGTCTTAGTCTATGTTGGCAATAACTCTTAACCCTCTTTAATGCCTTGGTGTTGCAAATATTTATCCTCAGGCAGTGGTGACCATTATATAACCATCAGATAGGTGACTTTACATACATATATATATATATATATATATATATATATATATATATATATAAATATCACGTCTTTATCCCTTACAGGGTAGACAGAGCCTAAGGTAACAAAACCATAAGGCCACCTTTAGCTTGTTTAAGGGCGTGTAGGTAGAAGGGAAATCGAAATAGTGATGGGTTGCTAGCCGCATCGCCTATAACATGATTCGTAAGACTTGCCCATTCCGTCGATGGGCTTTTACCATCTGCGCGGGAAGAGAAGCAACTGGTAAGTTCTATGTTTTTTCTTTACTCCCAGACCAGCATGGAAGAATAGGTGACTTTACAATGAATAAATGATAAATCCTACCAATACTTCGTATTATAAATGGGAAAGTTTGTGAAAATGGATGTATGGTTGTTACTCTTTCACGCCAAAAAGGTCGAATAGATCTGGATGAAATTTGAAACAGAGATACATTATAGCTTGGAATAGCACATGAGAGAGAGAGAGAGAGAGAGAGAGAGAAACATTTATTTACACACATTCGATACACGTTGATATACAGGGTGTTAGGTAATGAGTGGATAATCCTTGAACTATGGATAGAGGGCACTTAGGACGTTATAATAAAGCTAAAATAGGTTTAGTAAAAGTGGCACGGTTTCCGAGATATTCGGACTTTTAGGTTTTTTTCGAAAATGAACACCCTTGTTCAATGTTTTGATCATAGCACCATTTTAAGCTAACTTTTTCAATTTTTTATTTTTGCTCAATATTCTTGAGTACTTGTGTTTTCAGATAGGCATTACTATTTTTATGAGACTACATGGGATTTTTTTTTAAAAAATCGAAAACTTAATTTTTGCCTTTTCAATCGTACATTGATCGAATTTTCAGCTCTCACGGTGAAAAAAAAATACACTACCGCCTAGTTGCCAATAAGCTTAAAAACATGCCGGTTTATTGACAATTTAAAAATGGTAATTACTTTTTGAATTTAAATTCAAAATGACAAAATAATAAAAAAAAATACACGCTCACCCACATTTTCCCGATTTACTTTTTGTATCACGGGCGTAGAACTAAAAATTTTTTGTTGCAAAAATAACATTATTGGCCACTTATTTAACTGCAAATGGAATTTAAATAATTCCAAATTTAAAAAACATGCTTACTGCCTTTTGTTTTTTTTTCGAATTCGATTTTGAATTTCGCTATTATTATTGCGTAATGAATGGTTAATTTTTCGTTTAGATCGTTGTGTTGAAGTTTTTTACTTTAATACTGCTTCGAACATAATACACACTGATAGAATATGCCCAAATGCATTACATTTATGGTGAGTGCCAAGGCACAATTTCACCATTCATTATGCAATAATAGCGAAATTCAAAATCGAATTCGAAAAAAAACAAAAGGAAGTTGGCATGTTTTTTAAATTTGGAATTATTTAAATGCCATTTGCATTTAAATAAGTGGCCAATAATGTTATTTTTGCAACAAAAAATTTTGAGTTCTACGCCCGTGATACAAAAAGTAAATCGGGAAAAATGTGGGTGAGCGTGTATTTTTTTTTATTATTTTGTCATTTTGAATTTAAATTCAAAAGGTAATTACCATTTTTAAATTGTCAATAAACCGGCATGTTTATAAGCTTATTGGCAACTAGGCGGTAGTGTATTTTTTTTTCACCGTGAGAGCTGAAAATTCGATCAATGTACGATTGAAAAGGCAAAAATTAAGTTTTCGATTTTTTTTTTTTAAATCCCATGTAGTCTCACAAAAATAGTAATGCCTATCTGAAAACACAAGTACTCAAGAATATTGAGCAAAAATAAAAAATTGAAAAAGTTAGCTTAAAATGGTGCTATGATCAAAACATTGAACAAGGGTGTTCATTTTCGAAAAAAACCTAAAAGTCCGAATATCTCGGAAACCGTGCTACTTTTACTAAACCTATTTTAGCTTTATTATAACGTCCTAAGTGCCCTCTATCCGCAGTTCAAGGATTATCCACTCATTACCTAACACCCTGTATAATAGGAAGAAATACAAAATACTTAGCAATAGTACCGATATGGTGTAAAATGGGCCCCACTCAGCATAATGTTGCGGCAAGCCGCAACGCTGTTTTTCAATAGGACCCAGATAAAATTAAAAAAAAAAACTAAACATATAAAATACAGATACACTGTGGCGACACGAACGCCGGTGGAAAAAACTATACAAACAAGCTGACAAATATGCGGAAGTATGTATGGCAACACTACTACTACTACTAGCTACTTTTTATCCCGGAAAATTCAGAAGTTCCGCGGGATAGCGATAACCAAATTCTCTGCTAACGAAGTCGCGGGCAACATTACAGTTAGTGATACATAAATTACTGGTACAAGAGGTATTCCATCCTAGCCCTATCTGCAATCCTTTAGCTGCGAGTAGTGGTGCTTGCTTACCATCAGGTGACCCACTTGCTTGTTTGCTTTCCTTCACTATCACTACATAGTATAAAACAAAGTCGATTTCTCTGTCCCCATGTCCCTATGTCCCTATGTCCCTTTGTATGCTTATATCTTCAAAACTACACAACGGACTTTGATGCGGTTTTTTTTAATAGATAGAGTGATTCAAGAGGAAGATTTTTATCTATGATTCTACGCAGACGAAGACGCGGGCAGATGCTAGTATTGTATAAAAATAAAGATAAACTTATATTGCCTTATTGTAAAAAAAGTGATGCATAGTCAAACAGGCAGGTGAGAGGTAGGTCCAGTTACATGTCCTTTTGAACCTTGAAGATGACTTACCACGAGGCGGTCGTCGGGGCAGGAGCCGCGCACGCCCGCGCACTGGCTCTTGGCGTCCAGGTAGTAGTCCTTCGAGGTGCCCTTGAGGGTGGCCTTGTCCACCCAGGCCACCGCCACGTCGCCGCCCACCATCTGCGAGTGGGAGGGGTCGCCCGATATCCCAAATGACATGTACTCGCCGTCCTCTGGAGATAAAAGACATCGTTACATTCTGCGAAAGCTTATGATATTATTATGGATTCAAACATATGTACATTCATAAATCACGTCTTACGGGGTAGACAGGACTTAAGGTAACAAGAGCTAAAGGCCACATTTAGTATGATTGGTGAGGTGGAAAGTGGAAATAGAGATGGGTTGCTAGTCGCACCGACTATAACCTGATTCCTGATTTCTTGAAGGCTTCAATGTCAATGGCTTCCATGCTGGTCTGGGAGCAAAGAAAAAACATAGAATGTACCAGTTGCTTCTCTACCCGCGCGGATAGTAAAAGCCCATCGAGGGAATGGACGATTATAATAGGAATCATGTTATAGGCGATGAGGCTAACAACCCATCACTATTTTGATTTCTTTTTCCCCCTTTACACCCGCAATCTTGCTAAATGTGGCCTGTAGGTACCTGTTACCTTAGGCTCTGTCTACCCCGTAAGGGATGAAGACGTGATTTGTGTGTGTGTGTGTGTTCAATGTCGTAGTCAGTTTGGGAACACAGCCGAAGGGAGCCAATCATACTAGGGGGGATTAAAACTTATATTTAGTATGCGCTCAGGCTTGGCCTCACCACCAATGCCAGGGACAACCTTCCGTCATGTGGCAGCTTTAACAGCAACATCAACAAACTTAGAAGATTCACGGTTAATAACATAATGACAGGAATTATCAAGCAGGAGCTGGATAAGAGTAGCCGAGGATCGTGCGGCGCTGGAGGCCTATGTCCAGCACTAGACTCATGGACTAGTAAAGGCTGATGATGATGATATTGTCGACGGGCTACAGACCGATAGGCTTATTACCTAACTAGCTCGCAATCGCCATCGTGTTCATTTTGACAGTTCATGTATGGACTGACAATCGGCATCGGAATCAGCTAGCTGTCACATTCATACAAGAACTGTCAAAAAGAACACGATGGCGATTACGAGCGAGTTAGGTAATAAGCCTACGGGATTGCTTGGTCTTCTAGAAATATCGGGAGCTCGTTAAAGCAATCGCGATCTATACAAAGACTCAGGTTTTCCGGAATATATTCAGCAAGCGTATAGACTGAACACCCATGCAAATTTGTGAGTCTTGACTTCACTTTGAATATCGATCAATGTATGAAAACATTTGTCAACACTTCCTAAGTGTCTGTCAATGGCAGCTGCCGCCACTCACCCAGCTTGGCCACCAGCTGCAGCACGATGCTGTCGCCGGCCACGGCCCAGCGCACCTCGAAGGCCAGCTCGTCATACAGCACCTCGCAATTCAGCTTCGACTGGAACATACAACAATCAACATCAAAAACAGTGCACTAAGACTCTAGACTAGCTTTGAGGGTCTATTCTAAGGCGCCGACAACGCGCGGGTGACGTGCGTTACGAGTTTGAAATGATATCAAAATAGGGTCTCCATGAACATTAAATCAAAAGATTTAAAAACCCTCCACTCATTAATCGGGTTATCAAAATGTTTTACATCACTGGAAAAGAGCTGATATTCTTCAAACCGCCGGACCGATTTTTTCCAAAGATAGTTTAGATTCACCGCAAGGAAACTGGCTTTAAAATGAATAAAATCGCATCGAAATCAGCTTAGGAGCTATCATGCCACAGACAGACACACTCACAGACATCGACGGCGGTTAAAAATAGTAGTTGCACAAAATCAAAAATACGCTGTGGTAATTTTGATTTTTTGAAAGACCTACTAGTTTATTCTAACAGCACCTTAGGAAACTACAGCTTGTTTGTTTCAAAATAAGAAGTGTGACTCAACATGTGTGCCGCTATTTTTAGTGAATCCATTAAACAACACGAACCGCATCTCATGTCGAACTGATCAGGTTTATCGAGGATTACTGTATCTCCGAACAGCAAGTTGTGAGCCCGCGGGGCAGCCCGGGCTTACAAGCTAAGAGCGTGTGTGTGGGTTACGGCTGGTATAATTTTCTAGTAGATTTGCGAGGACGAGCCGATGACGCGGCGGGGTGTAATCGACTGTGGGCCCTTAGGCTGCGGCGCCAACTACTAGCGGTAGCGGGTAGCAGTATTTGGTGTCTTGAAATTAATCTGGAATATTTTAGTAGGTAACAAGAAAAAGGAAACAATTAAGAATAAAATTAAAATCTAAAATATAACTAGTTTCTAAAAGCTAACTTACGAGTAAGTATGTCTAAAAAAGGCCCCCTTGGCATGTTGTTTTCATATTTTGACTAAGGTTGGTTATATTCAACCATAATTGAATTTTACTGTATGTAGTACTAATTAAGATTTTACGAGTGTTATTGTGACAGCATCTGTATGGCATCGTAATAAAACATTCTAAAGTAACAATAAATCTTGTCGTTATTGCGAAATACTCATAAAATCATCCATTTATAAACGAAAACTATCGTCTTTCACTAAAAACTCATTACCTGATTGTTACATCAAGAGGAAACAGAGCTTGGCATTCCATCATCTCAAGTTGTTTTCGTCTATAACTTTTCCAGAAATGGCAAAACTAACGACAGTTGCCTGCGAGCTCATGAGAGAGAGTTGAAAATAAGTTGCGACAGAAAAGAGCGGCAAAGGTCAATGTGGTTGAAGAGCGGAGAGGTCGGCGACCAGTAAACAAACCACTGTCGCTAACGTGGGATCCCCGGCGATGCGCGATCACAATCTTATGCAGTTGCACTAAGGATTAGAATCGCGCGGCCTTTCTAAAAATGTGGGTCAAGGCCATCCTATATTCATTTACGCGGATTATTAGACACATTTAGATTAGAAGCTCATTTGGTTGCAAATAAACTCGGTTGTAACCAAATGAAGGCCGAACACAAACACACATACACTTCTATTTCTTACTTTGCTATCATCAGTCTTAAGAGGATTTACTTCCAAGACACCAAAATTAATTTCGATATTTAAACATTTATCTGGTAGAGATCACATTTAAGCGATAAGACCGCCTTGTCTATTGTCTTTTTGTTTTTGCAATATTGTACCTATGTCACTTTTTTCGGAAATGTCCGTGACGTCACCCGCATTCGCTCCTGCTTCGGCCAGCGGCTGAGGTTCGGCAATATGGTGGCGAATGCGGGGCCGTAATGAAATGAGGGCAGAAGGCAGCGCGGCCAGTATTGTGTTCGGTGGCCTCTGCCGCCATTTCCGTATCAGCTGGTAATTAATTCCTAGACCTACATGATCGGCCGACGCTTGCAGAGCCACGCTCGCACTGGTCCAAATTTCTCAATGTTCATTGGAGCTGTTCCTAAAGAAGCTACGTCAGTTTTCGCTGCGTTTTGCCTTTGTTTTTTACGTTGCTTTTTACTAAGGATGGCTCAGTAGCCATCATCAGGAAGTCGCAAGTGTATCTGCTGTGGAAAGCCTCCGGCAGCACCAGCGGCGTGCCGCGAGTGTCTTCTGCCGGTGGGCTGCCTGCTGGTCTGTAACCGTGTCTTAATTTGTCTTAATTTGCTTTCTTTTATTTTGTTCCACCTATTATATTCTGTGTTCTTGGTTTCGGTATTATTTTGTACTGATTTTTGATGTTTAATAAAGAGTATTTGTATTGTATTGTTATATTACTCTAGTTTCGGTAACTTCGTTACTAATCTAATATGGATATAAATCCTGGATTTTGATATCAGGCATCAGTTTAGTTTAAAGGTAAGGCTGAATGTACGAGTAGATACAACTGTGAATACCGGTAATCGATTGCGAAGGTTTTAATAGCCAGGTAGGCATCGACTGGCCGTCGTAATTATTGTCAAGTAGAAAGTTTGTCGCAAAAGTTGACTGCTTTTGAAAAATCTTTTATATAATTTGTTTTTAGATTATTGAAGATTGTGCTTATTGCCTTAGATGCCAACGTTACAGTGGTTGTGAAAACAGAATTTAATGAGAACCTCATAATTATCAACAGCATTGCATTTGCACTGACGAATAAACTGCGTAGCACACTTGCAAGGAAAAATAACTGATGCCAGTTCATATTAAAGTTTAAAATGGAATCACAAGACGGAACAACATATTGGCATAACCATGAAAATGAGTTCTGTAATGCGTAATAACCCTGATTGCTCAGAGCCAAGGGTCAAAGGGAAACAAATTAAACACACAATCAAGTTGGCAAGGTTTATTACCGTTCTAAAGTTAATATAAATATACAATACTTATTACTAACTAATATCTACACGGATCGTTAGGCTTAATTATAAAATGGACGTTGCTACGAGTATAACAAAATGCCCTGCAAATTAGATTCGCGAGTACATCGCTCCCACTTTCTGAGTATTTAATGAGTATTGATTCAATTGAGTATTCTTATTTGGTTCTCGCACGTATCAAAGTCGATGCTTGACATGTTAAAATGCTCGTGTCGCATGTCGGTTAATAAGAAAGTCCTTGTCAAGCAAGTACTTTCATACTAGACCCTTTATTTCGCTGTTTGAATCTCACGATAGTTAACTCAAACTAAGATGCTTGCTAGGAATTTCGTTCCGATAATTATTTACAAAGTTTCAAGCTGCTCCTAGAAAGTAAATGGAAACGTACATTTCAATAAAAAACGTTAATTAATATTTTAGTAATGTACAAAATTAATGAATAACTCGGAATCCTCGTCTCAGACAAGTGTCCTCAGTCAATTAGCTTTGTACAGTAATTGCATAGTTCAGATAGATTCACTGTTATTTGCACTGGCCGGCTGCACGCCGCAGCGACGCACAGCCAGCCCGCTTCACACGTTATTGCTCTTATTACGCTTTCAACAGACTATTTACAGCGCTGTATCAGCTGCTCTCATCAAAAGCAGCAACGCTGGGTACCGTTAGACCAGCTGATATCACTGCGCAGCTTGTTGTGACCGATACATTTTGTATGAAGTGAGATAGCTGTTCGTACGCGTTGTGGCTATCCTAAATTAACTTAAGTAATTATTATACTGGCTCTGTTTCCGCGTGCGGTGTAAGATGTGGCGTCCGTAATGGCTTAGAGTGTTCGGGAATAATCGGCTGCTATTAAACCCACGGCGTTTTGGCAAATGAAAATAGACATTGCAAAAGTTAACATCACACATTTTGGATAGAAAGATTACTTGCCTTCAAAACAATTGCGTCAAGAATAACGTTCAGAAATAAAAGAGTAAATTTAGAATCAAGTGACCGCGAAGTCAATCTGTGAATTATAAGTGGCAGAAGTGAGAGGCAATCTCACACATTTAGACGCGGGTGTCAAGTGAGTTGCGCTGTAATTGAAAGGATGCACTCGATGCGTCGCGCGCGCAGCGAGGCCGCTGACGCAAGCGAGGGCGCGCCGCTCACGCTCCCAACGCTTCCACTCATTTGACAAATTATGCACACGATTCTGACCCAAATTCCTATAGACGAAGCTGTTTTTGCGGCGAATAATTCTGATTAATTAGCCAATCGTGCATCACTAACTAGCGATGACTGATGACGTGACGAAACCGCTAATTGGCCGTAAGATTATGCAAAGTTTTTAAGTTGTAGCAAACGCCTGATCCGCCGGACGCTCAGACACGAAGCTTCCGGGAGAGTCGCGGATATTATGCGATGGGCTGGCTCTTGGATAACAGTCACGGAAGCACCGCTCACAGCGTCGGCTTGCCATCTAGGTCAAGGTCAATGCTTCTCTGGATAGGGTCCACTATTGTTTTCCCCTGAAACCTTTGCGCGTTCAGCTCCTCGTATCTTTGTGCGGAGAGCCTCTCATTAGGCCGATATTGCTCAGGCTGTGACAGTCTCCTCTGCGCTTGGTAGAGCTCGTCTCGTTGCCTGTCAGCAAACCTCTGCGCGATCTCACCCTGATACGGCACGAGATGGAACCGCTCAGGGTCTCTCTGACTCAGCGCTTGCTCTTCATACAGCTGCTGCTCGTAAAGTCTCCGCTGGTACGCTTGCAGCTGTAACAGCCTCTGGTTCTGCTGCTGCTGATACAGCTGCTGTTGGAGCAGTTGTAGCTGCTCCTTGTTGCGTCGCTGCTGCTCTTGGAGCTGTTCGTAGTCGACTGGCTTTTTGGGGGCGGGAGTTGGGACGAGTTGCTGCTGGGGCGGGTGGTAGTCGTCGGCTCGTCGATGCAGGTGGGCGGCGTGGTCGGCCGGCTGGTCCAGCAGGGCCGCCAGGGGGCCGGCGCCGAGGCGCGCGGGGCGGTACGTGGTGGCGTCGAGCCTCGCGATGGGCCTTCGCGGGGAGGGCGGGGGTGCAGCGGGGGAGGCCGCGAGGGCTTTGTTGCGGCTCTGCAACAAAACTGGTGCTCAGGGACGGGGACTGGGAGGTCAGGTTAGGTTTAGACTAAGGAAAATATGTGGTCACTTCTTTTCGCTTAAATTTGAAACAAAAAACCGATCTTTAAAGTGTTTTTGACTGCGTCGATTATTTAATTATGATCATTTAATTATTTAGTGAATAGCAGACTCGGCTGTCATGCGCTGGCAACGCTGTCATGTATCAATCATCAATTGTGAACAGCCCTTAACTTAGTCGTGATGTGAGCGGCCCTCGGCGCGAGAGACGGGCGTCGAGTCGATGCCCTTCGTCTATTTTGTTGGGCTTTATGTGATAAACAATGCACAACATACATCGAAATTATTAGGATGCTCGGAATCACCGAACTACACCCTTCGTCCAATTCAAAAAAGGCATATGTATTCAAAACCTTTATTGGGGTTAGTAGGTTAGATGAAGTGTAAAAGTCCTTAAAGCCTTAACACGTGCCTAATCAGAGGTCGATTGCGAAGTGCACTCGGCCAAATCAAACACATGGAGCTCTCATCGATTATCAAAATATTTACCGACTGCGCAAGAGATCATTGACCCGCTGCAGTATTGCACAAACCGCCACCAATCCACTCGTATTTGCAATCTCTCGAGATCAATCTTAACGATAATCAGTCTTATACAGATGGTGTACAGTGGTTTTTTAAGTAGTCGGAGATTTCGCTCACGTAGTTACTCATGAGAATCTTTCTAAAATTGCGGTTGGAAGATGTTTCAAAACTGATCCGCGGGTTGGAGGTTGAACTTGAGTAACGCGTGTGAGGTCCGACTGTAGCTGCGGCCGCCAGCTGCGCGCGCGCAAATGTCGAGGGTGCTCGAGCCCCGAGGGCCGCTTTTTAAGACGAGACCGTCGAAATTATTTACTAACCGAGACGCAGAGATCGTTTAATGTGGTTTTAATCATTAATATGTACATGGATTATCGCGATCGGCTCGGAGTTTGCAAAATTGGAAAAATGCGTTTACCTAGAGACGAATCCTAGCACAGCTAGATCGATTTTTCGTTTCCGAAAACCCCGATACCTATTTCGTCGCAAGGAGCCCCCTTCGGCTAGACGGCCTTTCCGTGACAAAATTGGGGACGTTTTGAGATCAGGCCCAGGGTACCCTAAACCGACGAGCATGTGTGAAAAGATTGATGGATGCGGATGAAGCGAAAGAAGTATTTTCAGGATCGTAGCAAGTGGAACAAAGTAGTCTCTGTATACCACTAAATGTATCGCTCGAAGATTATGCAAACATATTAAATACAGAGCCATACAATTATCGAACCTGTTCACAAAATTTCCTTACAGCCGGTAGATAAATGTGACCAGTAGAGAACGAAGAGAAAGAGTATCCGGCGACATACGAAAACGGATACTGACTTGATTAATAACGTAGCTATGATTTGCTAAGTTTTATAAATACGGGAACTTTAAGTAACGTTTTGCTTTCGTCACAAGCACAAGCAGACAATGGCGAACAGTGGAGCGCGGAGGCGGCACGCGAGACGCGCATTAACCCCTTTCTTACCGACTGCGTGCAACAGCCGCAATCAGAGCACTGTGATGGGAAACTTCGAGGCTTAATTTACTGTCTGGGAATTATCAAAGCATTATTGGAGATGAATTTGCGTATCATTTGACTCGTTAAAGTAAGCATTGTGAAAGGATCTAAGAAAAGGGGTAGACGAGAAAAATCACGTCCTCACTTTACGTATAGGAGACGTACTTTAAAAAACATTATTTACAGCATTAGCACACAGCTCGTCGGAATAATATTCACAATAGCTGAGTCTTTTGATCGTTTGAAATTCATAATTAATTCTGGAAATTGGAAATGAAATGAAATAATTTATTTTGCTTTAGACATGGTAACAGACGCACACGAGTATCATGAGTTATCTTTGTTTTGTTTAACTTTAAAACATCAAACAGTTTTCATTTCAGCTTAAGAAATTATAAGTTTCTTCAATAAAGTTATAGTCTGAACACTTCAAGAATAGTTTACACAAATATGAACGCTTTTTAGAGTTCCATGCCCAATGGGGTCTAGGCCCAATTACAACGGTTCTGATATGTTTCTGTATCTTTTGTTGTTAATGAACCGTTACTCGTAATATAGACGTGCAGAACATTTAAAGTCCTATTTCTTTCGTAAGTTAACCTTGAAGCTCTAGTTTATCACGTTTAATCATAACGATACGCCTATGATAAACCTACAGCAGTGATACAATCATCATCCTTTTAGGCGTTAATAAGCCACGTGTGAAGTCCGTAATGACCAGTGAGACCATGAACAATGATGCTTACATACCTGTGGTGATGATACCAGCATCATCAGGAGCGGAATTTTAAAACCTTCTGAAGCTGATCCTCTAGAGAGAAGTGAAAGGTGAAGAAAATTTTGATGCTAATGATGACGTACCTATGGAGACACTGCAAGCATTTTCAGGCAAGGTGCAAGTTACCGAGCTGCTTCGGCGGCAGAGATGCCTGTGTAAAGTGACGGTGAACACCCGGATGATAATGACGTAGGTACTTGCGTAGACTAGTATATACCAGCTGAGCATCTTTGGGCATCGTCAGCGAGCTGTTCTACCTGTCTGACCCTACGTTAAGCGAACGATAAAACCCTGGGTCATATGGATAAAAAAATGAGGTAACTTGTGGTGCTACTCCCAGCGTCTTCATTCTTTTTCAGCATTTTCAAGCTGGCAGAGATGTTTGGTTAGCTGCTGAGCTACTCTTGCTGTATACATACCAGGTCCTGCGGAGATTTTTTCAACGCCTTCAGATTTTGTCGGATGTTAGCGAGCTGGACCTAAGGAGCTACCTGTGCCAAGTGCATGGTGAATACACAAATTATGATGACATACCTGTGCAAAAACTCCCAGCATCTTCAAGCTTTACGTAGACGATATGGTTCTACAGTAGAGATGCCTATGAAAAGTGCACGGTGCATCGGGCGATGATGACGTACCTGTGGAGACACTCCCAGCATCTTCAGGCTAGGGGGGATGTTGGCGAGCTGTTCCCGTGGCAGCGCCACGTGGCCGAAGTCAACGGTGAATGCTTCGCACCAAACGCCGAAGTGGCCGATATCAAACACGGTCAGCTCCTGAGAATGTCAAACAATGGTTCATAAAATTTCCCATGATCAAAAACACTTTTATTGTGATATTTTCTTAGTAACTGTGCTTTTATCTTGCATAATATTTAGGTATACCAACTTTAAATCAATTGAACCAACCGTTGAAGAAATCCCTCCTGTGGAGATGATAATGTCGTAGATTTCGATGACAATAACGATAGCGCTATTGACAACAGTTGATGTAAATGGTTATCGTAGTCCCAATTAGCCTCTCAACTCCAAATCAAGTGCGAAAATCAAGGTCTCGTCGAAGATGATGTCGGTTGATGAAAATAATGATAATAACGGTGACACATGTGTTGATGGAATAATTGTCGCAGTAACAATTGGCGATGCTGCTCACCCCGGGCAGCGTGAGCACGATGGTCTTGCGGTCGTACTTGCGCAGCGGCGCCTCCTTGCCGTTCTCGTCGGGGATGCGCACGCCGGCCGGCGACGGCTTCGAACCCCGACCCACCCAGAACTTCGCGTCTGGAACAACACACGTCGTCATAACATTGTCCTTACAAGCACATTGAAGACAGTAAATTTCAAATATCATTTTGCACATAAGTTCCAAAAAACTTAGGTGCGAGCCCTACTAGCCTTAATCATGCTAAACATGGCCTTAAGGTTTTGTTACCTTAGGCTCTGTGTACCCCGTAAGGAATAAAGACGTGATATAATATGTATTTATGTATGTATCGCTATTAAGCGATAAGACCGCCTATTGTCTACATTGTTCTTTGTTTCTGTATTGTTTTGTACTGATTTGTGGTGTTCAATAAAGAGTATTTGTATTGTATTGTATTGTATTAGCCCTAGATTTGAACGCACGACCCTTTGCTTAACAGGGCCCCGATTTTTGAAAGCACATTGTGTGAAAATATCATTCGAAAGTGGTGAAAAATTGTGCTGGATTTGAAATACGAGTAGCTTGCAATGCAAGATACTTAGGGCTCTCATTAATCTTGTGACCTAGTCAAAGATTTGATTAGAGCTGTAGTTTTGAAGATATGAACAGATTTACACCACATTCAAGTAGTATTTTCACATATGTGCTTTCAAAAACCGGACCCCAGGCCCTAGGGTCATACCACGGCTTTTTGATTTGGTGCCTACGGGTACAGCGAACTAATTTCAGTGAACTATTGACATTGTCGGTTATTAACAATTGGAATCGAGCGATTCTCGATCGCAATTATGTGAGTTATCCGTAATTGTTGGTAGATAGTAATTTATTCATCTTGTTAACGGGTTCAAACGGCAACTCTGTTTGCTCAATTGTTGCTCATTTCAAAAGAAATATACGTTCAAACGGCAGCCGCATTTCAAATCTCCGCGCCCAACATTTCTCTCGAAAGCCCATCCTGCGCTATTTTACTACGCAAATAGTCATAAAAAGTTTCATAAAGAGCCGAGCTGTATTTATCTCCCGCGCATATGAGCTCGTACATAAAGGAGTCGCTTAGCGATAATAAAGTCGCCGCGGGGCGCGACACGGATGCGACTTGTTGCCGACGACAATGCATTGTGTCGTTTGTGTCGTAATCTGTGTCGTGAAGCTATCGTGTGAGCGGGAACTGCTCCATCCACCAGCCTTTACTAATCTGAAATTGATATGACGCACTCCACGAGCTGAAAAGGGTTGCGAATGTTGGATAAAAATCTGCTTTGTTCCGCAACAGGTGCCAAAAATAAAATCATTTGGACAAGATATTCTTGTAAGTTGTATATGTTGAATTTAGTTATTTACACACGGTGAGCCTTGAGAGAGTTTTTTTTATACAACAAGAAAGACAAACAAGCATGTGGGTCACCTGGTGGTAAGCGAGCACCACCACCCATGGACACCCGCAACACAGGATTGCAGATGAGATTTGAACAGTGTATTCTTGAGGTCATACGGAGTGAAAAATGTTGTATATACCAGGTCTAATTATGCGTTTTTAAAATTCATTTTGTGTGGATATGTTTTAGATAATGTCGACTGTACCATACAAAATGAAATTTAAATACATACAGTCGAACATAGAACCTCCTCCTTTTTTTGAAGTCGGTTAAAAACGCATAATCGACCTATGTTAATATAACATTTTTTACTTCTTATGACCTCAGGAATCTCTCGGAATGCTCACGTTCAACTTGTATTATCAATATTTATTCTATCCTACTAAACTACACCTTTAAAAAAATACAGTGTTCCTGAGAAGTGTTCCATAATTAGCCCGCAACGTGCGGGACACACGTGGAACAATGACTATTCAGCTATTGTTTAACATGTGATACTCTGACACCGCCATAGAGGAAGTAGCAAGTAGAGTGGTAATACGCGCTAATCAATTCTGCAACACATTAGCGACTTATAATATAAAGTTTTCGCGATGGATTTTCCTTTATTTTATTTATTACAATGTTTAATTGATTACAGTAGGTATTTTTTATTTTGTTCTTCATAAAAAATGAAGTGAGATACACTCACTATATATTACATGTCCGAAAAGGACCAACTGTTGAAACATATAAAAATCATAAATGTAACGTTTAACGTTTCTAATTTCCTCTTTCTTACAATGCCATGCTACGACTATCAATATCGATCATAATAACCGTACTGCTTTCCCGTTTGTAGTGACCTGTTTGACCTCACAATGAGTACAGCAGTCACCATACTGAGTAGCGTTTTTTTTTATTGTATGTCATTTCCACTCTATTGGTGACTTTCTTTATGGTCGCCGCAGACAGGGAAGTCATCGGCGGCGACATAATTGCAGTGGCAGGCATCCGGCGCCGGGTGGCGGGCACAAAGCCGCGCGGCACCCCGCGCCCACCTCCCGCGCCACGACCGACAACTAAACACTATTAAATACTGAAACAGAAGCTTCACACGCGAACAACACAGAATTTAACATTTCTAGGATCTACATACATTAGCCACGTCTTTATTCCTTAAGAGGTAAATAGAGCCTAAGGTAACAAGACCTAAAGGTCACGTTTAGCATGAAAGTAGGCTTAGAGATATGATTCCTAAGATTTTCACCCATTCCCTCTTTTGGCTTTTCTTGCAGAGTGGGAAATTACTAGAAATTAAGCTGAAAGTATAGCGTTGCCTTACACGGTACTATACATTATGCTACGATTTATATCGACCTGTATATCAAACTAGCTGTCGCCCGCGGCTTGGTCTGCAAAGAATTCGTTCGTCGCTATCCCGCAGGAACTACAAATTTCCGGCTTAAAAATAGCATATTGTGTTATTCCAGACTATAATCTATCTGCTTAATATTTTAAACTTCATCCAGATTCAGGTGTTCTGGGGTGAAAGCACATTTCGCATTTGCGATATTAGTAGGATTAGTAATTTTCCTCCAAATTGCTGTACGAGTTTTGGCGATGGAGAGCAGTAGTTTGATTTGCTCTAGCTTTCCAATTAATAAGGCAAATGGAACTTTCCTGCCAATTGATCTATCGTTTAAACTAGTATAGCAAGTTACAGAAAACATATAAATTTGCTCTATCGCTAAAAATCGTAGAGCAAATTAGAGGAAAATCACCAATTTGCTACGAGTATCTTATGGATGTGGTTACGGAGTACCTAGTAAGGAACCGAATTGGTTTCAGTTTTTAACCGACTTCTAAAAAAGGAGGAGGTTCTCAATTCGTTTGTTTTTTTTTTTAATTTGTTTCCTCATAACTTTCGACTGGGCGAAGCGATTTTAATGATTCTTTTTTATTTGAAAGCCGACTCCAGCAATAACAATAACTGTAACAACATTAGATATAGATCGTACGTACATACTGATAAGTAGAAAAAGTAAGTTGATTATTAAGTTGTACGTATAGAAGAATATGCAACTATTTTTTTCTTTTTAGTGCGTATTAGTTTGTGTTGGAATAGTTTCTGTTTGTGAAGTCGGTTTTTTTTTGTTACATTTTTTGTTTTGTTAGTCTTGTTATCTATACATATAATAAAATCGTTGAGACCAAAAAATCTGTACATTGAAGATTTCAAAAAAAAAACCGATCAGGATGACTTAAAATCGGTAACTGAACATATTAAAACCATTTTTAAAATTTTTGTTTGTTTGTTTGTTTGTTTGTTTGACTGAGCATCACGTAAAAACTACTGAACGGATATTGATGAAATGTTCACAAATCGATTTCAATAAATTCAGAATAGGATATAGGCTACAGAAATTTTGGAAAATTTTGGAAAAAGGGGGTGAAAAGGGGGGTTAAAGTTTGTATGAAGAAAGAAAATTAGATTATTCTAGAATCATGAAACTCAGAATAAATACTTAGTAATAAAAATAAAGAAATACCTGTTTTAGCATTTTTTAACATCTCATCCAGAGACGCAAAAAAGAGGGTTTTGTGTTTAAAATTAATTAACTTCATACACCTATATAATAAAAACCAATGAAGTGTAACCTTTTAAAGTTGCTATATAATACTTCCAATTTAACACAGGTAAATATAATTTCTCAGTTTTCTTGAAATTTGATTTTTGAGGTGATTACGCACAAAATAGCGGGACTCAAGTAAATCAGCTTTCCTCGGTATAAGTAGTTGGTAATAATTACAAACAAAATAATAACGAAGAAAAGAGATAGATACTAATGTACATGAGTCATATAAGCGGAAAAGTGTGTCAATGTGAAAAAACATTAATAAAATAATTACATGCTGTACAGGAATTTTTTCAACGAAGACATTTTTGACAAACCTAAATCAACCTAAATTGGCGTTCTAAATTGTGTTCTTTACCTAGCACCTAAAGTTCAATATGCAATACCGTTACTTTGTTTTTATTTATCGCGCCATTATTCACAACGCGTTCGGTTTTCGAACGCACTTTTAATTTGAAAACCTGATATTATTATGAGGGCGGCGTGAAACGCTTGGCTGTATGTTCTTGGTACCTTTGCCTAAAAAAGGCAAAATCAAAAGGCGCGTTTACGCCTGCGCTACGAACATGTCAGAATTTTATTGTGAAACTAGCTTCTGCCCTTCTTCGCTCTTTCGCCTTTTTCTGCTTCTTCGTCTGCGTAGAATTATACATAAAACCCCCATATCACTCTACTATATCTATTAAAAAAACTGCATCAAAGTCCGTTGTGTAGTTTTGAAGATATTAGCATACATAGGGACATAGGGACAGAGAAAGCGACTTTATTTTATACTATGTAGTGATAGTGAAGTTGGTGCTTTTAGTAATTTTATTTTAGTATGAATCTGACAGCGATCGAACCTAAACTGAATCGTATTAAGACTTCATGGTAAGGCCCCTGTAGGTAATTAATTTGTAGAAAGATAATAAGTGTTAATAATCTGTAACTACTTAGGTACTTAAATCAAGAAAATAAATTAAAAAAGCTTAGAATTAGAAAAAAAATAGTCGCAAAATATTAATTAAAACGGATTAGTAAATGAATTGTTAGTCGTAAGGTAAACATTTTATGTATTATTTGATTAGAATAGATTTAATTTTTTTAATTAATCATTGTACAAATATCGCTAAATTGAGCGTAGTATTCGGCAAAAGCGTCAGTTTGGCGAAATTAATAGTGATGATGTAACTAAAACTGTACTTAGCTTTTTTTGAATAAAGAAACTATACATAAAACTATTTGTAAAATAAGGTATAAATAAATGTGATGATTCATTAACCAGTTTACACCTGTTTTTTTTCCAAGATTCCGTGTCTCAAATTATTATTTTCATGACGTAATTCTAAAAGTATAGTTTCGTACACACTTTCAGTGGTTCACGTGACGAAGTTAATAGTTATAATAATAATTATTTTGATATCGAGAAAAGCCGTAAAGTATCACAAAAACACACGCGGACGAAGTCGCGGGCAACAGCTAGTCAAGATATAAAAGTAAACTCAACAATGATTGATTGTTTACAATTTCATCAGCCGAGTGACCAAATAAAACAATATTTGTGCGTAATTAAACGTGGATAAGCATACTATTCAGTCATATGCGACGACCGGATCGCCTAGTGGTTAGAGAACCTGACTATGATGAAGGTCCCGGGTTTTATTCCCGGTCGGTGCAGATGTTATGTATGTAAAGTATGAATGTTTGTTATGTTGTTTGTGGTTGTACGAATAATGTATTTAAGTTTGTTTTATCTGTACTTCGGTTTTTTAGCATTACAAAAGAGGCAAACAAGCTTCACCTGTCTTTTATTGAAAAACAGTTTAAAAAATAACAGCCAGTTATAGTTTAATAACCCTGGAATATAGTGATTTGTTTTGTTACGGTTACCGATTTTTAAAAAGACATTAAAATTGTTTGCCGTCGTTCAAATTCTAAAAAAACCTAAATATAATCGCGTGTTTGACGACCGGATGGCCCAGTGGTTAGAGAACCTGACTATGAAGCTTGAGGTCCCGGGTTCGATCCCCGGTCGGGGCAGATATTTGTATGAAAAATACGAATGTTTGTTCTCGGTCTTGGATGTTTAATATGTATTTAAGTATGCATTTATCTAATTAAGTATGTTTATCCGTTGTCTAGTGCCCATATTACAAGCTTTGCTTAGTTTGGGGCTAGGTCTATTGGTGTCAATTGTCCCAAGATATTATTATTATTATGTTTATCGGTTGCCTAGTACCCGCTTTGCTTAGTTTGGCGCAAAGTTTACCAAAACCAAAACGTTAACCAAAACGCCCCGGGATATTTATTTATTTATTAGCTTGTCTCGTAAAGCGGGTCGTTAAACGCAATGAATATTGATTGATTTTTGACGACAATTTTACAGCCGTTTGCGCACCGCTTACGGCTGATGATCAACTTTACTGCTCCATCGAAGGTCCGCGACTACTGTCGTTCGTGAATACATTTAGCGTTCAGAGCAATTTCCCAAAAGCTGTCGTGGTCCTTGTAGACCTTTCAAACAAAGGATCTTGGAATTGAAATCGGGTTTTACTACCATTAAGTTTTTAGTAATTTTAGCGGCAAATTGCGTTTGAAATTTAACTTCGTTCCGACTTGTACTATCAAATGAATTAAAAATTGTTACTTCTTGATTTTTTATGTTTACTTTTACGGTTTTACCGTTAGAAATTGAATTTCTAAACAACAAATCCGAAAAGTAAACGGGAGTATGTAATTGTGTCGTACAGACACATCATTGAAACAGATGACGCTTAGCGACAAAAAATCGCATAGTAACAAGGTCATGTGCCAGATAGAAAAATTCGAAGGCTTACCCACCTGCTATGGGTGGTGTAGGAGTATAGCACGCGTCACGGAATGACGAGGATCCGGGTTCGATTCCCGGCCATAGCTTTACTTAGCGAACTTTTCGGATCTATGTGTTCTAATTTTCAGGTGTCGTTTAGATTTTTTTTTTGGATCCGACTTGATCATACAAACACAAATCACGTCTTTATCCCTTACGGGGTAGACAGGCCACATTTAGCAAGGTTGTGGGCGTATATGTGAAAAATGAAATCAAAATAGTGATGCTGTGATAGTGATGGGTGAATAGTGACTTGATCATATTTTTACGTTATTCTCTTTTGGTAGTAACATCAGCCCCCCGTGCCAGCCCCGTGACCAGGCCCTGCTAAATATATGCGACTTATGCGTATGTGTAGGTGCTACAGGTTCTACTGCAAAATGACAACATTGCCCTGCGCTTACTACTACCATCCCCATTATTCTACCATAAACGTTGATTTCTGAAATCCCTTCTCCTTTGTACCACTCAGGGAATGTTCCAGATCTTTACCCGTACGAGGAAAGAAATTGCGTTTAAAACGCACGGTACTTGACTGCCAACCATCAAGCTGTTGCGGATGGAAGGACAGACGGTTCCGCGAAGTACGGTAGTGGAATTTAGCCGCAGGAAGCAATCCGAAAATACGTTGTCGAGTAATACGTGAGAGTAATCTGGCTGGAGGGCTGATATCGGCGCGGCGCCAGCCAGCGCTCCGCGAGCCCGCTGACGACAGCACCCGCTGCGGATAGCACTCTGCTAAATATTAGTCTGTTGCATGTTGCACATCCGCAGGAGCTTCAAAGGGACTCAGTGTTCTGTTCAAATGTAATATCATATCACGCAGATACGGACAGTGCAAATAAAGCCCGCCACATAACAGTTGTTAGGTCATACATTTTGCGTGTTTTTCACTTTTTATGGAAAAATTAGAAGACCAAAGTGCTTTTTTTATTTGTATTCAATTTGTATTACATTATTTGCTGGCGTTGTCTATACAATATTATAAAGAGGAAAATTTTTATTGTTTGTTTGTTTGCATTGAATAGGCTCCGAAACTACTGGACCGATTTCAAAAATTCTTTTGCCGTTAGAAAGCTACTTTATCACTGAGTGACATAGGCTACTTTTTACCGCGGGAAAATACCTTTTCCTACGGGAAAATTAATTTATCGCGGGCGAAGCTGCGGACGAAAGGCTAGTAATTTATAAAGAGTTCTAATCGAGTTGGAGTACGATCCGGACGTTAAACGTATTGAGTGAATTAGGATTCTGTCCTATTTATACTTTTATCTACTTATTTGTATGTACTTATTTTTTAAAGTATCATGTAAATAAATATAATTCCTTATAAATTCGGTTGATACTTATTTGAATGGAAAATCTAACTTCAATATTTCCCCTTTGGACAGCGATACTAATACGCTGTCCAAGGAAGCTGCCAGCTCTGCGGTCACCCGTAGCGTCTATTAGCCTCTTCACCTTCGCGGAACCACGAGTAGAGCAGGGTCGGGTAGAGAAGCGGCCGAATTAGGCAAGATAAATAAATATAGGGGTCTCAGCACCGAATATAACTTTGTCCCTTTCGGTGTCGAGACCCTTGGTCCGTGAGGTCCTAGCTCTATTAGCCTCGAAGATATTTCGAAGAAGCTAATAGACGCTACGGGTGACCGCAGAGCTGGCAGCTTCCTTGGACAGCGTATTAGTATCACGTATTTTAATTATTTTATTTTACGATTAGTTTTAGTTTAGTTTTTAATTCGTTTTTAATTTAATCATAGTTTAATTGGTTTTGAATTCCCCTTATGTATTTTTTTTTCATAATAAATTCCTTAGTATTTTTAACTTCAATATTGAAAGAAGCCAAAGTCACCAGTATAATCATTTACCTAATGCCTATACATCATGACAGATTTAGCAAACAAACAGCCGAATGCACAAATAGTCTGCCAGCAGATTTTGATAATAGACCTAATTAATTCACATTTGTAACACAATATTGGAATTTGAGTCTACAACAGAAATATATTCTAACGGCGTTATTAGAATAAAGTAGTTGGGCATAATCAACCGACATGCAAACAGTCGCCGCGCTGCATTATTGCCGGGAAATGTGAAACTGTTTTAATATTCCATCTGTTCTGCAAGCACTAAAAACTAAGCACTCGTGCGCCGTCATGCTGCTCACCATTTTGTAACCACTTAGAGCTGGGTTATAACAAGTTGGTATACGTCACTTTGCTTAATAGTTTTCTGGGCACTTCTCAGAAAACTCATATACTCATTTGTTTTATTTTCACAACCATGGTATTACAATGTTGGTAACTAATGTTAAGGAAGTGTCACATGGACCCGGTGGGGTATGGCAACACAATAGGTAGTACAATAACAACCAACAGGCAGGTAGTAGGTAACTATACAGGTTACACTCTTCTATAACAAGCTGGGCTATGACTCTTCACACATATACGGTGTATATAAGATAGTTTAGAATTACATACATCCTACTTATATTGTAAACGCGAAAGTTTGTAAGTATGGATGGATGGGTGGATGTTTGTTACTCTTTCACGCCAGAACGGCTGGACAGATCTGGATAAAATTTGGAAAATAGATAGATTATAGTCGTGAATAACACATAGGCTACTTTTTATCCCGGAAAATTGCGTAATTCCTGCAAGATAGCGATAAACGAATTCTATGCAAACGAAGTTGCGGGCAACAACATAAATCACGTATTTATCCCTTACGGGGCAGACAGAGCCTAAGGTAACAAGACCTAAAGGCCACTTTAGCATGCTTGTGGGCGTGTTGGTGGACAAGGTTTTTTCCGGACTATTTTTGCAGCTGGTTGGGTTGTTTGATTGACCACTTATTAATTTTTTTAACTTAATTTTGGATTCAAAATTAAGTCATAATTTTGAAGCCGTACAGTTGAGACATAAACCAGTGAATGGACAGACTTGTCAGTCATTGTTGAATTCTGAAAAACATTGACTCACAGGCTGTTCAGACAAACTAAGCTGCTGAGGTAATCCAGATAAGACAGTGTATAAAGCAAAATAGAGATCTCTATAGATTTCTTTTAAGGTGTTCGGTGAAAATTTAGCTTTATTTTGATTTGTCCGAGTTAATAAAAAATATTGCGTAATAAACTTTATGCGACCGAATTTGTCTTCAGAGTATACGTTTTTTTCTGATAGACTTGCATTTGAATATATTTGACAATGAACAAAGAAAACATTGACCTTGCTACTCCGCTACTTTCTTTTTATTAAATGGACCTTCGCAAAGTAACGCCTGATTCAATGAAAGATTTATTGGCAGTAGTGGAGGGAGGGATTGCATGACAAACATATATATTTCAAACATATATCTTGCAAGTGAGTAGCGGAGTAGCAAGGTAAATATTGTTTGTTCATAGATTATAGTAGATGGATGTCTAAGCGCTCCCAACTGCCTCATCTAAACGTTCACTCGGCCGGAGCCAAAGCTCCAAGCGTTTTATAAAAGTGACCATCGCCGAAGCTCCTCCGCGACGCCCGACACGATTGCCAGCAATAATTGTAAATCGCGCCACTGCATAGAGCAAATAACCAATTAGAGTTGTAATAAGGGTTATAAGATTATGGCAACACATCTGACTTTCTCGTCGTATGCCATACTAACATTTATTTACAGATTTTCTTTTATTTTCTACAGTCCGAAGTCATTTAAGTAATTAGAGTTTTGATAGTTAATATGTTCACTTTCTGGTTTTTATCCAAATAATCTAGTTTCACGCAATGACTAAATTTCTAAACGACACTGAATATTAGAACACATTTAAAAATCCGAAAAATAAAACTATTGCCGGGAATCGAACCCGGATCCTCATCATTCCGTGATGCGTGCTATACCCCTAACACCACCCATAGCTAACAACACAATAAACATTAACTATCCATATTGATCACAACAGCTCCTCGCTCAACTCTAGTGACCTGTTTGACCTTCGTCTGGCCAATCGGAATGCAGTAATCGCCAATTTCAGCTTGGCTTAATTTAATCTTATATCAATTACATGACATTTCCTCTCTATCGTAGTATCCGCTAAACCAAGTGGCGAGTCAGGCGTAAACGTCAGTTACCGTGGGGGGAGGGGGGGGGGATAACATGTCGATAACTATTCAAAACTGGCTTCGTTTCCAATAGAAATTGCAGTAGATCCAGTTAAACACAATATTAATTACACATAAACGGATAACTCGCGTATAAAAACATCCACACACACACACATACAGTTATCGAAAAAAGAAAGAAGAAATTTATTCCTTTTTGCAAGACACACAAATATAAGAGAATATATACAATTTTATAAAAAAAACAGCCATGAAAAATAGATCGTCAGCGCTGTGCATAGAGATAGCATGATTCCTATGATGAATGGCCACTTGGTTTTGCGGATACTATAGGTTGCTTGCTCCATGCTACTGTACGCCCGCGGAGCCCGCGCAGGGCCGCGTCGGCTGTAGCGGGCTATAGTTTTGATAAGTGGAGTAATAAAGGCAGCGCCCAGATGGGACGGCAGCGGATTAAGCAGTTCAGGGAAATAGGAACGGAATGAAATTGAGCCATAAATACGCGTGAACCAGGGCCGCCCTTTTCGTGCCTCCTTGTTATTCAATTTTGACCCTTCCTGCTATTTGGCATTAGCTGTGAGGCGGGGTGTGGATGACTGACAATTATACTTGCCGTTTTTGGGTACCGTTTAACAATGTAATTATAGTTATAAAACCAAAGGCATTTTGAATCAATCGCCAAGAATATAAGGTAGCTTAAAAAAGCTATTAATCCTACCAACATGAATGTGTGTGTGTGTTACTCTTTTACGCTAGTTTAAGCTAGCCACACAGATTTGGATAATTGGCATAGGATACTTTAATCTCAATATTATGATCCAGCTGGAAAATCCCAAAAATTTCAACCGTAGTCTGGAATACTGTTCATTACTAAGTTCGGATGATAAAATTGTTTCAAATGCATCGTGATTATGTACTTAAAAATATCGAGAATTTCAAGTCACTGAAGTGGGGTTGCGGGTAGAAGCTTGTAGTAGTATTAGCATAAAATAGTATATACATTCGAGGGCATAAATATCGATACAGCCGTCATGTCAAATATATGTGTCAGCGACCTTATTGTTTGTGGCATAAAGGTGTTCTTGACGTCTTGGTAACGAACATATATTTATGCCCTTGACTGTACCTACAGTGTGTGAGATCTGAGACAGTACTGAGACAGTAGAGTGAATGAGAGCGAGTGAGACAGCAAGACAGAAATTGGTAGTGTGTGTGTGTGTGCTCACCGGGCGCCTCGCCGTCGTAGGAGAAGTTGGGCACGAGCAGCGTCTGCGCGTCGACCACCACGACGGCGTCCGAGGACACGCCGTGCACGCCGCGCAGCGCACCCACCTTGGCCGGCTTCGGGAACTCCGCGCCCGCCGGGATGCGCACGTCACCGAAGTTTATCTGCAGGTGCGGACTGGTCAGAAAGTCACAGAGGAAATAACCTATTGCAAAGGTAATAAAGCTATTAAATTATGGCAACACATCTGACTTTTTCAACATAATATACCTGACTAAAGCATATTTTACGCAATTGTTTTTCTTTTCTTTTCCACAGGGTCATTTAATTGATTTTTATGATTTTCAAATGATTGACACAATTTTGAATTCATTACTTTATATTTCAATCAAATTAAACCATTCTCCTGCTGAGATAGAGCCTTCACATTACAAGACTCAAGCAACTTTAGGCTGATGTCAGTTCAGCATAATCCCCCAGCGACTTGGTACGCCGTGTTGTATCAAAATGAAGTTGTTTAATGAAGTTCTTTAATCCGCCAAATATCCACAGCATTAGGGCGGGCGCAGGTGTGCGGGGTCTAATCCGCGGGGGGTACCCCCCCCCCCCCTTTGCACTGCCTGCACGCAGCTTTCGGGAGTGACGGATTAAGAAATTTAAAAATAATTACAACACCGTTTGTACACAAGGTGTCTTCATTTTCCGGAGTATTTCAGAAGGTGGTCGGGTCCCGTGTCCCTCGTAGCTAACCCAGTTTGATAACTTGTTTTTTACTAGAAAAATAATTCTTCCTAACTGAGTTTGTTATCAAACGGGATTATTTTTTCCTCATAGAAAACTGATAATTTATTTGGTTTTCTACGACGAAGATACTTTTCTTCCTAACTAACTCGGTTATCGAAAATAAAAATGAAAAATGAATGAAATTTTTGCAAATAGGCCGCCAAGGGCTCTTTTACATGTATTTTTGAAACTACCAGCGCATTCGGAAATACCATCATTGCCAAGAAGAATGCGCCGCAAGAAACTATCAAACGGAGGTAGGTATCTTATACCTGCGTATTTTTTTCTTCATTCTTAAAAAACAGTTTACAGAATGTACATTATATTTCTGCACACAACACACAGTAAACTGCACCTGACTGCACCTTAGTTGACAGTCTTGAGATTATAATTAGCGTGCAGCTTCCCCGCAGCGCCGCGTCTGCAGCAAGCCGAGACACGCGCGACAGCCACGCCGTCCCACTGCCTCAACACCAGACACCGCCACAGTCCTAGCCCGCCTCCCGTACAAAACGTAAAACCACTTGAAATTTATAAATATCTAAGCGTTTCTGTTCCCAAACGTTTTTCTTTCGAAACTTTCTCAAAACAATCGAAGTGTCCAATAATAGCGGGATAGCGGATGGTCGGTGCCCCCGAGTTGGAAAACTGTTTTAAATTGACCAAACGGTGCGTGTGAGCGAACCTTTACGGAGTGACGTGATCAGTGTTGTGTGCTGTCCTACATTTGACAGTAATAAAAAAGACGATGAAAACGAGGGTAGTTGTGCGCCGCTGTCAGTTGCGTCGAGCAGCCGCGCGAACAGAGCGCTGGCGCGCAGTGTTCGTTTCGCTGCCGCCGGGGCGAGCGCTCCAGGAAGAAGGACTACGAAATAGTTCGAAACATGTCGAGCATCACTCGACTTTTTATTATACGTGAGTTTTTTTTTATTGTTTTTTTTTTTAACTTGATTGTGTGTTTTGCAGTATCAAATAAACTATTTATCTATCTATCTATCTATCAACGTGAGTTATCCGTTTATGTGTAATTATGTCCAATAAATGTTTATATTTCTAAGAAATTCCTCGTTTTCTAAGTTCACGTACTTCAGATGGCAAAAACGGAACCCACATGTCAAAACAATTTTCTTAACAGCGCGTGGTGGTATCAAGCTACACAAACTATATCTGCTACCTCTAAGAGCAGTGAAAAAGTCAAACTTTTTAGTCATCGCGATGAAAAGAGCCTGTCATTAGGGCATTTCCACACAACTTGACGTAGAATCAAAACCTATGGGGTACTTTCACTTGTTCTAGAAATTTGAAATTTGGTCTGAAGGCGTCTATCCTAACCACCTTCACGTGAACTACCTATTTCCTACAGCAAAAATCTAAAAACCTTGCATTATAATGAGCATTTACTCGTATTTTTCTCATTAATTTGAAACCATTGTGTAGGAAAGCAACCGGCAACCCAAGCGCTAAATAATGGAGCAGCTGTCGGCGGCAAGATGGCTCCAGCTGAATAATTCAGCCGATTCTATAACTGCTTCAATTCCCTTCAACTGCGAAGCCGGCTCACCTGCTGCTGAACTAACAGCGCCTAATCAATAAGCTAAATGTACTTGAAATTGCGTTAGCACTGCAGCACGCCTTGGTATGATCATCGTGACGAATGTTTTGTTCCAAATATGTTTACTTTGAGCGGCATTAATTACTACGCCACCTAATTTAATACAACACACAGATTTTTACGTCGATGATCGCTTAGACCACGCTCGAATTGAGGTCGCAAATTCAATTTCAATGCAAAAGCGACCTGCTAATTAAAGTACAGACATTTTATCCGCTTATTGTGCCTTCGTATGGGGGGGGGGCTCACCGAGTACTCGTCGCACCAGACCGCGAACCAGCTCACGTCGCGCAGCGTGAGCGAGTCGGGCAGCGCCAGCGCGATGCCCTCGCCGCGGTACTTGCGCAGCGGGCCGCTGCCGCCGCGCTCGTCGCGCAGCCGCGTCGCGCCCGCCGCGTTGGGCGCTCCGCTCGTACCCACGTAGAAGTACGCCGCTGGAACACAAACACAACTTACAGTTTAAACCATACATACTTATAACGCCGTCTTTAGCCTTTTTGGGGTAAACAGAGCCCTTAGGATAACAAGCGCCAAAGGCCACGTTAAACGCTAAACTTTAGCGTGAATGTAGGCGTATGATTTTCGCGCATTCCCTCGAAGGGCTTTTACGACCTGCACGGGAAGAGGAGCAGCTGGTTCACTCCTTATTTTCTGTACTTCCAGCTCGCCATGAAATGTCAGAAGACTATACCGTTCTTAAATTTAGGCTAAGCATCCAAGAAAATGTTTGGAGAAGCGGATTGGTGTGTGAGGAAACGTCTACTAATAGGAAAACAGGGCTGAGTTAGTCTACAAGTATTCATTACTTATTGCCTGTTTTATTTGCATAACCCCTAGTTGACTAGTGGTTTACAGCCTAACAGCCCGGTTCCCACCACTGGGCTACAGGCGGAGCGGGGAGCGATTATTCTGCTCGTAGCAAGCAAGGGTTGTGGCTCTCTGCTGCATAACGCATCGGGTTATCGCTTTCCGCGCTGCCGGTCGGTCTAGGCCGCGGCCGGTCCGTAACGCGGGGATTCGCGGCATCATGTGGGATTATTGTGGCAAAAGTTCGCTGCAGCGATTATAATAGCGGCTACAGACTCACGCGAGAAGTCTCGCCGAGAAGTCTTGCCGAGAAATTACGCGAGAACCGAGAAGGCATCTATTCTATACTCATGCGACCTTCTCATAGAAACCCTTTGAAGCGGACAAAAATACCGACACCGATCGGAGAACAGGCGAGCGCGAGAACGAGACGGCGAGAAAGCGATCACATTCACGCTTCTCGGGTGTTCTCGGGGGTTCTCGGTGTGAGTTTGGAGGCGCTATAAAGGTCACTCAGCAGCATTTTAAATGAGATAGTCATTTTCGACTTCGTAAGAGACCACTTCCATGGATGGAACATTTTCAAATATTTTGAGAAAATGCTCATGTTACGATGGATTTAAAAATTATGTATTATTACGTATTCCGCAGCAATGGTGCCTATGCCTAATTTAATGAGTAGGTAACAACTTCTTTACTCGTTTTGTACGCGTGCTGTTATTTTTATTCTTCTCTGTACGACTTGTAGCATTTAACATTGTATCTGAATGGAAGGGTCCTGTAACACAGGGTATCCTAGCACAGGGCCTTTAGATAAAGTAATTTACATCCGTGGAAGTGCCAGTGCGAGGATTCACACGAATAATCGTAAACGGATTTTATTTGACGGCTGAAAATAACTTTCATGAATCTTTAATAGTAGATTAATGCCGAGGGCTGGGAAGTAGCCAATTGCCGGATGAGTAACACGAACCGCAGGTGAGTGTTTTTTAAACTTACTCATCCAGCAATTGCTCTTCCAGCGGAGGCAGATATAATGTTTTTCTCAAACATTGAGAGGAAATGAAAATAAATGTTGCGCTAAACTTCCTCGCAACTTAGGTGGTTTTCACATTACCGCCTTCTTTCTTACGATTTTTTTTATGTCATCTGTCACCATAAGCTATTTGAGACATTAATGAAAACGTTAGACTCGAACAAAACGCGCACTCCTCGGCCATCGACTTGGCTATATGACATTGTTGTTCATTATTTAATTCCCTTTGACTTTTTAAAAGGGGTGCGAGTCGGGTTACCTCCACGTGTGATTAAGAGCTGCGGTTCGTTTTTGGATCCGTCCGGGGGGAAGAGCAGTGCTTGGTCCGGTGCGCCCTGGGCAACGGCTAATGATTTCCTGGCAGTTTCTGAGGGATATCATTGACCGTTGGCTAAGAGCCCGACAGGGGGGGAGGGGGGTCTTTGACCATTACCGTACAACGTTGCCGACATTTTGTCACAAGATTTTTTAATAAAAAAATTTACATTGACATTGGCGAAGTTGTCGTCACTATAACGACTTGATACGCCACAAATAAAAGAAGAAGAAGAAGACTTTTTAAAAAGTTAAAAATAAAAATGAAAAACAGTCCAGCAATCCGATGTATGGTCAGAAAATCGCGCCTGCAATGTAATTCGGCCGTCAACAAGGCCCTTCGTGTTCTGTTACTTAGAATACAATGACGACATTTACGACAATGTTTAAGAAAAGGAATTTCGGTATGTACTTATGATAGAAATTGGCTCAACAAAAACCAAATTTACTCATTTATATTGTACTTTAGGGTTTACTATTGGTTTTAAGCCTGAGCCTGGCGCGCTGAGGTCGAGCGAGAAACTAATTTCAAAGTGAACGTCAATGTGATTTTAGCAATCCGTTGCGGTTCATTTAATTAATAGTTCTTAAGTAAAATGCTAATTTATTTTAATATTTTATAAACCCAATCAGAACAGTTGAAATATCTTTTAATTTAGTAGAAAGCTTTCAACTTCAGTAAGTCGGCTTGGAACTATTAAAATTGGCTTTGACAGCCATTAGAAGAGAGTCTTACACTTTTTAACGTAGAATTAATAACCTAAAAATTTCATTTAAGATTACAAGCTTTTTTTGCTGACTTTACCTTTTATTGACTGTACTTGCATTGACATTCATCCTACAAACGAAATTTAAAACCAATTGGACTAACCATTGAAGAGTTCCCTCATGCGGAGACGGCCCTGGCTGGAATCCATGGCTCTACCTTACTGGTAAATTATCATAACCTTAGATACTTTTAAAAGCAGATAAAGAGTGCGTGAGTTGTTGGCCTAAATTGCAGGAACGTGGCAACAATATTGTTATGAAAATATTTAGATCTCGTTCAAACTTTTTTTGTCCTCTAACTTACTCGATAACAAAAAGTCATCCAGTCTTCACTTGCGTGATTTCAGTTTCATTTTGTTTTTTCTTTTTATATGACCAAAACAGAGAGCAAAGAAATAACTAGTCAAGTGACGTTGTCAATGCTCTGTTAGGCGCGGGTCACACGGGAGAGACGGTGCGAGGACGCGTCGCAGATAGTACGTACATAAATCACGTCTATATCCCTTACGGGGTAGACCAGGCTTAAGGTAACAAGACCTCAAGGCCCCATTTAGCATGATTGTGGGCGTATAGATGGAAAGTAGAATCAAAATAGTGACGAGTTGCTAGCCGCATCGCATATAACACGATTCCTAGAAGATTATCGCCCATTCCCTCAATGGGCTGTTACCATCTGCGCGGGAAGAGAAGCAACTGATAGTTTATTATTTTGTTACTCCCAGACCAGCATGGAAGGCAGTCTTAAAGAATGTTCAATTAAAATGTATAGAAGCGTCGTGATACACGCCATACACAAGAGACGAGGCGAGAACGCGTCCCGGGCGAATTTATTATTTGGCGCCTCCTCGTGCCGTTTCTTGTGCATCACGACGCTTATAAATTCACTAAAGACGTGTCGCGTCTGTGCTGCGTCTTCGTCCTACGTGTTTTCTGTGTGACCTGCGCCTTACGGTCACCGCATGGGGTTCCCCGTCACGTGCCGGCCGTGTGTAGATACACTGTCACGGCGTCCGGAAAAAAAGAAAGTCGTCCGAACCGGCCGCGCGCGCGCAGCGAAAGTCATCTCTTTAGGCGATACCGGTACACAGCTGACGCATCGCGTACGAACAACGTACTTGCCAGCTCGACCGGGACTCACGCAATACATTCTATCATTTCGAAAAAGTGGTAAGTCTCTATTTTATTATTTGATAAAACGTGTCAGTCGTTTTCCACCATATTTTTTCAAAAGTTATTGAGACAATTGGCAATACATCGCTGACTCTCTTTCTTTTCTCTTTCTTGATTCGGCTTCTGTTGGCTACCACATTTAAGCCAGGTTCACATTTGTCTGTCGTGTTGTGTTGTGATGCTCTCTGTCGTGACGGCTACTGTTCACATTTGCATGACGTGTTATGACGCATTATGACGCATTTTTTCATCAGTTCCATCTTGGCACCCGAAGAGTTCACATGCTCGCAATGTTTTTTCAAGATTCTTCCGATTCCGATTCAGATATTGAAGATATGCACTTATTGGCGTTGGCAACGCTTCTAATAAAACAAAGAAAGAGGAGAAGATATTGGATCCATCCCGTAAATAGAAAACGAGAGAGTAAAGGCGAGTTTCATTGTCTCGTTAAAGAGCTTGAGAGTGATGCTGAAAAATTTCATCAGTATTTTAGAATGTCTAAGGCTCTGACGAGTCACAACACAACACTGGCCGCGTGCACACTATCCTGACGTGACGCTGCACCGCCCCCCGCACCTCACCCGTTCTGTCGCAGACCGGGATCGCTTGTGATGCGACACAACATAAGCCGTCACAACACACGGCATCAGAGAAATGTGAACGCAACCGAATTAAATGTATGAAACCGATTCAGTTCTGATGCGTCACAACACAACACGACAGACAAATGTGAATGCGGCTTTAGACTGGTCATAATCCTGTCGTCTTTCACGTTTATGAAATACTAGCCTTCCGTCCGCAGCTTCGCCCGCGATAAATTAATTTTCCCGTAGGAAAAGGTATTTTCCCGCGGTAAAAAGTAGTCTATGTCACTCAGTGATAATATAGCTTTCCGACGACAAAGGAATTTTTGAAATCGGTCCAGTAGTTTCGGAGCCTATTCAATTCAAACAAACAAACAATCAAATTTTTCCTCTTTATAATATTAGTATAGATTTAGGAGCCGTGGTGGAAGCAACCGTCGAACCACATTAGATTGAGAAGTACTATTCATTTGTTCGCCTCTAAACCCAGACCAGCAAATACAATGCAAAAAAAAGTCTTGTATCTGCCTGCAATCATCACGGAGAGTTACTCTTACCATAGCCGTAGTAAACTAACTGGCGTTAGATACTACTTTTGGCTCTTAGGTAGTTATTTTGTAGCTAGATCCAGAGCTAGATCACAATAACTGTCCAATACATGTTTGCAATCAATCTATGCCGTTATCAGGCTATCGGGCGCGGCGTCAGTAATCCCGGTGTCGTGTCGCGTGCGGCGACCTGCGCTGTCCGCAGCTGCACTGTGATGTTGGGCGTTAATAGAGACAACTGTTTAGGTTTAAAGCTGGATTTATTCTCCCTCATGCAAGCGACGATACAATGATTATATACTTAACTACAGGGATAAATACATAGGTGACGACGTAAGTACGGCGTAGCACACTACAGCACCGTCCGGGGCACGGCAATAATGCCCGCACCCACACCACAGTCTGTGTTGCCAGATATGCTCTAAAAACCCGACAGGTTGAAAATGTCACGCTTCCAAGATTTTGGCCGAAGACCGCTTCATTGTGTGAGGTTTAAGAGTTTGGTAGCAAATGGGCCTCATAAAGAGCGAAGAGGGTTTGCGTGTGGTAAAAACTAATGCAAGGTCCGTCCGGATGGCTACTATCTTATTCAGTAGCCCTGCCTCCTGCCGCCACGCACTGCTGGCGCTGCTGTATTCTGGCGTGGAGATCTGGAGCTTAAGAGAGCTGGTGAAATTACTTATACGAGGTATATTTTAGTTCTCGAGACTGGCAACGTACTTACAATCCTTTGGTGTTTCGGGTGTCTGTGGGTGACGATATTAGATGTGTGAATGAACAACTTTTGATGATTTATTTCCGAATTTGTTTTTTCCTTAATTCGCATTTGCTGGATTATAACTAATGGATTCAATAGAGCCTATGATAACGGTGACATAAGCGTAATTGTAAACGTATAGGTAAGGGAAATCTAAATAGTGATTAGTTGCTAGACGCATCGTCTATAACATGATTCCTAAATTTAATTTTAATTTTATTGGGCCTCTAAACGTAGCCCAAGATTCCTCAGATTCACAGTATTTCTCTCGACGCTGGCAATCTGAGAATGTGTAAATTGAATCGTGTAATTGTGTATGGAGCGTGGCTGGTCTGGCGCCAGTGGCTGCTGGCTGCTGCAGCTTGTGGACGAGGGAGGGGTGTCGGGACACGATGAGACCAGAGAGCTTGTTGCGGTACCTACTGCCTAAAGGACAACTAGATATAACTACCACTTAATTGCACTACTAGGTAGTTTCGAATTTTAACTATTTTATGGTACTTTTATTATTTGTTTGTTTGCATTGAATAGGTAACCAGCTGATGCCCGCGACTTCGTCCGCGCTGAATTAAATAAACCCTATGTTCATGAGGGACTACATGAGGAATGATGGTGAGAGTTTTTTCAAATCGGTCCAGGAGTTTCGGAGTCTATTCAATGCAAACAAACAAATCTTTCCTCTTTATAATATTAGTGGAGATTAATTACGTGACATTTCCACTTTATTCGGTTCTCTGCGCTATGGCAAGCACAGGCGCCCAGCGACACGACTCTACCAGTTTAATTGGGGGTTATTCAAGAATAATAAAGTCCTCATTCCGCGCGCCATTCTTCATTCGGCCGGCGCTAAATAATGAATGCATCTGCGGCTCGGGTCCACTCCGAAGGCAGACATTAGTACATTTTGCGCTGTTCCGCTCACACTAGTAGTGATTGATATACGAGTAAGAGGGACGGCATAATGCGAATTTTAAATTTCCGAGTATAATGCTGCTCTTTACGCTTTGTTTACACATTGTTCTGGATATTCCTCAGGTAGATTTATATATAGAGGTAATATCACTTTCTCGCAGTTTTGTGTAAAATGATGAAGCCTCATGGGGTAGAAATTGTAATTCAGCACGGAAGAAGTCGCGGGCAAGAGCTAGCCACTTATAAAACTGCCCATTACTATGGACCAGGGGCCTTGCCATGACGTCCTAATGCGATTCAATTCCGAACCAAAGTTGGGTAGCTCGCTGTCAGATCCATACTAGAAGTGTCAAAAATGACAGCTACAAGGTAAAATTGAATCGGAATTGAATCGCATTAAGACGTCATGGCGAGGCCCCTGGCTTTCATACTAGCAGACCAATGATAACATTCCAGTAACACTTTCTTCTCTTTGCAGGAAAACATACGTATTTCTTCCACTAAGTTATTTTTTACCTCTGACGCAAAAAGAAGGTTATTATAAGTTTGCCGCCGAGGTCTGTGTCGGTGTGTATCTTAGCTCTTCAATGGATGGACTGGTTTTGATGCGGTTTTTCATTCGGACGCCAGTTTCTTTGCTGTGGTTAGCTATGTTTGGTAAAAATCTGCCCAGTAGTTTGAAGAGTATCAGCTCTTTTCCAACATTTTGTAGAATATTTTCGGCATACGTTTTTGCCGACATGGTAGGATACATTCAATACGCGATTCATCCATTAGCCTGCAATATATTAATTGCTCTTCAGCTTGCGATTTCCGGCGTTAATTAAACTAACTAAAAATTTAAATATATTAATGTAATCGCGTATTGAATGCGTATTTGAGCCTGAAACCGGCCGAGCTGCTGCCGGCGGCGACGCGTGCTGTAATCCGCTTGGCGGCCATGTTGCGCGCCCGCTGGCGGGACCATGCTTTGAGTCGGTGTGGGACAAAGCTTTGCTTATGTCAAAAAATAAATCATCAATAAAAAAAAACAAAATGCCATTCAAAATGTTTAGTTATTACGTACAGTCCGTCAGTATTAGAATGCCATTCGGGTATGTCTCGCTGTCTCCCTCATGCAGTCGATTCAAGCATCAAATATTATAAGAATGAGTGAAACAAACACGTATGGCATTCTAAGAGCTCACGGACTGTATAGTCAGTGGCGTAACTATAGGGTGGCAGGAGTGGCAAAATGCCACGGGCCCCTAGCTCTAAAGGGCCCCGAACTGGCTTGGTTTAGAGCACAGAAGGGACGCTGATGCACTTCTTTACATTGAGGAAGGAGCCCCATCTGACGAATTTGCCACGGGCCCCAGACGTTATAGTTACGCCACTGTGTATAGTATTTATATTTTGTCAGTGAAACGCTTTAAACTTCAAATATACTATGATTATTATAATGCAAGTTTAGTTAAATGAGGATACATTTTTATAATTTTTATTATAATAAAATTTTTAGAATTGAATTGCTTCCATGCTATTCTGTGAGTAAAGAAAAGACAATGACATGACAGATGGTAAAAGCTCATCAAGGGAATTGGCATAGGAATCATGACTCATGGGCGATGCGGCTATAGTCTGTCCAATCATTTATTTTCTCGATGACAGCTCCCGTAGAATGTAACTGCGCTTTTTACGCAAAAAATAACTTTTAAATGCGAGGTATAAAAAATATGACGACTGCCTAATTTTGTTCCTTGATCCCATATTGACGACCGGATAGCCTAGTGGTTAGTGACCCTGACTATGAAGCTTGAGGTTCTGGGTTCGAATCCCGGTAGGGGCAGACAGTTGTATGATGAATACGAATGCTTGTGCCCGAGTCATGGATGTTGTATGTATTTAAGTATGTATTTATCAACATTATATAAGTATGTTTATCCGTTGCCTAGTACCCATAGTACAAGCTTTGCTTAGTTTGGGGCTGGGTCAATTTGTGTAATTTGTCCCAAGATATTTATTTATTTATTTATTTATTTATTTATATAATATGCATCTAAGACAAATTGAGTCCAGATATGCAGTAATATCTTTTTAAAGTACGATAAACAATAAACGTTTTAATAAAGTTACATTCTATGGGAATGTCAATAGTGATGTTATGATTGAAATATCGATATTGTATCGGTATTGTATATATTGAACTAAATGTGTTCCTGCGACTTTGTACACGTTGTAATTTTTTACCGGGATAAAAAATAGCCTATGTTCCTCAGGAATAATGTAGCATTTTAATGGTGAAATATTTTTGTTTGACCAGTAGTTTTTACTTTATTCATTACAAAAATACTGTCATTCGGCCATTTTGCACGCTTAGTAATAAATTAGCATTCAAGTCGGTTGTTTTATTGGCTCCATAGCTGAATAAATGAATGAGATGATAAATGGTTGGAAAGACTATAGCAACCAATCACTATTTTGATACCCCTTCATCATGCTAAACGTGGCCTTTAGGCCTTGTTACCTTAGGATCTATGTATTTACAATCGACGTAACCATAAGCTTTTTAAATGATGTCAATATACGGATTAATACGGCTGGTGACGATTTTAGAATAAAACTCTTGGCACTTTTTTTGTAATCATCAATATCGCCTTTAGCACTGGAATCTTTAGTGTTTTTTTTGTGTTTTTTAATGTGCACAATTTGTACCTCATAGAAAATACTAAATAATTTTCACCCCGGATTTATTTTTGGGGTGACGCACAGATAACGAAAATAGGACGGTCCCGCTCAAACCGGGACGTCTGGTCGCATTAGTGACCCACTTCCGGGGCTTTTTAAAGCAACTTTAATCATTTGTTACGCCGCCGAGATTATAAAGTTTGCGGAATTCGACCATCATTTATTACTTTTAAAGCTTTAATACACAATATTTCGCCGTGTTAAGGAATCCGCCCGTTTGCGAATTTATGAGTGGATATAAATTCCAGTATTCGATTTTGTGATGTTTTTTTACTAACATAAAATATAATCCAACGCCGTGTCGGAAAGTCGGAATATTACTGGAATAGACGAAATATTTACAAAAAGTTACGTGAGTGGTGGTGGTGTTAAACGCACAAAGAGGCTGTTATAAGTTTGACGTCAATGTCTGTGTGTGTTTATCTGTCTGTGGCATCGTAACTCTTAGAAGGATGTACTGATTTTGATACGGTTTTCTTAGACATGTTTGGGTGGACTTGCAGTGGTTCTTAGACATGTTTGGTAAAAAGTCGGTCCAAAAGTTTGACGAGTATCAGCTATTTTTCAAAATTACGTGACAGTTTTGGTACAAAATAGTATATTTTTTTGTTTACGTTCAGTTTAATTTACATACATACATAAATCACGTCTTTATCCCCACGGGGTAGACGGAGCCTTAGACAACAAGACCCAAAGGCCACGCCTAGCATGACTGTAAACGTATAAGTGGAAAAAAAGGGGAATCAAAATAGTGATGGATTGCTAGCCGCATCGCCTAAATATAAAATGATTCCTAACATTTTTAATTTAATGTTATATAATAAGTAGTGATGATTTTTTAAAGTTCTTAGCTAAGTGTGTGCGGAGACGGTCTTCTAATGAGTGAGTTGAGTGGGTGGCGGGCGCCGGGCGCGGGCGCTGCTGCGCAGCCGGCGCGGCGCGGTAAGTCGGCCGGCGCCCGCGCAGCGTAACGTAACGGCGCTGGTACCGTTCGCCGTTACATTTACAAGCGCACCGATTACTGTGAGGCCTCCCCGGCGACGCGTTACGATTCTTGCTGCAGATTTGTTACTGCTCTTAAAGCTCGCCCTGAGTACAGTCGAGGGCATAAATATCGATTCAGCCAAACGCGTCAAATATATGAATCACCGACCTTATAGTGGCATAAAGGTGTATAGATGTTCTTGGTGTGTTGGTAACTTACCTACATATACTTATGTCTAAACAGGGGGTTATAATCATCGGTGTAACAATAATCATGTTACTTCCATGCTGGTCTGGCAAAGAAAAAAACAGAGAATGCACCAGTTGCTTCTCTTCCCGCGCAGATGGTAAAAGCACATCGAGGGAATGAGCGAAAATCACGGGAATCACAATCATGCTAAGCGAGGTCTTTCAGTGTTGTTACCTTAGGCTCTGTCTACCCCGTAAGGGATAATCACGAGATTTATGTATGTATGCGTGAACTGTATAGACAGGTGATTAATCAAGTGTGGATTTGTTTTAATAAGTACTTCACAGACTATCTACGCTTTGAGCACAAACAACGGGATTATTATCTAAATAAGTTGTCAATGATCGTTCGCTAACGTCTTTCATTGACCCATAACTGCCTGGCTCATCATCGTTTTACGCTTGAGCATCGATACGCACCAAAGACCGCTGGCGAGTCGGTCTGTCCGTTCGTGCGTATCGCGTAAACTCACTGCGCTGTTTGGGAAGAGCAAACACGCGCACGTTGTTACGCCGATGTTTTTACAACGATCTATTATTCTGCTGGTATCGTGAGATAACCAAAACAAACCTTTTCTGCGAATGAAATAGATTTGCTGCACGTCTGCTAACCGCTACATATTATACTTGAGATTCATACATAGATACATAGATACATACATACACAAATCACGTCTTTATCCCTTACGGGATAGACAGAACCTAAGGCAACAAGACCCACAAGCCACGTTTAGCAAGACACTGAGGGCGTATAGGTGGAAAGTGGAATCAAAATAGTGATGGGTCGCTAGTCGCATCGCCTATTACATGATTCCTATGATTTTCGCCCATTCTCTCGATGGGCTTTTACCATCCGCGCGGGTAGAGAAGCAACTGATGGTACATTTTATGTTTTTTCTTTGGTCCCAGACCACAATGAAAGTATGAGATTCAGGTTTTAAAAAATTGCTCAAAGGCGAGTCGGTCAGCCTGGGCTGTGCCTGGAGTACATATTTTAATCTTTAACGACCTGAACCCAACTAGTTTATACTTAATAACCAAGAATCCACATGCAACGCATATTTTTAAACCATAGCAGTACGAATGCTTTATTTTAATTAATAAGAAATTCACTCGGGAAAGCACTAAGACCCTACGAGTGCTCTTAATACTGTGCTCTCGCTTAATGCATAAAAATGCACCGCCATTAGTATGAACATGGAGGCATCGCATTAGGGCCCTGCATTGTGCTGCATTCGCCAGTAGCTGGCGCCAGTAGCTGCCTACTGGCTCCGAGCACTCTCCTCTGCTCGAGTGAGCGTCTTCATTTCACTTAATCGTGGATTACACGGGCGGATATCCCCGGCGGGCCCGCCGCGGGCTTGGAGAGAACCTACGTGAAAACTGGCCAGTTATACGGGTTCGCATTCTCATACATATTATACTTAATTGGGTTTGTAGTGTCTCTCATTAAGATATTTGCCTTGGCCAGTTGCAAACCAAACAATGATCTTGAAACATAGAATTGATAGATAGAGAGATTATGTTTTAAAATCCCGCCTAAAAAAGGCTCAACAAATCAGAAAGCAATTGGCGCACAGATACATTATTTTAGTCTGGAATACGTACGCTACTTTTTGTCTCTTCTTGCGGGAACTATCCACCATCTACTTAATAAGCAAAATCCTTAATTGATTTACTTCGTATAGCTAGTAATTATTGTGTAAAATGTATAGACGACCAAGAAAGTCCTTTACTACACTAAAGTTCAATGTCTTTTGTACGGCTTAAAACATCAAAGCCTATTTTCACACACAAGTCAAAGTGACAATCAGCTCTATTACTTTTTTTTGATGGAGGAACTGTCACAAAAAAAATATAAAATAGTTTCTTGGTAGATTATACATGACAACATCTCTAGCAATTCAGCTTCGACCTAAGCTCCTAAGCGTCAGATGAGATCCGGCTGCCGTGCTAGCCGTTCTGAGATCAATTAGGTACTGTATGACTCATTCAACTTTATTTTGCTGCAGCTGACTTGTGACAGGTGACACGTTGAACACTGGTTAGCACTATCCGCAACTTTCACCTTTCTCTACAATAGGGAAAGGAAGACGATTGCGTTCGGTTATCATTACAATTTATAACCCAAGTCTAATCAAAAGTAAACACATGCCATTGTTTCCTTATTGCGTTTCACAACGTATTTTTACGTAAGAAACAATAAAACATTATGCTGTTACAACAGCGATGTTTTTCTCCTAACTTGCGCCTGTATGTTTCCAATATCGCATTCGTAAAACATATTCCACCAAACAATCTCCAACTATTCCCGTCCATAAAACTTACAACTGGGCCGCTTGAAAATAATCTCTATCTTCATATTCGTAAAGGTTGCTTTGGACGCATACGCTTTTAATTTTACAGGCAACGCTGGTTTACAGTTGATTAAGGGAGATTATACTCTGCGTGGTTGTGAAGAGGGGTGAAGCGGGGTGTGCTGTGGGGGTGGTTTGTGGATGATGTTGTTAGAGGCGGGGACACCGCCGGGCGGCGGCGAGCGCGGCGACCTAGTTGCACTTCGCGAGCTTTACAGCGAACTCAGCCAACGCAAATAGAAAGGTCAACGGGTAATGATTTTCAACTGACAGGCAGATGCAGTTGCGAGAAGTGGGTTTTACAACGCTGTTCCTAATAGACTTTTCTGTTATTCAAAAACTTTTTGCTATTAAATTTGTGTCGCCATAACCCGGAGCTGTAAGGTTCTAAAGTGGCGACTGCGTGCCGGAAGGAGTAATGTTGGTGGGCGCCGCAAAGACCAACAAATTGGTAAAGATCGCGAGAACTTTACTGGAAAAATAAATTGTAAATTCGAATGAGTAGTTTCGAAAATTACCTTCTAAATTCAAACTGACAGCACGTGTTATCTACTTTGCTGAGCTATGCACGTATTTATGGGAGATGCTACAATAGGAAATCTCCCTCCAAGCGCATCTTACTGGGAACCGAAGTCCGAAGGGAGGGAGTTGGAAGTTGTGCTTACGCATCCGCGTTAGGAAACTTCGTTAGCACTATTTAGAACATGTGTGACGTCAACGGTACTAGCTACTTATGCTTCGTAGCAGGTAAATGTAGTCGGTGACTAGGGGGTGGTAGAGTCGCTGATGTGCCTACCTAGGGTAAGGAGTGAGAATGTGGGTAGATGGAAGAGATAATAAATCCAATCTGAGCGCGGCATTAGTTGTTTTAATACATGCTTAACATGGCGCAGTCGGTAGAATCTACGCTCCCAAAAGAATTCTTGTGGTGGTACTGACCTGGCCCCTCGCCGTCGTAGTGGAAGCCCTGCAGGAAAATGGTGCGCGCGTCGACCGCGAAGGCGCGCCCGCGCACGCCGTGCTGCAGCTGCGACAGCGCGCCCAGCGGCTTGCCCACGTAGCGCTCCCCACACACACAGCCTGCAACGAAACATACCGTCAAGAACAGTTTACAACGCTTAAATAACATAACCATTCCACCGCCATTGACTTGATATAAAGTCAATATATGCAGTGTTAAATGCACATTTGTGGAGATAAAGTTGACAGTTGCGCGTGACACCAGAGCTGCTTGCCGGCGAAGAGGTTTAGGTCTCCGCCAAAATGGTGAAACAATCGTCGTCACATCATTATGTATCTAGACAAGGTGTCTTAAAATTGTAATGGAATATTTTATCAGGTGGCTGGATTAGTTGGATTCAATCCTTTTGTTGATCGTAATTTTGAATTAAAAATTAGTCATTTCTTTGACGCTGCGCCTTGAACATCGGCCAACGTATGGAGGCAGCGGTGAAGATTAAATAAATTATCTACTGCCTCATATACGACTGCAGTGCTCACGCGGGCGGAATACGAATGCTTAATGAATAAAGAAAATTAGGATAATCATTTCGGAAGTTGGTTTGTGTTTCAGTCAATACAGTAGAGCTTTAATTTATGTGAAATGAAGCTCACATTAACACTCTTTTAGAAAAAAATACTTGAAATGACAAGTCGTTAAAGCCTTGAACTAGTGCCGAGATCCAATTTATTCGCGAAGTACCAGCTGAGATAGTCTTTGTAGGCAGAAACGTAAACCAATTTACTGTACAATTCAATCAATTAATCAAGTATAATAGCTGTAATCGGCCGCCGTCGACGCATTTTAGATTCAATCATTTGATCTGCGCCTCGAATCGTAGGTCGTTTAAACTTTTCTGCTGTCGCTTTCAAATATGATAAGACATAGAAAAATTCCAAAAGTATATCTATGGCCCGCAATCGAACCCAAAACAATATTAAATAATAAATGTGACCCTTCCTCTCGAATCACGTCACAGTGACAGTAAAATTTAAATCCGTTGCGTAGTTTAAAAGACCTACCGGTACATACACACTGAGGGACAGACGGCGGAAAGCGAACCGTGTAAAGATGGTCGTAAAAAGTCGGTAGTTAGTTACATGTTAAGGAAGCCACATTAAACCAAGGAACTCGGAGCAGCTTCGAGGAGCGTCGTCCGCCGCGAGAAAGTGATCGCCGGGAAAAAGTTGCCAGATCCACCGAGCAAGATCCAGCAACCTTTATCGCCGCAGCATACGGACCAGTTTGCGCCAGCGACAGCTAATGGCCCGGCGCAGAGTAAATTAACACGCGTGTAATTCGTTTTATTGCGCCGTTATTTAAATATGAAGCGTAGTTTTTATTTCAAACGAGTGTCAGATAACGATCACAGGTTACAGTGCAGCCGCGTGTTACGTGCATGGGCTGCGCATGAGCAACCAACCTACAGACTTGGCCTACTAACTAATTCCTACTACACATTTTCTTATATCTTTTGCCATGACCTGTGTGTGGCATCTCAGTAATTTTTGTTTTTTTTTTATTTATACGACAAAGGCAAACGGGCAAGTGAGTAAACTGATGGTAAATGAGCACCTGCAACACTAGAAAATTGCAGATGCGTTGCCAGCTTAGAGGGCTAAGATAGAATACCGCAGGCGCCAGTAACTTTACCAGCTGCCTTCTCTGCACACTGCAACACAGCAGCGCAAGCACTGCTTGGCGGCGGGATCAGCTAACTAGTTAACGGTGGTGGCGATCCAGACGAGCCTTGCACGAGGTTCTGCCAGTTGTAAAAAATTGTGTATATTTGTGGTTGGTAGCGGATCCAAGGCAACGGAGTAGCAGGGTAAGACATTGTCACTACATAATATCACTACATAGTATAAAACAAAGTCGCTTGCCTGTCTGTCTGTCCCTATATATGCTTAGATCTTTAAAACTACGCAACGGATTTTGACGCGGGTTTTTTCAAGAGGAAGGTTTATTTATACCATACATAATTCTACGCTGACGAAGTCGCGGGCAGAATCTAGTTTATTAATAATTAATACGACTATAGACCTTCGTACGGCAACGCCTGATTCAATCCATAATTGAAAATTTAGCACTAAGAGGTATTCATATCATGGAGCAACAACATTGATTTGTATTTATTTGTATTCAGCACATGAGCGGTTATTAAATGAACAAATCGGGAACTTTGAAAACACATCATTCGAGAATGATGAAATATTGAGCTGGATTTGAAAGACGAGAGCAGAATAAAATTACAGCTCCAATAAAATAAATCTCGACAAATTGTATTTGAGCTGTAGTTTTGACTACATAGGTTTTCGCCGTTTACGAGAGGTACTTTCGAGCTACTTATTCATTCCAAAGATCCGAAGCAGGTCTTTATTCTGAAGCTAAAGTTATAAATTCGAAGTACGTATAGTGCCATTCTGCCTACCCTCTTATTCATTAATACGAGATATTCCATTGCATCAGGCGTTTCTTTGCGGAGGTCCATTTCAAATATAAATGTTTTTTGTTATTTAATACGAGAGTGAAAAGGACAGTATGACTCGAACTTGGAACTAGTAATTCGGCAGTAGAGTAGCCCCGGTGCCCCGCGAGCAACGCAGTACGTTAGAAAGCCGTCCTTATCGTCCATCTCGCGTGCGACCTGCGCCTGCGCGCGCTTTCTTCTGCGACCATTTATTTATCTTATTATGTTTAATAGACTTTCACTGGCGAGTATGGAGCGAGTTTTTAATGGCGCCGTCAAAATAATTCGTAGCTGCAATAAATCTTTATGCGCGTTTGATTGAACGTTCCCACGGTGAGAGCACTCGCGCCTGCGCACACGGGTAACCGTACATACATACATACATACATATATCACGCCTTTATCCCTTACGGGGTAGACAGAGCCTAAGGTAACAAAACCTTAAGGGCGTATAGCTGGATAGGGAAATCAAAATAGTGATGGGTTGCAAGCCCCATAGCCTGTAACATGATTCCTGAGACTTGCGCCCATTCCCTCGATGGGCTTTTACCATCTGCGCGGGAAGTTTTCTTTACTCCCAGACCAGCATGAAAGAACCGTAACCGGTAACCGTATTTGTTGTTATTCAGTGATCAGCTTTTCTGGTGCCGATGTGTCTGATCAGTAACGGAGATCATAAAACTGACGATGACTCAAATTGCTGTTGTTTCGTTGTTTGTATTCAGAACTGAGCAAAAAGTGAAATCCAATTAAATAGCTTAAAATGGACATCAAAAATCTCAACAACAGTCTTCAAAAGTGTTTGCGTCCACTGTGAGGTCTCGATTCTCTAAAGTGCGGTAGGCTTCGCACCGAGACTGTCTTAACTTTGGTCAAAGTCAATGCCAAGACACCTGGCTCCTGCTCAATGCCATCTAGCGAATGGGCCAACTTATAATGGTCTCTCCATCGCAGCCATGACTTCACGGACGATGTCGTTTAATCACACAGCAGCCTAATACCCGTCGGTCATACGCAACCGATTTAACAACTTTTTCCACCTATTGTAACCTTTCCCAACTTCCCATATAATCAAACCCGGTATTACAGGCGGAGTAAGGGTTAGTTTGGTGCGCGCGCGCATGTGGGTCGCGAGCATTGTGCGCGGTTCCCATGCGGCGTGGGAACGCACCGTTGCGTCACGCCTTACATCACGCGCGCTCGCGCAGCTGATTGTCGTCACATCGTCGTAATATTAACAAAAGGTAGTAAACCGCGGACCGCGTGTGAAAAGATATGGATTTTGCAGGATGACAGAAACAGATTTGTCGATTTCCTCAATAATACGTTAATTTTATTAGAACCCCATTTAGACAAGCAAGATAAATCCTGGGAGTCGACAACTTCTAACCCGTTCGCAATACATACATTATATCCCTTACGGGGTAGACAGAGCCCGAGGTAACAAGCCCTAAAGGCCACGTTTAGCATGAATAGAGGCGTATAGGTGGAAAGGGGAATCAAAATAGTGCGGGGTTGCTGGCCGCATCGCCTATAACACGGCTGACGCATATCTTTGTTTTTTATGTTTTTTGTTTCTTTTCTATAGAATTGTCTGTATGCTCTTTTGTGCGTCTTGCAAAATGTCTTCTTTCTTTCTAAAGTTACTTCAGCCCGATTGCTCAAGGAAAATGAGCCAAATTGAATTAGAAATAATGTGTTTTTGATTTAAATATGCATGTTTCAAATTTTAGTCTACTTTAAAGCTCTTGCGGGGTGCCGCCTACAAATGGGTTAGGCGAAGTTAAGGTCGGGCCACGGAGACGCGTTTGCGCGGCGCTGTATGACACCATCTCTAGAAAAATTATCAAACTTTACTCAATCAGCTTTATAATGGCTCAGCGTCTAGTTATAAATATTCAAATGCAAAAGATGAGTAACTCCCGTGGACCCCACACCTGGCCGGTGTCGGGTGTCTGCGGGGACATAATTAATTGCCGTTAAACTACATTAATGAGCCATTAAACACGAGTTCACTCAGCAGAACCCCGGCCGAAGCACAAGCCTTTCCCAACGACTAACTAACTTTGTCTGTGTTAATAATAATAATTTATTTATTGCTGAAAACGGATACAGAAAGATAGAAACGCCCTCCACGTACGTCTCTATTTGATTCAAAGCTATGTCTCTGTGTCCTTCAGTAAAAATATAAATCACTAGCTTTTGCCCGCGACTTCGTCTGCGCAGATAACGTCAGAGTGACGACATAAAAAAAATATATATTTTTTAATAAAAAGTATCTTATGTGATGATCGGTTGAGTAGTTTTCACGTGAAACCGTTACAAACAAACTTACATTCGCATTTATAATATTAGTAGGATAGGATAGTTATTTCAATCATCATCATCAGCCTGAAGACGTCCACTGTTGAACAAAAGCCTCCCCTTAGCACACCGTAATGAACGACAACTCGCCACCTGCATCCACCAGTTTCCCGCAACTCTCACGATGTCGGTCCACCTAGTGGGAGGCCAACACTGCGTCTTCCGGTTCGTGGTCACTACTCGAGAACTTTTCTCTCCCATCGGTTGTCAATTATTTCAATACCTCTTTTCATCTGTGTCATAAAACACCGGTTCAATTTCTAATTAGGAAAGTAAAGTTTTCAAGTTTTTGTAGATGGTAAAAGCCCATCGAGGGATTGGGCGAAAGTCTTAGGAATCACGTTATAGGCGATGCGGCTAGCAACCCATCGCTATTTTGATTTCACTTTTCACCTATACGCCCTTAACCATGTTAAACGTGGCCTCAAGGCTTTGTTACCTTAGGCGCTGTCTACACCGTAAGGGATAAAGACGTGATATGTGTATGTATGTATGTATGCCGAATATAGAGTTTACCAAGCTTTTCATGTGATTCATCCAGAGTCTCAATGACAATCTGTGACGAAACCGTAGTTTGAAATCTATTTTTAGTTCCATTCTTTCTCTTCGATGTCTTGCAACACATTTATACATACATACATACATACATACATACATACATAAATCACGTCTTTATCCCTTACAGGGTAGACAGAGCCTAAGGTGACAAGACCTAACATATTTATGGAGGAGCTAACTCCGCGGTCCGTGTGATACGCGCGTGTGACAACACGGTTAGTCAGCATTAGGCGTATAAGATTACACTAATTAGCATGGCGGCAACTAATGAGGAGGCGGGAGACCAGGTGTGCGCCGGCAGCCGGCGGTGAGGTCAGCGGCACCAGGGGGGGGGGGGGGAGCTCTAAATAAAACTCTTCTGTCATAAACACATGAATCACGTCGATATCCTTTACGAGGCAGAGAGAGCCTAAGTACAGTAACGAGACCTAAAAGCTACGTTTAGCACGATTGTGGGCGTCTAAGTGGATAGGGAAACAAAATAGTGATGGGTTGCTAGCTGCATCGCCTATACATAATTCCAAACATTTTCGCCCCTTCCCTCGACCGGCTTTTACCATCCGCGCGGGGAGAGAAGCGACTGGTACATTTTATGTTGTTTGCTCTCAGATCCGGGGGTTACCATGACGTCTAAATGCGATTGAATTTCGATTCAGTTTAGGTTCGCTCGCTGTCAGATCCATACTAAAAAAGACAGCTAAAACCGGAACTGAGTCGGAATTGAATTGCATTAAGACGTCTTAGTAAGGCCCCTGCATGGACGATGTTTACATTATTAACAATATCCACTTGTTCGTTTTCATCAGTTCGCTGTTCCTGCATGCAACAGCGGCTGCTCACAACCTACGATGAGCACAACACGATTGCAAACAATGACGCGAGGCTGACGCGCCGCCGTGACGCCGTGACGCCGCGTGACGCCGCGTGACGCCACGCTATTGTTGTCCACTACGACGCGCCGCGACCGCGAGTAAACACGCTACACGCACACACTAACACACACTATTTAGTATTTACAATGAAAAGGGAATTGACGACCAGATAGTCTAATAGCTTTTCATCATGTTATTGGCGATGCATCTAGCAACCCATCATTATTTTGATTCCATTTTCCACCTATACGCTCACAATGTTAACACATAATGTTCACAATGTTACCTTGGGCTCTGTCTACCCCGTAAGGCTTGATTTGTGTGTGTTTGTATTACGTATAGTTTAATAGTGGTAAATATTGTAATGCTCTTCTTGTATGTTGGCAATAGTTATTATAATATTTATAATTGATTATTTTATGTAATGTTAATGTTCGTTTTGTTTAGAACTGATATGTATTTAGCTACACATTATGGGTAAAATTGCAACTTTCAATTTGATGCTAATAAATAAATAAATAAAATGCTTTAGGTCCGTCGGTGCAGATTTTAAGTGTGAAAACTTGAATGCTTTTTTCGAATTATTGGATATTCAATATATTATGTATTTATCTCTCCATTATATCAAACAAAGCTGCGTCCCACCGTCTGTATGCTTAGACCTACAAAACCACGCAACTTTCACTGCGTTTTCAACAAAGTAAAACGGTGTTCAGCAACAAAACATATTGTTTTTTACAAAATAATGTATTAGCTCTGGTTTTCGTTCATGAAAGACGGTGAGTCAGCATAACAGGTGTTACTGACGAACCATCTATAATTCGATGTAACTCTACTACGTATGGAATATAACGAGAATATAGACTTCTAGAATGTGTGCGTATTCGCGGTTTTGCCAAGTTTTTGCGCGCGTTGATGTCTATTGTACGGCGGGCACTGAAACACCCCGATACCTCGTGCACTCGTAAAAGTTCCAACGTCTTTACGATAAAGCCGCATTTTGCGTGATCCGGTTCATTTTAGGGATGGCTCTGTCTAAGATTTTAATTAGAATCCGCAGTTTTTGTATGACCAGGTAAAAAGTCAAGTTCGACGCGCAGTTTGTTCGTCAACGGCATAGAGGAATTGCCCACTAGAGTGATAGCACGGCACGGGATGAACAAACGGATTAGTAATTTGTCACTTACACCATTTTTTCAATTAGATTTCCATTTCACAATTATGTTCATCATTAATAACGTGTTATAATTACAGAAACGGATAACTTACATAGGTATAAAGGTCGAGTTATGCTGAACACGTTTCGGACTAGTTCGTAGTCCTTCTTCTCGGCTGTCTCTTATGATTGAGTCTCACGGTAGTTTCATGTAATAACGAGTTCTTTTTCATAAAAAACAATAAAATATTTTTCTCTATTCCACGCTATGGTTCTATACCATTATCAGTGCCACCATCGATATCAACTTATCCAACACTAACGAGGACACAATCCTCGTCCCGCGTAGGTGGCTAATCAGAGGGCAGCAATCTTAACAGTGCTTCAGTGCTTTTTTATTAAATTTAATTTTCACTGTATTGATTAATTCCTCCATGATTAATACGATAGCGAGGTGTTTGCGCGCGCGCGAAGGCCTCGCCGCGCACGGTGGAACTATTAACTTTTTTAGGTCAAAAATATGCAAGTTGCTGCGCTTAATTTGACCGCGTGAAGGCCGGCGCCGCCGCAGCCTCCCCAGCAGTATCGATACTTGCTGGTATTGGTTACTTTTCCTATCGATACTGGGACTGGGAGAAAAGAAAAATCATAGAAAGTACCAGGTGCTTCTCTACCCGCGCAGATGGTAAAAGTCCATCGAGGGAATGGGCGAAAATCATAGGAATCACGTTACAGGCGATGCGGCTAGCAACCCATCACTATTTCCGTTCCATTTTTTTACCATCGATACGCCCACAGTCTTGCTAATCGTGGCCTAGGTCTTGCCACCTTAGGCTCTGTCTACCCCGTATTTCCCAAACCTGCATTGCACGGGTGCCCATCCCGGGGTCGTGGGGCGTCGCGGTGACACCGAGTGCTCCCGTAACGCCTCACATACGACCGAATAGGGAATCCGTGATGGTTTTTAGTGGGTATGCCTGCCGCCGCGGAGAGCCCCACATACCCCCGTAAACCCTTGGGCGGATGCGTAAGGTGCATTTTCCACAGCAAAAATATAAAAGGCTCTCTCTACCCCGTAAAAGATAAAGACGTGATTTGTGTATGTGTGTATTTAATCCTACTTCCTACTAATATTATAAACGAGAAAGTTTCTGAGTATGGATCTTTGGATGTTTGTTACTCTTTCACGCCAGAACGGCTGGACAGATCTGGATGAAATTTGGAACATAGATAGATTATAACACATAGGCTACTTTTTATCCCGGAAAGTTGCCTAATTCCTGCGGGATAGAGATAAACGAATTCTATGCAGATGAACTTGCGGGCAACAGCTAGTATTTAAATAATAGCTAAATTTTAAGCTCGGCGTTCTGAGAGAATGAATCACAGTCGCTGGGCAGCATTGGAGGGCTGCTGGTACGCCGGACCCACGAGCTGGTTGCAAAATCGAAAGTAAGTCTGTCTCTTTGTTTAGTGCAGTGGGACCTACTCGCCACGCAATCGCTGCAGATATAACGGATCAAAGAGTTGAAACATGTCGGGCCATATAAATTCGTTTCACTTCCATGCTGGAGTGGGAGCAAAGAAAAAACATAGAATGTACTAGCTGCTTCTAGTCCCGCGCCGATGGAAAAAGACCCTCGAGGGATTGGGCGAAAATCTTAAGGCTAGCAACCCATCACTATTTTGATTCCCGTTTCCATCTGTCTATTCGTCTATAAAACGGAATAGTTACAAAAATAACCTAAACTAGTGTGAGCCACGCAAAAGGTTTCAGATTTTTAACAATACGGATTATCGGGTTTCAAATTGGATGTCAAATGACGCGCTCGTCGAACTTTTGACAAAACCAGCCTATAGCATACGTCTGTGCTGGGCACAGGCCCCCTCTCAGAATGGGAGGGCTGGGGCTATAGTCCCCACGCGGGCCCAGTACGGATTGGGAACTTCACACACACCATTGAATTGCTTCGCAGATGTGTGCAGGTTTCCTCACGATGTTTTTCTTCGCCGAAAAGCTCATGGTAAATTTAAAATGTAATATCGCACATACATTTTGAAAAACTCAAAGGTTCGGGATCGAACCCACGACCCTCTGCTTGAGAGTACAAAGTAAGTATCATAACGGTTTTCCTTTGTTAAGTAATGCGATGTCACTATGACGTTTTATGTGAAAAGGTTCCTCGTTGGGTCAAGAATTAATTTCCTTGCTGTACGGTCAACAACTTTGATTGTTGAGCATACATAGAACGATGTCATAGTGATATGATTTCTTGTTAATGCTTAGAGCACGTTGCTAAAGTTTTGCAATGTCAATATGACAGCGTAGTATTCTATCAGATTAGTTCAAAGTAAGTGTAAACAAGTCGTAGCCGCGGTACCGTTGCTGACCCACTACGAGTATAAGCCCTCCCCCTCACTCGTCCCTGTCCCCCACCTCGCCCGTCCTTGTCCCCCACCTCGCCCCCTCTCGCTGAGGGTCAATATTTTATAGCAGGATCATTCTTTGGCGTTTGCTACTTAAAGAATGAGAGGCAACTAGAGGGCTGCGGGGGAGGTAACGGGGCATTACCTACCTGCATTGCACGGTCTCATTGTCTAAGGGAAGACGGGCCCAGCGTACGGGCCCTCCCCTTCTTGGCGCGGTCCTGGCGTCGCCGGGGCCACCGGGGGTGCGTTTGTGGTGAAACCCTAGTGGCATCCCACTGCGTCCCCATCACGCCGGATTGAGGCAATGCTGGAGAGTTTTCAGTTCGGGTATACCCCTTCGGGGGGACATAACCCTAGGCATCCCCGTGCCTAGGGCATCCATGAAGATTTCCTCTCCGTTAAAAAAAACAAAAAGGTCTGTCTAAGCCGTAAAGGATAAAGTGATTTGTGTACGTGTCTATGTATTAAATTAGAACTTCTCTTTAGAAGGCTGCGATTATACTTCGGTCCCAAAGCCGTGGGATAATGCACTTCTATTATGATGTGATATGACGTACCTAATGTGTGAAATAAGATAATTCGTGCTTGTCCTTTGTTGTCGCCGAGGTCCGGCGTTGTCGCCGCGACAGCTCACTGCGATTGTCAAAATGCATTCGCGTACTTATTACCAAAACTTAGTCACGGTCGTGAGAAAACGAGAAAACACACGACGAAGAAACAGATTTCCCGTTTGTAAAATGACTTTGAAATGTCATAATTAAAAGTTTTGAAATCCCACGAGTATTACGCGCAGCATAAATTTAAACAAGCTTTTTTGCTTATTATACTTCTTACTGACTGTGCAGCCATCCTTGTGTGCCACATTTCAAGTTTGCAACCACTGACAATGGGTTGATTAATGCAACTTGTAAAAAAATTGCGATGCGTCGAAAGTAACCTCAAGCGCTACGAATGTAAGGAACGTGTGCAGTAAAGGGAATGTGTTCACGTGCCACGGTAGAACTCTATTGCAGTAAGGTGACATAATTCACTCGAGTGTGAGTGCCGGCGGCCTGTCAATTGCGACAGGGTTCTACGGTGACACGTAAATACATTTCCCTCACTGTACATACAATGCATATCAAATGTATGAATAAATCACATAATTTTATTACTTTTCGCATATATCAGAGTGTATCGAAAATCTTTGCGAATTCACGCCAGCTTCTTCACATTCCGAAAGTATGCTAGAGAGTAAATTGTCCACCAATAAGAAAGTATAAACGTTGCAATTGCCTCAAAGTGTATCACTTTACACCGTCCATTATGTGCAGCGTGGCGGGAAAGCGCCTGCGCAGGACAAGTGACGATCGCCACCACGGCTGCGGCGTGAGACCGTCCGAGAGGTAGGCAACTGTGCGCCAGAGAAATTCTTAACTCCAAAGTGAGTGCCTTAAATATGGAAATAAAGGGCCCAATTTTCGAAAGCAAACGCTTGAAAACGAAATGATCTGCGTTGCTACAAAACTACAGCGGAAATTATTTTTTTACCACTCAGCAAGATTATTTGGAGCCGTAATTTTCCTCGACTTTCTGGTGGTATTTCCACGTGCTTTCGTAAATCGGGAATGTGGTCTTAATAGCGCAATTGCGCACGTTCGTTTCTTTACTCGCCCGCGGCCGAATGACCTACCTAACCTAAATTATTCTATCAGATAGTTTATAATTTTAATCGATAGGTTATAAATATAACCAGTTCATGCAATTTATTCGATATCAGTGTACTGTAGTCCGATCAGCTGCGATCATAAAAAAGTCGAAAGTCTGGATTTCTAATGCTTGGTTTAGACTTATCACTGAAATGAAGTGAAATATTAAATTACACAAATTGCAAGTACATTGATGTCAAAAAAATGGGGCTAAATCTCCGTATGATCAACTTGCGCCACTTCGTTTGTTACAAATTGAAAAAGAAAGTTAATTCTATTAGTTCTCTCAATAGATAATGAACTGATAAAAAGCGTCGCGAAGCATTGTCGTGTAATGAAAGCACCGGCCGCCGCCGCGACCAATGCGCCGGCGCCGGTTTTTACCTCATTTAACAGATCACTGGCTTTTATAGTGTAACTACCAGCTAGCCGACAGCTAGGGAGGCCTTTTTTACTGAGCCGTTACTAAGATGCATGCAATTCGTCAGTCCTGGCTTAAGAGATAACAAAAACCGGCCAAGTGCGAGTAGGCCTCGCGCACCGAGGGCTCCGTTCCAATTCAACAAGTGATTATATATCCAATGCAAGCAGAGCCCTGCTTCAAAGCAAAATGTGGGCAGTGAGAGGTCCCGCGCAGATGGTAAAACACATAGAGGGAATGGGTGAAAATCTCAGGAATCATGTTATAGGCGATGCGGCTAGCAACCTATCACTAATTTGATTCCGCCTAACGCCCACAATCATGCTTAACGAGGCGATTAGGTCTTGTTACCTTACTCGCTGTCTACCCTGTAAGGTATAAAGACGTGATTTATGTATGTGTATCGTTTTCAGACAAAGCTCTATCGAAATATGTCCACACAGTCCCTCTACAGATCTGATGGTCGCCTGGAGTGTGCATCGAGGCAGATGTTGCGCAACTCGCGAATAAACGCTTCTAATTGTGTCGTTGCGCAACTATTTAGTCTTCCGTCCGCTGCTTGCCTCACCGCCGCTGACCCATGCCCCCTCCCACCCCCGCCCCGCCCCCGGCACGCTACACGCCTAATAATGCAGATTTTGCTCTGATACTAGAAAACGTAGACCAAAATAAACAACTGCAAGCGTTATGCTGCCGTTTCCAATAAGTAAAAGGCTTCAAAATTGCAATTTTCTGCAAAAACAGAATATTGTAACTGCGTCGACTCGAGGCGGCTGACAATTATTCTGGAAAGCTTTCAGCGGCTTTCAACAATTCAATGGTGTGTGTGAAAATCCCAATCCGCACTGGGCCCGGGAACTACAGCCCAAGCCCTCTCGGAATGAAAAGAGGCCTGTGCCCAGCAGTGGGACGCAAATAGGTTAAAGATGATGACGTTTTCAGTGGGCGGTTGAGTTCCGTCGAACACTTCTCCTGTTAGGTTTTTTCCGTCGTAGTTTTCCAAAATTGAGTCACTTTTTGACGCCATGGCTGGAACATCGACCAATGTATGTAAACCTCTGTCAACCACATACAAATCCAACTGAAGTATTCAACATTAGTGTTAAGATACAGTGTTACAGCTGTATGATTGTATACAATGTTATATATGTATGCGGGCGTAACGGACGATGGATTTCGCATCTTGTTTTTTGCGCATTGTCCCGCACGTGTACTCGAGACGTAGCAAAGAATGTTTTGTTTTTGCGTGCACACAACGCCTTTACAGTTGTTTTGATCTCTACGACACCGCATAGTGTGGTCTGGTTTCATTCTGTGCCTATAATGCGAATTTAGCTGAATTAAACGACTATCGAAACCTTTGAAGTTCGTCCTTGGCTGCGCCGCGCCGCCAAATGTCACCGCCTCAGATTACAACCGCTCAAACGCCGGCTAGAATTAGCTGATAACGAATACGGTATTATAATCAACTATAATAGTTAAATACTGATATTTTCAGCCCTCTCATTCTGAGAAGAGGCACCGGCCCAGCAGTGGGACGCGTGACGCTGGAGATGATGATTAAGATGACCGTAATTTTCGTAAAATATATAATGTACAGGACCTGAATGAAAATACTTCGATCTTAAGAGCGTTACACATTTCTGTAGAGTTGTTGTGTGCTGTGTGCTAGGGCACGCGACAAAAGTGACGTTCTCGTTTTTTTTAACTTTGTGCTAAATTATCGAAGCGATGCACTGGCGCACTGCTTATTACTATAACTACTACTACTACTACTTAACATTGTAGTCGGGCCTGCTTACACGCGCCTAATAAGTCAATCTGACCACAGAATTGGATCAAATTCACTTGGAAGAGATAACTCTACGTTTCATTTTTTTTTTTGCTATTCTAGTAGGTATTACGGAAAAATTTAGTTTAGTAAAAACGTAGTTGAAAATTTGAAATTCGAAGTTCGTATCTCACAGTTTCTTTCGCTCTCAAAACAATGGCAAGTGTGCAGAAAAGCACGACACGAACTTCGAATTTAGAACCCGAGAGTATGCGGCCTGGCTTCATACACTAAAATTCGATTAGAAGTTCATTTCATGCTGTTCCGCTCACACAAACAGCCATTGATATCGGAGTGAAAAGGACTGTTTGATGCGAACTTCGAACGTTGAATTTAGAGGGTCGCTGGTGCGGCGCCGGCGCCGACATTCCGAGAAGCGGTTCTTTTATTATGATCCGCGACGCGACCTGACCCACTGCGCCCGCGCGCCGCGCCACATACTCGCACCCGCGCCGCGGTAAACAAACACGAATTCGCATCGAAACGCCAGCGCGGGTCCCCCGGACAGCGCCCACACCTCCGAGGTGCTAGATCATAACTACAGCTACCATACATACATACATACATACACAAATCACGTCTATATCCCTTACGGGGTAAACAAAGCCTAAGGTAACAAGACCTAAAGGTGGAAAGTAGAATCAAAATAGTGATGGGTTGCTAACCACATCGCCTATACTAACATGATTTCTAAGATTTTCGCCCATTCCCTCGATGGGCTTTTACCATCTACATTACACGAAGAGCTATCCAATGTGACAGAGACTTCACGAACTGTTTATCTTCAGTGGCTCGCCGGCCTAGCCGTCTGAGTTTCTGCTCGAGTGCAATATTAAACAATTTGAGTTGCACTGAAACTTAGTGTAAATCTACCGGTGAATGTTTCCGAAGTATCGATCGCAATGCGATGGTGCCCCGGGGAGGCCGGCGACTGAGCCAGTGTAAATGGGCCACCGGCGCGACTCGCCAGCAACTGTATCACCGCGCGGGGACCGGCGGAGCTTCCTCCGCACATTTCACAGCATTCTGAACTTTGACTCTGTGCTGTGCTTAGCATTGAATCGACTAACTGTGCTCTCATGCTTTTGTAACGACTCTCAAAACAATCTTTAATAAAATTAAGTGCGTCCAAACGCCTGGAGAAAACCCCTATCTATACTTATTATTTCTATATTCATTGAGAAACACATTGGAAAGATTCTAAGAGACAGAAGCATGAACTGAAAACTCATACTCATCACGTCCTCGTCGTCTACGCCGAACAGCAACCCCGGCCATCGCTCAGGCTCAGCTAATGCGCGCTGTGATCGCTCGAGTGCCGTCAGATAAATGCCTTATTTTTCATCTTTCTGCCACTGGATAAACGTATTATTCCGCTCTAGAAAATTTTGTAACTTACATTGTTGCAGTATGTAAGTATGCCTTGCAGTATCCTGCTCGTGTGGCATAACATACTGTAAGCGGCATTAGTAGGGTATCTGGGTTTAGACAACTTTTACAATGTGTTAGGAATGCAAAGGCTGGGGCCGCAGTGAGTGGCGTCGGATCCGAATAAATGTGGGCCGGCGCGGCGCCCGCGCAGAGAAACCGCCATTATTATAATGTTGCGGTCAAGTGCAGCGCGCCGCTTACCCGCGCCGTGGATCTATTGTAGATCATCTATATCCTATATCTCATACAATGCGCCTTAAAGTTGATCCAGAATACTTGCGCTGGCGTTTCGGTTGGTGTGACTGAGCCATGGAGCAAAATCTCAGTATTTTTATTGTGGTTGACAAATGTTTCCGTACACTGCAATGAAAACTTTTTGAGGGTTTGTAAAAAAAACTCGTACTAAATAGAAGAACGTCTTCTGAATTACCATTCAGAGGTGGTCAAAATTCGTGTGTTGCTGCAAAACTACTGGTCAAATAAAATGTTCAACTGGCCGGCAAACTTGTAATCTACTCGTACACGTATTTCAAATTGATCACATTTTTTCACTATTTCGAGTGGTGCTTTCAAAAATCGGTGCACCTGCCTAATCAGAAAAAAATAATGATAAATAGGTACCTAAATATGCTTATATTTTCAAAATTTTCCGTAGTCATCATAATCATCATCACAATTCTTAATATAGTTTTTTATTATTTTACCAGAAACAAATTTCAGCGCGTTTCACACAGTGTTGAGAAATAAGGTAGAGTCGATTAAAAATAGGCAACATAGTTTAAACTTCAGTAACGACCGGACTCTTCAGCTGGCTGCGAGTTGAGCACCTTGTTAAACCCGATGTAACCCTTGTTCAGGCCTCCAATATTCGAGAAAAAATATATATTTTTTTTCCGAAACCATAAAATATGTAAAACATGTAATCCAGCACCAGAAAAACACTATGTTAACACATCTCACCGATGCACTAGTACCAAAACTTTTCTAAAAAAAATCAACTCACCGAGGCACAGAGCCAGGGCGGCGAAGACGAAACGCATCCTGTCAACAAAACGTCAAGGCGGTCACTGTGAACTGGTGGTGCGCGCGACTCGGGTGGCGCGCGGCGCGGGACTGGCCGCCGGCGCGCGCGCACCGCTATTTACCGCGGCGACTCCGCGCCCGGCAGCAGCGGCCACTCGAGCGATGCCCAAGGGGTGCCCATGCCCATGCCCGCCACCCTCACAGCGGAGCTGCATCCAACCTAACTAAGATAAAATCAATCAAGTATACTGACTCCAAGGCGGAATATTTTAATCACCTACGTACTTTCTGCTCTACTTACTTATATTTTCACATGAACAGCGTTTTTGAAAGTACTGGAGGGTTACCACAATCGCTTAATGCATGCCAAGTTCTGTTCAGCGTAAGGGACAGAGTATAGGATGCATGCATAACTGTGTCTGTTACGCTGAATAGAACTTGGCACGCACTAAGCGATTGTGGTAACCCCCTTGAACCTTCAAAAACTAGTACAAAAGTTTATTTTTTATAAAACCTCTTATAAAGCACTCATCAGGGAATGCGGAGGGTTCGGGGTCAATTCTCGGCATAGCTTTACTTTCCGTTTTTTTTATGTGTTCTGGTTTTCATTATCGTTAAGGAATATAATCTCTTTTTTGTAGCAAACGACCAAATATCTCGTTTAAAATACGCCGTGTGCTGGCTCAATACCTATTCATTAATTTCCCAACTTCCGTCAGCAGCCTGATCTGGCCAGTCGAGGGCATACATTTCGATACAGCCGTCATGTGAAATTGTGTATCACTGGCCTATTGTTTGTGGCATATAGGTGTATACATGTTTTTGATGTCCTGTTAACGTAGATATTATATAACATCTATCTCGCGCGCGACGCAGCTCTCGGGAGCTCTCGTGCTAGCCGTGCTGCATTGGCAAAGAGAATGAAGTCAGTCTTCTCCGTGACCCCGACCCAGCGCCGATCGCCGGCCGCGACGAACGCATTGTCCGCGCGGTGACTCCGCCAGCCGTGGGAACGCGGCGCGCAGCCGGGCTACTGCCAAATCCCAAATCCGTATCGAACTGTCTCTTTCATTCCAGTATTATACACCATTAGTATGAGCGGAACGGCCCAATACGAAACTAAAATTTGTAACTTCGGAGTACTAGACAGTTCAAGCCCTTCTGTATCTGTGATGCAGGACAATGTTAGGTCGGTTATGCAGAGAGATTTCTGCAGCTACGCAAAGGGTGCAATCGGGACCCTTTTAGAACCGTTTCAGTATAATTAAGAACACTAAAACGGTAGAGTTGTGCAGAATTAACGTTTTAACACTTTAACTTTACTGTCCATGCATTTCTATGTAATGCACTGAAGACCTGCTTGATACGTCCGTGCATTTCAGGTAATGCACAAAATGTCAGAACCATCCATTTCTGACGTCACATAAACGTGGCAGAGCCAGTTTGATGGTGTTATACCCAGAAAAGTAATTCAGGGATCGGCTCTACAAGTTTAACTTCGTTCAACTTAGTGTAGTTGTAGTTAAGCTACATACACGAATCACGCCTATATCCCTTCCGGGTCGACCGAGTTTGTAATAAACTTATAATATTGAGTCTACCTCAATCAAAAGTGTACCTATGACTTTTATGTAACTTATGCTGCAAAACTTTAAAAGGTTTGTTTTAAAGGAAAACTTACTTATAATCGAGCGAAAGATGTTGCTCTTCCAGTTTGATAGAGTAATGCTAAGGCTTGGCTATGGTATACTTAGTTCGCAAGTATTTCAAAAATAGGGATTAGGTATTCGCGGTAGTGCTTTTTGAAAGAATTATTGCCATTTTTTAGTACTCCAGTATAAAACAATCCAAATATAGTTGATTGAATTCCGCCAGTCTCTTGTCATTTTTCATGGCAATACTTTATTCGTTAAAATTAATGATTTTAATATTGTTGGAAGAATATGTACTTACGTTGGAGTGGCAGTAGGCAGGCCCCATCCAACAGATAACCGGAAGAAGCTGTAGGTGGACTGAGATCGCGAGCGTTGCAGGCCACTGCACGCAGGCGGCAGGCTGTCGTTCATTGCGGCGTTCGGGGGAGGCTTGTGCTCACCAGTGGACGGCTTCTGGCTGATGACGATGATATTGTTGGTGCAAAAAACAGGCTGCTTTTGGTAGTACATCTGTAAAGCTTCTATTTTACGTTACGTTAATGTGAGAGGCGTTAATCGCAACAATTGCTCAACCTTGTGGTATCACAATCGTTGCAAAATAATGAAGATGCTCGAAATGTTCGCCATTTCGTACGAGCATGCAAAATGGACGTGTTCCTTTTCCAGTGTCTAATTTTTAAGGAAAACGTTTAAATGATCCGTTGCAAAATGTGTTAGCAAACCTCCATTACCCGCTCGGGCAGCGCGCGGGCGGACAGTGTGGCCAGTGACAACATACCAATATTTACGAAAATTAGACGACATAATCTGTGGCGAGATTAGACTGTTTTCTGAAAGATAGTAAAATATTACCATTTTGCGGGTGGTAGTACGAGGCCCGTTCGAAGCTCTAACACCATCTTACTCTCTAATCCTACCGCCAAGCTGCAGTGCATGCTCTGCTGTGTTTTGAGATGGAATGTGACAACCGGTGTTACTCGCACATGATTTTATATTAGCTCTCTAGGCCGGTAACGCATCTGTAATGCGCCGGTGTTGCGGGTGTCCATGGACAGTAGAGTTTACATACCATCAGGTAACTCATTTGCTCGTTAGCCTTCCTTGTCGTAAAAACGGATCTTTTTAATGTTTTGTACACGAAGTCGTTGGTCCATCTGTAACGGCCAACCTGAGTAACCTGACGGCGCGGCTCCCGGTCAAGGCGTAGCCTCTTAAATTCTAAATTTGAAGTCCGTGTCACAAGTTCCGTCCCTTTCACTCTCTTATTAAAGACTATCACGGTAAGCGAGACTTCTAAATTTTAAGACTACCCTTATAAGATCACTTCGTTATCTTTCTGCCTGTCTGTCTATCTATATATCTTGACGGACGCTTTTTGTCAAGAACGCGTAGAAATATAAAATTGAAATTCATACCAAATACTGAGGGTCTGCAGTCCCTGGAGCCGTGACAAAATGAACCCTGTGAGTCAACTTAATCAAAAGATACAGTCATTAGAAAAGTTGTTTCCATACAAATTGATGAGCTCGAAAACCTACGGGGTATCTCCAGTTGCCCTAGAAATTTGAGATTTGGAATGAAGGTAACTCTTATGGCACAACAAATAAAATAAGTCAAAAGATCTGATTTTTTGATGTCGGTCTGTCTATGTAAATATCTAGGAGCAGGGTAGAAGAGCCAATACTGGATTTTATAATAACTTGGCGAATTTGTACGGAACCCTCGGTGCGCGAGTCAGACTCGCACTTGGCCGGTTTTTTTAACTTTGTAGTAAGTCTGCCGGCTGTCCTGGCCATTCACGAACCACGACTTTAATTAGAACGATCGAAATTGGAAAGGTGATTTCAAATTATAGCTGGCAACACTCCGGCGCTGCGCGGGCGCCTGGAGTAACCTTATAACATGAGATCGGCGCAACCGTGACCGCCGCGCGCGCGCCGCCGCCGCCCACGCCGCCGCGCCGCTTGCGACGCAGCCTCCGTAACTCCGCGTGTCATCATAAAACGCTAAACGATTATTAAGTTACCCATTCAGACAACACGCAAGAGCGACATGAAATATAATATGTTTGTGGACCTTTTACAATAATTTAATGCCTTTCGAGAGGCAGCTCCGCCAGCTTACTTATCAGGTACGTATCATATTGCATAAAATTAAAATCTATACGTTTACAATGTATACGTTCAAAATATATAAAATCAAAAATATAAAAGTTAAAAGAAATAACAATCAAAACGTATAAAGTACGTTTTACACAATGATCGAAATACATATAATTAAAATACCTAAGTTCACAATGTATACCTTTAAAAAAAATACAATCATAAATCATTAGATATATTAAGTAGTTAAATTAAATAACAATCCAAATTCATAAAGTACGTTTTACATAAAGGTCGAATTACATAAAATCTGGGTACGTATACATAAATTTTGAAATGCATAATGGCTTAAAATACATAATTGTTCAAAATAAATAATGCGATTTTCTCAGAAACTGGCAAATTAATAGGATTGTTATAAAATAAACCTAACGTAACCTAAACCAATCTATATATTATAGATAACACTACCAAAAAAGTTTATTTTGCTAACAGTTTCAGTGATGATCGGTAGAGTAGTTTCCGCGTGAAACCGTCACAAACAAACTTACATTCGCATATATAATATTTTAAATTATACACCAAGGCTAGCACAATTTGCACGCGAGTACTGTGTCGCGCGCGATATAGATTACCCGTCTTTTTCCGATTGTTCATTCTAGAAAGAGAGCAGTATATTTTGCGCGTGACACAGCTCTCGCGCGAGCTATGGATTTTGATAATAATAACAAAATCATTTTTAATCAATCACTGAATTCACTGATCATTTCTTCCTTACAGTGTGAAGACACACGTTAAGCTATATGTATGTTAACCATCGCAACGCAAACATTAACCACGAACAGCGGAAGAGCGATCTCGCGCCGCGCCCGCGTCGCGTCGGAAGCACAAGCGCCCGCGCCGCGCCGCTTTCACTGCTCGCTCGCTATCATTACGCCTCGTTGACACCTGACAGGGTGCGAGGGGAAACGAGTGCACAGCATTACATTGCTGGTCCGTGGAGACGGCACGTTACAAGTAGATTGACAGACCCCGCAATATACAGCCGCTGCCCTGTTTTGACGGTGCCGGCACCATTATGTCAGCGCAGGCGCATCGTTCGTTTGCGTAGAGCAGTGTGACATAATGTCGGTGCAAGTGTCACACACAATGTTGCTAAGTAGCTGCTAACGACCGGTTACGAGTGAGTTTAGAGTACTGTTGGTACAAATGATACCCCCAGCAATCATGCGCAGATCATTAACGTTGGTCTTGCCTCCCGGGTTTACACGTTGCAAAACAGCAAAATCTAGGCCCGCTTAAAACCAATGGTTTTATCAGCATTATTAAAATTAGTAGTAGGTAGGTACTGTAGGAACTTGAGTTTGTTTGTACGAAGGTTTGTACAAACAAACCAGCGTGCTGGCAGGTAATGCAATTATTTGTAATTTAAGTTTATAATTTTAATGGAATAAAGAAACAAAGTGTTTCTTCAGGGCATTACCTGGACAGCTGCCTCCGAAGGCATGTCTGTTGCATTATAAATATTTTAAGTTCCTAAATCTGAATATACGGTTAAAGACCTTAACAGTTTTATTAATTACGCGCTGCGTGGAACCCATGTATCTTCTCGCGCTTAAATCCAGGAGTTTCCTATTAAGTTAGTGTAGACCTGGCTACAGCCCTCACAGTACCCAATGAATGTAACGGCAGGTGGTAGGACGTCGTGCAAGGTCCGTCCGGAGCGCTACCACCGCCTTTCTCGCTGATCCTGCCGCCAAGCCGCATTGCTTATCTAATAACACAGCCAGTGAAATTACACGCACACATGGCACATGAGGTATTCTATCTCAGCCCTCTAGGCTGGACACGAATCTACAACCCTCTAGTGTTTCAGGCGTCCAAGGGGGTGCTCCCTCACCGTCAGATGGCCTACTTGCGTTGCCGTTTCTTGACATAGGTTGGTACAAATATATAAAAAAAAAAAACGAAAAACTGGTAGGTTCGTAATACGAGTAATTTATGCACACACTTAGTACCTACCTATATAGTATCTTTTTTATTGTTTTCGTACTAGAACAAGGCCCGTCACTACTTCACAATGATAGCAGCAGCTCTCAGTGAAATATTTTAAGTTAAATATTCAGCAGGCGTCCCGCCGACTGACATGAAAACAGAAGTTCCACACCATTTCTCGCCACAAACTGACAAACGCTTTTAAATCTTTATACTTGTAAGCGTCCAATAAAATTGAACTTAGTTACTACACTTAAGTATCATGTATTTGTAGATCCGCAAAAATATATTTATGTAGCTACAAGTATTCAAATGAGAACCAAATTATAGGGCCACTTTTAATACAACTTTATGGAGAAGCATGGATCAAGCATAAACATTAACGTCAATGAAGTAGCATAATTTCGCATCATATTCTACTGACAGGGTGAGGGGGGGTGGCCACGGCAGGGGGGAGGTGAAAGTGTAGCGCGCCGCGACCTCCGCCGGCCACTCGACGTGACTCACAACTACTTTTGTAGGACAATACACTTCCATGTTCCATCCATGTCAGTCTAACCTCTGTATCTACTAATAGTACGTAAAGATGAAATAGTAACGCCGTATGTCGTCCGTTTTGTTTTTATATGTATAAGCGATGAGGGGTTACAAAGCTTCTTAACTTTCACGAGCGATCATACTCGTAGTTATAAGTCTACAGAGCAGTAAGGCATACCGTTACCTATTGTAGTACTGGCTCAGATCACAAATCACAACCTTACTAAAAGTGTCCCCTTCGTTGTGTGTGATAGCGATTGTACCTAGTAGGAACATATACCTAACAATATATTCTTCGAAAACTCCAGTAGGTATAGAGGCAGCCGGCGCGACTTCCCGGACGTCTGGCGAGGTCTTTGCCAACTTTTAACGACTCGCGAACTAAGGATACTGGATTTCTAAAAAAAAATTAAGAGCAAATTCTTTGAATCTTTGCCAATAAATGGACACTCCGAGCTGAGACTCTTCGTAACTAAACTTACAAGAAAAAAGTTGACGCGAGAGATTGTTACAGCAGGCAGTGGGTGCCTTACACCGCTTAACGATTTCCGTCTCTGATTAAAGAATTTATTTAACTGGAACCAATTTTCATATTAAACTTTATGTAGGTACATGGGAAGTAAATAATATTTATTATGGAGCTGACTAGTTGTAGGCGACCGCATACCGGACGCGGGCGAAATGGAGACTGGTTTGTTGCAACACGCCCGAAGTAAACTTATAAATTAGTTACGTTTTATTAGGTAGGTACGTGGCTATTATTAGTTTGATATCGAACGAAGTTATTTAATTTCGATCCCATTTTCAGTACAATTATCAACTTAAAATCAAGTCACAAAATATAATATTTTCGATTCGAAATTCCCTTCTAAAACTTCAATATTGCCATATTAGTAAAATACTCTAAAACACCTCGCACACAAAATAGAAAGACAAAAAATATCGTTAAAAATCGGCGTAATCTAGTAATCGGTAGTCGGTCGTAATCATTATTGACCAAAAATAATATATCCCGTAATAATAACTGAACGTTTTTTTATAAAAATAGAAAAAAAACCTTTACTTGCCAACAATGAAGTAAGCAACACTGAAGGTGGTCAGTTCTCTGTTGGACGTTGCAAGCAAAAGTGAAAGTCAATGTCTGCTATTGGGTACAGAGGACCGACCGCGATTATAAGCCAATCAGCAGCGCGACCTCGCCGCTTGCGCAAGCGCCGCACTGTCGAGAACGCACTGACAGGTGACATGTCAAGTTTAAGTTAAAACCGGAAGTTCTGCTAAGCTAAAATTGCGAAAAGTTCTAGTTCCAAACAATGACCTTTGCGTAGAAAGTTAACAATTAAATTAGTGTTAAGGGTTGTGTATAAATGTAATATGGTTTGGGTGTGGCTGGCGTGTCTAGTGCTCGCACAGGGTAGGTATTACAGTGCAGTGGTTTCTAAAGTCGTGATAAACTTTCTCCAAACCGTGTTTAACACTCACGGCTGCTGTTATAGGGACCTGGTCGCAGGATGAGGACGATGGCCCGTACCGCGGCAAACTCATCGGGAAACTTAGCTCCTACCATCACCAGGTAATCCATTCAGAATCTACTTGTTCTTGCTTGAAACATGAATACGAAGGTGACGAGCTACATAAGAATGTATTTGATTCATTAACTGATGGAAACTAGTTTTTAATGAGATGTTTTATTGTTTGTAATTTAACGGAACTGGTTTTATTTATAGAACAAAGGAAATGAACACGAATGCGGGTAGTTTAGCCAGTTTACCTTCTTCTTCTTGTTCTTTTTTTAATATGGCCCCATTGATCGATGCGATGATTTCGCCAATGTCAAAGTAATGAATACAGTATTCAAAAATCTTGTGTCAAAAATGTCGGCAACGTTGTACGGTAGTACACGGGAACATGGTCAAAAGATCCGTCTTCCTGACAGGCTCTTAGCCAACGGTCAATGATATCCCTCGGATACTGCTAGGAAATCATTAGCCGATGCCCAGGGTGCCCTGGACCAAGCACTGCTCTTCGCCCCAGACGGATCCAAAAACGAATTACAGCTCTTGATCACAAATAGGAAAGTAATGCTGAGCGAAGCTGGGACACCACAATAATCCTATTTATATAGTTTCCCTAAAACACTGTTTTATTTATTGCACAAGACTTGTGGATGTGCAGCAATAGATTCTTTTAACAATGATTATTTACTATTTTATATGTGGTTGCTCAGCGCCCAAAATGATAAAATTTTAATTGTTCGGTTACATTCTTTAGTTTTTACACAATTTAGTATCCACGTCAGGTTCAGTAGTAGGTATCTTGTATGTGCAATTAAACAAAAGAATGTACCATCAACAAGGAATAACATTAAATGTTGATTTATTGGGGTGTACACAATGAACATGTGATGAATGTTGCGTGGCAGGTGAGTGGCGAGGTGTATGCAGTGGACGAGTGGACGCTCCTGCTGGTCAACTTCAACTATGATGGCACGGGCGATGATACATTCTTCTGGGCCGGAGACTCGATGCGCCCCGGTCCGCAGGGCTTCATTGTGCCCGACCAGCATGGCAAGTTAGTAATCCCCACCAAATACAATATCATCTGTTTTTGTTTTTATTAATGATACCTATTGTTAACATTAACAATTAGTTTTTAATGACTTTCAACTTTTAAATATTTTTAATGAATTTTGTGTGGCATTTTGGCACATAGGTAGTTAATTGTTACTTTTGATTGTTTTTTATTATAAGTATTTGTTGTCGTGTTTGTGTCATTCAATTTGGTTTTCATTTAGTTTTGATACTGGCAGGAAAATTAAAATTCTAGTTTATTCATTCATAGTAGTTGTAGCTGTGCAATCTGCAATTTATCTCCAGAGAACGCTTAATTGAAGGGTGCTAGTCGCATTTCTTTGCTACATTTGACATAAAATTAGTCTGTAACTAGTTGGTAATGTGACCTCTCCGTGTACTGCAACCGATAGATTTTTTTCATGCAAGTTGGGGTAGGTAAATTTCAACACATCACATGTTAATTTCCAGAACTAACATCCTCGAGCGTTACTACAACCAGGACGTGCGCCTGACGCTGCCGGAGGGCAAGCGGGTGTCGCGGCTCAAGTGGTTCGCGGTGTACGACATCGCGTCGCAGAACGCGTTCGCGGACGTGTACCTGCCCGACGAGTTCGCTGCGCCCGCGCCGCTCGCCGCCGGCGCGCTGGCCGGCCAGGGCGTCACCAGCTCGCCGCTGCAGCTGCTGGACGCCAACACCATACTGTGAGCGTCGCGGCCGAGGGCGCGCCCGACGGGTTCGCTGCGCCCGCGCCCTATTCTATCAGTTTATTATCATACGTGCGAGGGTCGATGAGCTCGTTTGTCTGTGTGCAGCATCCCGGAGCTGCACTACGACGGGCACGGCGAGGAGGTGTACTTCTGGGCCGGCGTGGGCCCGCAGCCCTCGCCGCGCGGCTTCAAGATCCCCGACGAGTACGGCTAGTGAGTACCCGGCGCGCACCGCGCTTCCCGCTGCTGTTACGAATGTCCGATCACACGCTCAGTCACACGCTCGCATCGTACTTATTGCAGCCTGGAGCCGATCCCGGCGTACCGCGGCGGCGCGGTGCGGCTGGTGCTGCCGGGCGCCGAGTCGCTGTTCACGGTGAGCTGGCTGGCGCTGTGGGACGCCGCCTCGCGCAGCGCCGTCGCCTCCGTGCTGCTGCCCGAGCGCCCCAACGTGCCGCCCGCGCTCACGGCGCTGCACCCGCACAAGTCAGTACACACGCCGCCTTCTGCCGCCTCATCATCCACAGTCTTAACGATAGGAACATATGCACTCGTGTTTGAGCTGAGCACTGATCTCTTGCTCGGTATCTTACAATAAATATTATTATTATTATTATTATTATCTCCTTTGCTCGGCGCGGGCTCACCGTCCGTATTTGTACGCGAGCGACATAATTCACCCTGTTTCTAATCGATGTACCTACCTATTCAGTCGACATTTGCAGGCAATTCTTCTAAGTAAATTTGTGTGTCGATCAGGACGGCCTTGCCGAACTGCCGGCAGCTGCACCGCGACCTGCAGGTCGCCTGGGAGGTGTTCGGTAACCAGATCACCATACAGCTCGCCGGAAAGGTACGTGCTGGCCCCGCTCGTCCCTGACGACATGAATTTAAAAAGTATCATCTTGCAAAACGTGGAGTGGAACCTGTCGGCGCTATATCTAGTCCTCGTGCTTTCAGATCGGAGAGCGCGAATACATGGCGTTCGGTATTTCGGGGTCGGACAACTCGTCGCAGATGCTCGGCGCCGACGTGGCCGTGGCGCAGTTCGACCGCCAGCTGCAGCGCGGGCTCGCCACCGACTACAACATCACCGCGCGCGCGCCGGTCCGTGCTCTCCACAGGGTCGACCGACCGCGTTCCCCGTTCTGATCTGCCGTCTCTCTCGCCGGTCACGACGTGAGAGACGGCGAAAACGCTCAGTCTGAAGGGAAAAAGGCAGCATCGAGTCGATAGACGGATAGACACCTGCGCGTTTTCTGTCGGAACATTGGAACTTTTTTGTGGCAGTCGTTTAAGCAGGGGCGGATTAAAGGTCCAGAGCGCCCTAGGCGATCACTTTATCGGCGCCCCTGTACCGGCCATAAATGGCCATCATAATACTATTAATTTTAACTAGTTGTTTTAGCATATTTAACTACGCGCCCCTAAGCACGTGCCCAGTTTGCCTTATGGATAATCCGCCTCTGCGCTTAAGTCATCCGTCGTGAAAACACCCTCGGACGATGCTGACGTGTTTGCGTGCGCAGTGTGTGCAGGTGCTCGGGCAGTGGCGCGGCGTGTGCCGCGACGAGCTCGTGGGCGCGCAGGACTCCAACCAGGTGTTCACCGCCGCGCGCAGCGACGGGCTCACCGTCGTCACCTACCGCCGCACGCTGCAGCCCGGTGAGGGGACAGATATGACGAGTACAGTAAAGCGGTTCGAGATGCGGCGACGCTCGTAGGACGAGTTGAGACGTCCTAAAGAAAGAAACTCATAAAAAATAGAATCACAGTCCCAAACTCGAACCCGGGTATCATTTTTAATTAAACCCTAATATCTCGAAGATAGGAGCGCTTTAATGACTCTTCTGAAGTGCGTCCCCCTTATTGCAGCCGAGTCGGTGGACCGCGAGTACCCGCTGGAGGGCGCCATGTGGGCCGTGTGGGCCGTGGGCGCGCTGCAGGCGCACGAGCCCGCCTTCCACCGCCTGTGGCCGCGCGCCGGCCTGCGCCTGCAGCTCAACGCGCAGCCGCCCGAACACGACTGCTTCGACTTCAACATGTTAGTCGCGCGCGCACACAGCACACGCCCGCCTCTATTTGACTCTGTTCTTGATGGATGCATGTCGTTCCCAGCGGCGGGCAGGACTCGCCGACGCCGTGGGAGGTGGCGGAGCTGTTCGACCCGGCGCTGCGCGTGTTCGAGTTCCGGCCGGGGCCCGCGGGGGGGCGGCGCGGCGCGGCGGGGCGCGCGGGGGGGGGCGGCGCGGCGCTGGCCTGGTACGTCAACGGCCAGCTGGCGCCCGACCTGCAGCTGCGCCGCGGCCTGCGGTACAGCTTCAAGGTGAGGAGCCGAGCGCGCTCCCGCTGACCACGCGCACAGTATAAATAAAATTAATCATACACTACTCTTAAATAAACTATTGGAGATCGGTGTGCATGGTAACCTCTATAGGTGGATCAAGTCATACATTGAAAATCGCAGTCAAGCAGTAGCATTGAGAGGTTACACATCAAGATTCTTACCCGTCTGCTCCGGTGTTCCCCAAGGATCCCATCTGGGACCCCTTTTATTTATTTTGTATATTAATGACATAAGATCATGTTTTTCCAGATCATCGCATTTAGTTTATGCAGATGACACAAAAATATTTAAAATAGTTAGAACTCACAGCGACTGTTTGGATTTACAGGAAGATCTTGAAAGATTTGCCTCTTACTGTCAATCTAATCAACTCTTTTTAAATCCAGATAAATGTCATACCATAACCTTTTCTCGCATAAAACAGCCCATTCTTTTCCACTATACACTTTCTGGTGCTATCATTCAACGGGTCTCTCTGGTTCGGGATCTGAGTGTGACTTTGGACACTAAACTAAGCTTTAACCCTCACATAGATATTATTACTGCGAAGGCTTATAAGCGTTTAGGATTAATACTCAAACTTTCAAAACCATTTAGGCTTTCAAATACATTGAAAATTTTGTACTTTTCTTTTGTACGGAGTATTCTCGAGTTTGGTTGCGTTGTTTGGAACCCCCAATATAAGATTCATATATCCAGAATAGAAAAAGTACAACGAAAGGTTATTAAATCTCTTAATTATCGATTAGGCCTAGGTCTTAAACGTCATAACTTGACGCTTCTTGAGAAACGTCGAGTCTACTTTGATCAAATATTTTTGTTCAAATTATTAAATCATCACTTCGACTCTGCTGCCCTTCTTGCAGAGGTTAAACTCCGAGCCCCTCGTCGTATCCCCTCACGACATTTTTCCACTTTTCACGTTAGTTTTTGTCGATCAAATTACGCGCGTAACACTTTCTTTAGACGAGCTTGTCGCGATTACAATAGAAGCTTTATGGATTTGGACATCTTTTCATCATCACTGCAGAGGTACAGAGATTCACTACGTAATTTGCTTTATGATTAGAGGTTATGTTGTGGCTGCTCAATGTTTTCACGTAGGTTTAAAATATATTGCAAGAAAAACAGTGTAAAGCAATGTATGTAGGTAAAACTGTTTTGTTAGCGTAGGCATGATTCCTAAATTTGTTTATAATATGTGGAACTGTTGGTTTTTATGAACTCATATTGTATGTTAAAATATTTAAATGTAACCGTTTGTTTCCTAAATAATTTTTTTTTAAAAAATAAGCTAAAGCAGTAACGAAACTACGAACAAAACCGTTGAAACGAACGCACACATAGACGCGCGCTTTTACACGGCCCCTGAGCGGATCTCGCGGTGCCGGCAGTCGCGAGTGCCACGTTGAGAGTTTAGTTTTTTAAACTGCCTGCTAATGTTGCAAGATAAGAATATATTATAATTAGATAAAATGCTTTTTCTGTTAAATAAAACGTTAGGATGTTGATGATAAAGTAGTTGCCGAATATTATGGAGCGCGTTTTTGGTGAAAAATTCTACTACGGACTTTCGTCGTTATCATCTTGCATCTATAATATACCTACTATTTTATGTTATAGGTTATAGGACTACATTTGAAGAATGTCTTGTCAAATACCTATAGGTACTTTACCTATACCGAGTTGAATTTTTTCATTATTTGACAGATTGCTTTCAAAATCGATATCTGGGGATATGGTTAGTCTCAGACATCGAATCCTTTAGAGCTGGTTCGCACGAGCGTTTTTTCAATGGGCGTTAAAAAAACGTTTAAATAAAACAAATTGGAAATCATGTATTTATTCACACGGAGGCGGTTTTAAAGCGCGGCGCTTTTTTATCGAGCACTATTCGATTTTCGACGTTGGGCGTTGGACGTTAAATCGAATTGAACATGCGGAACTTCCAACGTCGGGTTTTAACGCGACACTTTTTTAAACGCTCGTGCGAACTAGCTCTTAATGGAATGAGAAAAAGTAGCCGCCATCTTGAACTTTTTCGACCGATTATTTTCAAAATCGATATCTGGGTATCCGTTTGGTCTCCGACGTCGAATCCATTAACAGAATAAGAAAATGTAGCCGCCATCTTGAACTTTTTAGTTATTCAACCGATTGTTTTCAAAATCGATATCTGGGTATCCGGTTGGTATCCAACATCGAATCCGTTGACGGAATGAGAAAAAGTAGCCGCCATTTTGAACTTTTTAATTATTGGACCGATTGCTTTCAGAATAAATATCTGGGGATATGGTTGATCTCAGTTATCGAATCCGTTAACGAAATGAGAAAAAATAGCCGCCATTTTTAACTTTTTAATTATTGGACCTTTTCGATGTTGTTGTGAGAGATAACATATGAAGTAGCTTTATTAATTTACAAAGAATTAGAAAAAAACAGTTTTATAGTGCCGTGTCCAACAGAAACCAAATAAACGTTTTATCTTTTTTTTGACAAATTAACGGTGCCAACCCTAATACTCTTAATTAAGCGTAGCTAGTTACTTTAAAACAGGCGTTCCTAGATGGTATTATAGCGCTAACTAAACAAAAATCTTTACAATTTTTATCAATTAAATAGACAACCCTAACGCTCTAATGGAGCGTAGGTATTTATTTCATAAAGAAAGCCTAGCATCCATAGTGGTCGATTTATTTACTGTGTGTTACTGCGCGTCGCAGGTGTGGGGCGGCAACAACCCGCACTCGGCGGAGGAGTACCACCCGCTGATCGTGAGCGTGGACCCGCGCGGCGGCCTGGAGCAGCTGGCGGAGCGCGCGCAGCGCTCGGTGCGCGTGCTGGCCGGCGTGCACTACACGCGGCGCGGGCGCCTCAGCCCCACGGCGGCGGGCGCGCTGTGCCTGGCGGAGCACCCGGCGGGCGCGGACCGGCGCCGCGCGGACGACTACGACTCGTTCCGCGCCTTCAACCGCTCGCTGGCGTGGCGCTGCGAGCCGGGCGCGGCGGCCGAGCTGGCCGTGGCGCCCAACGACACGTGGCCCGACCTCGTCTACTACAACTCCTTCACACACGCGGGTGAGTGCGCCTTCAACCGCTCGCTGGCGTGGCGCTGCGAGCCGGGCGCGGCGGCCGAGCTGGCCGTGGCGCCCAACGACACGTGGCCCGACCTCGTCTACTACAACTCCTTCACACACGCGGGTGAGTGCGCCTTCAACCGCTCGCTGGCGTGGCGCTGCGAGCCGGGCGCGGCGGCCGAGCTGGCCGTGGCGCCCAACGACACGTGGCCCGACCTCGTCTACTACAACTCCTTCACACACGCGGGTGAGTGCGCCTTCAACCGCTCGCTGGCGTGGCGCTGCGAGCCGGGCGCGGCGGCCGAGCTGGCCGTGGCGCCCAACGACACGTGGCCCGACCTCGTCTACTACAACTCCTTCACACACGCGGGTGAGTGCGCCTCCGCGCGGCCCGCCTCCTCTTGTGCGCAGGCACCCGCCCGTAGTTACGATAATGAGTCGTGTAGAAAATTATCCCGAGTAGAACCACCATTACCACTATCGAGATGTTTCTCGGGGGTCACAGGATTATAGTATTATCATTAGTGACCCTGGCCCTACGGTGACCCCCTCCAAAATTTCGTATTGCGACCGCCCCTGCCTCCATAAGTACTCGTAATATTTTACTAAATTTCGAGTCGATCGGACCGCCAAAAGTTGATGCAGATCGACTTGCAATATTTGACCTAAACTAATGACAACTCTCGCCTCGGTCACCGCAGTTAGATTGCGATTTTGAACCGAAACGACTGATGTTTTGCTTGTAAAAGAAAACAAATAATTTTATTATCCGAATCTGATTTCTGATTTCCAACAATTTTCATTCATTTTCATTAGTCAAATCGAAGAGAATATAACCACTACGTGTTAATGAAATAAAACCCCGATCGAGACTAGAACACTTTGTAAACAATAGTACATTACTGTCTAGGCCAGGAAGTAGGCAATTGCTGGCTGAGTATTGGTTTGAACGGACGAGCTTGCGAGTCCATTTAATAATACGAAGCCAGCAATGCTATTCTGGCCGAGGCAAGTATAGTGCTTTTCTCAAAAATCGAAAATAAACAAGAACAAAAATAAATGGAAACAAAATAGTGAAAATTGTTTTGCTTTGCCGCCTTTTTTTATCAATGGCATTTGAAGAGAGTATTTTTCTATCCAGAACACCTAAAGCTATTTCAGACACAGATAAACACGTCGTATTAACTTTTTTTTTTTATTTGGTGTTTTAAGTCTTGTGCCTTTATTTTATAATGGTGATTTGCATTTTTAAAAAGTTAATAACTAGACAGTAATGGAATTTGTATGTAACATTACTGGAGACTTTAGCGCGACAGTACTGTTTTTTTTTTTTAATTTTGGAATGACCGGCAACAATTAACTTCCTGTTCTGGTATGTAGTTAACAATGACAACTTTACCGGACATTTTTGAGAAAAAATATAGTCATCGCTGGCTCGCGCTCCAGCTTTTTTTAAATGATCGCCAAAAATGTATTTGCTTTTTTAATACATCGCATTTATTTGGAATTTTTATAAAACTTCTGACACAATCCGTCAAATCGAAAATAAGTGAAAGCCCAAGGCAACGTCCGGTGCCGTCTCAAACTAGGCTGGGCCCTCGGGCGCACATGAATTTGGGGCCCTTTTGGAAAGTAAAAAAAGCGCATTATAATAACATGTCCAATAAAATGCCAGACAAAAATGTTTTGAGAATAAATGTGTGAGAGAAATTGTCGGTCCTTCGGGGCCCCTGGGAACGGGGGCCCTGGGTGCGGGCCCCGTGTGCCCTTATAGTGAAGACGGTATCGGCAATGTCGCGTGTGACGGCAGCCGCCCCTCCGCGCCAGGCTTGACGTGTGCGTGTGTGTGTGCAGGCATGGGCGGGCGCATCTTCGTGGTGGACCGCCACCGCCGCAACATCAACCGCAAGGCCAACGCCGCGCCGCGCGCCGCCGCGCTGCCCGCCGCCGCGCTGCTGTCCGCCGCGCTGCTCTGCGCCGCGCTGCGAGCCCGCGCCGGCCCGGTTTAGGCGGGAGACTGCGATGCGACCGGGCTTCTGTTTCACCATCGCGACGACTCGGTGGCGAGCACCTGGGCGGCGCCGAGGCGACCGGTGTAAACTCTCGTTGAGCTCCTGGTGCTAACGGAATCGTCACTCGTCAGCGACTGTAGTCGCGTTGGTGAAATAGAGGCCCGCCGGTCTCTCTTGCGAATCTAAACTGGGCTTTAGATATGAAGGTCCTCATTTTTCTGTTTTATTGTTACGAATAACTGTGACGTACTGTACATTGTTGCCTTGGTAACGAAAATAACTTTGTACTGGTATGTATGTCTAAAATCTGCTCCGCTGTAAATTGGTGAATTATAATCTCATACCACTGAAGCCTTGAGTTTGAATCCATAACATCTGGCGACCGTGACAGGACAATAACATTAATCGGTGATTTCTTTTTCGATGGCATTGTGCTCGTTTTAAATTAAAATAACGTCAATATTTGCACGTTTAGATTATCGACAGTTCCTACACCTCCCTGCTCGTTCTCGTTACAGGAATACGTGTCCGTCCCTCTCCGTCCGCAGCGGCTCTGACAGCTGCGCGACATCACGTAGATTATAAGACAAGGCTACTTTATTTATAAGTTATACGATTTATTTTCTATTTACATCACCATAATCTCTCACTTTGAGTCACAAACTTAATTTACGGGTTTACATTTATTGTGTTCTCCGGAACTTTTTCCATCTTCTTTAGCTTTTCCTATTTAGATACTATAGTCTCGATCATTCTTCCGACATCGGTAGTTTTTAGACAAATATTCAGACTGACTTTATTTCGGTATCGTGTTCCGGTTCGATACCGAGTATTTTTGAAGAGTAATAATGACGTAACGGTAGAATACCGGCTGCGTGCCGCAGCAACAATTTATGTATTTAATTCTATTGTAAATCCATTTCCTTAGCTCATCACAAGCTTCGCGTGTTGCGTGCTAGTGTTAGTGTTGGCTGAATTGTGATTTGTGATGTTATTTAAGACAATCAAGACTAAATCGTTTTCCCTCGTTAGATCTCGTTTTGAATGACCATTTAATGTTATTTATGGAAAATATGTAATATATACTTTATACAAGATTTTGATACGAAATAAAACAAAATTTGGAACTAGTAACATGCAGTTTTATTCGACGGGTTACAGACATCCAGTGATTACACGCGGCTCGCGCGGCCAAAAGTTTTGACACAAAAAGTCTCTAATGCGTTCTCTACAACGGCTTTCTGTGGGTGAATTTGCAGCGCCATCTGGCAGCAGTTGTCGACAACAAACAGGATTCTAGACTACAATTACGCTTCAGTTAGTCCGCTTGCAGCTATCTTGAGTCCGATTAAAAACTACAATTTTAGAATCTGTACGAGTCAGCAGTTTTAATCGTGTTCTCTCATCATTAGTCTTAAAGCTTAAGTTCGCTCAACATTATCTCAGTTACATTTTGTTCGTTACAGTCCTCTTACAAATCTTACAATGAGAATTCAAAAATATCACAATATCTAAGTCGTCGTCACCCCGCGACGACAGTAGCCGGGATCGCAACTACCACATGATTATCAAGGTGCAGCGGTAAATATATCATAACAGCGACAGCTTCAGGAGCAGACGAGTTGACAACTCTCCGGAGGCCGTCAACAACGATTAACTAAGTAGTGCGCCGTCATATTTGGCCAAGTCGATTCTTTTGCATTTTGAAGTCAAACTACACAGGATTGCTACAATAATCGAGTAAAACAAAATGCACAGGTACAATCGCTGAGTAGATGATGTCATTCATAAATTTAATTTGGCATCAGATAATTTACAAAAGCTGCGTCTTCCAATAAGCTCCAGGCGGTGCCTTCGGGAGTGAAGAAACAGATGCACCTACATGGAACGTGTCAGAGCTCACTGTGGCGACCCCACACTGTGCGCTCGGAGCGCCAAAAGGTCACGAGTCAGTCAGGGAAGAGAGTACCCTCGCACACGTAACCTTTCGACACTCCAAACGCACAGTGCGGGAGCGCAGCCGGGCTCCCGCGGCTCGGCGTCACTCCTGCACGCGAGGCCCCCCTGCCCCCCGGCGCCGAGCCGCGACGAGCTCGGTCGCCGAGCGATACCGATCCGTATTCTGAGCATAAAAACGATAATATCGACCTCGTTCGTCGCAAAGATCGCAGAAACCGTGCGTTCAAAATACGCAAACGCGGGTCGGCGCGTCGGCGGTTCGCGCGACGCCGGCGCCCGCGGGAGCCCTAGGGCCGGTGCAGGTCCAGGAAGGCGTGCAGGTGGCGCGGCAGGTCCGGCGGCGGCGGCGCGCGCGGCCGCGCCCGCAGCCAGGCGCGCGCCGCCAGGCAGGCCAGCGTCACGTGGCGCAGCGGCCGCACGCTCGAGCCGCGGTTCAGCGCCAGCAGCTCGCGCGCCGAGTCCCCGAAGCGGTTGGGCTGGTCCAGGTGCGCGCCGCCCGCCAGCAGCGCCGCCACCAGCGCCGCGCTGAAGTTGTACGGCAGCGCCGCCACGTGCAGCGCCGAGCACCGCGCCGCGTTGCGCGCGCACGCGTCCGCGCCGCCCGCCAGCAGCGCGCGCGCCAGCCGCGCCGACGGGAACACGCCCGCCCCCCCGCCCCCCCCCGCAGTACGACGAGCGGATCACCGTGAGGCGCGACGCCGCCAGGTGCAGCAGCGTGTCCCCCGTGTGCGCCGAGGCCAGGCGCAGCGCCACCACGCGCCGCGTCAGCGCGCCCGCCTCGGCCGGCGCCGCCGTCTGCAGCAGCAGCAGCAGGTGCGCCAGGCAGCGCAGCGCGCGGTCGAACGTGTCCGCCTGCTTCTTGAACACGGGCCGCACGCGCAGCGCCTCCCGCGCCGCTGCAACACGCCGCACGTGACTCGCCGGCCGACGCGCGCCGCGCCCGCGCCCGCCGGCCCCCACTCACCGGGCAGACTCTCCGCGAGCAGCTCCACGAGGCGCGTCACGGCCAGGCGCGGCGGCGCCGCCAGCGCCGGGCCCGCGTCCAGCAGCAGCCGCGTCAGCGCGCACGCCGTGTGGCACGTGTCTGCAACACACCGCCTCGGTGAGCCGCCACGCGCCACGCCACGCCACGCCACGCCACGCGCCACGCGCCACGCCACTCACCCGCGTACAGGATGGAGTCCTTCTCGAGCCGGATCTCGAGCGCCCAGCTCCACAGGTCGACGCAGCGCTGGTAGCGGAACGAGTCCGCGTACGCGGCGCCCCTGAACACGGATTTATAGCAGTGTTACGACACGAGACGCTGATGATTACGAAAAAAATATATAGAGATAACTCAGAATATCTATTTTGCTACCACGATTGACACCTTTGTTTCGATTGTTCAAAAATTTCACTCGGATAAATATCAATACGATATGACTTTGTGATGAATCAAGTTCTTTTTCTAATATTGTATGTTACAATATTTAAATGTAACCGTTTGTTTCCTAAATATAAAAAAAAAAAAATATTTGCAGTGAGGCTAGACTCCGAGCGCAGTGGCTCCGGCGTCGCTGTCGCCGCGCCGGTGACGCCAGAGGCCTAGCTCGAATGTTCTGCGGCACGCAGGCACCGGAATGACGCCATTTTCATAACCGCGATTTTTTTAGATTTGTTGTCTTTTTTTATTGTTCAAGAAAAATGAAAACGGAGCGAAATAAAAAAAATACGCGTCGCTTAATATTAGTTTTTCTTTCGAACTAGACTGTAAAATCGCGTACTCGAAAAGATGAAACATCATGGACCTCCACAGAGAACTTAACGCCCGATCGAATAAACGAGAATGGTTCAATTTAGCAAAACGTTCCGTCTGAAACATCGGCGGCGCTCTCACCGGTACATGAGCCGGAACACGTGCTCCTTGTGGTCGCGGCCGAGCACGCGCGCGCACACCAGCAGCGCCTGCACGCGCAGCGCGTCCGCGTCGCCGGCCGCCGCCTCCAGCTGCTGCGCGCTGCGCCACTCGGCGGCGCCCCGCAGCGCCGCGGGCGGCTCCTGCGCCGGCCGCTTGGCCACGTAGCCCGCGCCCGCGTGGCGCAGCGCCGTGGCCCGCCGCCACGCCGCCAGGCACGCCGCCGCGTCGTTGAACTCGTCCAGCTGCGTGGCGCCCAGCAGCTCCAGCGCGTCGGCCAGCTGCGCCGGCGGGTAGCGCACGCGCGCCGCCAGCAGCGCCAGCTCGCGCGCCGCGCCCTTGGCCGCCGCCGTGCGCAGCGCGTCGTCGCCCGCGCGCGAGCGCAGCCGCGGGTCGGCGCCGCGCGCCAGCAGCAGGCGCACGGTCTCCAGCCGGTGCTCCTGGATGGCGTAGTGCAGCGCCGTCTTGTGCTGCATGTCGCGCGCGTCCACCTCGGCGCCGTGCTCGAGCAGGAAGGCGCACAGGCGCGCCGACTGCACCGAGTTGATGAGGCACGTGCCGCCGTTGTGGTTCGGCCGGTGGATGTCCGCGCCGCGCGCCACCAGGAAGCGCACCACGTCCAGGTGCGTCATGAAGCAGGCGGAGCGCACCGGCGTCGAGCCCGAGTCGGAGCCGGCGTCGAGCGCGGCGCCCGCGTCGGCCAGCGCGCGCAGCACGGGCAGGCGCCCGGCCACGGCGGCGCACCACAGCGCGGTCACGCAGTGCACGGAACGCTCGTCGGGCACCTCGTACACGCCGCGCTGCTCCAGGTCGGCGTTGCACACGTGCACCAGGTACTCCACGGCCTCCACGTTGCCGCGCCGGCACGCCACGAACAGCGGCGCGCAGCCGTCGCGCTGCCGCGAGCACAGCGCGCGCCGCGCCGCCGGGTCCAGCCTGCCGCACATGCCGATATTATCCTAACTGTAGCGAGTCCGACCCCGATTCCCTACAATACGCTCTGCGATATTTCCTGACATAGATAGTGATATGCATGGACTGCATGATAATATCGACCGTCTAGTCCCTGCGGTAACGGATAGACATTACCACGGTTCAGTCGGCTCACCACTATAAAAGGTACTGAGACACTATGGCTGGCACCACTAAAGTCTCCCAAGATCTAACCTGTCAAATGATTGATGACCAAAATGGATAACAAGTAGTGACTTAGCAAATAATGTTCCACTTCATAATCCATTGCATTTTTTAAATTTATAATCATGTTGTTCAATTTGCAATGTGTAAAACGAGTGCAATAAGCCCTACACTTTAATAGTGTGATAATAGAAAGAGATACCTGCCCGGTTTAAGCCTATTTATTGAGGCAGTAGGCAAGAAGTTCACTTGTCCGGCAACAGAAAAAACAGCACAAATATACAGGTGCATCACCGATCACCCCTCGGCTGCGAGAGTACTAGCCTGTACAAGTTTTATATCTACCTTGCTATAAAGAAAATAATTTTAAAAAAATTATGCTCGTACCTTAATAACAGACTCCTTTTAATGTTAATCCGACACTGGCCTGGCTGTTTGTAAATAGTAGATGTCCAGTCCAGGCGCTACGCGGCTCGGCTGTCGCGCTCGCAGTCGGCGGCGCGCGGAGGCGGCGGTTACCTCTCGAGCGCGGTCCTGAGGCGCGCGGAGAGGCGCGCGCCCGGCGCCGCGTGCTTCACCTCCTGCATCAGGTCGTCGAACAGCGCGGAGAGCGCGTCGCCCGACTTGCGCGAGCTGAGCCGCAGCTCCATGCTCTCGGCGTCGCTGTCCTCCCACATGCCGCTGCCGTCTGCCGCCCGCCGCGCCACCTCAACGCACCTAGCTGAACACGAAAGATTACAAACTCAATCTATCAAAACAAATCAAAACATAACACAAAGAACGATCGACTTGATAGACTGACTGACTGACGGACGTGTTGCTCTATTGCTCTAAGGGCTGTCGGGATATAGATTTTTTAATTGTTTTTTCGAAGAAAATGACAAAGGAGATATTGAGCATACAGCTAAGTCTGTTATGAATGGTAAAAATATTAATTTTCGTTTGATCTACCATGATTATATTGATACGCTGTGTATGTACATACAAAGAAATATTAATATTTTCATAAGTTACAGCAGTCTTGTCCGAATTCAATTAAGAGGTAATCATGATTATTATTCAGTTTTATTATTTGGCTACCTTTGACATCACCGTAAAACGAAAAATACAATCTGAAAGTGACAGCGAGAGATGTCGTTTGGCTATGGCCACTTGCTTGATAAAATTTGTTTGCCAAGTTAAGTACTGGCTTAAAAAACTAGTATCCAGGCCATACTCCTGAAAAAAAAAATTTGTTTGACATTCTCATGTCAGTGAGTGAAACCCGTCACCCGTCAAATCAAACTCAAGCCATACGGTGGGTGGCGGGAGATGTGACAAATTAGATGTAATGTATATTATTAAAGTAAATATTCGACTTCGAACGCCTCCTTTTTCCAGTTTGTTAAAGAAAAACGACAAAAGCATCATGTTAAGTGACTATGAAGATGATACAAGCGAAGACCTGCCGTCGATATCGTTGAGCCAGTCGCTCGGAGAAAGAGTAAGAAAGAACCGAATCACAAATCGGACTTCCATATTCCATGCCAGAATCCCGGTTCAGATAAAATTAATCCCACTAAAAACATTCTGTAAAAAACTAGCCAAGTCTCGATGGAGCTGCTTCTTTATCTCTTAAAAGTAATGAAATCTAGACAAAGTTGTTCCAAGTCTAAGGTCGCTTACTGCGATTTCTTTATTATTATAGTTAATGTTGTGTGACTTGGCCGTTGAAGGGTACACAAGGGTACAAAACCAGGTTCATTTTCCATCGTCAATGGGTTCTGGCGACAGATTGGTGCAATGGTGTCATGGAGCACCTGGTTTTGTACCCTTGTTTACCCTTCAACGGCCAAGTCACACAACATTAACTACCACCCAGTGGCGTAGCGTGCCTTGGTGGGGCCCCGTATAAAAATTTATTTGGGGGCCCTTATGAAGGGTAAAGATTTCTCACAAAAGAAAAAAAAATGTTTGCTTACTCATGTCGGGGGCCCCCGTAGTCCGGGGGCCCCGTATAATTGATACGGCAGATACGGCGGTAGCTACACCCCTGCACCCCCTTGCACAAAAATCGGGCACATGATTTTTCAGATTTTTAGGCATTAAAGCTTAGAAAGTACGCTTGCAAGGGGGTGTATAATAATAAAGAAATCGCAGTAAGCAACCTTAGACTTGGAACGACTTTGTCTAGATTTCATTACTTCAAGCAGCTCCATCGAGACTTGGCTAGTTTTTTACAGAATGTTTTTATTATTATTATTATTATTTAAAATAATACACTAGCAGCTCTTTGAGCTGATACGTGTATATCTATCACTGCACTTGTGTTCTCTGACTCTTTAAATGAATATCTATCTTTTGGTGGGATTTCACTTCTTTTTGTAGAAACGTGGGCATATTGATTTATTTTATTAGATTTTCTTATTTGAGACATATTTTTTTTTTTGGTGTATTTTTCTTTTCAAACATCAAATGAAGGCAATGAAGCGGCCCACCAAGTTGAATATTTTTTGTAAAGGCGGTGTATGACGATCTCTAATAGTTTGGTTGGGCTCTTGTGTTTTCTAATCAGGGTCACCAGGTACTCCAGATCTTCGATTATCCTAGTTTTTATAGTTTTCCCTTTATGTGGCCATTAAACCCTAACTCTGTACTAAATTTCAGCTCTCTGAGTTTATGGGAAGTACTAGTTCTATTTTGATGATGATGAGTGAGTGAGTGAGTGTCATAAATGCGAAACTTTGCTTTCACTTAACTTTGGAACTAAATGACCTACAGACTTGAAATTTTGGATTTTAAGTATATGATTATAGCTTACTGGATGACTAAAATTTCTGCGTTCTGGTCTCATCCAGAGGCTCTCAAATAGGGGCCTGAAAATGCGGCGAAACGGTTCCAGTAAAGGATGGTACTACGGCAGCGTTCGCTTCGCGCTCGAGTCGGCGGGGGCACTCCCGTGCCCCTAGATAATTCTCATTCCATTTTTGTCGATCTGAGGCTCCACATACGTATCTGTGATTCGAGGACGGAGTCTCGTTCCGGACAGCGTTCGGAGCGGGATAACAGAAGGGTTCCGTATCGTGCCGCAGAGCTCGCCGGAGATGCCGCCGGCGGCCTCGGTGGCCTCGGAGCGCGCGCGCGAGGCGGCGGCCGTGGCGGCGCTGTGCGGCCTGCGCGAGGCCGCGGCCGTGGCGGCGCTGCGAGGCCTGCGCGCGCCCGCCGCCGCGCCCGACCACGGCGAGGTACACGAGGCGTCAGCGCACCCGCCCGTCCCCTGGCCCTGCGCGAGGCGGCGGCCGTGGCGGCGCTGTGCGGCCTGCGCGAGGCCGCGGCCGTGGCGGCGCTGCGAGGCCTGCGCGCGCCCGCCGCCGCGCCCGACCACGGCGAGGTACACGAGGCGTCAGCGCACCCGCCCGTCCCCTGGCCCTGCGCGAGGCGGCGGCCGTGGCGGCGCTGTGCGGCCTGCGCGAGGCCGCGGCCGTGGCGGCGCTGCGAGGCCTGCGCGCGCCCGCCGCCGCGCCCGACCACGGCGAGGTACACGAGGCGTCAGCGCACCCGCCCGTCCCCTGGCCCTGCGCGAGGCGGCGGCCGTGGCGGCGCTGTGCGGCCTGCGCGAGGCCGCGGCCGTGGCGGCGCTGCGAGGCCTGCGCGCGCCCGCCGCCGCGCCCGACCACGGCGAGGTACACGAGGCGCCAGCGCACCCGCCCGTCCCCTGGCCCTGCGCGAGGCGGCGGCCGTGGCGGCGCTGTGCGGCCTGCGCGAGGCCGCGGCCGTGGCGGCGCTGCGAGGCCTGCGCGCGCCCGCCGCCGCGCCCGACCACGGCGAGGTACACGAGGCGTCAGCGCACCCGCCCGTCCCCTGGCCCTGCGCGAGGCGGCGGCCGTGGCGGCGCTGTGCGGCCTGCGCGAGGCCGCGGCCGTGGCGGCGCTGCGAGGCCTGCGCGCGCCCGCCGCCGCGCCCGACCACGGCGAGGTACACGAGGCGCCAGCGCACCCGCCCGTCCCCTGGCCCTGCGCGAGGCGGCGGCCGTGGCGGCGCTGTGCGGCCTGCGCGAGGCCGCGGCCGTGGCGGCGCTGCGAGGCCTGCGCGCGCCCGCCGCCGCGCCCGACCACGGCGAGGTACACGAGGCGTCAGCGCACCCGCCCGTCCCCTGGCCCTGCGCGAGGCGGCGGCCGTGGCGGCGCTGTGCGGCCTGCGCGAGGCCGCGGCCGTGGCGGCGCTGCGAGGCCTGCGCGCGCCCGCCGCCGCGCCCGACCACGGCGAGGTACACGAGGCGTCAGCGCACCCGCCCGTCCCCTGGCCCTGCGCGAGGCGGCGGCCGTGGCGGCGCTGTGCGGCCTGCGCGAGGCCGCGGCCGTGGCGGCGCTGCGAGGCCTGCGCGCGCCCGCCGCCGCGCCCGACCACGGCGAGGTACACGAGGCGTCAGCGCACCCGCCCGTCCCCTGGCCCTGCGCGAGGCGGCGGCCGTGGCGGCGCTGTGCGGCCTGCGCGAGGCCGCGGCCGTGGCGGCGCTGCGAGGCCTGCGCGCGCCCGCCGCCGCGCCCGACCACGGCGAGGTACACGAGGCGTCAGCGCACCCGCCCGTCCCCTGGCCCTGCGCGAGGCGGCGGCCGTGGCGGCGCTGTGCGGCCTGCGCGAGGCGGCGGCCGTGGCGGCGCTGCGAGGCCTGCGCGCGCCCGCCGCCGCGCCCGACCACGGCGAGGTACACGAGGCGTCAGCGCACCCGCCCGTCCCCTGGCCCTGCGCGAGGCGGCGGCCGTGGCGGCGCTGTGCGGCCTGCGCGAGGCCGCGGCCGTGGCGGCGCTGCGAGGCCTGCGCGCGCCCGCCGCCGCGCCCGACCACGGCGAGGTACACGAGGCGTCAGCGCACCCGCCCGTCCCCTGGCCCTGCGCGAGGCGGCGGCCGTGGCGGCGCTGTGCGGCCTGCGCGAGGCCGCGGCCGTGGCGGCGCTGCGAGGCCTGCGCGCGCCCGCCGCCGCGCCCGACCACGGCGAGGTACACGAGGCGTCAGCGCACCCGCCCGTCCCCTGGCCCTGCGCGAGGCGGCGGCCGTGGCGGCGCTGTGCGGCCTGCGCGAGGCCGCGGCCGTGGCGGCGCTGCGAGGCCTGCGCGCGCCCGCCGCCGCGCCCGACCACGGCGAGGTACACGAGGCGTCAGCGCACCCGCCCGTCCCCTGGCCCTGCGCGAGGCGGCGGCCGTGGCGGCGCTGTGCGGCCTGCGCGAGGCCGCGGCCGTGGCGGCGCTGCGAGGCCTGCGCGCGCCCGCCGCCGCGCCCGACCACGGCGAGGTACACGAGGCGTCAGCGCACCCGCCCGTCCCCTGGCCCTGCGCGAGGCGGCGGCCGTGGCGGCGCTGTGCGGCCTGCGCGAGGCCGCGGCCGTGGCGGCGCTGCGAGGCCTGCGCGCGCCCGCCGCCGCGCCCGACCACGGCGAGGTACACGAGGCGTCAGCGCACCCGCCCGTCCCCTGGCCCTGCGCGAGGCGGCGGCCGTGGCGGCGCTGCGAGGCCTGCGCGCGCCCGCCGCCGCGCCCGACCACGGCGAGGTACACGAGGCGTCAGCGCACCCGCCCGTCCCCTGGCCCTGCGCGAGGCGGCGGCCGTGGCGGCGCTGTGCGGCCTGCGCGAGGCCGCGGCCGTGGCGGCGCTGCGAGGCCTGCGCGCGCCCGCCGCCGCGCCCGACCACGGCGAGGTACACGAGGCGTCAGCGCACCCGCCCGTCCCCTGGCCCTGCGCGAGGCGGCGGCCGTGGCGGCGCTGTGCGGCCTGCGCGAGGCCGCGGCCGTGGCGGCGCTGCGAGGCCTGCGCGCGCCCGCCGCCGCGCCCGACCACGGCGAGGTACACGAGGCGTCAGCGCACCCGCCCGTCCCCTGGCCCTGCGCGAGGCGGCGGCCGTGGCGGCGCTGTGCGGCCTGCGCGAGGCCGCGGCCGTGGCGGCGCTGCGAGGCCTGCGCGCGCCCGCCGCCGCGCCCGACCACGGCGAGGTACACGAGGCGCCAGCGCACCCGCCCGTCCCCTGGCCCTGCGCCACGAACTTGACATAATTGTGAAATTTCACGTGACAATAATATGCGGTATGATTATATCTGATCGTAACAGTTGTGTTATCTATGTTTTATAGTTGAAATAATGTTGATAACTAATTGATAGTAGAATTGTTTAGTCGGATGGCCCACGGCTATTGATCTGAGCTGGTTTTTGGTATAGGTAAAAGTAAGTCTTATAGCACATCTAATGAAATAATCTAAAAAAAAAAAAAAAATAATAATTTATTTATGCATAATTTATGTCTATCTTGTCTATATTGTGCTCAGGAGTGTAAAATAGCGAAATTCAAAATCGAATTCGAAAAAAAACAAAAGGCAGTTGGCATGTTTTTTAAATTTGGAATTATTTAAATGCCATTTGCATTTACTACAACAGAGGAGGTCTAACAACCTGTATAAACCTCCTCTGTTGTAGTCAGAATCCCCCCAACTCTCCTTCACCGAGGCAAGGGCGGCACCGAGAAGCACGCGGTCTAGTGCCCTTCTCCAGCTTTTCCCGGCCCAGCACGCTCCAGTCCCTCATTAGGAGTTCTGGCTTGTCCCAGTTTTGGATCGCCAGCATCTCCAAACATTGAGCTGTGTCGGAAACCACACAGTCCAGCCCTCCGCCGCTCGCGTGCCCAGCCCGCACACCTGCGGTTTCATGTGGGGGCGCGCCGCTATACCGGGATGATGCCGATATGTCAGCGCGACCAGTGCAGTACTTTTTTTCCCGGGCTTGTGACCGGCTCCATGTCCGGTATGGAGCCGGTCCCCGACCCTCCGCAAGGGACAGTCAGTGATCCGTTATCGAGACAGAGTTCAACTTGAGTAACTTTATCTTTTGCTGAAATGTTCTGGTAAAATTCTAGGACAGCCCGTGTGATACAGCGTTCCCTATTGCGATACCTGCGATCCCTGGAGGCTCGCCGTCTAGTGCGCGAGTGACAAGATCGCAATGATAATCATAACTACCATTTCGATCCTCCAAACCAGAATTCAGATAGTTGAACGAGTGCGCGGGAGAGCAGTGTCGCGCGCGAGATCAATTATTCGGTACTTTCTAGCACGAACAGTATGAAAAATCTATCTCGCGTGCGATACAGCTCTTGCGCGCTGTCGTGCCAGGCGAGAAACAATATCACGTGAGATGTTTATGATTACGATGACAGGCCGAGCTGCTGGAGAAGTGGTCCGAGCTGAGCGTGGGATCCCCGGGGGGGGAGGGGCCGCCGCCGCGCGGGGGGGAGGGGGAGCACGCGAGGCTGCTGCGCGCGCTGCGGGACGCGCTGCCCCACGCCGCCGGCGCACAGCTGCTGGACGCCTGCGCGCGCGCGCCGCACAGCGCCGGCCAGGTAGCCAGCACGGGGAGGGGGGCGACGCGCGACCGCCGCCAAACGATGTCGCTAAATGTGCGCGCTCTGTGTACGGCAGGTTTTGTCGGGCATCATCGCGGGCTCCAGGAGCGCGCGGGGCGTGCGGGGTGCGCGGGGCGCGCTGGCGGCGGCCGCCTGGCTGCTCGCGGCCGCGCTGCGGGGCGCCGGCCGCGCGCGCCGCGCTCTGCACCAGCTGCTGGACCACCGCGCCAGCCACGACCAGGTCGCGCTCCCCGCCAAGCCCGTGTCGCACTACCGGCTCGGGGGACATCGCTAATCTACCATTCCATGCGTGGTTCCAGATAGACGAGCTGATCCTCGTGTTCGGCGCGGCGTTGTACGAGGCGAAAGGCGTGGAGGGGCTGCTGGCGGGCCACGCGGCGGCACGCAGCGGGGCGCGGCGGGGGGGGGGACCGCCTGGCCGCCGCGCTGCTGCACGCCGCGCTGCTGCACCTGCTGCCGCCCGCCCCGCAGGTGAGCGCGGCGCGGGGGCTGCTGGCGGGGGCGGGGGGGGGCGCCTGGCCGCCGCGCTGCTGCACGCCGCGCTGCTGCACCTGCTGCCGCCCGCCCCGCAGGTGAGCGCGGCGCGGGGGCTGCTGGCGGGGGCGGGGGGGGCGCCTGGCCGCCGCGCTGCTGCACGCCGCGCTGCTGCACCTGCTGCCGCCCGCCCCGCAGGTGAGCGCGGCGCGGGGGCTGCTGGCGGGGGCGGGGGGGGCGCCTGGCCGCCGCGCTGCTGCACGCCGCGCTGCTGCACCTGCTGCCGCCCGCCCCGCAGGTGAGCGCGGCGCGGGGGCTGCTGGCGGGGGCGGGGGGGGCGCCTGGCCGCCGCGCTGCTGCACGCCGCGCTGCTGCACCTGCTGCCGCCCGCCCCGCAGGTGAGCGCGGCGCGGGGGCTGCTGGCGGGGGCGGGGGGGGCGCCTGGCCGCCGCGCTGCTGCACGCCGCGCTGCTGCACCTGCTGCCGCCCGCCCCGCAGGTGAGCGCGGCGCGGGGGCTGCTGGCGGGGGCGGGGGGGGCGCCTGGCCGCCGCGCTGCTGCACGCCGCGCTGCTGCACCTGCTGCCGCCCGCCCCGCAGGTGAGCGCGGCGCGGGGGCTGCTGGCGGGGGCGGGGGGGGGCGCCTGGCCGCCGCGCTGCTGCACGCCGCGCTGCTGCACCTGCTGCCGCCCGCCCCGCAGGTGAGCGCGGCGCGGGGGCTGCTGGCGGGGGCGGGGGGGGCGCCTGGCCGCCGCGCTGCTGCACGCCGCGCTGCTGCACCTGCTGCCGCCCGCCCCGCAGGTGAGCGCGGCGCGGGGGCTGCTGGCGGGGGCGGGGGGGGCGCCTGGCCGCCGCGCTGCTGCACGCCGCGCTGCTGCACCTGCTGCCGCCCGCCCCGCAGGTGAGCGCGGCGCGGGGGCTGCTGGCGGGGGCGGGGGGGGCGCCTGGCCGCCGCGCTGCTGCACGCCGCGCTGCTGCACCTGCTGCCGCCCGCCCCGCAGGTGAGCGCGGCGCGGGGGCTGCTGGCGGGGGCGGGGGGGGGCGCCTGGCCGCCGCGCTGCTGCACGCCGCGCTGCTGCACCTGCTGCCGCCCGCCCCGCAGGTGAGCGCGGCGCGGGGGCTGCTGGCGGGGGCGGGGGGGGCGCCTGGCCGCCGCGCTGCTGCACGCCGCGCTGCTGCACCTGCTGCCGCCCGCCCCGCAGGTGAGCGCGGCGCGGGGGCTGCTGGCGGGGGCGGGGGGGGCGCCTGGCCGCCGCGCTGCTGCACGCCGCGCTGCTGCACCTGCTGCCGCCCGCCCCGCAGGTGAGCGCGGCGCGGGGGCTGCTGGCGGGGCGCGGGGGGGGGCGCCTGGCCGCCGCGCTGCTGCACGCCGCGCTGCTGCACCTGCTGCCGCCCGCCCCGCAGGTGAGCGCGGCGCGGGGGCTGCTGGCGGGGCGGGGGGGACGAGGCCTCATCGTAACGATCGTGTCGCAGGAGCCGGAGCCGGAGCCGCAGCCTCCGGAGTGCGGCGTGTGGGCGGCGCTGCCGCTGCGCGTGCGCGCGGCGTGGCGGGGGCTGCCCGCGGCTCGGCAGCTGCTGCTGCTGCGGGCCGCGGGCCGCGCGCTGTCAGCCGGCGGCCGCTGCGCCGCTGCCGGCGAGCTGCTGTCGGCGCTGGCGCAGCCGCTGCCGCGCGCCCCGGGCCAGCTCGTGCGCCAGCAGGTCAGCGGGCCCGCACGGCCGCCCCCCTCGCGGATCTACCTTTGATCGGGGCTTCAGATAACGGGTCTCGTGTCGCAGGTGCTGAGCAACGTGTCCAAGCTGCAGCTGCTGTTCCGCGAGCGCGCAGAGGAGGAACGGGCGGAGGTGAAGCAGGAGCGGGCGCCGGCAGAGGGGATCGCAGAGGAGGGGGAGGGGGAGGGGGGCGAGCCGGCGCCCGAGCCCAAGCGCCTGCGCCGCTCGCCGCGCACGCTGGTCGCCGGGCCACGCCCCTGATGCACACTATTCGATTTAGGACGAGGACGGAGCGGTGGATGCTGGCCGCGGTGGGCAGCAGCGGGCAGCTTTTCCGACGCCGAGTTCCGTCTCGACAGTAACCGAGACGGAACAGTCGACGGCCGGTGTGTTACCCGGGGGTGTTGGCGCTCGGCCGTCTCCCGGCGCGTCCTCTGCGCTCGCGCGTGCAGCCGGCGCGGCGCGCGGTATCCACGAGTTGAGTTTTAGAGTTAAATAATATTTAAAATGAAACGAATGTGATACTTTATAAAATAAGATTTTTATTAGTTTTGTATAAACGCTTACCATTTGTGACATTCGCCACAGGCATAAATAACAGTGCATAAAACGCACCTTCTATATACTAGTTATACGACTGAACCCGAGTATTACTGTACATATTACCTCACTTAATACAAGGAAATGTAATATAAAAAGTTGATTTGAGATTGCTTGTATTCTTATTATTATTATTACCTGCTTGAATAAACCTATCATGCCCTATCTTATTGTTGCCATTCGATCGTGACAAAAAACATAGCGATGTTGGCTAGACTAGCGAGTCTCATTTGCGCGCTCGCGCCATGACGAGTGCGACTGAGTGAAGAATAGGTGCTCGCTATCGTAGCACACCTTTAAACCGTGGCATTGAGAGGATGGACTGTATTCAATAATTAAGGAAAACATTATTTACATCAGACTTGTCAAAGTTTTTATTTGCTCGAATCATGGTAGGTACAGTCAAGAGCAAAGAGTGACAAAAAGCATGGTCATCTAAATGGTCATAAATTTGGCAACATATAAAAGTACATAAATTAGTATACATGATTTGAGAGATAACTATGTTATGTATACAACATTTGCAATATGTCCTCGTGTATTAGGCCATAAACTTAGAAACACAGTACATTGACATTTAATGACATGCGTTGAGTTCTATAATTAGAGAATTGAACCAATTTTTTTTTTCGGCATTCATTTTTAATTTATTATTGTCTATCCATTTGCCTATGTCGCTGACTGCATTATTAATTGAACATTCGTATGACATATATTTGTCATCGTGTGAGATGACAATTGACAAATCATCAGCGAACATGACCATTTGGTGTCTTGTTACTTGAACTATATCATTAATGTAAAGCACAAAAAGGAGCGGTCCCAAAACACTACCCTGAGGCACTCCTCGTGGATTAACCTGCATAGTAGATCTATACTGAGTCAATTCCTTGTATTGATTCAGTCTACTGATTTCAACACACTGGCTACGGTTGGTTAGATAGCATTCAATCCATTTAAACGCGTTGCCTCGAATCCCGTAGTGTTCACACTTTTTCAAAAGTATTGAGTGATCTACTTGATCGAAAGCCTTTGACATATCAAAGAACATTGCTAAGTACTATAGGAATTTTCTTGTCTATATTTTCTGCGTAGTAATGAATATGCAGCGTGTGTCGTTGACTTGTCCTTTACAAATCCGTTTTGCTCTTTTGCTATGATATTGTGTTTATCAATAAAGTTAACAATTCTACTTTTCATAACTTTCTCAAAAATTTTAGAAAATATAGCGACTAAAGTTATTGGTCGATGTTTATCTAATATGCGTCTATCATTCTTTTTAAACAAAGGCTTAACAACGGATTTTTTAAAAGTTCTGGGAATGTACTTTGCAAAAAAGATAGATTTATTAGATGAGTTAGTATTGGAGTTAATCCTTGCATTGCACATTTTATTATTCTAGTAGATATAGAGTCAATGCCTACAGCATTTGTATTTCGTAGTGATCTTATTACTTTCCCTACTTTATTCTCTGTACATGGTCTCAAAAATAAAGCATGATTAACATTCCCACCCTTTAATATTACATTTTGGGTATTTACTTTGTGGATGTCTTTAGTAACATTAATAAAAAAGTTATTAAATGACATTGACAAGACCACAGATCAAAAATCTAAATCTATGTTAGCGCTTCTCCTTCCTTCACTTATCACAAACGCATCCTATGATCTATCACTACATGGGTATAAAACTAAGTGATGTAAGCGATCAAAATATTTTGAACTAGTTTAAAGTACAAAGAAAAATTAGCGAAACGGCTTTCTAAGCACAGGAAATTTTTATGCCTTAATTCGTGTGGGTCAAAATTAACCCACTCCTATCGGTCACGGTCGGGTTGACTTGAAATTAGGGCTTGAATGCTGTTGTTGCTGTTGCTGAGCGGTCCCGAGGCAGAGGAGTCCCGCCGCGGTCACGCGGGCAGCTGCAGCTCGCACTCCAGGCGCGCCAGCGGCAGCGACAGCGCCGCGCCGAGCAGCGGCCGCGCGTAGCCGCCGCTCAGCTGCCACCTGCAAGCACGCGCCACATGTACACACACGCACACACACGCCGCGCCACGCACACACGCGCACACACACAGGCCTCACCCCGCGTCGTGCAGCAGGCAGCGCGCGGCCGGCGTCAGCGCGGAGGTGAGCGCGTGCAGCGCGGGGTAGCCGAGCTCCGCCGCGCCGCGCCGCGCCGCCGCCAGCAGCGCCCGCGCCGCGCCGCGCCGGCGCCACGCCGCCGCCACGCCCAGCGCGCCCAGCCAGCCGCCGGCCGCGTCCGTGCACGCCCACAGCGACACGGTGCCCACGATCTGCCACACACGCGCACAGCGTCACCGAGTGTCCGGGCGTGTAGCGGCTGCGCCTAGGGCCGGGGGCTCACCTCGCAGTGCCGCGCTCCGCGGCGCTCCGCCACCCAGCCGGCGCGCTCGGCGGGCAGGCGGGCCGCCGCGCGCCGGGCGGCCGCCTCCAGCGCGAGGCGCGCGCCGCCCAGCACGAGCAGCGCGGCGGCCGGCGCGGCCAGCAGCGCGGCGCCGCCGCAGCCGCCGAAGATGAACAGCGCCGCGCCGCACAGCACCGTGCCCTGCAGCGTCGCCTGCGCGCACGCGCGAGAGCGAGCCAGAGAGATCATAGTTGGATATTTTGAGCGAAACGATGCTTGTGTGAACGAAGTTTAGTTTGACCTGACCTACTTTACCATTTTCATTTTTTTTTTTTAAGGCGCGAAAACTGAATCGAAACTTGGAAATGAAAATTAGAACATATACAAAAATCCGAAAAGCAAAGCTATGATCTGTGGTTTAGTGGTATAGCACGAATCGCGGATTATGAGGAGGATCGTTCCCGGCCATAGCTTTGCTTTTTGGATTTTTCTGTATTCTAATTTTCAGTGTTGTTAAGAAATTTAATTTCTAATGGTAAGAATAAATAATTCTAACCGTAAAAATAAATATAAAAAATCGAGAAGTAAAATTCTTGATTCATTTGATAGTCCTTAAATAAATTACTACTAAAAATAATTGTATAGGTAAAAATAAATAACTAGGTAGTTATAATTTTTTTTTCTTGAACTTCCCAAAAGTAGTATACTTTTTGCAATGCTTTGAAAACAATACTACATTACCTTTAAAAAAATCAATCAATCAATCATTTATTTGATAAAAGTAGGTGTTTCAAATATAGGTGACATAATAAAATAAGTTTCTCCACTTCTTGCCATTTTAGGCGTACAAATATTTAGGAGCGTTGTACCAAACGACAACCACAAAAAGGTAGCAAACACAGGTTTGCGTGGAAAGTTTTGAAGGGCAACAATGCGTCTACTACTTTTAACGAGGCTCGAGTAAACTGGACCTATAAGCCAAGTCTTTAATTGAATCAACTATTTCACATTTTCACATCATGAGGTAAATTATTGCGCTTTTTTTATTGTAACACTTCAACCGTGAATTGCAAGATAGACCAAAAAGATTATTTTCTCAAACCATTACTGTCCGCTGCTCTAACATATTTAATGCATTAAAATATTTAAGGAACTTGTTTTACTACAATTCCTATTATAAGCAGTTCTTCAGCGCAGTATTCTCCCAAAAATTTAAATCAATATGCTATTATTGTGATCCTAATAATGGGACATATTCAATTAGCCATCTGCACAGCTTTAGGAATTGCTGGCACTAGCAAAAACTAGCACGCCTTACGCCTTGCCACCTAGCCAATATTATTATCAGCACATATTCGCAATCTTTGTGTTTTTGCAGCTCGTTTTCACTCGGGATCTAAACACAGTTGATAGTAACTGATAAAGGAGTGCTAGAGGCAGAGTCCCACCGGAGCCGCCGCTAACAACCGCGATACCTCGTGGAAGAAGAAGTAGCAGAAGGTGTCTGCGGTAAGCGAGAGCAGCGCCTCCCGCAGCAGCCGCGCGCGCGCCGCCGCGTCGCCCGCGCGCGCGCGCCGCACCACCAGCGCCTCGCCCGCCGCCGGCGCCGGCATGCCGTCCACACGGACGCAGCCGCTTTACACACCGGTTATACTTGTCTTACTTAGTTAACTTAATAGAGTGCCATGCCTCGAAACACTATTATTATTATTTGACAACACTTCGATTAAACAAAACAACACAACACAAAATAAAAATAATCTCGTCTCGTACTCGTACACTTCCCCGGCTTCCCCCTGTCAAAGTCAAATGTCAAATCTGATTTTTAACTTCCTAATTAGAAAGGCAAAGGTAGCTAGGCCCATACAGCGACAGATCTGATGGCTAAAGTGTAAAAAGAACTTTGAAATTACATCAACCTGTTTTTTTAGTGTGAATCAATTAGGAAATTAAATTAAATAATTTAAATTTCTTTTGCTATAAACGTGGTAAAAAAGGTGATCTAGTGAATAATGTTACATCGTACGTAGAAATCATTAGCGTAAACACCTTACAAGAGAATTACGGAAGCTATTCTGCCACTTACAGCTGCATAGTAGTTTCCATTGTAACTTTTATACGCTTCAACTGCAAAATGGAGTTAATTGCGTACTGTTCGCAGCAACTGTACAAGGGTCACAGTAGCCACTATTATAAACTAAACTATAATTTTCATTATAGAAATAATACACGCTCTTCCTCTTATGCATACTATAGTTACAAATAAATAATCAGTAACTACATTATCTACTATATAATACTATATATCTACTATATACCTCTAAGCGTTCCTCAGCAAAGGGGTATGTAATATATTCATTAAAACATGACTTTAGATTTCATCTATTTATTGGAATAAAGAAATAATCCGTGAAAGTCAAACTAGACAATTTTCCATAGACAAATATATAACAGGTCTCCGCCCTAAAATCCTGAAGACTTCTGCTAGTTCTGCGCTCTTATTGACGTCTGCAACATCTGGTCGACGTGTCGCTTGCAGGTCTCACCATCATCTGTTTCCACAAGATAGTGAACCGGCCCCAGTACTCGTAATACAGTTCCAAATTCCCATTTTGTGGCTTTGTCGGTGTAGCTTCGGATCTGTACTCTTTGGCCCAATACGAACGATCTCGTCTGCGGGTGTTGAAGGGCGCTATGTGTGCGGTCTGTTGCTGCGCTTCTGAATTGCACATGTAGAGAAGTCCTCACCTCCCTCCCGAACATGAGCTCATACGGGCTCGAGCCTGTACTGGAGCTGGGTGTCCTCCTTAAGCGCTCTTTTAAACCAAGTAGTTTATCGTGTAAGGTGCCCGGATCAGCGCTCACGGCCTGCAATGCTCTCTTGACGGTCTGTACGGTCCTTTCCGCTTGCCCGTTTGTAGCCGGGTGGTACGGTGCTGACGTTTTGTGTGCTATTCCGTTCTTCTTAAGGAATGTTTCGAACTCAGCTGATACGAGCTGTCTGCCGTTATCTGAAACAATTATTTCCGGGTAGCCAAAGGTTGCAAACAACTCTTTTAATCTTGATATGCACCATGAACTTGTTGTTGTCTTAGTGGGAATGACTTCTATCCACTTTGAAAAAGCATCCACAATGATGAATAGGGATTGTCCTTGGATTGGGCCAGCGAAATCCACGTGCAGTCGCTGCCAGGGGGCTGCCGGTGTCTCCCAGGGGTGATGCGGCGCCCGTGCGGGCTGTTTCTGGCTCAGTCTACATTCTCGGCACCCTCTGACAAGCTCTTCGATGTCCTTGTCGATGTTTCTCCAGTAGACAAATCCCCGTGCCAGGAGCTTCATTTTTACAATACCTAGGTGGCCTGTATGTAAATCTTCGAGAACGCCCTGTCGTAATGTAGTTGGGATCATGACTCTAGTACCTTTCAAGATACATCCATCCTGTAATGTCAGTTCGTTATCATTGTGCCCGAGCCGCATAACACTCGTTCCTGAGCGCAAAGCCTGTAGTATATCTTCGTATTCTGAATCTTTTTGAGTCTCATCTGCAATCTTATGTCTGTCAATTGCGATATGTTATTAATTTGTTGAAGCTGAAACGCGCAATGAACATCAATAATATTTGAAGCAATAATGTCAACTGGAAATCTGGATAAGTAGTCAGCATTACTGTTTTCTGCTGATGTTCTGTACTCTATAGTGTAGTCGAAACCGGACAAGAAGTGTGCGTAGTGAAAGAGTCTCATGGTGCTCATCGCCGGTAGCGTTTTGTGTGGATTAAATATCATAGTCAGGGGTTTGTGGTCCGTGATCAGTATGAACTTCCTGCCATAACAGTAATGGAAAATTTTTTAAGTCCCCAAAAAATTGATGTTGCTTCCTTATCAATCTGGCTATATTTCTTTTCGCTAGTTGTGAGCGAACGCGATGCGAAGGCAATGGGCTTGTCCGAGCCGTCCGCCAGCCTGTGCGAGAGCACCGCCCCGAGCCCGCTGCACGAAGCGTCCGTGGCGAGCACCAAGGGCTTACTCGGGTCAAAATGGATCAAAACCAGTTCGCTCAAAATTTCTTGTTTGATCTTATCGAAGGCCTCTTGATATTTTGATAACCATATGAATTCTTCATTTTTATTTAATAAATTGTTAAGTGGACTTGAAATCGAAGCTAGGTTGGGTATAAACTTATTGTAGTAGTTAGCCATACCCAAAAATGTACGCAATTCATTAACATTGTTAGGTCTGTTCGTGTCAAGCCGTCCTATTAAGGGCGCATCCGCAACCGCATTCGTCTTTTTCAGAGCGAGCGGGTAACCGTCCTTTTCAGGACGCAATCGTTCTTTTCAGAGCGGCGGGGTCCTCCGGGACATGACGAAGCCGTCCTTTTAAGGGCGCATCCGCAACCGCATTCGTCCTTTTCAGAGCGAGCGGGTAACCGTCCTTTTCAGGACGCAATCGTTCTTTTCAGAGCGGCGGGGTCCTCCGGGACATGACGAAGCCGTCCTTTTAAGGGCGCATCCGCAACCGCATTCGTCCTTTTCAGAGCGAGCGGGTAACCGTCCTTTTCAGGACGCAATCGTTCTTTTCAGAGCGGCGGGGTCCTCCGGGACATGACGAAGCCGTCCTTTTAAGGGCGCATCCGCATCCGCATCCGTCCTTTTAAGGACGCAACCGTTCTTCCAGAGCGAGCGGGTAACGTCCTAAGGACGCAACCGTTCTTTTCAGAGCGAGCGGGACATGACGAAACCGTCCTTTAAGGACGCAAACGTCCTTTTCAGGGCGAGAGAGGGATTCTTCGGGATATTACGAATCCTTCGTGATGTCGGCAAAACGTCCTTCTTAGGACGAAACCGAAACCGTCCTTTTAAGGACGCAAACGTCCTTCTCAGGACGAAAGTGGGAGGGGGCGGCTCGAAAGCGCATTTTCAGCCCTGGAGAGCAACTCCCTTGTGAGGGATCCTTCGGGACTTTGAGAGGACAGGGGCTGCTCGAAGGGACAGTTTCCGTCCTGGAGAACAACCCCTTTGTGACGCAGGCGCCTTAGGGTGCCTGTCGTGGCTACGCGTAACCTTGGCGTTCCGAATGCTGAGGCCGTGGGTCGCAACAGTGACTGTGAGGAGGAAACCTCTATAAAAAATCCAGCGGCACCTGCGGGGGAGGGCGGGAATTCCCAATCCTGCATTGCACAGGTGTCGCAAGGAGGTAGTCCTATCCCGGGGTGGGCCCGTAGGGCATCGCGGTTCACGAAAGTTCTCACCGGGCCGGATGCATAAGGCGCATTTTCCAAAAAAAAAAAAAAAAAAAAAAAGTTAGGTTAGGTTAGGTTAGGAATTGGAAACTGATTGAGGAAAAATTTGAGCTGATTGAGGAAAAATTTGAGCTGATTGAGAGGAAAAAATTTGAGCTGATTGAGAGGAAAAATTTGAGCTGATTGAGAGGAAAAATTTGAGCTGATTGAGAGGAAAAATTTGAGCTGATTGAGAGGAAAAATTTGAGCTGATTGAGAGGAAAAATTTGAGCTGATTGAGAGGAAAAATTTGAGCTGATTGAGAGGAAAAATTTGAGCTGATTGAGAGGAAAAATTTGAGCTGATTGAGAGGAAAAATTTGAGCTGATTTGGAGGACGCGTTTTTCTGTTTCACTCAAATTTAGGAATTTTCCAAATTTTTTGATCGCATTGCTTTCCGCATTAGATTCTCGATTTTTTGGCTATTTTTCGGTACTTCTAGCTTCTCTGGATACCCCAAAATTAATTTTTGCAATTTTACCCCAAAAACCTTCTGTTTTTGCGGTCGGAATTGCAAAACACAACTTGTCCCAAAATTTTTTTTTTTTTTTTGAAAAATCGTAGCTTCTCTACGGTTTACATTTTTTAGATTCTTTTTGTTGGGGAATAGAGCCAATTAGTAGCACTACCAATATCCGTTTACCGAATAATTTTCGGACTTACCATTCGGAAGTTATTTGGTGAAACGTTGGTTGCTATTAGATTCGCCATAGGCGCTAGTGAACTTTTTTGTTAAGTTTGTCGGGGCTTTCAAAAAATCACTGCGCCTATACTATAACGGTCCGGGATTTTATAGTTATAGGGTCTTATAGGGGGTAGTTTGCGCCGCCTAACGGCACCCCACACGACCTTGTAGCTATAATAGTCTCGTCAGAATCTGGGGAAAACTACCAACTTTTTGATAAGTTGGTAATTTTCTACGGTTCGGACTTGACCGTTTTTGGTTAGGTTTCGCCCTTCTGGCGAACCAACCTGGTAGGGGGGGGTTTTAGCAAAAAAAAAAAAAAAAAAAAAAAAAAAAAAAAAAAAAAAAAAAAAAAAAAAAAAGTTGGGTTAGGTTAGGTTAGGTTAGGTTAGGTTCCCCCCCGGGTGTCGCCACCTTGTCGTGGTGGGGGGGCTTGCGTGCTAATGATCCCTACGAGCCATGCCGGATAGGGCTTCCCATACCGGACGGGTCTAGGGGGAGGCCAGACTAAGAGCGACACACCCCGGCGGGGCCCGCAAGGGCCTGTCAGGCGGGGCGGGTGCGTCCTTGTTAGGGCGCACTGACAGGAGAGCTCACTCCTGAAAAAAGAGACGACGATGTGGAGCATCGGCGCTTCGGGATGGCAGGTTGTTTAAACAAACTACCCCAGGAGGGTACCCGAAAGGGAGAATCCCTCGGCGTCGCTTCGGCGGCGTCCAGCCCCACGTATTCTGGGGGGGGCAACAACTGCCTCGTAGGTCGGCAAGATGCCGGCCTTCGTGAACGCGACATTGGACTTGAAAAACGGACGGATGGATACCTCAAACACGACCTTGGCTTACTGACACGGACTGATGGACGGGAGAGCTCACTCCTTAAAGAGATTGAAGACGGCACAATAATGGAAAACGCAGCTTGTAAATCGTTATTACCCCAGGAGGGTACCAGAAATGGAGAATCCCTCGGCGTCGCTACGGCGGCGTCCAGCCCCTTGTACTCTGGGGGGGGCAACAACTGCGCCGTAGGCCGGCATGATCATGCCGGCCTTCGTGAACACGACCTCAGCAACGCACAACGGACTTTCGATGTTTCCGGAATGACCGGGACGGGGGAGGGGGGTAGCATGGGGGGGGAGGAGGCCGGATCGTCCGCAATGTCGGACGGTGGCCGAGACCCCCGCCCATTGAGCGGCTCAGCCGCGGCGAAGGCATTGCCGGGACCCTCGGGATACCGGCTCTTATTCGCCGGGAAAGGCCGCGAGGGGAAGAAGGGGCCAGTCCGCTCCATCTTCGACGACCTTGCAGTGGGAACGACGTCCACGTCGGAGGCCTGCGAGGGAGTCGAGATGGAGTCGGACCATCCGGTCCTGATAGAGGACTGCTCCTCCGACACGGAGAGGGAGGCAGTCGCCTCGAAGTTCTTCGTGGGGGGGGTGAGGGGGGGGGCGGAGAATTCCGCCGCGTCCCTGAAGAGGGTCGCGACAGACCGAACGCGCGGGTCGGACGAGGTGCCCACAAAGGTGGCCACCAGCGCCAGGGGGGGGCGCGGAAAGCGCCCCATGGGGGCGTACGCCTTCATGGCCGCCGCCAGACGTGAGATGTCGGGCTTGGGGTCCGATGGCGATTCGGCTGACGTAGAGGAGGTGAGGGGCGACGCAACATACCGCCCAAAACAATACTCGCGCAAGGGGCGGAAGTCGCCCCCCAAAGGCGCCGAGTTGGAGGAGGAGTACCGCGCTCCTCGACAAAAAACGCGCGAGGAGCTGGCCGCCACTGCACTCCGCAACGTACTCTCCTTCCGGGGGAACGTTGCGAAGTGCAGTAACGTGAATGGGCGGATTAAGGGCCTCCTCCAGGACGCCGCGGACGAGGCCATGCAGGCCATCGAGGAACTCCGCGTGCTGTCCTCCACGGAAGAACTGAGGCGCCTCCGGGCGGACAACAGCCGGCTCTCCCGAGAACTGGAGAATGTCCGCTCGGAGCTCCGCGCCTTCAAGGAGGCCTACGAGGCGCGCGGCATCGAGGCGAGAAGGGAGCCCCAATCAAGTGGCGTCGGGGAGGGTCTCAAGGAGGTGGTGGAGGACCTCCGGCGCGACCTCTTAACATCCCTGGGCGGGATGATGAACGCCCGCCTGGGGGAGTTGGAGTCGCGCCTCCCGCCGGAGCCCGTTCGGCGCCCGCCACTAGCGGCGGACAAGAGAACGCCGCCGCCCCCCCGCCACAGAGCCCAGTCCGGCCTGGCGGGAGAGCACAGGGAGCTGCTAGCCGCGGACGTGTGGACGCAGCCGCTCCCCCACCCCAGAGCCCAGACCGGCCCAGTGGGGGAGCAAAGACGAGAGCCGCAAGCTGCGGATAGGAGGCCGCCACTGCCCCCCGGCCCCAGAGCCCAGCCCGGCCAGGCGGGGGAGCAAGCCAGGGAGCCCCCCAAGCCGGCCCCCAGAAAGAAGGGGCAGACGGCCGCTCCAAGGCCCCCCCCACCACCCCCGCCAGCCCAAAGGGGCCAAAAGGCGGGGCAAAAGACGGGGAAGAAGGCCGGCCCCACACCAGCTCAGGGGCCCAAGAAGAAGGCGTCGGCGCGCCCCAACCAAGGGCCGCCCAACCCCCCCCCCCCACGGCGGGGACAAGCCAGAGGAGCGGCCCTCAGCCGCAGGACGCCGCCCCCGAGGTCGCCCCCCAAGCCCAGGAGCAATCCTGGGCAACGGTGACCCGCAGGGGGAGAGGTAAAAAGGCGGGCGCCGCCACGCCACGTGCCCCCCCCAAACCGGCCCCGCGACCGAAACCGGTCAAGGTGACCGTCCCCTCCACGGCAGCCATCGTGCTGACGCTGAGGGAGGGGGCCGAAAGGGAGGGCAAAAAGGCCACCTATACGGACCTGATGGCCTGGGCCAGGGGGGAGGTCAGACTCCCGGACTTTGGGCTGGAGGCGGTCAAGGTCAAGACCGCCCAGACCGGCTCAAAAATGTTGGAGGTGGGTGGGACCACCCCCAGCGACACCGCCGACCGCCTTGCGGCCAAACTGCGAGAGGTGGTGGGCGACGTGGCGGACGTCATCCGCCCCACCAAGCACGCAGAGCTGCGCCTCACTGGGCTCGACACAACGGTGGGGCAGGCGGAGATCGCGGCGGCCGTCGCGGCCAAGGGCGGTTGCGAGGCGGCCCTGGTGAAAGTGGGGGCCGTCTCTGAGAGGGCCTGGGGGCGGGGCTCTACAATTGTGCGCTGCCCGGTGACGGCGGCCAAGGCCGTAGCGCAGGACGGCCGCCTCCTTATTGGCTGGTCGGTGGCGACGGTGACACCTCTGGTGGCCCTGCCCATGCGCTGTTTCCGGTGCATGGCGCTGGGCCACACCAGGGCGAGGTGCCCCTCCGCGGCGGAACACGGTGGCAAGTGTTACCGCTGCGGAGAGGAGGGGCACAGGGCGGCCGGGTGCGCGGCCAGGCCCAAGTGTGCCGTGTGCACCGAGGCGGGCCGGCCAGCGGGCCACGTAATGGGCAGGGGCAAGTGCTCCCCGCCCAAAGTAAGGGGAAAGGCCGCCTCGACCCCGGCCCGCACCCCCGACAACGGCCCTAGGGCTATGGAGGTATCCGAGATGCAGGTGTCCTAATGCCCAGACACCTGCATCACGAAATACTCCAGGGCAATGCCAACCACTCTGCGAGAGCCCAAGACCTGTTCATGCAGGTCCTCGCGGAGTGGCGCATCGCCTTGGCGGTGGTTGCCGAGCCATATTTCGTCCCCCCCCAGTCAAACTGGGTTGGGGACACCGATGGCTCGGTCGGCGTAGTGGTGCCGGCTTCAGGCGCCAGGGGGCTCACCCCGAGGGCAAGGGGGCTCGGCTTTGCGGCGGCGAACTGGGGGGAGGTGGTTGTGGTTGGAGTATATTTCTCCCCCAACCGACCCCTCTCGGAGTTCGAAAGGTTCCTGGACGACCTTGAGCCCGTCGTCCAGAGGGCTGCGCCGGCGCAGGTGGTCCTTATGGGGGACCTCAATGCGAAGTGCGTCGCATGGGGTTCCCCCATAACGGACGTAAAGGGGGCGGTGCTGAGGGACTGGGCCGCGGCGCTGGGCCTGGTCCTCCAGAACGTCGGGCGCGAGAACACGTGCGTCAGGTGGCAGGGGGGGTCAATCGTGGACCTGATGTTCACGACCCCTGCCATCGGGCGACGCGTGTCCGAATGGCGCGTCCTGACGGATACGGAGACCCTGTCGGACCACCGATACATTCGGTGTAGGGTCTCCGTATCGCCCCCGGGGCCGCAGGCCCGTGCCGCGGGAGGGAGGGGAGGGGGGTTCCCCAAATGGGTCCTCTCCCGCCTGGACCGGGACCGGGCCGAGGAGGCGGCCGTGGTGAGGGCGTGGTGTGTCGACCCCCCGAGCTCCATGGGGGTCGAGCACAGGGCCGCCAAATTCAAAGAGGACTTGGCGGCCATATGCGACGCCGGCATGCCGCGTTCGAGCGGCAGGGCCCCCCCACGGGACGGGGTGTATTGGTGGTCCCAGGACCTGGCCGTACTGAGGGCTGCCAGCGACAGGGCGCGGCGCAGGTTCACCCGGTGCCGCCGGCGCGCAACAAGGGTGCCGGGTGAGGAGGAGCGCCTCCTGGCCGAGCTGAGGGCGGCCAAGAAGGAGTTCGCGGTAGCGATAGGCGCGGCAAAAGACCGCGCCTACGCCGAATTCTTGGCCGAGCTGGACGCCGACCCGTGGGGGCGCCCGTACCGTATGGTGCGGGCGAAGATGAAGGCTGCCCCCCCCACGGAGGAGTTCGAGCCGGACCTCCTGGAGGCGGTGGTCGAGGGGCTATTCCCCGATAGCCCCCCCTTCGACCCCCCGCCCATGGCCCCTCCGGACGTGGAGCCTGAAGAGGCCGCCCTCGTGGTCCCCCCTGTCACGGGGGAAGAGATGGCGGCAGCAAGGGCCCGCCTAAAAGGGCGGAGAAAGGCCCCAGGGCCTGACGGTGTCCCGGGGCGAGTTCTCCACCTCGCCCTGGAGCACCTGGACGACCGCCTCCAGGCGCTCTTCACGGCCTGCCTTGAGGCTGGCCACTTCCCGGCCACGTGGAAGATGGGCCGCCTGGTGCTTCTCAGAAAGGAGAGTCGTCCGCCGGACTCTCCGTCCGGCTACAGACCGCTGGTGATGCTGGACGAGACGGGCAAGCTCCTCGAGAGAGTTGTAGCTGCCCGAATCGTCCGCCACCTAGCGGAGGTCGGGCCGGATATCTCGGTAAACCAGTTCGGGTTCAGGGTAGGGCGATCCACGATGGACGCCCTATCCTCCCTGAAAGGGTTTACCGAGGAGGCGGCGAGGGGGGGGCAGGGGGCGTTAGCAGTCTCGTTGGACATCGCTAACGCCTTCGGCTCCCTCCCCTTCGGAGTGATAGGGGAGGCGCTCCGGTACCACGGGGTGCCCCTCTACCTCCGGAGGGTTGTAGGGCACTACCTGACTGATCGGGTAGTGCTCTACACGGGGAGGGGAGGAATAGTGAGGAGGAGGCGAATGGCCAGTGGAGTCCCGCAGGGGTCGGTGTTAGGACCCCTGCTCTGGAACCTGGGCTTCGACTGGGCCATTCGCGGGGAGGTGCTGCCCCGGATGGCGGTCATCTGTTACGCAGATGACACGCTGGTCGCCGTCCGGGGCACCACGTGGGAGGAGACGAGGAGGAGGGCGGAGGTGGGTGCTACCCTTATCACCCGCAGGATTGGGGCCCTCGGGTTAAGGGTAGCACTGCCCAAAACCGAGGCCCTCGTTTTTAGGGGGCCAAGGTGGCGGGTGCCGCGGGGCGCGGCGTTGCGCGTGGCGGGAGAGGCCGTCGAAATTAAGGCCCAGATAAAATATCTGGGCCTTACCCTCGACGGCCGGTGGAGGTGGGAGGCCCACTTCCGGGACCTCATCCCCCGGATAGTGGGCGCGGCGGGGGCACTGAGCCGCCTCCTGCCAAACTCGGGCGGCCCGGACGCCTCATGTAGGCGTTTGTACGCCGGCGCCTTGCGCTCTATGGCGCTTTATGGGGCGCCCATCTGGGCGGGAAGCCTCTCGCGCGAGGCGAAGGCGTTGCTGCGGCGCCCGCAGCGCGTCATAAACGCGCGCATGTGCCGGGCCTACCGGACCGTAGGCTGGCAGGCGGCGAGTGTGCTGGCCGGATCTCCCCCCTGGGAGCTGGAGGCGGAGGCCCTGGCTGGGTCATTTGAAGCCAGGGCCGAGAGGAGGGCCCGGGGCGACTCATCGCTCGCCCCGGCGGAACTTGCGCGCACGCGAGAAGTTGCGCGAGAAGGGGTCATGGAGCGCTGGGTGGATGAGTTGCGGGATGCCGAGTTCGGCACCCGCACCATCGAAGCCATCCGCCCGGTGCTCCTAGAGTGGTGCGGGAGAGCCCACGGGTCCCTCACCTACCGACTCACACAGGTACTGTCCGGGCACGGTTGCTTCGGGCGGTACCTGAAACGAGTCGGTAGGGAGGAGACGGAGTCCTGCCATGAGTGCGGCGCGGCGTCGGACACGGCACAGCACACGCTAAAGCTGTGCCCCGCCTGGTCCGAGCAGCGCCGTGCTCTGGTAGCGACTATCGGCGGCGACCTCTCACTTCCCGGCGTAGTGTACGCCATGGTCGGGAGTGAGGGGTCCTGGGAGGCCGTCGCCTCCTTCTGCGAAGAAGTGATGTCGCAGAAGGAGGAGAGGGAGCGGGAGCGCGAGAATGACCCCCTCGCGCCCCCGCTCCGGCGCAGACGAACGGGGAGGAGGCGGCGGCAATTTGCTGCTGCCCTCCCCTAGTGGTGCCTGCTGGCGGGGGATGGGGATCCCCTGCTAGCGCGTAGAGGCCCAGGAGTAGTCTAGGGGGGGGCCAAGTATTCCCGGCCCCCCTCTCTTGGCGCGGGAGCCCCGGCGTACAGGCTGGGGCGGCCGGCGGGGCGTGCGTGGTGACACCATAGTTCTCCCACGGCGCCCCTCCAATGGCAGAGAGGGAATACCGGCGGTTTTTTAGTGGGTAGGCCTCCTCCGCTTCCCCCCACTCGGGGGGGGGGCCGGGGAGGAGAGTCCCACATAACTTCCGCGCCGTCCCCACGGCGCGGTCGTATGCGTAACGCATTTTTCCGCCGCAAAAAAAAAAAAAAAAAAAAAAAAAAAAAAAAAAAAAAAAAAAAAAAAAAAAGGTTAGGTTAGGTTAGGTTAGGTTAGGTTAGGTTAGGTTAGGTTAGGTTCCCCCCCGACGTGTACCCACCTTGCCGTGGTGGGGGGGCTCACCGTCGCATGCCACGTGTCCGGCCTGCGGCGGTGCCAAGAGGTACCGGGAGGTGGGCCACTTCCAGTACTCCTCTGATCCAGCAGAGGAGACATGGAAGTGGCAGCGCTTCGGCGCGGGGGTTGCTCCCCTGGGGCGTGGAGGGCGGCCATGATGGCCGTCGGGAGTACGGTGGCTCTGAGGGCCATCGTACTGGGAGGTACGGTGGTAGGAGCGTATACAGCTCCTACCGAGAGGGGACTGAGCGGCGGCAGATCCGTCCGCTCGGACACGAGTTCCCTCAGGGAAGGGCGCGTGGGCGCGAGACGGGGAGAGGGTAGAAGTCCCTGCGCGATCCCGCAAGCCAAAGCGTTGGTGGCACGCGGCGGTGAGGCGGTGATCTGCGCGGGTCGACTTTTACGTGGTGGGGTAGCTCCGGGGGCCTCCTGGAGGAAAAGTATCCTGGGGACTGAGTTCCCCGGGTGGCCGAAGGATTGATGTCCTTCGGTCTTTTCCTGGCTTCAGTGAGGCGAGCTATCCCCGCCCCTCTCAATGGGGACATCGGGTGGCGGATCGGGGGGTCCGTCGCTCGTACCAGATGTCCCGAGGTTGTAAGGCGCTCCAGGTGTTTCCGGAGTGCCTTAGCCGGAGTAAGTGGGGCATTAGCCCCACGGAGGTGGGCCCGCAAGGGCAGTACGCTGGGTAGGGTGCCGCGGATGTCAGGTCATGCTCCCGCAGCCCCTACTCAAGCGTGATGTGGAAACACCGGTGAGTTTTTAATGGGTAGGCCCCCACTAGGGGGGAGAGTCCCGTACACCCCTCGCGTCGTTCCCCCAGCGCGAAAGTGCGGGGGGGACATCCCCCAAGGCGCGGGGACCGTGCGTAATGCATTTTCTCACCGAATCAAAAAAAAAAAAAAAAAAAAAAAAAAAAAGGTTAGGTTAGGTTAGGTTAGGTTAGGTTGAGGAAAAATTTGAGTTGAGGAAAAATTTGAGCTGATTGAGGAAAAATTTGAGCTGATTGAGGAAAAATTTGAGCTGATTGAGGAAAAATTTGAGCTGATTGAGGAAAAATTTGAGCTGATTGAGGAAAAATTTGAGCTGATTGAGGAAAAATTTGAGCTGATTGAGGAAAAATTTGAGCTGATTGAGGAAAAATTTGAGCTGATTGAGGAAAAATTTGAGCTGATTGAGGAAAAATTTGAGCTGATTGAGGAAAAATTTGAGCTGATTGAGGAAAAATTTGAGCTGATTGAGGAAAAATTTGAGCTGATTGAGGAAAAATTTGAGCTGATTGAGGAAAAATTTGAGCTGATTGAGGAAAAATTTGAGCTGATTGAGGAAAAATTTGAGCTGATTGAGGAAAAATTTGAGCTGATTGAGGAAAAATTTGAGCTGATTGAGGAAAAATTTGAGCTGATTGAGGAAAAATTTGAGCTGATTGAGGAAAAATTTGAGCTGATTGAGGAAAAATTTGAGCTGATTGAGGAAAAATTTGAGCTGATTGAGGAAAAATTTGAGCTGATTGAGGAAAAATTTGAGCTGATTGAGGAAAAATTTGAGCTGATTGAGGAAAAATTTGAGCTGATTGAGGAAAAATTTGAGCTGATTGAGGAAAAATTTGAGCTGATTTGGAGGACACGTTTTTCTAATTCGCTCAAATTTATTACTTGCCTTGGGAAATTTCCAAATTTTTTTAGCTATTCGCCTTCTGCATTAGCCAGTCGAACTTTCGGTCTTTTTTCGGAGTTTCTAGCTTATCTGGATCTCACAAAATTAATTTTTGAAGTTTTCGGCCAAAACTCTTCAAGTTTTGCGGTCAGGAAATTTCAAAACCCTTTTGCTTTGTTTTTTGAAAAATTCGTAATTAATTCTAGATTTAACTTCTTTAACTTCTTTTTGTTGGGAAAAATAGCAAAAAAATAGCACTGTCGTTTGCCGTTTTCCGAATAATTTTTGGACTCACCAGTCAAAAGTTATTCGGAAACCTAACTTTGGCAACTTTGCTATTACTTTTGCCACAGGAGTCGGGGACTTTTTTGATAAGTTTGTCGACACTTTCAAAAAATCGCCACTCCTGTGTCTTAACGGTCAGAGATTTGGTAGTTAGTGGGTCATATAGGGGGTAGCTTGCGCCGCCTAACGGCACCCCACACGACCCTATAGCTACTATAGTCTCGTCAGAATCTGGGGAAAACTACCAATTTTTTGATAAGTTGGTAATTTTCCACGGTTCGGACTTGACCGTTTTTGGTTAGGTTTTGTCCTTCTGACAAAACCAACCGGTGAGGGGGGGGTTTAGTAGTGGGGGAGGGTTCACGAACCTGAAAGGGTTCTGGGGGGGGGGTTCCGATTGGGAATCGGACGGGAGGGGGGGGGAACTATGGGCGACCGTAGTTCCGGTTTTAGGGGCGGGGGTAACTCCGGATCGGGGGGAGTTACGGGGGGGGTTACTTCGGGGGAAAGGGGGGCCGGCTCATCGGCCATTCCTGACGGGGGTCAGGTGAAAACTCGGGCAAGCGGTTCACCCGCTGGGAATTTTTCGCCGGAGGCAGCCGGAGTTCGGCTGAACTTTTCGGCCAAGTTGCGGAGTGCGAAAAGGGGGTCGATTGGCTCCCTTGTCAGCGCCACCGCGGCGGACACGGCCTCCATGTCGGAGGCCGGCGAGTGGGCGGAAGCCGAGTCGGACCGACAGGTCATGATCGAGGACGCGTCGGAGTCCTCTGGAATGGAGGAAGACTCGGGTGCCTCCAAGTTCTTTGCGGAGGGACCCAGAGGGGATGCCAAGAAGGCCCCCTTAAAGCGAGTACACGCGGGCAAGTCCGGCGGAGCGGAAGAAGTGCCGGTGAAAGTCACCACCAGCAGCAGGGGGGGAAAGGGAAAGCGCCCTATGGGGGCTTACTCTTATATGGCCGACGCGAGGAGGAAGCTGGAGGGCCTGGGCTCCGATGAGGAGTCGTATGACCCCGAGGACGACCGGGACGACGAACCATACCGTCCCAAACAATACTCCCGCAAAGGGAGGAAGTCGCCCAAGGGCGATGAGGAGGAGGGCTTCCGCACCCTCCAGATGAGGACAAGGGAGGAGCTAGCTGCCGTTGCACTTCGCAATGTTATGTCCGTGAGGGGCAACATTGCGAAGTGCGGCAATGTTAACGGGAGGATCAAGGGCCTCCTCAACGACGCCACGACTGAGGCCCTTGAAGCCATTGAGGAGCTCCGCGTGGTGTCCCCCACGGAGGAGCAGCGTAGGCTCCGCGCCGACAACGCCAGGCTCGCCCGAGAGCTGGATAACGTGCGGGCGGAGCTCAAGGCCTTCAAGGCGGCCTATGACGAGGCGCAGGGCGCCGCTGCAAGGGAGCCTGCAAGGGCTAACATCGGGGAGGGGCTCAAGGAGGTCGTGGAGGACCTCCGACGCGACCTCCTGACATCCCTGGGCGGGATGTTGAACGCTCGCCTGGGAGAGCTGGAGGCGCGCCTCCCGCCGGAGCCCGTCCTGCGGCCACCGCTCGCGGCCGACAAGAGGACGCCGCCGCCCCCCCGCCCCAGAGCCCAGTCCGGCTTGGTAGGGGGTGACGCGAAGGAGCCCTCAAAGGCTCAGGAGAAGAGGAAGCAGACGGCCAACCCGATGCCCCCTCCACCAACCCCGCCAGCCCAAAATGGCAAAAAGGCGGGCAAGGAGGCGGGCAAGGCTGGCCCAATGCCAGCCCCGAAGGCGCAGCCGATGGCACGGACCAACCAAGTGCCGCAAAAGCCGCAAAATCCGCCCCCCAAGGTGGGGACAAGCGGACAGGGGGGGCCCCAACAGGCGGCCCCTCAGCCCCAGGAAGCCCCCTGGTCGGAGGTGGTGAGGAGAAAGGGGAAGGGGAAAAAGGCGAGCACTGCCTCCCCGGCCACCCCCCCCAAGACGACCCCCAAGGCAAAGGCGGTCAAAGTGGTGGTGCCCCGTACGGCGGCAGTGGTGCTGACCCTTAAGGAGGGAGCACAGAGGGAGGGCAAGTCGGCCACGTACACCGACCTTATGGTGTGGGCCAGGGCCGGCGTCAAGCTGGCCGATCTCGGGTTGGAGTCGGTCCAGCTGAAGAAGACGATGACCGGCTCCAAGATGCTGGAGATCAGAGGAGAAACCCCCGAGGCCACCGCGGACCGCATGGCGGAAAAGCTCCGCGAGGTGGTAGGGGACGTAGCCGAGATCACCCGGCCCACGAAATTCGCCGAGCTCAAACTCACGGGGCTCGACGATACTGTGGGTCGGGACGAGGTGGCGGCGGCCATAGCGGCCAAGGGGGGCTGCCACGTGGCCCTCGTTAAGGTCGGGGCCCTCAGCGAGAGAGGCTGGGGGCGGGGCACTGTCTTCGTACGGTGCCCAGCGACGGCTGCCAAAGAAGTGGCGAAAGAGGGCCATATCCAGGTGGGATGGGCGAAGGCTGCCGTGACGCCCCTTGTGGCCCTGCCCATGCGCTGTTTTAAGTGCATGGCGCTGGGCCACACCAGGGCCACGTGCCCTTCCACAGCGGAGCATGGGGCCAAGTGCTTCCGCTGTGGCGAGGAGGGGCACCGCGCGGCTAGCTGCGAGGCGAAGCCTAAATGCGCAGTGTGCGCAGCAGCGGGCCGGCCACATGGCCACGTAATGGGTGGGGACAAATGTGCCCCCCCAAGCGTAAAGGGAAAGGCCCAGGCCCACGCGACCCAGGCCCGCACCCCAGAGGACAGCCCGAAGGCACAAGAGGAACTCACAATGCAGGTGTCTTAATGCCAGCACACCTGCATTGCGAGATCCTCCAGGCGAACGTGAACCACTCCGCCAGGGCCCAAGACCTGCTCATGCAGGCCATGGTGGAGTGGGGCATAGCGGTTGCGGCGGTGGCGGAACCTTACTACGTTCCGCCCCAACCGAACTGGGCCGGATCAACCGACGGCCTCGCGGCAATCGTGGTCCCAACGAATGGGAACTCCCGCCCCCTCCACAAGATCGGAGCAGGCCCGGGGTACGTGGCGGCCAAGTGGGGAGAGACCGCAATCATTGCGGTCTACTTTTCCCCCAACAGGCCGCTGGCGGCCTTCGAGGCCTTCCTCGCGGACCTGGGGCGGGTCGCAGGGGGGGTTGCCCCAGCGCAGCTGCTGGTGATGGGGGACCTCAACGCTAAGGGCGCAGCGTGGGGTTCCCCCATCACGGACCCGAGAGGGGCCAAGTTGGAGGGCTGGGCGGCTGCCATCGGGCTGGAGGTGGCCAACCGGGGCAACGCCGATACGTGCGTGCGTAGGCAGGGGGGGTCCATCGTGGACATAACGTTCGCGACCCCTGCCCTAGCCGCGCATATCGTAGACTGGCGCGTACTCGAGGACGAAGAGACCCTCTCCGATCACCGATACATTCGGATGAGGGTCTCGGCCTCACGGCCGACACAGCCGCAGCCGACAGCGGGGAGGAGGTCGACCTTCCCGCGCTGGGTCCTTTCCAAATTCGACCCCGGCATGGCGGAGGAAGCGGCGGTGGTAGAGGCCTGGAACGCCCCCCCACCCGACGACCTGGACATCGACGGGAAGGCGACCCGCTTCCGTGAGGCGCTCACCGCGGTGTGCGACGCGGCCATGCCCCGGATGCGAAGGCTCCCGGATAAAACGGGGGTTTACTGGTGGTCCGAGGATATAGCCAATCTTCGGGCCGCCAGCAACCGCGCGCGCCGCGCCTACACCCGCTGCAGGCGGAGAGTGGCGCACACGGCCGCCGAGGAGGAGGCCCTCTACAGGACACTCAAGGAGGCCAAGGAGACCCTCCAGCTGGCGATCTCCAAGGCCAAGGACGCCGCACACGAGGAGTTCCTGGCCACGCTGGAGAGGGACCCATGGGGGCGCCCGTACAAGATGGTGCGGGAAAAGGTCAAACGCGCCCCCCCCATGGACTCCCTGGAGCCAGGGCTCCTGGAGACGATCATTGGCGTCCTTTTCCCTCCGGCGCCGGAGTTTGAGCCTCCGCGGATGTCGGCCCCCTCGGAGGAGGAGCCAAGAGGAGATATACCCAGGATCAACCAGGACGAAATGATGTGGATCACGGATCGCCTCCGGGCATGCAAAAAGGCCCCAGGCCCGGATGGCGTGCCCGCGAGGGTGATCCCCATCGCCCTCAAACACCTCGGGGAGCGCTTCAAGGACCTCCTGGACCAGTGTCTGCAGGAGGGGCGCTTCCCGAAGGTATGGAAGGAGGGGCGGCTGGTACTCATTCCGAAGCCGGGGGGCGCGCCTGACTCGCCCTCAGGCCATCGGCCCATTGTCCTCCTGGACGAGTGCGGGAAGGCGCTGGAGCGGGTGATCTCCTCCCGGATCCGCAGCCACCTGGAGGAGGTCGGCCCCAACATTGCGGACCACCAGTATGGCTTCAGGGCGGGCCGGTCAACGATCGACGCCCTGAAAAAGCTGAAAGACTTCAGCGACCTAGCGGACAGCAAGGGGGAGGGGGTGGTGGCGGTATCGTTAGACATCGCCAACGCCTTCGGCACCCTCCCCTACTCCGTGATTATGGAGTCTCTGAGGTACCACCGGATCCCGTGGTACCTCCAGAGGATCATAGGGCACTACCTGGAGGGAAGGGTAGTGCTCTATGATCACGGCGGTAGGCGTAAGAGCCAGCCCATGGCCTGCGGGGTCCCCCAAGGTTCCATACTCGGCCCACTACTATGGAACCTTGGGTTTGACTGGGCGATCCGGGGGGTGCAGCTTCCCCGCATGACCACCATCTGCTACGCCGATGACACGATGGTGGCCGTCCGGGGAAGGGACCGGCAGGAAACCCTGCGCAGGGCGGCTGTTGCGGCCGAACTGGTCGTGGACCGCATAAGCGCGCTCGGCCTCAGGGTCAACGTGCGGAAGACCGACGCCATGGTGTTTGGGGCCCCCGCCTGGCGCATCCCGGCCGACACCTCACTCCCGATCGGAGGAGAACCAGTCCAGGTCAAGGCCAACATAAAGTACCTTGGCCTTGTCCTGGACAGGAAGTGGGATTTTGGCGCTCACTTCGCCAAACTCGCCCCCCGGCTGATGGGCACTGCGGCAGCCCTAGGCAGGCTACTGCCGAACGTGGGAGGGCCACTCACGCCCTGCCGGAGGCTATACGCCAATGTGGTGAGGAGTATGGCCCTGTACGGCGCCCCGATATGGGCCAGCCGGCTGACGGCGAAGACAAGGGCCCTTCTTCGACGGCCTCAGCGGACGTGCGCCACCAGGATTGCCAGGGCGTACATTACGGTGGCCCACATGGCGGCCTGCCTCATCGCGGGAACGCCACCTTGGGACATAGACGCCGAGGTCATGGCGGAGTCCTATTGGTCCCAAAGGGAGGCTCAGGCGAGGGGGGACAGACTGGCCCCGGAGGAGATCCTCCATGCCCGCCGACAAACCCAGCGGCGCATGCGGGATAGGTGGAAGGAGGAGCTGGAGGACTGCCGCTATGGAACGCGCACCATAGCGGCCATCCTCCCCTCGCTCGACCTGTGGCTCGACAGAGAGTTTGGTACGATTACGTACCACCTCGTACAGATTCTGTCGGGCCACGGGTGTTTTGGGTCATACCTCTTCCGCATAGGAAGGGAGGATAGCGCCCGCTGCCACAACTGCGGGGCGCTTGAGGACACAGCCCAGCATACACTCGAGGAGTGTCCCTGCTGGAGCTATGAGCGCGGCCAGCTCGTGGCCGCGATCGGACGGCAGGACTTGTCACTCCACAGCATAGTCTCGGCTATGCTGGATAGGGGTGACGAGTCCTGGGAGGAGGTGGCTTCCTTTTGTGAGTGCATCATGCTCCAAAAGGAAGCCGAGGAACGGGAGCGCGAGGAGTGCGTCCAGGCGCCCCCGTTCCGGCGCAGACGAATGGGGCGAAGGCGGCGGCAGTTTGCTGCCCGCTTGAACCCCTAGTGGGACCAGCGGGTTGGGGACGGGGGTCCTCCACCTGCATTGCACGGTCCCACACGTCTGGGGGCGGAGTCGAAGCATTGCGACTCCTCCCTCCTTGGTGAGGTAGCCCCGGTGATTTTAACCAAAGCCGGGGCAGGCTGGGGGGCGTCGTCGGCTCGAATCCTCGGGATCCCACGGCGCCTACCTAAACCCAGCGAGCGGACAATGCCGTAGTGTTTTTAGTGGGTATGCTCCCCCCTCCCCTTCCCGCAGGGGAAGAGGACGGGGGAGAGAGCCCCACATAACCGCCCGCCCCCCCCCGGGGACGGGGGTACTCGTAAATGGGTTTTCACTACGTTAAAAAAAAAAAAAAAAAAAAAAAAAAAAAAAAAAAAAAAAAAAAAAAAAAAAAAAAAAAAAAAAAAAAAAAAAAAAAAGGTTAGGTTAGGTTAGGTTAGGTTAGGTTAGGTTAGGTTAGGTTAGGTTAGGTTAGGTTGGGTTCCCCCCCGACGTGTACCCACCTTGCCGTGGTGGGGGGGCTCACCGCCGCATGCCATGTGTCCGGCCTGCGGCGGTGCCAAGAGGTACCGGGTGGTGGGCCACTTCCAGTACTCCTCTGACCCAGCAGAGGAGACATGGAAGTGGCAGCGCTTCGGCGCGGGGGTGGCTCCCCTGGGGAGTTAGGAGGGCGGCCATGATGGCTGTCGGGAGTACGGTGGCTCTGAGGGCCATCGTACTTCAAGGGAGGGCTCGCGGTAGAGTGGAGGGGACTGAGCGTCGGCGTACCCGTTGCTCGGACACAAGTTCCCTCAGGGACGGGCGCATGGGCGTGTGAGGGGTGGGGTAGCTCCGGGGGCCTCCTGGAGGAAAAGTATCCTGGGGACTGAGTTCCCCGGGTGGCCGAAGGATTGATGTCCTTCGGTCTTTTCCTGGCCTCAGTGAGGCGAGCTACCCCGCCCCCCACAACGGGGATCCGACCGAGTGTCGGATCGGAGGTGCAGGCGGCAGTCGCCGCTGCCCTCCGTAGTGGTGCCAGCTGGTGGGGGATGGGGATCCCCTGCCAGCCTGTAAAGGCCCACGACTCAGGGGGGGGGGCCAAGTATCCCCGGCCCTCCCTCCTTAGGCGACGGAACCCTGGCGCTTGCGCTGGGGTGGCCGGTGGGGCGTGCGTGGTGACACCATAGTTCTCCCACGGCGCCTCTCCAAATGGCCGAGAGGGAATACCGGTGAGTTTTTAAGGGGTATGCCCCCCTAGACCCCGACTAGGGGGGAGAGTCCACTACACCCCCCGCGTCGTCCCCCCAACTAGCACGGGGGGGACATTCCCCAAGGCGCGGGGGACCGTGCGTAATTGCATTTTCTCACCGAATCAAAAAAAAAAAAAAAGGTTAGGTTGGGTTCCCCCCCGACGTGTACCCACCTTGCCGTGGTGGGGGGGCTCACCGCCGCATGCCATGTGTCCGGCCTGCGGCGGTGCCAAGAGGTACCGGGTGGTGGGCCACTTCCAGTACTCCTCTGATCAGCAGAGGAGACATGGAAGTGGCAGCGCTTCGGCGCGGGGGTGGCTCCCCTGGGGAGTTAGGAGGGCGGCCATGATGGCTGTCGGGAGTACGGTGGCTCTGAGGGCCATCGTACTTCAAGGGAGGGCTCGCGGTAGAGTGGAGGGGACTGAGCGTCGGCGTACCCGTTGCTCGGACACAAGTTCCCTCAGGGACGGGCGCATGGGCGTGTGAGGGGTGGGGTAGCTCCGGGGGCCTCCTGGAGGAAAAGTATCCTGGGGACTGAGTTCCCCGGGTGGCCGAAGGATTGATGTCCTTCGGTCTTTTCCTGGCCTCAGTGAGGCGAGCTACCCCGCCCCCCACAACGGGGATCCGACCGAGTGTCGGATCGGAGGTGCAGGCGGCAGTCGCCGCTGCCCTCCGTAGTGGTGCCAGCTGGTGGGGGATGGGGATCCCCTGCCAGCCTGTAAAGGCCCACGACTCAGGGGGGGGGCCAAGTATCCCCGGCCCTCCCTCCTTAGGCGACGGAACCCTGGCGCTTGCGCTGGGGTGGCCGGTGGGGGCGTGCGTGGTGACACCATAGTTCTCCCACGGCGCCCCTCCAAATGGCCGAGAGGGAATACCGGTGAGTTTTTAAGGGGTATGCCCCCCCTAGACCCCGACTAGGGGGGAGAGTCCACTACACCCCCCGCGTCGTCCCCCCCAACTAGCACGGGGGGGACATTCCCCAAGGCGCGGGGACCGTGCGTAATTGCATTTTCTCACCGAATCAAAAAAAAAAAAAAAGGTTAGGTTGGGTTAGGTTAGGTTAGGTTAGGTTAGGTTAGGTTAGGTTAGGTTAGGTTAGGTTAGGTTAGGTTAGGTTGAGGAAAAATTTGAGCTGATTGAGGAAAAATTTGAGCTGATTGAGGAAAAATTTGAGCTGATTGAGGAAAAATTTGAGCTGATTGAGGAAAAATTTGAGCTGATTGAGGAAAAATTTGAGCTGATTGAGGAAAAATTTGAGCAGATTGAGGAAAAATTTGAGCTGATTGAGGAAAAATTTGAGCTGATTGAGGAAAAATTTGAGCTGATTGAGGAAAAATTTGAGCTGATTGAGGAAAAATTTGAGCTGATTGAGGAAAAATTTGAGCTGATTGAGGAAAAATTTGAGCTGATTGAGGAAAAATTTGAGCTGATTGAGGAAAAATTTGAGCTGATTGAGGAAAAATTTGAGCTGATTGAGGAAAAATTTGAGCTGATTGAGGAAAAATTTGAGCTGATTGAGGAAAAATTTGAGCTGATTGAGGAAAAATTTGAGCTGATTGAGGAAAAATTTGAGCTGATTGAGGAAAAATTTGAGCTGATTGAGGAAAAATTTGAGCTGATTGAGGAAAAATTTGAGCTGATTGAGGAAAAATTTGAGCTGATTGAGGAAAAATTTGAGCTGATTGAGGAAAAATTTGAGCTGATTGAGGAAAAATTTGAGCTGATTGAGGAAAAAAAATTTGAGCTGATTGAGGAAAAATTTGAGCTGATTGAGGAAAAATTTGAGCTGATTGAGGAAAAATTTGAGCTGATTGAGGAAAAATTTGAGCTGATTGAGGAAAAATTTGAGCTGATTGAGGAAAAATTTGAGCTGATTGAGGAAAAATTTGAGCTGATTGAGGAAAAATTTGAGCTGATTGAGGAAAAATTTGAGCTGATTGAGGAAAAATTTGAGCTGATTGAGGAAAAATTTGAGCTGATTGAGGAAAAATTTGAGCTGATTGAGGAAAAATTTGAGCTGATTGAGGAAAAATTTGAGCTGATTGAGGAAAAATTTGAGCTGATTGAGGAAAAATTTGAGCTGATTGAGGAAAAATTTGAGCTGATTGAGGAAAAATTTGAGCTGATTGAGGAAAAATTTGAGCTGATTGAGGAAAAATTTGAGCTGATTGAGGAAAAATTTGAGCTGATTGAGGAAAAATTTGAGCTGATTGAGGAAAAATTTGAGCTGATTGAGGAAAAATTTGAGCTGATTGAGGAAAAATTTGAGCTGATTGAGGAAAAATTTGAGCTGATTGAGGAAAAATTTGAGCTGATTGAGGAAAAATTTGAGCTGATTGAGGAAAAATTTGAGCTGATTGAGGAAAAATTTGAGCTGATTGAGGAAAAATTTGAGCTGATTGAGGAAAAATTTGAGCTGATTGAGGAAAAATTTGAGCTGATTGAGGAAAAATTTGAGCTGATTGAGGAAAAATTTGAGCTGATTGAGGAAAAATTTGAGCTGATTGAGGAAAAATTTGAGCTGATTGAGGAAAAATTTGAGCTGATTGAGGAAAAAATTTGAGCTGATTGAGGAAAAATTTGAGCTGATTGAGGAAAAATTTGAGCTGATTGAGGAAAAATTTGAGCTGATTGAGGAAAAATTTGAGCTGATTGAGGAAAAATTTGAGCTGATTGAGGAAAAATTTGAGCTGATTTGGAGGACGCGTTTTTCTGTTTCACTCAAATTTAGTACTTGCGATTGGAATTTTCCAAATTTTTTGATCTCATTGCCTTCCGCATTAGATTCTCGATTTTTTGGCTATTTTTCGGTACTTCTAGCTTCTCTGGATACCCCAAAATTAATTTTTGCAATTTTACCCCAAAAACCTTCTGTTTTTGCGGTCGGAATTGCAAAACACAACTTGTCCCAAAATTTTTTGAAAAATCGTAGCTTCACTACGGTTTACATTTTTTAGATTCTTTTTGTTGGGGAATAGAGCCAATTAGTAGCACTACCAATATCCGTTTACCGAATAATTTTCGGACTAACCATTCGGAAGTTATTCGGTGAAACGTTGGTTGCTATTAGATTCGCCATAGGCGCTAGTGAACTTTTTTGATAAGTTTGTCGGGGCTTTCAAAAAATCACTGCGCCTATACTATAACGGTCCGGGATTTTCTAGTTATAGGGTCTTATAGGGGGTAGTTTGCGCCGCCTAACGGCACCCCACACGACCTTGTAGCTATAATAGTCTCGTCAGAATCTGGGGAAAACTACCAACTTTTTGATAAGTTGGTAATTTTCCACGGTTCGGACTTGACCGTTTTTGGTTAGGTTTCGCCCTTCTGGCGAACCAACCTGGTAGGGGGGGGTTTTAGCAAGGGGGGAGGGTTCTTGAACCTGAACGGGTTCGAGGGGGGGGGGTCCGATTGGGAATCGGACGGGGGGGGGGGGGAACTATGGGCGACCATAGTTCCGGTGTTAGGGGAGGGAGTAACTCCGGAACCGGGGTAGCTACGGGGGGGGGTAGTTCGGGGGAAAGGGGGGCCAGGTCATTGGCCACCCCTGACAGTGGTCAGGAGGAAAATCGGGCGAGCGGTTCTCCCGCTGGGAATTTTCCGCCGGGGGCTTCTCAGTTCAGACTGAATTTCCGTACTCTCAAGTACGGGGGAGGGAAAAGAAGCGGGAAAATTGGAAACGGTTCCCTCTTTGAGCCCAACTCAGCGGGCGTGACGAGCCAGTCTGAGGCGTACGAGATGGAGGACTCCGAGTTCGGAGCGGAACCGTCTGAATCCTCTGACATGGAGGCAGACGCAACTGAGGCTGGGGGCGCCCGTAAAAAGGCCCCCCTTAAGCGAACCATGTCGCTCAGGTCCAGCGGGGACACCGAAGTCCCCGTGAAGGTGAAAACCTCCAGCAGGGGTGGAGGGGGAAAGCGCCCCATGGGTGCCCACGCCTTCCTGGCGAAGGCAAGGAGAGGGCTGGAGGGGCTAGGCTCAGACGATGACTCCGTCGAGTTTGAGGATGCCCGTGAAGACCGGACCTACCGTCCGAAGCAGTCCCTGCGAGGGAAGTCAGCACTCGCGGACGAGGACGAGGATGCACGCACCCCCCGGGAACAGACCAGGGAGGAGCTCGCTGCCGCAGCACTTCGAAATGTACTCCTTATCAAGGAGGACATCTCGAAGTGCTCCAGGATAAACGGGCAGGTCAAGGGCCGCCTGAACGAGGCGACCGCTGAGGCCCTGGTGGCCATTGAGGAGCTGCGGACGGTCTCCCCGTTGGAGGAGCAGCGCCGTATTCGCGCGGACAACGCTCGGCTCTCTAGAGAGCTGGAGATCGTCCGCGGCGAACTGAAGGCCTTTAAGGCGGCCTACGCGGAGGCGCAGAGCTCCGCCTTAGCAGTGCGGAGAGAGGCCACAGCCACTGAAGTGGGAGGAAACTTCAAAGAGGCCATGGAGGAGTTAAGGCGCGACCTGTTGACATCCCTGGGCGGGATGATCAACGCCCGCCTAGGGGAGATGGAGGCGCGCCTCCCGCCAGAGCCCGTCCTCAGGCCGCCGCTTGCGGCCGACAAGAGGACGCCGCCGCCCCCTCGCCCCAGAGCCCAGTCCAGCTTGGCAGGGGGCGACGCGAAGGAGCCCTCAAAGGCCCAGCCGAAGAGAAAGCAGGCGGCCATCCCGATGCCCCCTCCACTGACCCCGTCAGCCCAAAGTGGCAAAAAGGCGGGCAAGGAGGCGGGCAAGGCTGGCTCAACGCCGGCCCCGAGGGCACAGCCGATGGCGCAGCCAAACCACGCGCCGCACAATTCCCCCCCCGAAGCGGGGACGAGCGGACAGGGCGGGTCCCAACCCCAGGCCGCCTCCCAGCCCCAGGAGGAATCCTGGGCAACAGTGACGAGGAAGAGCAGGGGGAAGAAAGGGGGCGCCAAGGCCCCAAATGCCCCCCCTAAGACAGCCCCCAAGGCGACCCCCAAGGCTAAGCCTGTGAAGGTGGTAGTCCCCCGCACTGCAGCGGTGGTGCTGACCCTCAAGGAGAGGGCACAGAGGGGGGGCAAGGACGCCACCTACACACAGGTGATGGAGTGGGCCAAGGCCGGGGTCAGGTTGGCTGACCTCGGACTGGAGTCGGTCCAAATGAGGACGACGATGACCGGCTCCAAAATGTTGGAAATCAGGGGGGAAACCCCGGACGCCACCGCAGACCGCATGGCGGAAAAACTGCGGGAGGTAGTGGGGGACGTGGCAGACATCACCCGGCCTATAAAATATGCCGAGCTCAAACTGGCGGGGCTCGACGAGACCGTAGGCCGGGATGAGATAGCGGCGGCCATCGCAGTCATGGGGGGCTGCGACGTGGCCCATGTCAGGGTAGGGGCCCTTAGGGAGAAATCCTTTGGGCGGGGCACCGTCATCCTGCGGTGCCCAGCGACTGCCGCCAAGGCCATCGCAAAGGAGGGCCGAATCCAGGTGGGGTGGGCGAAGGCCACCGTGACGCCCCTTGTGGCCCTGCCCATGCGCTGCTTCAAGTGCATGGCGCTGGGCCACACCAGGGCCACATGCCCTTCCACAGCGGAGCACGGGGCCAAGTGCTTCCGCTGCGGCGAGGAGGGGCACCGCGCGGCCAGCTGTGAGGGCACGCCAAAGTGCGCAGTATGCGCGGAAGCGGGCAGGCCTCATGGCCATGTAATGGGTGGGGAGAAGTGCGCCCCGCCCAAGGTTAGGGGGAAGACCCGTGTGACCCAGGGCAACACCCCCAAGGATGGCAGCCCGACGGGGCAAGAGGAACTCGTAATGCAGGTGTCCTAATGCCAGTACACCCGCATTACGAGCTCCTACAGACGAATGCGAACCACTCCGCCCGCGCTCAGGACCTGATTATGCAGGTCATGGCGGAGTGGGGCATAGCGGCAGCTGTAGTGGCAGAGCCATATTATGTCCCCCCCCAACCTAATTGGGCGGGGTCAAGGGACGGAAAAGTGGCTGTGGTGGTCCCAACGGCCGGAACCTTCCCCCCCCTCTACAAAGTAGAGGAAGGAATGGGATACGTGGCGGTCAGATGGGGTTCGACAGTGGTCATTGGGGTGTATTTCTCCCCCAACAGGCCACTGTCCGACTTTGAGTCCTTCCTGGAGGACCTGGGGAGGGTGGTTGGTAGGGCCGCCCCGGCTCAGGTTGTGGTAATGGGGGATCTGAACGCTAAGAGCGTAGCGTGGGGATGCCCCCACACAGACCCCAAAGGGGCGGCTCTGCGGGACTGGGCGGTGGCCACTGGGCTCGAGGTGGCCAATCAGGGCGCAGCTAATACGTGTGTGCGTCGGCAGGGGGGGTCTATCGTGGACGTTACGTTTGCGACCCCTGCCCTAGCCACACGGATAGCAGATTGGCGCGTCCTAGAGGACGTCGAGACCCTCTCCGACCACAGGTATATACGGATGAGGGTCTCCGCCTCGCTGCTGCCACAGCCGCAGCCATTGGCGAACGGCAGGTCCAGCTTCCCGCGGTGGGTGCTCACGAGATTTGACTCGGGCATGGCTGAGGAGGCCGCAGTGGTGGAGGCGTGGTGCGCCCCCCCACCTAGCACCTTGGAGGTGGATGAGAAGGCGGCCCGCTTCCGCGAGTCACTCACTGCGGTGTGTGACGCTGCCATGCCCCGGGTCCGAAAGATGCCGGCTAAACCGAGGGTCTACTGGTGGTCGGACGAGATCGCGGCTCTCCGAACCACCAGCAACCGTGCCCGCCGCGCCTATACCCACTGCCGGCGGAGGCGGCACACGGACGAGGAGGAGGAGCGCCTCTACAGGGCTCTGAAGGAGGCGAAGGAGGCGCTCCAAACGGCCATATCCAGAGCCAAGGACCAGGCACATGAGGAGTTCCTGGCCACACTAGACAGGGATCCATGGGGGCGTCCGTACAAGGTTGTACGGAACAAAATGAAGCGCGCCCCCCCCCATGGACTCCCTGGAGCCGGAACTCCTAAACAGGGTGGTGGAGACCCTGTTCCCATCGGCGCCGGACTTTGTTCCACCAAGGATGTCGGCCCCCTTGGAGGAACCAAATGAAGAGGAAGTCCCAAGGCTGAACGACGACGAGTATATGATGGTCGTCGACCGGCTCCGGGTGTGCAAGAAGGCCCCGGGGCCGGATGGGGTGCCGGCGAGGGTTATACCCGTCGCCCTAAAACACCTAGGGGGGCGCCTCAGAGACCTGTATGACGAATGTCTAGAGGTGGGGCGCTTCCCTAGTGTGTGGAAAGAGGGTCGGTTGGTTCTAATACCGAAACCTGGAGGCTCGCCGGACTCGCCCTCTGCCCATCGCCCCCTGGTCCTCCTCGACGAGGCGGGCAAATCGTTCGAGCGAGTGATAGCCTGCCGAATCCGCAGGCACTTACAGGAGGTCGGCCCAAACCTGTCGGACCGGCAGTATGGGTTCAGGGCCGGCCGGTCGACTATGGACGCTCTAGGGGCACTGAAGGAGTGCTGTGACCTGGCGGCCAGCAAAGGGGAAGGGGTAGTGGCGGTGTCCCTTGACATCGCCAATGCATTTGGCACCCTCCCCTATGCGGTGATAGAAGAGTCCCTCCGGTACCACCAGCTGCCGGGGTACCTGAGGAAGATCGTAGGGCACTACCTCGTGGGAAGGGTAGTGCTCTACGATCATGCTGGAAGGCGCAGAAGCCGACCCATGACCTGCGGCGTGCCCCAGGGTTCCGTGCTTGGCCCCCTGCTTTGGAACCTGGGGTTCGATTGGGTGATCCGTGGCGTGCAGCTTCCCCGCATGGCCACGATCTGTTACGCCGACGACACGCTCGTGGTCGTGCGGGGAAGGGATATGGGAGAGGCCCTGCGAAGGGCGGCGGTAGCGGCTCAGCTAGTCGTGGACCGGATTCAGGCACTTGGGCTCAAAGTGTCGGTCGCCAAGACGGACGCAATGGTGTTCGGGGCCCCCAGCTGGCGCATCCCGGCGGCCACCACGATCCCAGTAGGAGGAGAACCTGTCCAGGTCAAGGCCAATATAAAATATCTTGGCCTTGTCTTGGACAGGAAATGGGACTTCGGGGAGCACTTTCGCAGACTTGCTCCCCGCCTAGTCGGCACCGCCTCTGCGCTGGCGAGGCTATTACCGAATGTGGGTGGTCCGAGCGCGCCCTGCAGGCGGCTCTTTGCGAACGTAGTGCGCAGCATGGCGCTTTATGGGGCGCCAATTTGGGCGGACAGGCTATCGGCCAAAACCAAGGCCCTCCTGCGAAAACCGCAGAGAATATGCGCCATCCGTATCATCAGGGCCTATGTTACGGTGGCGCATATGGCGGCCTGCCTATTGGCCCGCACACCTCCGTGGGACATAGATGCCTCCGTGATGGCGGAGGCATACAAAGAGCAGAGGGAGGCTGAGGCGAGGGGTCACACACCAGCCCCTGAGGAGCTGAGGCACGCCCGCCGCATGACAGCGCGGAGAATGCGCGATAGATGGAAGAGCGAGCTGGAGGACAGCCGCTATGGAACGCGCACCATAGCGGCGCTCCTCCCCTCCCTCGACCTGTGGCTCGACAGAGAGTTTGGTACGCTGACGTACCACCTCGTCCAGATCCTGTCGGGCCACGGGTGTTTTGGCACCTACCTATTCCGCATCGGAAGGGAGGACAGCGCCCGCTGCCACAACTGCGGGGCGCTGGAAGACACAGCCCAGCATACACTCGAGGAGTGTCCCTGCTGGAGCTATGAGCGCCGCCAGCTCATGGCGGCTATTGGACGGCAGGACCTGTCACTCCACAGCATAGTTTCGGCTATGCTGGATGGGGGTGACGAGTCCTGGGAGGAGGTGGCTTCCTTTTGTGAGAGCGTAATGCTCCAAAAGGAAGCCGAGGAACGGGAGCGCGAGGAGTGTGTCCATGCGCCCCCGTTCCGGCGCAGACGAACGGGGCGAAGGCGGCGGCAGTTTGCTGCCCGCCTGAACCCTTAGTGGGACCAGCGGGTTGGGGACGGGGGTCCTCCACCTGCATTGCACGGTCCCACACGTCTGGGGGCGGAGTCGAAGCATTGCGACTCCTCCCTCCTTGGTGAGGTAGCCCCGGTGATTTTAACCAAAGCCGGGGCAGGCTGGGGGGCGTCGTCGGCTCGAATCCTCGGGATCCCACGGCGCCTACCTAAACCCAGCGAGCGGACAATGCCGTCGTGTTTTTAGTGGGTATGCTCCCCCCTCCCCTTCCCGCAGGGGAAGAGGACGGGGGAGAGAGCCCCACATAACCGCCCGCCCCCCCCCGGGGACGGGGGTACTCGTAAATGGGTTTTCACGACGTAAAAAAAAAAAAAAAAAAAAAAAAAAAAAAAAAAGGTTAGGTTAGGTTAGGTTAGGTTAGGTTAGGTTAGGTTAGGTTAGGTTAGGTTTTTTTTTTTTTTTTTTTTTTTTTTTTTTTTTTTTTTTTTCTTTTTACCCCTGATGTGAGGGTCAGAGTCGTTCTTTTCTCTGTTCGGATTATTTTTCTTTTATTCTTATTTTCTTTTCAGTAATTACAATATAACAATTACAATGGGTTACAGCTATCTTACTTCTAACATGGATCTGCGATCAACACTAACAATCTCCTAGCCATAGAATTTTTGACACATCGATCGAAAGATTTATCTAACTTAGCAAATACATTACATAACTCTTAATCATACTCTATACCAGTTTATGTCTATGTAGTTTACACACACAACTAAACAGCTTTAAACAGTTAACAGTAATATACAATTATATTATGGAAACTCAGTTTCTATGCTGTTTTGTTTCTTGTTATGACTTGAGTCGCTATTTTCATGCAGTATTTTAGAAATTTTTCACTGATATTTTTATTTGCTACGATTTCGTTTATCTTGTCATGCTTTATCTCAATGTCTAGTTCTTGTTCCACCTCCTGTCTTTCTTTCCCGTACACTGGACATTCCACCAAAAGGTGCAGTATTCCCTCACTAACTTCAGGGTCGCAGATGCACGACGGGTTCTCCTTGCACTTGAACCGGTTCAGGTACTCTGAGAACCCGCCGTGCCCCGTCATTATTTGGACCATTATTGCGCTTGGGTTTATCTTTTTTACCAACCTGTAGGCCTCGATTGCGTCAGGAAAAAAGGCTTTCGTCACAGATGCCGTTTCCCCTTCGATATATCTCCGGTTCCACTCGTCAAGCGATTCCATTCGGATCTGTCGCTTGACGAATGAGACCGGACACACATCGTAATCCGGTTTTTTCTTGATGTTTAGCGCGGCGTTCTTAGCGAGTTCGTCTGCTCTTTCGTTTCCCTCCAGCCCCACGTGAGCCTTTACCCAGCACAGCTTGACGGTTTTATTCTGTTCCTTGGCCAGTTTCAGACTTCCTCTTGTCAGGACTGCAAGGGGGTGGAGGGAAGCACCGTTGGCCACGGTGTCCAAGGCCGCCCGTGAGTCACAATAGACGGTGCACTCCGGTGCCGCGCTCCGAAGGGTTTGCTTAACTGCTTCCGACAGTGCCAGCAGCTCGGCCTGATAGACGGTGCAATAGTCTGCCAGTTTTAGCTTCCGGTTTCTTGTCTCTGCGCCGCTACTCCATACGGATATGGCGGCGCCGACTTTTCCCTGGATTTTACTTCCATCGGTAAATATTTTAAGACCACTCATGTCAGTTTGGCTGATGTCTGCACCGTCTGCCAGGCATGAGTACCTGGTTCCCTCTTGTTCCATGGGGTGTACGGCCTCCGCACAGGGAATCGGCCTCTCCAGTTCTCTGTCTCCTATAATGCTTTGTTCGTAGCCTTTCTTTATTTTGAAGAGTGATGCTGCTTCTCGGATCCTGATGTCCAGTGGAAGCAGCCCAGCGAGCACCAAGCCAGAGTTCAATGAGACCGTTCTATACGCCTTGATGATTTTTTGAACAAATCCACGCTGCACTGCGTTTAGCTGCTTCTGGACACCGAGTTTGCTGGTTGCAGGCGCCCACGCTCCCGCCGCGTACATGACCACCGGCTCAATTACCGCCATATATATTGTCCTGATTACCTCCGGTTGCAGTCCCCAGTGGATTTTTGCTGCTTTCGACAGTTGCTTGTACAGGTTTGTCGCCTTCCGGCAGACATTCGATACATGTTCATTAAACGTCAGCTTGTCATCCACTGTGAGGCCAAGGATCTTTATGTCTCTGGACGGTGCAATGTCTACCCCGCCCATGCTCAGAGATGGGGTGTCATACTTCAGTTTGTTTGTGATGACCATCGCTTTTGTTTTGTGTGGTGCAAATTTTAACTTATTTTTGACTCCCCATCTCCGAACATGCTCGAGGGCGGCATTCGCCCGTGCCTGGACCTCTAAGGCCGTTTTCCCGGAGACAATCAGGACAACATCATCAGCAAAAGCCTGACAATAGTGGCCCCGGTTTTCCAGCTCCTTGAGTAGTGGGTCCAGGAGAAGATTCCAGAAGGTTGGTCCTCCGATAGATCCTTGCACGCACCCCTTTGTCGTTGATCTGGCACACTCCGACCCCGCATATCGGACCCTCACCCGCCTATCCGACAGATAACTGTCGACCAGGAGCCTCAGGTTTCCCGGGCATCGGGTCTCCGCGAGCCTGCAGCGCATTGCGGGCCACCATGCGCCATCGAAGGCCCCCTCTATGTCAAGTGACACTAGTGTTATTAAGTCCTTTTGTTTCAGTCTGTCTTTTAGTTCTTTTATCATGACATAGAGGGCGTCCTCGGTGCCGCGCTGTGGAGTAAATCCAAATTGTCGAGCACTCATTCCCGGCAGGATGTACCATCTCATCCTTCTGACCAGCATCTTTTCTAGGATCTTCCCCATGACAGGCAACAGCCCAATCGGCCTGTGGGACTTGGGGTGCGTGTAATCATCCTTCCCCGCCTTCCTTAGCACTACCACTACAGCCTCCTTCCACGCGGTGGGGAAGTGGCTTAAACTGAGGCACTTGTTCATCAGTGACAGGAACATTTCGGGGTCCAGGGCCACAGCCGCACCACAAATGTCCGCTGTCAATCCGTCCAGTCCCGGGGCCTTCTTTGGGTTAAAACTAGACGCAGCCCACTGCAATTCCTCGCCTGTGAATGGTGGGTCGCATGATTCACCATGCGCCCCCTCATTCACTTTTTTCGCTAGTGCTCTCACTTGCATGTGGTCTGCGTTATCCCCGTCCTCTTCATCCTCAGGATAGAAGGTTTCCGCTAGCAATCTAGCCGACTCTTCGCCCTCCAGGACTCTTCCGTTCCAGACCAGCGGCGCGTCCTCTCCTCTTGTACTTGTGCGTCCTATCACCCTGTAAATCCCGTCCCACATGCTCTCGCGGTCCTGCTTTTCGCAGAAGCTCTTCCAGCTTGCGGTCTGAGCCTTCTTCACCTCGAGTTCGTAGGCCTCCTTTGTTTGTAGGTATTGCTCCACTACTCTTGCCCGGCGCACAGGTGCTGCGCATCTTATCCTACGCTTTTTAGTTGCGACTTCTTTTTTCTGTTTTTCCAGGTCCGCATTCCACCATGGAAAACCCGGCTTTTTCCTGTTTCCTGCTTTGGGGATAGACTGATCACTGGCCTGTTGTATTGATCCTGTAAGTATTTTAACTATTTGTTCTAAATTATTTGTGTTATCGATTTTTTCTATATTTGTTTTGTTTAATTTTAAGTCTGTCCAAATTTGAGTCAGTTTCTCACGAAACTCACTCCAATTTGCCTTTTTTGTGTTGTAGATTCGTGTTGTTTTTTGTATATCTATCCCTTTTGTCTTTTCCAGGTTTACTTCGAAGAAGATGGCGTTGTGATCCGAAGACGTCATGTCCCCGACAACTCTCCAGTTATCCACGTGCCCGAGCAAGTTCATGGAGCAAGTGGTAATATCGACGCAGCTAGTGTAGCGCTTACCTCCTCTAATGGTGTCGAAAGTCGGCTCAGATCCCCTGTTAAGCACCTGCATCTCCCACTCCTCAAGCATTCCCGCTAGCAAATCCCCCCTATGGTCAATCCTGTCACTTCCCCACCACGTGTTCCAAGCATTTACATCCCCTCCCATTATCAAGTTCCTGGTCCCAATTTCCCTTATTATTTTTTCCATCCATTCGGTGTACGGTTCGATTTCCCTATCCCCCTCCAGATAAACCGAGACCACTCCCAGCTCCCATGAGCCAGTTCTCAACTTCACTACTGTGATGTTCTCAGTCGTGAGGTTTGGACACAAGGTAATGTCAATGTCATTGTTAAACAACGCGACGGCGCTTTTATTCACTCTGTCTCTGTTTTGGTCACACTGTATAACTCTGACTCCTGGGTAGTTTTTCATCCTCCCCACACTCCCGATGTATGGCTCCTGGATCATCACAACATCCACCTTCCTTTTGCACGCTTCTATTATCATTTCAGCAGTCGCTATCTCACTTCTCTGGAGGTTCGCCTGCGCAAACAGATAACGGCCGTTGTTCTCCGGAACCACCTTAGCAATAAGCGACCGTTGCCCTAGCCAGTTCGTCCCATCGCCTCCTTATCGAGCATTCACTGCTAAAGGCGTTGTGGCCACGGTTTACCAACTTTGCTTGCGCACAGTTAATACAAGCAGGCACCTCGCCTGCCAGCATCCCGGGGCACTCCGCCCTTAGATGTGGCCCTCCACAGTGACTGCACAAGTCTGCTGGCTCCTTGCACATCTTCCTCCCGTGACCATAGCCCAAGCATCTAGTGCACTGCACCAACGGAGACTGGTCCTCAACCGACACCCTTTGGAGGTCTATGCGCAGTTTCCCAGTGTCCAGGGCTCTCCTCCAAATAACTGGCGAGACTGTCAGGACCACATGACAACTGTGAGGGTTTCTAGCTCTGCGCCGGTATTTGATTTTTACTCTATCTTCCTCGTCCTTGAGGCCGTCAAAAACCTCCCGGTTCTGGTTCCTGAAGGCCTTTAAAACATCATCGTCACTATGTATCTTCAATACATCCCTCAGCATCAGGAGCGGGTCCTTGTTTGTGACGTCCTCAACGACGAGATGTTCCCCAGCCGTTCGGAGACGCTCCCTGACCTTCTTCCTTTCCTGTTCCGAGTCGCAGCCCATTATTATCTTCCTATCCTTTCCCTTCCTGACCTTTTCCACCCTTATCCAACCCTCTTTCGCATCCACCGCTCTCCTGACCCTCTCCAGCACTTCATCACCCGTTTCCTCCTGAATCTCCGAGGTTATTATCACCGAGTGTAGGGCCTTCGGTTCCGGGGCTGGATTTCTTGTCTGTATTGCGGCTGGTCTGGTTGCGAGGGTTTCCTTCTGCCCATCTATGGCCTCTCGTATTTCCTCCAGTTTTTTCTGTTGTTCCTGGAGTAGGCCCGTCTGTTCCTCAATCCGGCTTAATATCCGGCTATACTCTACCTCTCTTTCCTTCCCCTTCCCTTCTTCCCTTCCGTTATCTGACCCTCCTTCTCCTCCTCCCTTTTGCTCCTTTGCCTTTTTTCCAGGTTTCGTCCCTTCCTCCTGTTGGAGTTCAGCCTCCTTTACCAACTGGTAGAGTCGCTCGACCATCAGGATCGCGTCCTGTTTAATGTCCGTCCTCAAGTTTCTCGCTTCGTTAAGCCTGGTCTTCGCTTTCTTGAGGCAAGCCCTAGCCTCTGCTGTTTTGGTGGCATATCTCTCAGGCTTTTTCGGCGGTGTCACAACAAAAGTTTTGTCCACTGATTTCCTCCTGGTTCCGGCGGAGGGCGCCGCTGTCTCCCCAGTGGACTCCCGCGAGGTCGAGGTCGAGAACTTGGTCTTTTGCTTGCGGGGAGGCTCCGGTGTTTTTACCTCCTTTTGTGGGGAGGGATCAGAAGTGCTTTGTTCTGGTTTTCCCGCCTCCCAACCTCCAATACTGCGCCTCACGAAAGACGCCTGCGTCGGTCTCTCCATTCCGGCCTGGGGCTGAGAGACTGGTTCCTCGCTTGGTTTAGATGGAGTCCGGAACATATTCTGGCTCGCTGCCTTCCTCTTACAAACGTGATAGCCTGATGACTATTTTACACCAGGGGTAGTGCGTGTTCTACACGTGGATCAAGTAGACAATAAGGAGAGCAATAAGCGACAAAACACAATAAAATAGTAGCTTGTGAAGGCAGCTGTAAAGGGGCTACCTGTCAAATTATGGATAACAGTATTTTGTACAATAATTTAACTGAAAGTCAACTTATATCTATTCGACTCTACCTAGAGTCGGTCTTTTGTCAGAATCAATCTGCACTATCGAAATGCAAGTCTTTATCTACTGCAGATCTAAAATATTAATAAAAATTATACGATTTATGTCGTGGAGCCTTTTCGGCTCTATGTAGAGCAACGTCTCCCTACTCAAAGAATAGCTCTCCCCGAGCCCTGCACGGGGACACCAAGCACGCCCCGCTAGCCCCAAGGGATCCGGAGATACGACCGGTTTTAATTTTCGGTATCAGAACCAAGATGGCCGCCGAAAACCGATACCAGGCCGTATCTCAGGAACTACCGGGCCGATCAGCTCGCGCTTCGGCTCGTTCTCCTGGGCTCGACGAGCTCTACCCTCCGGGACTATTTCCAGCTCTCGAATATTTTAGGTGCCGAAACCGGTCGGGACCTTTCTGGCTCGGTCTTGGGTAAACCCCCAATGTCCTCGGTGAAAATCCCGAGTCTCTACGACGTCAGGTTGCGGAGCTATGCCCGTTTTAAATTTTTCAAGATGGCGCCTGAACTGTCAAACTCGAAGTTTGATCGCCGATAACTCCGCTTCCCGAAGCCGCAGAATGTCGGGGTTTTGGGCTATAATAGAATGTTGACCCCCTCTGTCCAATAAGACCTTGTCCAGGGTCCGAATTTCCACGGTCCCCGATTTCCCTAAATTTAGGGGGGGGGGATAGAGGTCACGGTCCTCGTGCCAACTGTGAAAACCGCGATTTCCTAAGGCCTCCCGTTGCCGAGATATTGCGTTCCAAAGTGAAACAAGATGGCCGCCGAACTGTCAAAGTGCAACTTTGACAGCCGATATCTCCGCAACCAGAGGCCGCAGGAAGACCGGACTTTCACTGTCGTGTCTGGCTTGGTCTCCTCTGTTGGACGAGGGTAATTAGAACGCAAAATAATTGTTTGCGAGATATCCGTCTCAAACCAGTCACGACCGATAGAGTAGTGTGTGGCCCGAGTACCTGTGGAAATCCGGTCACTCTAGGTTGTATAGTTCTCGAGTTATAAATATCTTAAGTTTGATACCATAAAAAACAAAATGGCGGAAATGTGGTATCTCGTCGTTTTAAGCTTTGGGCGACCCTGGTTTTGGGTTTGTCCAATGTATAACTATACTCTATAACTAATTCTGGTATAAAAAACCGATTATTTTTATTATTTTGGAAAATATAGGAAAAAAATGAAAAAAATTGAATAACTCGAGTTCTATTCGACCAAAAATTTTGAAAAAATCACAGAATATTTGTCGCAGGAGCGCCCGTATATATAAATAGTAAACAGAATTTATTTCATACAATTATTTTGAATTATTAAAGAAAAACCAAAATTTTGAAAAATAATGTCTCTACCACAGGATTTTCACTCGAAAATTTTGAAACTTGGTGTACAGCTTCTTCTGATTAGCGCGCAACAGATAATTGAAGAAAAACTATATGTTGTCGATTTAGTCTTCGAGATATTTAGGTGCAAAGTTTGAATTTTGTAAAGTCAATTAAAAATAAATCAAGGTAGGTAAAATTCTGCAACTTGCGTTTTCCGAGTCCTGGAACAGTGGTACTCCTACTCTCCAAATTTCAGCCTCCTCACGCCACGGGATCGATGACCACGCCGCCACGCGGTAGTTGTTTTTTTGGCGATTGTACTTCGCCTGTTTGAGGTAGAGTGATGCACGATATGTCGTCTTGTGGGGCCCGTTAAGGCGCTCCTGGCGATGTATCGCCCGTCAAAATCCGTGCACTGTATCACTTTTTATTAAGGGTTTTAGGTCTTATAACCTCACTTTTTGACAGTTTTTGACACTTTGCCGCTACGGGCGAACACTGGTGCTGCTTCACAATACACAACCGTGTGCGGGGCACAATTACGCACTTTTCAACACTAATTTCGTCACGATCGGATAAGAAAAACCCACTTTTTCGATTATTTTTCGACGGAGCAACGTGGAAACGTGGTGTTTTCGACTGCGGACGGGGCGCAACTGGTTAGGTTAGGTTAGGTTAGGTTAGGTTAGGTTGAGGGAAAATTTTGGTGCATTTCGGAGTCCACACTTTCGTAAATCACTAAAATTTATCACTTGCGGTTGCGTTTTTGCTGTTTTCTTGAGCTCATTGCCTTCTGCTTTAGCTGGTCGATTTTTTGGCGTTTTTTCCAAGTTTCTAGCTTCTCTAGAACTTACAAAATTAATTTTTGGAATTTTATGCCCAAACCTCTTCAAGGTTTGCGGTCTCTAAAATTTCACATTGTTTGTTTACGTTTTTTCAAAAATTCATAATTAATTCCTGGCTTAACTTTTTTTAGATTTTCTTGTTTTGGGGGATAGAGGAAGGGTAGCTCTGTCGTCCGCTGGTTTCCGAAAAATTTTTGGACTTACCATCCAGAAGTTATTCGGAAACCTAACTTCGGCAACATTGCTATTACTTTTTCCACAGGCGCACACGACTTATTTTTTAAGTTTGTCGGCAACTTAAAAAATTCGTTGCGGCTGTGTCAGGGCGGTCAGAGATTTGATACTTATAGGGTCGTATAGGGGGTAGTTTGCGCCGCCTAACGGCACCCCACACGACCCCGTAGGTATCATAGTCTCGTGTGAATCTGGGGAAAACTACCAATTTTTTCATAAGTTGGTAATTTTCCACGGCTCACACTTGACCGTTTTTAGTTAGGTTTTGCCCTTCTGGCGAAACCACTCGGTAAGGGGGGGTTTTTATAGGCGGGTGGGGGGTTATTGCCCAAGAGGCATCGGGGGGGTCACTCCGATCATGAATCGGAAGGGGGGGGGGGGGAGTTACGGGGGATCGTAACTCGGGAGTTGGGGCCGGGGATATCTCGGGAACGGCCGAGATTGGGGGGGGGGGGTAGTATGGGGGGGGGGGGAGGCCGGTTCGTCGGCTGTCAGCGACGGTGGTCGCGACCCCTGCCCGTCGAGCGGTTCAGCCGCAGGGAATTTTTTCCCGGGTCCGGCCGGATTCCGTCTGGCGTTTTCGGGGAAAGGTCGGGGGGGGAAAAAGGGGCAAGTTGGGTCCCTTTTTTCTGAGGTCGCGGCGGAAACGACATCCATGTCGGAGGCCTGCGACGGGGGGGAGGACTACTTGGGTAGGCCGGTCGAGATGGTCGACCTATCCGAGACCTCCGACACGGAGCGGGACATGAGGGGGGCGGTAGCCTCGAAGTTCTTCGCGGGGAACGCGAGGGGGGGGGCGGAGAAAGCCTCCCTGAAGAGAGGATCGTCCGACCGGACGGTAGGAGCGGTCGAGGTGCCCGTAAAGGTTGCCTCGAGCACCAGGGGGGGGAAGGGGAAACGCCCCATGGGGGCCTACGCCTTCATGGCGGCGGCCAGGCGTGAAATGGAGGGACTGGGGTCGGACGGGGACTCGGCCGACTTCGAAGAGGCGAGGGGCGATACAACGTACCGCCCCAAAACCTACACCCACCGCGGGCGAAAATCGCCCCCCAAAGGGGCTGAGCTGGAAGAGGAGCTCAGGGCCCCTCAGACGAAGACGCGCGAGGAGCTGGCCGCAACTGCACTTCGCAACGTTCTCTCTTTCCGAGGGAACGTTGCCAAGTGCAGCAACGTCAACGGCCGCATCAAGGGCCTCCTACAGGACGCGGCGGACGAGGCCATGGCGGCCATAGAGGAGCTCCGGGTGATGTCCGCCTCGGAGGAGCAGAGGCGCCTCAGAGCGGACAACAACAGGCTCTCCAGAGAGCTGGAGAATGTCCGCTCTGAACTGCGGGCCTTCAAAGAGGCCTACAACGAGGCCCGGGGCACCGCAGCAAGGAGGGAGCCCCAACCGGACATCGGGGGGGGCATAAAGGAGGCCGTGGAAGATCTCCGGCGGGACCTCCTCACATCTCTAGGCGGGATGTTAAACGCCCGCCTGGGGGAGCTGGAGTCCCGCCTCCCGCCGGAGCCCGTCCTGCGTCCGCCCCTAGCGGTGGACAAGAGGACGCCGCCGCCCCCCCGCCCCAGGGCCCAGTCCGGCCTGGTGGGGGAGCCGAGAAGGGAGCCGCCCAAGGCGGCCCCCAGGACGGCCGGGCAGGCAGCTGCCCCAAGGCCCCCCCCAACCCCGCCAGCCCAAAGTGGCCAAAAGGCGGGGCCAAGGGCTGGGCCCAAGCCGGCCCAGGGGCCCAAGAAGGCTGCGACGCGGCCAAACCATGCGCCGCCCAACCCCCCCACCACGGCGGGGACCAGCCGTAAGAGCGGCCCCCAGCCGCAGGCCGCTGCCCCCGAGGGCACCCCCCCGCCCCAGGAGCAATCCTGGGCGACGGTGGCCCGAAGGGGGAAGAAGGCGGGCCCTACCACCCCAAGAGCCCCCCCCAAGCCGGCCCCGACACCCAAGCCGGTGAAGGTAGTGGTCCCCACCACAGCGGCCATCGTACTGACGCTGAAGGCGGGGGCCGAAAGAGATGGCAAAGAGGCCACCTACCCAAGTGTGATGGCCTGGGCAAGGGGGGGGATAAAGCTCCCGGACTTCGGCCTAGAGGCGGTCCGGATCAAGACCGCCCAGACCGGAGCAAAGATGCTGGAGGTGGGGGGGACCACCCCCAGTGCCACCGCCGACCGCCTCGCGGCCAAGCTCCGCGAGGTGGTGGGGGACGTGGCGGAAGTCACCCGCCCCACCAAGTCCGCTGAGCTCCGGCTCACTGGGCTGGACACATCGGTGGGGCAGGGGGAGATCGCGGCGGCGGTCGCAGCAAAAGGGGGATGCGAGGCGGCCCTCGTAAAGGTGGGGGCCGTCTCAGAGAGGGCGTGGGGCCGGGGCACCGTAATCATACGGTGCCCAGCGATGGCGGCCAAAGCCATTGCAAAGGACGGCCGCCTCCAGATTGGCTGGTCGGTGGTGACGGCGACGCCCCTGGTGCCCCTCCCAATGAGGTGCTTCAAGTGCATGGCGCTGGGGCACACAAGGGCGACGTGCCCCTCCGCGGCGGAACACGGTGAGAAATGTTTCCGCTGCGGAGAGGAGGGGCACAGGGCAGCGGCCTGCACGGCCAGGCCCAAATGTGCCGTATGCACCGATGCGGGCCGGCCAGCGGGCCACGTAATGGGCGGGGAGAAGTGCTCCCCGCCCAAGGTGAGGGGGAAGACCGGAGCGACCCCGGTGCGCACCCCCACAAACGGCCCTAGGGCAACGGAGGAGTCAATGATGCAGGTGTCATAAATGCCCAGACACCTGCATCACGAGCTCCTTCAAGGGAACGCCAACCACTCCGCGAGAGCCCAGGACCTGTTCATGCAGGTCCTCGCGGAGTGGCGCGTTTCCTTGGCGGTTATCGCCGAGCCCTACTGTGTCCCCCCCCAGCCAAACTGGGTTGGGGACACCAACGGCTCGGTCGGCGTGGTTGTGCCGACATCCGGCGCCAGGGGGCTCACCCTTAGGGCAAGGGGGCCTGGTTTTGCGGCGGCGAACTGGGGGGAGGTCGTGGTGGTGGGAGTTTACTTCTCCCCCAACAGACCCCTCCCAGAGTTTGAGAGGTTCCTGGACGACCTTGAGCAAGTCGTCCAGAGGGCAGCGCCGGCGCAAGTGGTCCTTATGGGGGACTTCAATGCCAAGTGCCACGCATGGGGTTCCCCCATAACGGACGCGAGAGGGGCGGTGCTGAGGGACTGGGCCGCGGCGCTGGGCCTGGTCCTCCAGAATAGGGGACGCGTCGACACGTGCGTCCGGTGGCAGGGGGGGTCGATCGTGGACCTGATGTTCACGACCCCCGCCATCGGCCAGCGCGTGTCAAACTGGCGCGTCCTGGAGGAGGCGGAGACCCTGTCCGACCACCGGTTCATCCGGTGCAGGGTCTCCGAAGCGCCCCCCGGGCCGCAAGCTCGGGCGGCGGGTGGAGGAGGGAGAGGGGGAGGGCTCCCCAAATGGGTGCTCTCCCGCCTCGATCGGGACCGGGCCGAGGAGGCGGCCATTGTCCGCGCGTGGTGTGTCGACCCCCCGAGCTCCATGGGGGTCGAGCACAGGGCCGCCAGGTTCAAGGAGGACTTGGCGGCAATCTGTGACGCCGGGATGCCGCGGGCAAGCGGCCGCGCCCCGCCCAGAAACGGCGTCTACTGGTGGTCCCAGGACTTGGCCGTCCTGAGGGCCGCCAGCGACCGAGCGCGCCGGAACTTCACCCGGTGCCGCCGGCGGGCAACCGTAGTGCCGGGTGAAGAAGAGCGCCTCTTGGCCGAGTTGCGCACGGCCAAGCAGGCGTTCGCCGCCGCAATAGGCGCGGCCAAAGACCGCGCCTATACGGAGTTCTTGGCGGAGTTAGACGCCGATCCGTGGGGGCGCCCGTACCGAATGGTGCGGGCGAGAATGAAGCTGGCGCCCCCAACGGAGGAAATGGAGCCGGCACTGCTCGAGCGGGTGGTCGAGGGGCTATTCCCCGATAGCCCCCCCTTCGACCCCCCGCCCATGGCCCCTCCGGATGCGGAGCCCGACGGAGCCGCCCTCACGGTCCCCCCCGTCACGGGGGAAGAGATGGCGGCAGTAAGGGCCCGCCTAAAAGGGCGGAGAAAGGCCCCAGGGCCTGATGGCGTTCCGGGGCGAGTACTCCACCTCGCCCTGGAACACCTGGACGAACGCCTCCAGGCCCTCTTTACGGCCTGCCTAGAGGCTGGCCACTTCCCGGCCACCTGGAAGATGGGCCGCCTAGTCCTCCTGCGAAAGGAGAGTCGTCCGCCGGACTCTCCGTCCGGCTACCGCCCGCTGGTGATGCTGGACGAGACGGGCAAGCTCCTCGAAAGAGTTGTAGCTGCCCGAATCGTCCGCCACCTAGCGGAGGAGGGGCCGGATATCTCGGTAAACCAATTCGGGTTCAGGGTAGGGCGGTCCACGATGGACGCCCTATCCTCCCTGAAAGGGTTTACCGAGGAGGCGGCGAGGGGGGGGCAGGGGGCGTTAGCTGTCTCGTTGGACATTGCTAACGCCTTCGGCTCCCTCCCCTTCGGAGTGATAGAGGAGGCGCTCCGGTACCACGGGGTGCCCCTCTACCTCCGGAGGGTTGTGGGGCACTACCTGAGCGATCGGGTAGTGCTCTACACGGGGAGGGGGGGGATAGTGAGGAGGAGGCGAATGGCCAGTGGGGTCCCGCAGGGGTCGGTGTTAGGACCCCTGCTGTGGAATCTCGGATTCGACTGGGCCATTCGCGGGGAGGTGCTGCCCCGGATGGCGGTCATCTGCTATGCAGATGACACGCTGGTCGCCGTCCGGGGCACCACGTGGGAGGAGGTGAGGAGGAGGGCGGAGGTGGGTGCTACCCTTATCACCCGCAGGATTGGGGCCCTCGGGTTAAGGGTAGCACTGCCCAAAACCGAGGCCCTCGTCTTTAGGGGGCCAAGGTGGCGGGTGCCGCACGGCGCGGTGTTGCGCGTGGCGGGAGAGGCCGTCGAAATTAAGGCCCAGATAAAATATCTGGGCCTTACCCTCGACGGCCGGTGGAGGTGGGAGGCCCACTTCCGGGACCTCATCCCCCGGATAGTGGGCGCGGCAGGGGCACTGAGCCGCCTCCTGCCGAACACGGGCGGGCCGGACGCCCCTTGCAGGCGCCTCTACGCAGGCGTCCTGCGATCGATGGCGCTGTACGGGGCGCCCATCTGGGCCAGTAGCCTGTCGCGGGAGGCGAAGGCGCTACTCCGCCGGCCGCAGCGCATTATTGCCACGCGGATGAGCCGGGCCTACCGCACGGTAGGCTGGCAGGCGGCCGGCGTGATCGCGGGCTCCCCCCCCTGGGAGCTGGTGGCGGAGGCCCTGGCGGGGTCACACACAGCCAGGGCCGAAAGGAGGGCCCGGGGCGACTCATCGCTCGCCCCGGCAGAACTAGCCCGTGCGCGGGAGGTCGAGATGGAAGGGGTCATGGAGCGCTGGGTGGATGAGCTACGGGATGCCGAGTACGGCACCCGAGCCATTCAAGCCATCCGCCCAGTGCTCCCAGAGTGGTGCGGGAGGGCCCACGGGTCCCTCACCTACCGACTCACGCAGGTACTGTCCGGGCATGGTTGCTTCGGGCGGTACCTCAAACGAGTCGGTAGGGAGGAGACGGCGTCGTGCCACGAATGCGGCGCGAGTGAGGACACGGCACAGCACACGCTGGAGCTGTGCCCAGCCTGGTCCCACCAGCGCCGCATTCTGGTGGCGACGATCGGCGGCGACCTTTCACTTCCCGGCATAGTGTACGCCATGGTCGGGAGTGAAAGGTCCTGGGAGGCCGTCGCCTCCTTCTGCGAGGAAGTCATCTCGCAGAAGGAGGAGAGGGAGCGGGAGCGCGAGAATGACCCCCTCGCCCCCCCGCTCCGGCGCAGACGAACGGGGAGGAGGCGGCGGCAGTTCGCCGCTGCCCTCCCCTAGTGGAGCCTGCTGGCGGGGGATGGGTGATCCCCTGCTAGCCCGTAGAGGCCCACGAGTCTAGGGGGGGGCCAGGTATTCCCGGCCCCCCTCTCTTTGGCGCGGGAGCCCCGGCGTTTAGGCTGGGGCGGCCGGCGGGGCGTGCGTGGTGACACCATAGTTCTCCCACGGCGCCCCTCCAATGGCAGAGAGGGAATACCGGCGGTTTTTTAGTGGGTAGGCCTCCTCCGCTTCCCCCCGCTCGGGGGGGGGGGCCGGGGAGGAGAGTCCCACATAACTTCCGCGTCGTCCCCAAGGCGCGGTCGTATGCGTAACGCATTTTTCCGCCGCAAAAAAAAAAAAAAAAAAAAGGTTAGGTTAGGTTAGGTTAGGTTAGGTTAGGTTAGGTTAGGTTAGGTTGGGGTGCTATGTCGGAAACCTCCCCGAGAGCTCTAGCGTTACAGTTCCCTTCTATCAGGGGCTTTGGCCCCATGGGGGGGGAAGGGTAACGCTTAGGCCGGTGCACCCTGGGCAACAACGGCTGATTAAACCCCTCGTGGATTAGTTAGCTGGTGGCAAATATCCGACCTGGGGGGGTGGGGGGGTAGGGCGGGGCGAAGTATTATATTTATGTATATATATTTGGGCGAGGGCCGGGGCGAAAGCCCCTTGTTATCAAGGGAGGGAATAAGTTTAGGAGGGAAAAGGCGGGCGGTAGCTGCCGGGGAGCTGCTCTGCATCTGCGGCCGAGTAAAGTAACATTGAAAGGTAGCGCAGCTCTGCACCAAACCTGGAGGCGCCAAACGCCTTTTGGGAGGGAAGGGGAGCCTTGGGGAGACGAGGGCCAGAAGCGTTGGGTACTGTTGGGCCGAGCTGAGCTGCCTACTGAGTAGCCCCTCCCGCCGAGCTGTCCGACTCGGCCTGGAGCTGGCGAAAAGTAGGTATTGCTTTGCGGTTAGTTACCGGCAGGCCCTTCGTTCTCTGAGGGGGGGGAGCTTAGGGGGGGACGGGGCGGGCGGTAGCTGCCGGGGAGCTGCTCTGCATCTGCGGCCGAGTAAAGTAACATTGAAAGGTAGCGCAGCTCTGCACCAAACCTGGAGGCGCCAAACGCCTCGTACGGGGAGGGACGGGGGCGAGTCCAACCTTGTACCTGCTGTTCGCCCCGGGCGGGGAACGGAAGGGCGAGCCTCATGCTGGCGGCGGGCGAAAGCCTGCCGTCGAAGCGGTGCGTTCCGCAAGGGACGCGATCGCGGAGCGGAGTGACCTCGGTCATTTTCGGTCGGCACGTAACCTGGTCCGTAGGGCCGGGACCGTGGGCCGCCTGGTCTTTTTCAAGATAAGGGGGCCGCGAGGAGAAAACCTCTATAAAAATCCGGAGGAGCGACGTGACCTCGGTCACGGTCGGACGCCACGTAAACCTGGTCCGTAGGGCCGGGACCGTGGGCCGCCTCGTCTTTTTCAAGATAGGGGGGCCGCGAGGAGTAAACCTCTATAAAAATCACCAGGGCGGCGTGATCTCGGTCACGTCGGCCGGCACGTAACCCCGGCCCGCAGGCGCTGGGAACGTGGGCCGCTGAGGGGGCTACGAGGAGTCAACCTCTTTAAAAAAACAGACGGTCACCGGCGGGGGAGGGCGGGGAATCCGGAACCTGCATTCAACGGTGCCGTCGCCACCTGCCCCATCCCGGGGCGGCCAGTGGACGTTGCGGTGGTCACGGTGTTCGCCCGCAACGCCCGCAGTTCAAGGCCTGGAGGGAACGTGTGTGTTTTTAGACGGTAGGCCTCTCCCCTTCTTCCATAGGGAAGGCAGCGGCGAGATGGAGAGCCCGTCATACCTCCGTTCGTATGCTGCCCCGAGCGCGGAGATGCATAAGGCGCATTTTCCACACGTTAAAAAAAAAAAAAAAAAAAAAAAGGTTAGGTTAGGTTAGGTTAGGTTAGGTTAGGTTAGGTTAGGTTAGGTTAGGTTAGGTTAGGTTAGGTTAGGTTAGGTTAGGTTAGGTTAGGTTAGGTTAGGTTAGGTTAGGTTAGGTTAGGTTGGGTTAGGTTGGGTTAGGTTAGGTTAGGTTAGGTTAGGTTAGGTTAGGTTAGGTTAGGTTAGGTTAGGTTAGGTTAAGGCAAAATTTGATGTTCCTAAGGCAAAATTTGATGTTCCTAAGGCAAAATTTGATGTTCCTAAGGCAAAATTTGATGTTCCTAAGGCAAAATTTGATGTTCCTAAGGCAAAATTTGATGTTCCTAAGGCAAAATTTGATGTTCCTAAGGCAAAATTTGATGTTCCTAAGGCAAAATTTGATGTTCCTAAGGCAAAATTTGATGTTCCTAAGGCAAAATTTGATGTTCCTAAGGCAAAATTTGATGTTCCTAAGGCAAAATTTGATGTTCCTAAGGCAAAATTTGATGTTCCTAAGGCAAAATTTGATGTTCCTAAGGCAAAATTTGATGTTCCTAAGGCAAAATTTGATGTTCCTAAGGCAAAATTTGATGTTCCTAAGGCAAAATTTGATGTTCCTAAGGCAAAATTTGATGTTCCTAAGGCAAAATTTGATGTTCCTAAGGCAAAATTTGATGTTCCTAAGGCAAAATTTGATGTTCCTAAGGCAAAATTTGATGTTCCTAAGGCAAAATTTGATGTTCCTAAGGCAAAATTTGATGTTCCTAAGGCAAAATTTGATGTTCCTAAGGCAAAATTTGATGTTCCTAAGGCAAAATTTGATGTTCCTAAGGCAAAATTTGATGTTCCTAAGGCAAAATTTGATGTTCCTAAGGCAAAATTTGATGTTCCTAAGGCAAAATTTGATGTTCCTAAGGCAAAATTTGATGTTCCTAAGGCAAAATTTGATGTTCCTAAGGCAAAATTTGATGTTCCTAAGGCAAAATTTGATGTTCCTAAGGCAAAATTTGATGTTCCTAAGGCAAAATTTGATGTTCCTAAGGCAAAATTTGATGTTCCTAAGGCAAAATTTGATGTTCCTAAGGCAAAATTTGATGTTCCTAAGGCAAAATTTGATGTTCCTAAGGCAAAATTTGATGTTCCTAAGGCAAAATTTGATGTTCCTAAGGCAAAATTTGATGTTCCTAAGGCAAAATTTGATGTTCCTAAGGCAAAATTTGATGTTCCTAAGGCAAAATTTGATGTTCCTAAGGCAAAATTTGATGTTCCTAAGGCAAAATTTGATGTTCCTAAGGCAAAATTTGATGTTCCTAAGGCAAAATTTGATGTTCCTAAGGCAAAATTTGATGTTCCTTTGCGGTTACTGAGAAGGCAAAATTTGATGTTCCTTTGCGGTTACTGAAAGGCAAAATTTGATGTTCCTTTGCGGTTACTGAAAGGCAAAATTTGATGTTCCTTTGCGGTTACTGACGGCTAGCCTTGCGATTTTTTGGTGTTTATCGATTGGATTAGATTAAAGACGACCCCGGCTTTCATCCCCTGACTCGATTTCCACCCTCACTTGATATTTGGCTTTTGTATTACGGATTTCCGATTTTGCATACGAAATTTAGTTGGTTTAGAACGTTTGCTAACTTTTACTATTTGGCGCTTAATAACTTCGATACCCGGTGACCTACCCCCACCAAATTCCTGTGGTGGGTAGAGGAGGGGAAGAAGTTATTAAGTTGTTAATTAGCATAGCTAGCAACTAGCGGTTATTTAATTACAGATTTTTGAACTAAGGTCTAAAAATCTGCTAATTGAGTCGTTAAAGTTTTTGAGCAATCTATAAAACCCCTTATAGATTGCTCAAATTACGTCGTAAAGGCGTGATTTTGGTGGCGAAAGATAGGTTTTATTTTTCGCCCCATAATTGCCCTTTGCAGCGGGGGGGTATCTCCGCCCTGAAAGGAGATATTAAATTTCTAAATTTCCGGCCGGCGAATTGCAACGGTGGTGAGTGGGAGCCCACCGTGAAAGGTTTGTTTACATAGTTGGGCAAAAGTGGGGAATTTTGATAAAAATTCCATTTGTTACTGGAAAGTTCCCGGAAGGCTCCAGGAGGTAGGGGGGGGGTCCCAACCTCCACTTTTGGTCTTCTTGGATTTTTTGGAAGCGGATAAAGGTGGTGAAAAGTGAGGAGAATTCGGGTTTTTAACTCGATCTCCGAATTTTTTCCGGGAGTGACCGCAGGTGGTGGGGGGTGTCCCACCCCTACTTTCTGGGTGCTTTAAAACGGCCTGCCCCATAAAGGGGCTAAGCTTAAAGCGAGTTTTTCGGTGTTTTCCACCAAAATGGAAAACAAATCAGCGGACTTATTGGAACCATTCCAGGACGCAATGGAGATGGTTTCAAATCCCATGAAGAGGGGCATTGTTGGCGGAAGGACTACCGGGGCAGGAACTCTGTCCCCGAAAGTCAGCAGTGCTGCAAGAGGGCGCACTCCCACGGCATTGGGAGCATATTCCGGACTGGCCGCCGCCAAGGCTAAACTGCGGGGATCCGACAGCGAGGATTACCAATCCCAGGCGGACAAAACCAAAACGTACCGCCTGGACTTCCCAGCGCTGCGCTCCCTCTCGCAGGGGAGCAGGAAGGCTGCGAAGAGGGACAGGAGTCCCGTTCGCTCCGTACATGTGTCCGACGTATCGGACGACGAGGATGCGGACGATTCCCGTCAAGCGTTGAGGGGACGCGGCTCGGCTTCTTTGAATGACCGTTTGGTGTCCGAAGGAGCCGGGGCTGTGGAGTGCGCGCGCAAGGCGGCCCGCACGGTGCTGACAGAGGCTGCCAAGTCAGGCAACCTGAATGGCGTCGTGCGAGGAAACATAAATGCGGCGTGTCGGGAGATCCTCCAGTGCATGGAGGATCTAGATAGCCGCACAGAAAATGATGAGATCCGACAGCTAAAAGCGGACAATAAGAGAATGCGGGAGCAGCTTGCCTTGCTCACAGCGGAGACCAAGGCGCTTCGCACCGCATTCTCTGAGCGGAGGGAGACCCCCCGCCCCGCAGCCCCGGGCCTCCCTGATGGACTGCAAGAGGCGCTTGCGGTCCACTCTAGGGAGTTATTCCTCAGCCTGGGGAATATGATAAATGCTCGGCTCGAGGCGGTGGAGAAACGCCTACCGGCGGAGCCGATCATGCGCCCCCCGCTAGCAGCGGACAGGGCCAGCCGGGCGCAAGCGGCCCCGAAAGGAGGGCAGGGGAAAAAGGCTGCCGGCGTTCGTTCCGCCAGCCAGCCTGAACCCAGACCACCGCCACAGATGGCGAATGAGCCCAAGAGGCAGGCTAAGGCCCAAGGTAAGGCCCAAGCTAAGGCTCAGCCTAAGGCGCAGCCTAAGGCGCAGCCAAAGTCGAAGGCGGGCGCAAGGAGCCAGACTATGACCCAGCAGGAGCCAGGGCCGATGCCCTCCACCTCCACGAACACGCCGGAACAAAGCACGCAGCCCTCTTGGACTGAAGTTGTAAAGAGGAAGTCGAAGGCCAAGAAGCCCCAACCCCAAGCCGCGGGGGCCAAAAAACCTGCGAGGGCTAAGCTGTCTGCCCCAAAAAGCTCAGCGGTGATAATCACCTTGAAGCCGGACGCCAAGGTCACGTATATTGAAGCGATGCAGAAGGCCACTGCATCGCTCAAGCTCGCGGAGATCGGGCTCGAAAGCGTCCGGATCCGGAAATCAGCGACTGGAGGCCGCCTGATTGAGGTGCCGGGCTCAGACAGCGCCCGAGTTGCGGACGATCTGGCCGCAAAGATCGAGGAGGTAATCGGGGAGGTAGCCACAGTAAACCGACCCTTCAAGACGGTGGACCTCCGAGTTACCGGATTCGATGAGTCGGTAACCTCGGAGGACGTCAGGACGGCAGTGGTCCTCAGGGGAGGCTGCGCACTGGACCAAACAAAGGTGGGCCCGATCCGGATCCTAGCAAATAGCACGGGATCGGTGCTGGTGCGGTGCCCGGTGGCCGCCGCCAAAAAACTTCTACAGGAGGGAAAGCTGCTGGTCGGCTGGTCGTCGGCCAAGGTAGCGGCCCTGGAGCCCCAACCCATGAGGTGCTACAGGTGCATGGGGACGGGCCACGCGAGGGCACGGTGTCCGTCCGCAATAGAGAGGGGAGATGTGTGCTTCCGGTGCTCTAGGCCGGGACACAGAGCTTCGGAATGTGAGGCGGACCCCTTCTGTGGTGTGTGCCAGCAAGCCAAGCGCCCGTCGGGACACGTCATGGGGGGACGCTCGTGTGCTCCACCTCCCACAAAAGGACGTGACGAGGCCCCGAAAAAACCCGCCGATGCCACAACGCACGACGAAGAGGATAACCGCATGGATGTCTAAATGCCAGCACACCAGCATTTAGACATCCTGCAGTGCAACCTCAACCACTCCGCCCGCGCTCAAGACTTGCTCATGCAGGTCATGGCGGAGTGGGAGTTGGCCATGGCGGTTGTAGCGGAGCCTTACTTCGCTCCCCCCCAACCCAATTGGGTGGGGGATACCGACGGGACAGTGGCGATTGTGGTGCCGGCTACAGGCTTCCTCCCTCCCCTGTCCCGAATCAAGAGCGGGCCGGGGTACGTGGCGGCCAAATGGGGCAGGACAGTCGTCATTGCGACGTACTTCTCCCCCAATAAGCCGTTATCGGACTTCGAGGCGTACCTCGAGGAGCTAGGGCGAGTGGTGGCGAGAGCCGCCCCAGCCCAGGTGATAGTGATGGGGGACCTGAACGCCAAGAGCGCCGCGTGGGGTTCCCCCATCACTGATCCGAAGGGGGTCGTACTAGGAGACTGGGTGGTGGCTGCCGGGCTAGAGGTGTTGAACCGGGGCAACGCCAACACATGCGTGCGTCGGCAGGGTGGGTCCATCGTGGATGTCACGTTTGCGACCCCTGCCCTCGCCGCACGAGTGAGTGATTGGCGCGTCCTGGAAGAAGAAGAGACCCTCTCCGATCACCGGTACATCCGGATGACGGTCTCCGCCTCGCAGTCATCGCAGCCGCAATCGCAGCCGCCTGTGGGAGCGACGACTTTCCCACGATGGGTCTTGGCTAAATTTGATGCGGGCATAGCCGAGGAGGCAGCCATTGTTCAGACGTGGCGTACCCCCCCAGCCAGTGACCTGGGCGTGGAAGGGAAGGCGGCTCGATTCCAGGAATCCATGACGGCGGTGTGTGACGCTGCAATGCCGCGAATCCGCAGATTGCCGGCCAAAACAAGTGTGTATTGGTGGTCCGAAGAAATCGCGAATCTTCGGGCCGCCAGTAACCGCGCCCGCCGTGCATACACACACTGCAGGCGAAGGAGGTCACACACTGCAGAGGAGGAGGAGCTGCTGCACAGCGCGCTCCAGGAGGCGAAGCGGGTCCTACAGCTGGCGATTTCGAAGGCGAAGGACGCTGCCTATGAGGAGTTTCTGGCCACGCTCGACAGGGATACATGGGGGCGCCCGTTCAAGATGGTGCGCAACAAGATGAAGCGTGCCCCCCCTATGGACTCCCTTGAGCCAGAGCTCCTCAACAGAGTCGTGGAGGCCCTCTTCCCCCCGGCGCCAGACTTCGATCCCCCGAGATTAGCGCCCCCCTCGCAGGACCAGGAGGAACCCCCCGTCCCGCGAATAAATGAGGACGAATTTATGTGGCTGAGGGACCGTCTCCGGGCCTGTAAAAAGGCTCCGGGCCCAGACGGAGTACCAGCGAGGGTCATCCCCGTTGCCCTGACACACCTGGGGGGGCACTTTAGAGATCTGCTCGACGAGTGCCTACAGGTCGGACACTTCCCCAGAGTGTGGAAGGAGGGGCGGCTCGTCCTCCTGCCCAAGCCGGGGCAGTCACCGAACTCGCCCTCCGGTCATCGTCCCATCGTACTGCTGAATGAGTCGGGTAAGGCCCTGGAGAGGGTTATCTCCTGGAGAATACTCGGCCATCTGCGGGACACTGGCCCAAACCTGAGCGACAACCAGTTCGGGTTTCGGGCGGGCCGGTCAACGGTGGACGCGATACGGGCGCTCAAAGACTTCAGTGACCTGGCAACCAGCAAGGGGGAGGGAGTGGTGGCGGTATCGCTGGATATCGCCAACGCGTTCGGCTCCCTCCCGTACGCGGTTATTAAGGAAGCCATGCGATATCACCAACTGCCGGCATACATTCAAAAGATCGTAGGGCACTACCTTGAGGATAGGGTAGTGCTCTACGATCACGGCGGGAGGAGAATGAGCCGACCTATGGCCTGTGGAGTCCCCCAAGGTTCCGTACTCGGCCCGCTCCTGTGGAACCTTGGGTTCGACTATGTCATACGCGGAGTCCAGCTTCCCCGCATGACCACCATCTGTTATGCCGACGACACGATGGTGGCCGTCCGGGGAAGCGATATGCGGGAAACCCTACGAAGGGCTACAGTAGCGGTAGAGCTGGTGGTCGACCGCATCAAGGCGCTCGGCCTAAAGGTGTCGGTATCCAAAACCGACGCCATGGTCTTCGGGGCGCCTAGATGGCGTGTCCCGTCGGACACCACGCTCACAATTAGCGGAGAGCCTGTCCAGGTCAAGGCCAATATCAAATATCTTGGCCTTGTCCTGGACAGAAAGTGGGACTTCAGCGAGCACTTCACCAGGCTCGCCCCCAAGCTGGTGGGTGCCGCGTCGGCTTTGGGCCGGCTGCTGCCGAACCTAGGAGGGCCGAGCATGCCCTGCCGCAGGCTATATGCGGGAGTGGTAAGGAGCATGGCGCTATATGGTGCTCCGATATGGGCTGACCGGCTGACGCAGAAGGGTAGGGCCCTTCTGAGACGACCACAGAGGGTATGTGCCACCCGCATGATTCGCGCTTATGTGACGGTGGCACATATGGCTGCCTGCCTCATAGCCGGTACACCTCCCTGGGACATCGACGCCAAAGCCATGGCGGAGTTGTACAGGGAGCAAAAAGAGGCTAAAGCGAGGGGAGACAGGCAGGCTCCGGCAGAGATCCAGCACGCCCGCCGACAGACGGAGAGGCGGATGCGAGACCGATGGAAGGAGGAGCTGGAGGATTGCCGATATGGAACGAGAACCATAGCGGCAATCCTCCCACATATGGACTTGTGGCTCGAGAGAGGGTACGGGACAATAACCCACAGGCTCACCCAGATACTGACGGGGCACGGGTGTTTTGGCCATTATCTGCACCGCATCGGCAGAGAGGAGACTGCCGAGTGCTACAACTGCGGTGCGGATGATGATACGGCCCAACACACCCTGGCAGAGTGCCCGTGCTGGGACTATGAGCGTGGCGAGCTCATGGCAGCACTGGATGGACGGACAGACTTGTCGCTCCACAGCATAGTGGAAGCTATGCTTGAGAGCGACGAGTCCTGGGAGGAGGTGGCTTCCTTTTGTGAGAGCATAATGCTCCAAAAGGAAGCCGAGGAACGGGAGCGTGAGGAGGATGTCCACGCGCCCCCGTTCCGGCGCAGACGAACGGGGCGACGGCGGCGGCAGTTTGCTGCCCGCCTGAACCCTTAAGTGGGACCAGCGGGTTGGGGACGGGGGTCCTCCACCTGCATTGCACGGTCCCACACGTCTGGGGGCGGACTCGAAGCATTGCGAGTCCTCCCTCCTTGGTGCGGGTAGCCCCGGTGATTTTAACCAAAGCCGGGGCAGGCCGGGGGGCGTCGTCGGCTCGAATCCTCGGGATCCCACGGCGCCTACCTAAACCCGGCAAGCGGACAATGCCGTCGTGTTTTTAGTGGGTATGCTCCCCCCTCCCCTTCCGCAGGGAAGAGGACGGGGGAGAGAGTCCCACATAACCGCCCGGCCCCCCCCGGGGCCGGGGGTACTCGTAAATGGGTTTTCACGACGTTAAAAAAAAAAAAAAAAAAAAAAAAAAAAAAAAAAAAAAAAAAAAAGGTTAGGTTAGGTTAGGTTAGGTTAGGTTAGGTTAGGTTAGGTTAGGTTAGGTTAGGTTAGGTTAGGTTAGGTTAGGTTAGGTTAGGTTAGGTTAGGTTAGGTTAGGTTAGGTTAGGTTAGGTTAGGTTAGGTTAGGTTAGGTTAGGTTAGGTTAGGTTAGGTTAGGTTAGGTTAGGTTAGGTTAGGTTAGGTTAGGTTAGGTTAGGTTAGGTTAGGTTAGGTTAGGTTAAGTCGCGCGCTGCCTGCCGCCCCGAACGCCACGAAAATCCGACGCTCCGCGCTCGAAAAATCAAGAAAATAGGATTTTTTCGCCCGATTTACGCGAGTGATGCATCAAAAGATGCGGATTAACGTCCCGCATCTAACAGTGTAAGTGCCAAGTGCCGCGGAGTGATACTCGAAGTGCTAAGTGACAAAAAGTGAAAAACGGTGACGGGCAAAATCTTCAAAGTGAAACGCTGCTCGATTAGTCGCCTTAAGGTGGTGGTTTTTTGGTGTGTGCGTGTCCGTCTCATCAAGACCTTTCATCTGATACCTAGTTCAGATTTTTCTGATAAGCGAGTTAAGCACAATACCCAAAAAACTAAAACCGCGTGGCCACGAGGTTTTGAACCGAAGCGTTTCGGTTAAATCTGTGTATACAGCATTGTGAGGGGCATTAAGCCGACCACGGCCCAGTTTTCAAAGTTGAAAAAGGCCAAGGGGAAGCTGAGATATCGAGCTTCGAAAAACCGGCCGAAGGTCAGTGAACTTTCCCCCCTTATATCTCGTAAAGTAGATCTTTTACCCCCCATTTTGGGAATTGCGCTCGATAGCCCAGTTAATAGAGATCATATATTCCAAATTTCAGATTTTTCTAAGCTGTAGTTTTCGAGTAAAGTAATTTTATCTGAAGCAAGTCCCACGCGTTGGAGGCAATTTGTGTTAATTTACGTAAATATAATTTCATTTTTACTTTTTTCCCTTTGCCTTTTTTCAAAATTTTAAAACTGTTAAATATTGGGCTAGGCCTAAAAATAAGATCTGTGTTGGTCCCAACTCTGTAGCTTAATTATTTCTATGTCTAAAATGCATTTGAAATCACGAAATATTGTAACACGTGTAAGCTCAAACAGGTCTGAACTTGCTTCAGGCATGGAGTTTGGACATAGAATTTAAACTGCTAGTGGTAGGCTTGGTTCTAAATATGTTCTATGTTGGTGCACGGGAGCCACCCCCCCACCCCCCTCTGCTGAGCGGGCTGGTATTTTGATTGGTTTCTTAATTTCTAAATTTCCCCCCCTCATAACTCGGAAGTGTAACCTGTTACCCCCCATTTCGAAATTGCATATGATAACCCATCTAATAAAGACTACACATTCCAAATTTCAGATCTTTCCGATCAGTAGTTACCGAATAAAACGTCTTTTTCTAAAGTGACTCCCCTGCTCTAGCGTACGATGAGCCTAGACACCCCAAATTTGGTATTGGGGTGAACATATGAATTTACGACTATAGTCTGTAACTCGCGAACGGCTTAACCGATTTGGCTGAAAATTGGCAGGGAGGTAGCTTAGGACTAGGAGACGGACATAGGATACTTTTTATCCTGATTTTCCCACGGGATAAAAATACGACTGTTTATAACTCAACAACGGCTTAATAGATTTGGCTGAAAATTGGTAGGGAGGTAGCTTAGGACCAGGAGACGCACATAGGATAATTCTTATCCCGATTTTCCCACGGGATAAAATACGACAATTCATAACTCAAGAATGGCTTAACCGATTTGGATGAAAATTGGTAGATAATAGAGATCATATATTCCAAATCTCAGACTTTCTATGCAGTAGTTTTCGAGTAAAGTAATTATATCTGAAATAAGTCCCCCGCCTCGGAGGCAACTTGTGTTAATCTACATAAATATAATTCCATTTTGACTTTTTTCCCTTTGCCTTCTTCAAAATACTGGGCTAGGCCAAAAATAAGATTGGTGTTGGTCCCATCTCTGTAGCTCAGTTAATTCTGACTAAAATGCATTTAAATTACGAAATATTGTAACACGTGTAAGCTTAAACAAGCCTGAACTTGCTTCAAACATAGAATTTAAATTGCTAATTATTATTAGGTCTGAATACGTTCTATGTTGGTGCACGGGAGCCACCCCCCCACCCCCCTCTACTGAGCGGGCTGGTATTTTGATTGGTTTCTTAATTTCTAAAGTTCTCCCCTCCATAACTCGGAAGTGTAACCTGTTACCCCCCACTTTGAAATTGCATATGATAGCCCATCTAATAAAGACCATACATTCCAAATTTCAGATCTTTCCGATCAGCAGTTACCGAATAAAACATCTTTTTCTAAAGTGACTCCCCTGCTCTAGCGTACGATGAGCCTAGATACCTCAAATTTGGAATTAGGATGAACATATGAATATATGACTATAGTCTGTAACTCGCGAACGGCTCAACCGATTTGGCTGAAAATCGGCAGGGAGGTAGCTTAGGACCAGGAGACGGACATAGGATACTTGTTATCCCGATTTTCCCACGGGATAAAAATACGACTGTTTATAACTCAAGAACGGCTTAACCGAGTTGGTTGGGAATTGGTAGGGAGGTAGCTTAGGACCAGGAGACGGATGTAGGATACTTTTTATCCCGATTTTCCCACGGGATAAAAATACGACTGTTTATAACTCAAGAACGGCTTAACCGTGTGGGCTGAAAATTGGCAGGGAGGTAGCTTAGAAACCAGGAGGCGGACATAGAATGCTTTTTATTTCGATTTTCCCACGGGATAAAATATGACTATTTATAACTCGAGAACGGCTTAACCGATCTGGCTGGAAATTGCTAGGGAGGTAGCTTAGGACCAGGAGACGGACATAGGATACTTTTATCTCGATTTTCCCACGGGATAAAATATGACTATTTATAACTCGAGAACGGCTTAACCGATCTGGCTGGAAATTGCTAGGGAGGTAGCTTAGGACCAGGAGACGGACATAGGATACTTTTATCTCGATTTTCCCACGGGATTGGAAAATTCCGAAATGTTGTACTAATAAAGCTACAGACATTAAATTTAGCATGCCTACACATTATTCCTTGATCAGCATAAAGATGCACTTGCAAAGGAATTTTCCAATCTAGTGCGGAACAAAGTTCGCCGGGCCAGCCAACTTTCCCCCCTTATATCTCGCAAAGTAGATCTGTTACCCCCCATTCTGGAAATTGCGCTCGGTAGCCCAGTTAATAGAGATCATATATTCCAAATTTCAGATTTATCTAAGCTGTAGTTTTCGAGTAAAGTAACTTTATATGAAGCAAGTCCCCCGCTTGAGAGGCAATTTACGTAAATATATTCCACTTTTGACTTTTTTCCCTTTGACTTTTTTCAAAATTCTCAAATTGTTAAAGATTAGGCTAAGCCAAAAATAAGATCTGTGTTGGTCCCAACTCTGTAGCTCAATTATTTCTATGTCTAAAACGCATTTAAAATTACAGAATATTGTAACACGTGTAAGCTTGAACAAGTCCAAACCTGTTCCAAATATGGAATCCAAATTGTTAACAATAGCCTAGGTCTAAATAGGTTCTATGTTAGTGCACGGGAGTCGAGCCCCCCCCCTTTTTGTACTAAGCGAGCTGGCATTGGAATGGCTCCCAACTTCTCCCCCCCATAGTTTGGAAAGTTAACCTGTTACCCCCCATTTTGAAACTGTATATGATAGTCCATCTAATGAAGAGCACACATTCCAAATTTTAGAATTTTCTAACCAGTAGTTACCGAATAAAACACCTTTTCTAAAGCGACTCCCTTGCTCTAGCTTACGACGAGCCTAGACACCCCAAATCTGAAATTGGATTGAAGATATGACTATACTCTGTTCGCTATGGCGTGCCTCATCATGTAGACGGACGTATCGTCGAAGTTATAATTGAGAGTGAATCTATCCCATACTTTGCGGTAGTTAGTAGGGCTATTGTGATCTACTATGAATTACTAAAGTTTACAATAACATATCTATTGAAAATACAAGAGGAAACATGATAAGACTCTTGAGAAATGTCCGTCTACATGATGAAACATGTGGGGGCTTCTGTGGGGCTTGCTAGTTGTGCGAGCAAGCATCATCAACTCTGGAAACAACATAATTTAGTAAACCCAACATTTAATAATTTTAACATGGCGGCTTGTTCACATTGTTGGCGCGCTACATGGAACGCACTATAGTGGCATTGGTGGGCGCACGTGACTCGCTCGGGGGAATGCGGGAGCTGGTGGCTCGCCACGGCCGTTTGTAGGTATGATAGATTTCATGCAAATGGGCGAGTAGTGCAACTTGCTATATTTATTGATTAATGTGTTATTAACTGAACTAATGTGCTATTAATTGAACTAAGGTGCTATTAATTTATAGAATGAGTTGGTTCGGCCAACTTCAAACCTGGGTGGTTATGTTATTGTTATTGCTAAATAGATTTTTGCGTGACGACTAAAGTAGTGAGGGGGGGGGGGAAGTATGTATGATTGGAGGATGATGTTGATTGTGATAAGGATGATGTGTATATGGCCATCTAGCAATGTGTATGCGCGCCGCTCGGGGTGAGGGCGACGACGCCGGCCGAGGGTTGTGGTGCTGCCGGGCTCGGGCGCTGGGGACGGCCGCGGGGTCTGGCTGCTGGGCGCGCGGAGCTGGGGAGATTGCGGAGGAGTCGTTGCTGGGCGCGCGTTGCTAGGGCGGTCGCGGAGGTCTCGCTGGTGAGCGCGCGGAGCTGGGGCGGTCGCGGAAGCCTTGTTGCTGGGCGCGCGGGCTGGGGACGGTCGACGGTCGCGGGGCGTATGGGTATAGCAGTGTGATATATCAAAAGCCGCGGAATTAAGCCGCGCACACAACCATAATAACAACAAGTGCAAAAGTGAAAGTGTCAGATATTTAAGTGGAATTAGAGGAGTTTTTCTACAGTAGAGTGAAAGCCGGAGTGAAATCAACAATACGCGCGGCGCAGCACACTGCGCACTAGGGAGCCCTACAGAATGAGGCCTAAGCCAGGTCTCTACGACGATCCACCGAGGCACGGTGGTTGAAAAACCAAATCATTGGGGGGGGGGGAGCAGCGACGATTTTTAGCCCCGTTGAGCTACGCAGCAGTGCGATACATCAAAAGACGTGGAATGAAGCCGCGCACACAACCGTACTATCAACAAGTGCAAAAGTGAAAGTGTCAGATATTTAAGTGAGAAAAAGTGCAATTTTAAGATTTTTCAATCGTGAAGGGAAAACCGGAATGAAATCAAGAATTCGCGCGGCGCAGTGCACCGCGCACTGGGGAGCCCTACAAAATGAGGCCTAAGTCAGGTCCGTACGATGATCCACTGAGGCACGGCGGTTGAAAAACCGAACCACGAGAGGCGTGGTCGGTCACCCAGATGAGCTATACAGCAGTGGGATACATCAAAAGATGCGGAATTAAGCCGCGCACACAACCGTACCATCAATAAGTGCAAGAGTGAAAGTGTCAGATATTTAAGTGAGGAAAAGTGAAATTTTAGGAGTTTTTCAACCGTAGAGTGAAAACCGGAGTGAAATCAACAATTCGCGCGGTGCAGCGCGTTGCGCATTGGGGAGCCCTACAGAATGAGGCCTAAGCCAGGGCTCTACGATGATCCACTGAGACACGGTGGTTGAAAAACCGAACCATTGGGGGGGGGGGAGCAGCGACGATTTTGCGCCACGTCGAGCTACGAAGCCGTGCGATACATCAAAAGACGCGGAATGAAGTCACGCACACAACCGTACCATCAATGAGTGCAAGAGTGAAAGTGTCAGATATTTAAGTGAGAAAAAGTGAAATTTTACGAGTTTTTCAACCGTAGCGTGAAAACCGGAGTGAAATCAACAATTCGCGCGGTGCAGCGCGTTGCGCATTGGGGAGCCCTACAGAATGAGGCCTAAACTAGGTCTCTACGATGATCCACTGAGGCAAGGTGGTCGAAAAACCAAACCGCGTTCGGCGATTTCACCGATTCGGGAGTGCTGGGCGGCCGAGCCTGGCAGCGCGCTAATAAGAATAATAAAATAATAATAACAATAAGTATAGTAATGATAATGCTGAAATGACAACACATACAAATTAAACCACGCCACGAGCGGCGCGCGGCCATGCACGCGGGAGTAAATGGCAGATAGTATATATGTATTCGTTATGCAACGCCTGTTACTATGCACTAGAATAAGTCCCTATGCAACATATGTATGATAATAAGTGTACCATATAAATATAAGGCTAGATATATCTTAGTATTTGTACAAGTTTGTTAATCCGTGGTCGGCAGTAATAGTGCCAACATCGCCTATGTTATAACTAATGGACATTGAATACTCCATGTAAACAACTGACAATAATAGCATAAACCGTCCTTTTAAGGGCGCAAACGTCCTTCTCAGGACGAAAAGAGGGATCCTTCGGGACTTGACAACCGTCCTTCTAAGGGCGAACCAACCGTCCTTCTAAGGGCGAACCAACCGTCCTTTTAAGGACGAACCAACCGTCCTTTTAAGGATGAACCAACCGTCCTTTTAAGGGCGAAACGTCCTTCTGAGGGCGCAAACGTCCTTCTAAGGGCCGAAACGCCCTTGGTTGCTGGAAGGGGTGGGTGGGCAGGCGGCCGTTAACACCCATCTTGGAAAGCAACCTTGTGCGTGGTCCTTCTAGGGGCGCAAACGTCCTCTCAAGGATGCAACCGTCCTTCTAAGGGCGCAAACGTCCTTTTCAGGACGACGAGAGGGATCCTTCGGGACTTGACAACCGTCCTTCTAAGGGCGAACCAACCGTCCTTTTAAGGACGAACCAACCGTCCTTTTAAGGGCGAACCAACCGTCCTTTTAAGGGCGAAACGTCCTTCTGAGGGCGCAAACGTCCTTCTAAGGGTCGAAACGCCCTTGGTTGCTGGAAGGGGTGGGTGGGCAGACGGCCGTTAACACCCATCTTGGAAAGCAACCTTGTGCGTGGTCCTTCTAGGGGCGCAAACGTCCTCTCAAGGATGCAACCGTCCTTCTAAGGGCGCAAACGTCCTTTTCAGGACGACGAGAGGGATCCTTCGGGACTTGACAACCGTCCTTCTAAGGGCGAACCAACCGTCCTTTTAAGGACGAACCAACCGTCCTTTTAAGGGCGAACCAACCGTCCTTTTAAGGGCGAAACGTCCTTCTGAGGGCGCAAACGTCCTTCTAAGGGTCGAAACGCCCTTGGTTGCTGGAAGGGGTGGGTGGGCAGACGGCCGTTAACACCCAATCTGGAAAGCAACCTTGTGCGTGGTCCTTCTAGGGGCGCAAACGTCCTCTCAAGGATGCAACCGTCCTTTTAAGGGTGCAAACGTCCTTTTCAGGACGACGAGAGGGATCCTTCGGGACTTGACAACCGTCCTTTTAAGGGCGAACCAACCGTCCTTTTAAGGACGAACCAACCGTCCTTTTAAGGGCGAACCAACCGTCCTTTTAAGGGCGAAACGTCCTTCTGAGGGCGCAAACGTCCTTCTAAGGGTCGAAACGCCCTTGGTTGCTGGAAGGGGTGGGTGGGCAGACGGCCGTTAACACCCATCTTGGAAAGCAACCTTGTGCGTGGTCCTTCTAGGGGCGCAAACGTCCTCTCAAGGATGCAACCGTCCTTTTAAGGGCGCAAACGTCCTTTTCAGGACGACGAGAGGGATCCTTCGGGACTTGACAACCGTCCTTCTAAGGGCGAACCAACCGTCCTTTTAAGGACGAACCAACCGTCCTTTTAAGGGCGAACCAACCGTCCTTTTAAGGGCGAAACGTCCTTCTGAGGGCGCAAACGTCCTTCTAAGGGTCGAAACGCCCTTGGTTGCTGGAAGGGGTGGGTGGGCAGACGGCCGTTAACACCCATTTTGGAAAGCAACCTTGTGCGTGGTCCTTCTAGGGGCGCAAACGTCCTCTCAAGGATGCAACCGTCCTTCTAAGGGCGCAAACGTCCTTTTCAGGACGACGAGAGGGATCCTTCGGGACTTGACAACCGTCCTTTTAAGGGCGAACCAACCGTCCTTTTAAGGACGAACCAACCGTCCTTTTAAGGGCGAACCAACCGTCCTTTTAAGGGCGAAACGTCCTTCTGAGGGCGCAAACGTCCTTCTAAGGGTCGAAACGCCCTTGGTTGCTGGAAGGGGTGGGTGGGCAGACGGCCGTTAACACCCATCTTGGAAAGCAACCTTGTGCGTGGTCCTTCTAGGGGCGCAAACGTCCTCTCAAGGATGCAACCGTCCTTTTAAGGGCGCAAACGTCCTTTTCAGGACGACGAGAGGGATCCTTCGGGACTTGACAACCGTCCTTCTAAGGGCGAACCAACCGTCCTTTTAAGGGCGAAACGTCCTTCTGAGGGCGCAAACGTCCTTCTAAGGGTCGAAACGCCCTTGGTTGCTGGAAGGGGTGGGTGGGCAGACGGCCGTTAACACCCATCTTGGAAAGCAACCTTGTG